>OW203733.1:21828410-22522109 GCA_934045075.1 Yponomeuta sedellus | reverse complement strand
ACCAAGTCTAGAAGCTTATTATTTTATTTATTTATTAAAATGCCCAACCTTACAGTGTTAACTAATTCCTTGGACAATTATTTTTTAGACTGTAATCTTCTATCTATAATATAAAAATGAATCACTGAAGCAGCTGAACCGATTACGTTCATTCTTTTTTTAGAGTATTCCTTGAAAATTTAATGAATCGACTGGCGGTACGAAGTTCGCTGGGTTAGCTAGTAAACTATAAACTCGACACAATAACAAAACTAGCCTAAGTAAATATTTAACAAATTAACAACACAGAATTTTTCTAATTTCTTGACTCATACTAGGTAAATATTCTAGAAAGAACCCCTTCTTTTTACTCCACACTCACACCTATGACCACGGGTGAAGTTAGAGCTAATGGTTTCAGACATGGAAGGCTATGTTAGCGCAAGTTCCGGGCAGTAATTTGGCTGCCAAATACCGCGCGGTGGCGGTAAAACTTGATTAATTACCGCGCGAGCATGTGGAAAATGCGCACGCTCTGCAGTTGCAATGAAAACTGCATGGTGATGCATGCAAGTTACTTGCTATGCATGGAATCAAAACTAACGAGGAGAGAGTTAATTTCCAGGGCCGCGTTTCATTGATGACGAGTGATATGGCTGTTGTTACGTAGAAGAAGTTTAAAAACTTAAAAATAATTCAAAATAAAACAATAAAACGTTTTTTCGGGGTTTCTGGATCACAAAAATAGCGAAGTTGATATAATAATAACAAAATTTATTACATTTACGTTGAACTCTTGCTTAAAGAATTATCTTACAAGATAACTTAAAATATCAATAAACACTTCATACATTGTAAGGCATCACGTGCCCGATTTGTATGAAACGATATGCATTTTTGTACCATAACATTACATTACAGGCACATACATTGCTTCTGGCCCCACACTAGGATGCCTGTGTCCTGGGAACCAGAAACAGCGACATCACAAACATGTAGACACCCAAGACCGGGGGTTTTTCTTTTGTTCCAGCTGGGTTTCGAACCCGGGACCTCTCGCATGATAATTGCTACCGCTGCGCCACAGAGTTCGTCACGTGACTATATTGACTTTTCGGTGTATAACAAGTAGAGAAAAAAACTACCACTTATCTTTAAACGTGTCCCATTGTATAATACTAAAACATTTTTAGTGCAAATTGTCTAGTTTATTACGACAATCCGATGTACATTGCGTAGCCTATTACGATATCAAACCTTGTATGACCACTGCTGGGGCACGGATCTCTTCCTGCATCGCAGAAACGTTAGGCCATACTCCACCACCACTTATGTAGCCTATTAGTGCAATGGAGAACATGAACAAATAATGTTTGAGAGCCCATGTCTACAATTACAACTTAATACCTCCTATTAATTAACAGGTGCGGGATGGGTTACCGTCCCGTGACTACCGCTAGTGGCATTTTTTCCGAGCGCTTCCTTGCTTCACAAAGCACGCTAAGCCGTTAGTACCGGTTGTCATGTAATGGCAGTCGTTAAGCCATGTCAGAGGCCTTATGGGCCGCTTGATAATTTCTGATAGTAAGACCCGCCACTGTCTTACAATCCTCCACCAACCCGGACTTGGCCGCCAGTGGAGTATGGCCTAACCTTCCTGCGATGCAGGAAGAGACCCGTGCCCAGCAGTGGGGACATACACGGGTTGATATCGACCTCCTAAAACTAATACCTCCTTATACTATTTTTATTTTTAATGCACTAACCCGTGCTAAGGAACAAATTTAAAAACCTATTTAGACGCTAAAAATCTCACCCATGCCGGGATTCGAACCCGCAACCTCTGGCACGGATAGCCAGAGGTTGCGGGTTCGAATCCCGGCATGGGTGAGATTTTTAGCCTCTAAATAGGTTTTTAAACTAATACCTCCTGTGCCACAGTGTATAGCAGCAAGACCATAGGCTACGCCAGCGGCAGAAGGGTGTTGACCCGCAGCATAATTTTGGCCTCATCCTGTCACTGACAGCAAAGCCATACGGTGTGTGAGCGGCAGGTGAGCGCAGACCGTGGTGGCCTCCTTGCGCTTCACGCCCAGCATACGTTTGGCAGTGGTGTCACTTACCGCCTGAGCCTTAGTGTAGTGCAGCAAGGCCGTGGGGTGTGTGAGCGGCAGGTGAGCGCAGACCGTGGTGGCCTCCTCGCAGTACACGCGCAGCATACGTTTGGCCGTGGTGGCACTTACCGCCTGAGCCGCAGTATAGTGCAGCAAGGCCATGGGGTGTGTGAGCGGCAGGTGAGCGCAAATCGTGGTGGCCTCCTCGCAGTACACGCCCAGCATACGTTTGGCCGTGGTGGCACTTACCGCCTGAGCCGCTTAGCAGTGCAGCAAGGCCATGGGGTGTGTGAGCGGCAGATGAGCGCAGACCGTGGTGGCCTCCTCCCAATTCACGCCCAGCATACGTTTGGCCGTGGTATGTCACTTACCGCCTGAGTCGCAGTGTAGTGCAGCAAGGCCATGGGGTGTGTGAGCGGCAGGCGGGCGCAGGCCGCGGTGGCCCCGTCGGCCTTGAGGCCCAGCATGAGTTTGGCCTCGGCCTGCGCGGCGCCGACCCGCACCATCACCCAGGCGGCTCCTTCGACGATGGCGAGGCGCTGCTCCGTCTGCAGCGGCGGCTGGGATGCTGGTAAGAAAACCAATTGAATGAATGAATGGATGAGTACTAGACGATCTTGTTACCATAGTAAAGCAATAAATATCCTAAGCCGACGCCAGACAGAAGTTCAAACAAGTGATCACACAAGTGTGCACATGTGTGGCACGGACATTTTATTTTTATTGTTTTATTTTATTCTTTATTAATCTTAAGAACGTTAGAACGTTTGTTGTGTAAAATACAAAGTAACATAGACAATAATTAAATATTCATTTACAAAAATTTCGTCCACAAAGTCCGAGAAAAATAATACAAAAATTATATAAAAGAATAATAATAATAATAATGTCAATCAAATAAACCGCCCCGAGACATTTCCGACCCAAAGGTGCCCATGACACTGGCAGCATTACCGCGCTGCACAGCAAGGAATATCCTTTGCATCAAAAATGCCCCTGAGCGGTAGTCAAAGCCACGGTTCCTAAGACGACGCCCTACCTCCTTAATAAAAGCTTTTCCCTGGGCACCCCAAACTCCAGTAGTTTCCAGGGCAAGTGGCACAAATAGGTAGCTGCGCATCAGCTGGCTGTATTTCGCACACTTAAGTCTAGCGGCAGCCTCAGCAGCAGACCCAGGGACACCAACCGTCGAAACAATGTGAGAAGGTGCGAAGGTGCACACACAGGTGGCATCCCAGAGTAGACACCGACCCCTCTCCCACGGTATGAAAGTGAGACCGTCCGGACGCCTCCCATCAGTGCGGATCAACCCTGGCGGCTCAAGAACCGTAGGGACGTCCGCCGAAATAAGAGCCCTCCGAACGATATCATTAATAGAATGATGCCGTGAGAGTCTACCTGCACTCCGAACACAATAAAGCCCATGACGACCCCGCGAATCCACCTCCGCACCGCAAACACAGCGATGCGGTTGACATATGTCACAACCCAAACGCAGTGCCACCGCTACACGCAAGGAATTGTCATCTAAGAGGGTTCCCAAAAAGGGTGAAGGCAAAGCATGAAGCCATACCCCGGAGTCAGGCTGAGAAACTGCTCGCAAAGGCCCGAGTTCAGCACCAGAGCTCTGCTCCACAAGTTTTTCCAGCGCTACTCGACACATCTCCTCATCCCAAGCCCGCTGCCGATCAGGCTGCTCCGGCAAATAACTGTTTGGACAACAAGCCCGTCATAACCCCAAAGCCTCATCTGCAAAAGGGATGCGGAACCCGTCACCTATTTATATGACAATAGTAACAAATGTCCGTGCCACACATGTGATCACTTGTTTGAACTTCTGTCTGGCGCCGGCATTAGAGTATGCTTCAAATATCGTAGAGCTCAAAAAAAGGTTACGGTATTTTTTTTATAGTATATAGTATATTTAATAGGAACGCATTACCGGGATATCATGTATCCTGTGTCTTAATTCAGATCTTTGTTTATATGTATGGCAAGTTTTATGTAACTCTGTTCAGCCGATATTGCGTGATCGTATCCAAACTAGTCTGTCCCGAGTGGCTGTTACCGACGTGAAGGAGCGAACAGTCACAAATTTTCATATTTATATTATCTGCATTGATCAATCATCCAATCCATTTTAATTTGAGTCGAGTAAATAATTAAAGCAACTTGCGCTGAAATTCAGTGTAGAGCAAGCCAGAATCAGGTTTAGATTCACGAAAGTGGTTTTGACCGTAATCATTTTAATTGGAACGGACTCGCTAGTTCTAAAGTTCGCATTAGAGTTTCAAACTAAAGTAGAAAGCATACCTCTTCAATAGCCCGCAATAAAATGCTTTGCAGAACTGTGCAATAATTAATTCTTAGCACGCATTACGATTTATCGTTGCGCGATTTTTTCTGATAAAATCTGTGAGATACGGAATTTTATGGAGTTGCACGCACTTGCCAAAAAAAAATCTCACAGAAATAGTTCCCCAACCAAATCAGTACGCGATTTAAAATCCGTCAAAAAAATCACGGTGGTTTGTGCTAAGCCTAGAAGTCAATAAACCAATTTATTATTGTAATAGTAATATCCATATTTTCTCACATTCGACTATGAAGAGGTCCCTATTTGAAACAAAGCTGAAGACAGGGCGCTGCTGTGGCGCTCATTAGGGGACGGGTATGTCCATGCAGCAGTGTACTAATATAGCCTGAAGAAGAAGAAGAAGTACTCAGATTTATATATAAACTAGCCATGGTGATTTTCTAAGGTTAACACGAGCAGTAGACATAATTAAAACTGTTTTTATACGGATTTATGCTCGTTTATTACATTTTTACAATTTTCCGACGTTTCGGCACTTTTTCAGGTGTCATCCGGGACCACGGCACCTGAAAAAGTGCCGAAACGTCGGAAAATTGTAAAAATGTAATAAACGAGCATAAATCCGTACAAAAACAGTTTTAATTAGCCATGGTGAATTATGATCCGCAGATGACAGCAAATACTCAAGTAATTTACTTTACAAAATTACAACTATGTCCTTCCTACCAAAAGACGACAAGTCTAGATGGCACGTATATCTTTATTAATTAGTCTATGTTGGCACCTTCCATTCATGTTTCATACCTACGCGTTAATCTAGATCGCCAAGTTCCAGTAGTCAAATTGAATAGAACAATATGTATGTATTGTTAAACAATTATTAATTCAGTAAAGTTTCACCACTATTAATAGGTAGATATTAAAGTTATAAAGCGTCGCTAACATTATGGAGTTAACAACTTCTTGTACAGTCGACGGCACCTCATCCTGTACATCCATGCACACTGCTCCGTGGTATTACCGGCGACTTTGCAACTAAAATGTATAGAGTGATATGCTATCGACTGTACCTGACACACGCCATACGCGGAGCTGGCAGTTTTCTCCAAGCAACTCGAGTTTTCATGCTCGGTAAATGGATTTCTCGCATTTACTTTGCAAGGTAGTCTACATAATTAATGAAAGAGCAAAGTTTGTGGGTTCCATTTATAACCGCCTTAAAAAAAGGAAGGGGTTCCGACGAAAGTATTCGTCGTGGTTTTTTTTTTTTGTACTTATGTTCCCCAATTACTGGGGACGCGTGGACCGATTTCAAAAAAGGTTTTTAAAGTTATTTGGTAAAATTATTTCTCTATTTCTAGTAGGGTAGTTGTGAAGTCGGGTTTCATTTTTATTTATAGAGACATTTATTTAGGATAAAGGCGCATAATATATTTGCCTCAGCGGCAGAAAATTGTCTTTCCGAGGTGATTGAGTCGGGTCTCCATTCTGACAGATACACGATCGGGTCACGTGACAAATTTTTTTCATACATTGAAGCCTAGAAAGTCTGCAGAATACGTATACGCGCGTAGCAACAATGAAATGAAATCGATGCGTTCATGTAACTTTCACGCTACTAATATTATAAATGTAAAAGATTGTGAAGTTGTTTAAATGTTTGTTACTCGATCGATCACGCAATAACGGCCGAACGGATTAACATGATAATAAAAAATCCCTCAGCACAAGGGCTATGTCCAGCAGTGGACTAGTATAGCCTGACGACGACGACGAGACACACCACAGGCTAAACCTATCTTTTTTTATGTTTCGTTTTTTGTGTATTTCATTTATTTCTGTCGCGCTCATGTTATGCCAATTTTTCTAGTTGTATCAACTCTGCTTATGCTGTTTTGTTTTTGTACTTTTACGAATGTGTGTGGAAGTGTAAATACATAATGTATCTATCTATCTAATTTATCTGTACTCTCTCTAAGAGGCCTGTACTCTACCGAGAGACTGTGCAGTTTGACAATTAGTGTACTGCAAACTCGCGACTTTTGACTTTTATCATCTTACTACCCAGGCTGTACTCTATCTAAGAGGCCTGTACTCTGCCGAGAGACTGTGCAGTTTGACAATTAGTGTACTGCAAACTGGCGACTTTTGACTTTTGTCATCTAACTACCCAGGCTATGCTCTATCTAAGAGGTCCGTACTCTGCCGAGAGACTGTGCAGTTTGACAATTAGTGTACTGCAAACTGACGACTTTTGACTTTTGTCATCTAACTACCCAGGCTATGCTCTATCTAAGAGGTCCGTACTCTGCCGAGAGACTGTGCAGTTTGATAATTAGTGTACTGCAAACTGGCGACTTTTGACTTTTGTCATCTAACTACCCAGGCTATGCTCTATCTAAGAGGTCCGTACTCTGCCAAGAGACTGTGCAGTTTGACAATTAGTGTACTGCAAACTGGCGACTTTTGACTTTTGTCATCTAACTACCCAGGCTATGCTCTATCTAAGAGGTCCGTACTCTGCCGAGAGACT
Source organism: Yponomeuta sedellus (assembly GCA_934045075.1). NCBI lineage: Eukaryota > Metazoa > Arthropoda > Insecta > Lepidoptera > Yponomeutidae > Yponomeuta > Yponomeuta sedellus. Next base: position 22,515,166 of record OW203733.1, on the reverse strand, counting down.
TTGCAGTTTGACAATTAGTGTACTGCAAACTGGCGACTTTTGACTTTTGTCATCTAACTACCCAGGCTGTACTCAATCTAAAAGGTCTGTACTCTGACGAGCGCCTCGGCAGTGGATTGTGTGATATTTTATGTTATTATAAGACCCTCATCCGGGATGGATCGCTGCCTTTTCCTTGTGGCATATTGCGGACGGGACAGGGTAAATCACCAAATAAAACGTCCTATTTAACCTCAACTTAATTGCGGTCCGGCCCCCACTTCGAGGACTTTTGACGGATAAATTAATAGATTAAATTATATGGAGAATTGCGTGTTGCATTAAGTGACCCTTTTGTGCAATAAATAATTCTACTAATACGTAATCTGTACGTAATACAGAGAATATGATGCCGGTGAGTCGCCCATTAGCTCAGTTGGAAAGAGCGCTGGCACGGATAGCCAGAGGTCGCGGGTTCGAATCCCGGCATGGATGAAATTTTTAGCCTCTATATAGGTTTTTCAATAATCCTATTAATATTATAAAATGTGAAAGTTTATGAAGATGTCTGGATGTTTGTTACTCAATGGAATACACCGATTGATACGGATGGATTCACCTACTGATTATATTCTTCCTGCATTCTGCGTCCTGAAGCTCGGGCAATTTGGATACGCACTCGTACTTCAGTATCGCTTTCCCATGACGATGTCAGCCACGATCCGAGATATTTGTACTTGTCGACTTTTTCTACGATACTCGCTCCGATTTAAAGCACCGAAGCGCCTAAATGCCGACCAACAAAGTGCTATTTCGTAGCGAAAACCTATGACTCCGTGATTAGATGCAATTAGTCGAGAGAGCTATTTACGCAATCTAATCCTTTGCCGCTTAAAAGCAGTGAATTGCACGTGAATTTCACCATGAAGCTATTAACTCAGCTTAGTGTTTAACCGTTTAGTTTCGACGACAAAAGCGATAGCCCAGTGGGTAGAACAATTGGCTTGGAAGCGAGAGACCCAAGTTCGATTCCCAGTGCGGCCTTATAGATAAACGGCACAATACTTTAAAACATAACATAGGCGTACATCAACATCAAATATAACATAAAGGAAAAAATATTACATGCATGCAAGAAAAGAAAAAGGACAAACAGAACACGTTTCAAACATTGATTACATTTACATACGCTTAAACACAATAAAACAGAACATCACAAACGTATACAAACATTTTTATATTGTCACGCTCAGGTTTAAAGTACTGAGCCACTAAAATGACTTAGTTCATTTTCAAAGTTACGTACATCTGCGTATTTGTAACCGCAATACTACACACTAACCGTGAAAGAAAACATCGTGAGGAAACCCACGGCTTGGTTGGCACTATTAAGTACTATTTTTAGCTAAGCACTATTACATGCAACGAAAAAATCGCCTCGTCTGCGGTTTTAACAAATGGGCCCCTACTACCAAACTGAAAGAAGTTTCACGTCAAAATCAGGATTTGTATACTTTGCTCGTAGTCCCGGCTGCCTGAGTGATCTTAAACGATCACGAAGGTTAAGCAACATAGGGCGCGTTCTGATGGGTGACCGTCTATGACTAACGTTAGTGGCATTTTTCCGAGCGATTCCGTGCTTCGCAATGCACATTAAGCAGTTGATGCCGGCTGCCGTCGATAGATGGCACTCGTTAAGCCAAGTCCGAGCCCTTAAGCGGCTTGTAAACTTCTGTTTTCAAGCCGCCTGACAGTGAGACTAGCCACCAGTCTTGCAAGCCATACTCCACCACAGTATAGGCCATTTAATCTGTTTTAAGCGTGTAACTAGCATCTATCTATAAGTAAAGACTCAAGCAGCAATGTAATAAAATAAGTAAAATTTTCCAGAAAGAAGGCGTTGCTGTCTGTCACACAGTTTTTAACTAGTACAGACAACATCGTTGTAATCTTATCATCAGTTAAATATAATTACATTTTCATCAACAATGCAAAAGTAGGATAAGTAAATTGTTATACTTGTCTGAAATAAATCAATTTCAATTTCCATTCTCCACCGCGGGGGCCAAGTCCGGATTAGTGGATAATCCGGACTCGGCCCCCGTGGTGGAGTATGGCCTATACCTTCCTCAGGGAAGAGACCCGTGCCCCTCGGTGGGGACATAATGGGTTCATGATGGTGATGATACTTCTTCTTCAGGCTATTAGTCCACTGCTGGACATAGCCCTCCCTTAATGAGCGCCATAGCGCCCTGTCTTCAGCTTGCCGCATCCAGCATCTGCCGGCAGTTTTTCGCAGATCGCCATTCCACCTGGTCGGAGGGCGTCCTACACTACGTTTTCCGAGTCGCGGTCTCCACTCAAGGACACGTTTACTCCAACGGTTGTCGGTTCGTCGCGAGGTATGGCCAGCCCACTGCCACGTCAGCTTGCTGTCTGAGCGTTTGAGCTATGTCGATAACTTTGGTTCACTGTCGGATGCTATCATTACGAATCCTGTCCTTCAGAGAAACTCTGAGCATAGCTCTCTCCGTAGCTCGCTGAGCGACTTTGAACTGGTGGACCAGCCCTTTCGTGATACTTGCCTCTCTCCAAAATTCGTCACGAATCCTATCCTTCAGAGAAACTCTGAGCATAGCTCTCTCCGTAGCTCGCTGAGCGACTTTGAACTGGACCAGCCTTTTCGTGAAACTTGCCTCTCTCCAAAATTCGTTACGAATCCAATCCTTAAGAGAAACTCCGAGCGTAGCTCTCTCCATAGCTCGCTGAGCGACTTTGAACTGGTGGATCAGCCCTTTCGTGATACTTGCCTCTCTCCAAAATTCGTTACGAATCCTATCCTTAAGAGAAACTCCGAGCGTAGCTCTCTCAATAGCTCGCTGAGCGACTTTGAACTGGTGGATCAGCCCTTTCGTGATACTTGCCTCTCTCCAAAATTCGTTACGAATCCTATCCTTAAGAGAAACTCCGAGCGTAGCTCTCTCCATAGCTCGCTGAGCGACTTTGAACTGGTGGACCAGCCCTTTCGTGATACTTGCCTCTCTCCAAATAGCAGTACTGGTAGGGTTTAGCCTGGAGCGCGGCGCGAGCGCACAGCACGCGCGGGCCGCCGCCGCCGCGCGCGTGAGCGCAACGGGCGATCAGCTCCACCCAGCGCGCTAGGATCTTGTCCCTGGAAATAACACAAGCTGCTCAAGGATAGCGGAACCCGTACAAAAGTAGCTTATACGATGACCAGCGTAGGAACACCCAGTAATCCGGAATTTAAGTTGAATAAGAATGAAGGGGCTGTAAGTGATGCAATTTACTTCAGCCAGATGTCGCTGCCTGTACGTAATACAGAGAATAGTGTAAAGAGGTTCGAAATTTCACTGATGCCGGTGAGTCGCCCATTAGCTCAGTTAGAAAGAGCGCTGGCACGGATAGCCAGGGGTCGCGGGTTCGAATCCCGGCATGGGTGGAAATTTTTGCCTCTAAATAGGTTTTTAAAATTGTCCTTAGCACAGGTTAGAGCATTAAAAATAAAAATAGTAAGTATAAGAATAAGAAGAAAAAATAAAAATATTGCCTCGTCAAAAACAACTTAAACAAAGTAAGACTTAAAATTAGGTATTATAAAATAAGGCAAAAGGTAGTTACTCAGCTAGTGCTGACCCGGGTCAGCCCCGGACAGCTTGTAGCTTGAAATCTCTAGTATTTCTTAATGATTCGCGATACTCATACATAGTTATACATTAAACGGGTCTTATCGCGATTACTTATTAGGTAAAACGTAATTACCTTATTTCCCGACGTTTCGGCAGCGTTACAGTTGCCGTGGTCTCGGGTAGAAATGTCTAGTTCCATTATCACAGAGTCCGTCTCTCAAGCCCGCTCCACATTCTCGCGCGAGAACACGCGAGAACGATATACATTGCGTTTATACAGCAAACAGTTTTATGATTCTCCTAGGAGCTATGCGACAATGTACGACGTTCTCGCTTGTTCTCGCACGAGAGTGTGGAGAGGGCATCAGAGAAGAAATAATGTGTATACCTCAGCTAGCCCTGCTTTCAAACAGCGATCTCGATATGAGACTATCTTTCAAATCTGCGTATCCTTTGGTGATTAATTAAACTTAATTGTGTGTTATAATAATAAGATCAGATATCCCGCGTCGATGTCAACCCTTATATGTCTCCATGCTGGGGCACGGGTCTCTTCCTGCTTCACAGGAAGTGTTAGAACATACTCTACATACTACGAGGCCCAAGTCCGGGTTTGTGGAGGATTGTAAGACAGTAGCGGGTCTTACGTAGAAGGGTCTTTACCGAGGGTCGAAAGATTAAATTCCCGAGGTATTTGGACTAAAAAAAAGTAATTAAAAAAAATGCTGCGGCCATGTGAGTTTCTAAACAGCCAGTGTGAACTTAGCGCAAACTTCTTTGAGCGGAATAAGCCGCAACAGTTACGCGGTGAGTTCCATATTTAAAATTTAAAAAGTCGAAATAAATTGGCGGGATACTATTCTATTACATGTATCTGTGACGGAATAAAAAATAGGTAATAATCTTTTATGATAAGATTTTAGTATTAAAAAATAGTTTTTATTTTCCTCATATTCCAAATGAAAAGTAGAGTGTTTAACACGGGTAAAAGCACGGATAGCCAGAGGTCGCGGGTTCGAATCCCGGCATGGGTGGAATTTTTAGCCTCTAAATAGGTCTTTTTAAAATTGTCCTTAGCACGGGTTAGTGCATTAAAAATAAAAATAGTATAATTAACGGGTAAAAGAAACAATTCCTACTCGGACTATAGCCTAAATACCTCGGGAATTGATTCTTTCGACCCTCGGTTCAAAATCTACAATTCATGCTTCAGTCTCTGTCACATTGGATTTGCCCAATTTAATTCCTGGTGAGCGCGACGTTCTTGCATTTATAAAATTAAAATGTTCTATGTTTGTCAGGTTATCATATCCAAGGGTATCCTATTTTGGGATCAATACATGTGATTTTGGTGTGCAGATATTTTGTTATGTCATGTCAGGAGGATTAGGCAATACACCAACAATCTTGTTGCATAGACGTGACAGCTTAACTTTTCCTACCTGCACAAATATCCAGTCGGCGTGAGGAACTCCTCCCACTTATCAGCCAACCGGCCGGTCAGGCGGACCTTCCCGTAGCCTGGTGGGCCCTCCTGCAAGCAACACTCCAGGCTCGCCGCCGTGAGAGGAGGGAAGGCGTCCAGCGTCACCAGGTACTCCAGGGAGCGGGAGCGCATCTGGTGAAGTTAGTTGTTGGTTGATTGTGTGCTGGTTTGTGAGGTTGAGCAGTGTGGAGATGACAGTAGCTAATCGAGGTCCATGAAGGGCAACATAAGCAAAAAACTGAAGAATTGGAAGTAGGACTAGCGGTTTTGATCACAGGCGGGTTTGATACTAACCCCCGTTCTGGCCAAATCAGTGTAACCTTAACTTTACGATGGAAAAAGAGTTCTCCAATACAAGCTAAGCGCAAGAAAAGCACCACAAAGAACCTCACACTAATTTGCCGTTTTTTCACATCTTATTTGTGAGACTACTGTGCATTGGCTTAAAATAATCTATGTCAACCTTTTAACGGGCAGATCTATTTTTTCGTAATAATGAGGCTTCACGCGTACTACACCTTGTAGGGCTATAGCCAGCGGTGGACAAACATTGGCTAATGAAGTTGAAATTTTCATATCCTATCTTCTTCTTCTTCTTCAGGCTATATTATGTAGTCCTCTGCTGGTCCCTCCCCTAATGAGCTCCGAAGACAGGGCGCTGTGGAGCTCATTTTGCCGCATCCAGCATCTGCCGGCAGTTTTTCGCAGATCCTATAACGCTACGAAATTTTCATAAAACATATAATGTAAATTATTATGCCACTCACTTTTTTCCCTCTGTGCAAAGCAATGAGGTGGCAGCACCGGAACCTAGGGTCCCTCTGTCCAGCGCCGTCCACTATCCGCTGCACCAGGTTCTCCACCAAATTCTCCAGATCTTCCGACATGCGACCTGTCAATATGACTCCTTTGTAAACGGTGTTAGTGGGGTCGGCGAATGTCTGTCCTGATATTTGAGAGGTCGTGGTTTTGAATCCCGACATCTACCAACTTTGTTATGCGTATATTTGCGAATCGTAGTAGCAATACCATTTGCAAACCGTAAAGGCACACTCCGAGTGTCTGTTTGCCTTAAATTACCACAGTTAGCGAGTGGTAACTAAAAAAACAAAGTTATTCCGGGATTCGAACCCATGACCTCCCGACTGAGAAGCCGGGCGTTTTACAGCTCTGCTACCACGGCTCCGAACCGTTTCCCATAGGTATAGGTCTCAAGTAGGGTGGATGAGGATTCCTCTTTCAATTTCTCAAAATGAGGAATGTCTTCATACTTTAGAGGTTCCTCATCCTCTTCCTCAACATTGATTTACAAAAATCCTCTTCCTCTTCCTCATAGTTTAAGAGGAATTTTATAGGAAGGAGAGTTATAAGTTTTGTTGAAACGAAATGTGTGAGGGAGGGAGAGAGAGAGAAGTCTCCTGCATCCTCATCCTCATTCTAATCCTCATCCTCTTCCTCTTAGTCTGCCAGATTTCTCCTCCTTATCCTCTTCCCCATAACAAGTTCCTCAACAACCCTAGTCTCAAGCTATAACGGTGGGTGCATTAACCTCTGAACACAAAAAGAAGGTTGTCACTCATCATGTGACGTAACTAAGTATGGGACGTGGATGTAAAGGTCAATGTGCCTTTGACAGTGCACACAATCCTCCTATCTCGTATCCGGAATTGGAATTAAAAATTAATGCTATTTCCTCGCTCATTGTGATTAAATTACCATTGATAAGTGTGATGGACAGAGACAATGCTGTTCCCATAGCGTGCAGTGTCATACTTGACCTCTATCTAGTGCGTGCAAACGTGCAAACACTAATAAAAGAACATCGAGGTACTTTGTTAAATAGAATAATTACTGCAATAGTGTCGCCTTTCCGTTGGATATTTTATCGAGCCTTTTTCCTACCAAGTCTAACAACTTGAGGACAGATTTAATGCTTGGTAAATAGCCTGAACAAATTAATTTGACTATGCATGGGCTTAAAAATAACCTTCGAAAACGGTCAAAAACCTTATAGACTCTTTCAATGTAAAACATTTAATCTTGATAGTATATGTATAATTTTAATGATAATTATCATCCTGTGTAAACTGCTTTTGGGCGGCAGCGAGTGATTGGAATCAATCACTTGAGTTAAGCAACGACAGGTGCAGGATGGAAGACCCTTCCGTAACTACCGCTATTGGCATTTTTCCGAGCGGTGCCAGATGTCATGTAATGGCCGTGTATAGTCATAAACCGTGTCACAGTCCTTATGGGCGGCTTGATAGCTTCAGAAAGTAAGGCCGGCCACTGTCTTACAATTCTCCACCTACCCGGACTTGGGCCCTGTGGTGGAATATAGCCCAGCCTTCCTGCGATGCAGGAAAAGACCCGTGCCCCAGCAGTGGGTACGTACAAGAGTTGATATCGATTAGTTCAAGACTGATTATGTTTTTAAAAAGTCAATGGTTATTAACCATAAGTTAAGCTTAAGCGGGGCCGCGAGCTGTGACTAACAATTCTTCGGACTTGAGTATAGTAAAAAGATAATTTAAAAAAAGCAGTCGCAGCAGAGCGGCAGAGCGCCGGCTTGTCATTCGGAAGGTCGTGTCCCGAATGAATGAATGAATTTATTGTGTCAAAAATATAGGTTACATAATTGAGCGGTTGTAGTTGCTTTAAATATCTGAATCTCCATGTTCTACCTTTTCAGAGGTGAACACATATTTAGTAGTTAAAATTATCATAACAATTGAGATTAGATTTATGGCTATTCTTAATTGCAGTGAAAGTAAAATTTACAATCAAAGTGGTCAGGAAACTTATGACTTAAAGTCTCATGACCGAATTCCAGCATGTACTCGTACCAATCACTTTTCTAAGTTAGGTATATTTGTGAAGTTATAGTAGCAATCAAATGTGGAAAACGTAGAAAAAAAGAAAAAAGTCACTAATTTATTCACGGTTTCTCGTACACCAGTGGTCTGCTGATTGTCCGGCAAAGTCTGCTGCCAGCTGTAAGTTTATTTTTTATTTTATGCTCGTTGGCCTTATAGCGGCTGTTGGCGGATTGTTGGAGTGCGAAAAGAGTCAGCTGCCGCCTCGGGGCTCCTTTGGGGGATGTTTAATGTACATTTAATTTGGTTACCATTTCGTGTACTTTTTCCTTTTTTACGCAACTGATGTACTCTTCATAGATTACTAAGTACCTGCCCTCAACTTTAACTTAGTTAAAATATAGTATTTAGGTAGTGAGATGTATTTTTGGATGCATGCCTAGTACTCGTACATATATTAATCATCTAAGTATAGAATAAGTGGCTTGTTTATCTCCGAATACCGAATAATTATCTCCGAAGCGGTGGTAGCTCAGTGGGTAGAAATATGGACTGGCAAGCGAGAGCCCCAGGTTCGATCCCGAGTGCGGGCATGTACCAATGACTTTGTTTAATTTCAAAGTTATGTAAATTTGCGAATTTGTAGTCGCAATACCACACGCTAACGGTGAAGGAAAACATCGTGAGGAAACCCGCGGCTTGGTTGGCTCCGCACGTATTGACTAGTCTTTCCTGTGGGCTAGGCCTACTAAGCTGTCAGGATGGTATAGAGGTGCTGGGCAAGCCTACACCATCTATAAAACCATGTCCCAGGCACTACAGCGTCGGAGTGGTCCCTTTACCGATATAGTTTGAGTGAAGATACCACTGGACGCTGTATAAATCATCTCATTAAGTAGAAGCAAAAAGGCCAATATTATTATTATGTTTATCTCCGAATTATATAAAATAAATACCACTCGCTAACTGTGACGGATCGTGAGGAAACGTGAGGGTCTGAGCTGTTCACATAACTCAGCACTTCAAATTGTTCATCCGCGGTGGGCACGCGTGGTGATTAAACTCATACTCTCTGTCTAAGAGAAGGCCTGTGCCCTTCAGTGAGACTTATGGTTAAAGAATGCTTTAAAAAAATGCTCTTAATTGTCCACCATTATTGACATTACCCCTCAATTACTTGCGCTATGGCGCTCATTAGGGGAGGGCTATGTCCAGCAGTGGACTAATATAGCCTGAAGAAGAAGAAGAATTGTCCATCGCAATCTTATCCACACTGCGTCTTTCAAGTAATCTTTCGAGCATCATCATACTTGTGAATCTGAGGATGCTTCGTGTTAGAAGCGAAACGAGTCGCGCATTTTCCCACACAAGCGTTGGTGTCGGTGGTGGTGTGTTCGTGTCTTGCTTCTGCTTGGAAAAGTGGAAGGGAGGGCGGTGCATTAACTAACCGCATGGTGCTTGTGGGGTTTTTGGGGAATTCATCAAAGTAAAGTCCACATGTTAATGCTATAATAGATTTAGGCAAAGTAACGCCTGCTTCCATACAATATCATCATACTTACCTAAATGTTTGCGGCACCAAATATATCACATTGTAGACGCTTAACAAGTGCAGCTAGATGCTCGAGAAGTAGATCTCCGTCTGCGGCGTAGCTTATTCAATAAATGGATCATTGGTTGATCCAATCAGATCCAACTTACCCACCTTAGGCATTGAGCGAGCGCCCTTGTGCTCTTCATGAGCAAATTGGTTAGTTAATCAATAATTACCCATCTGGTCCTGATGGTGCAAGTTATCGACGTAGGCGTTGAGCGAATGCAGCTGCGTAGTGGAAAAGCGCAGCCCGGTAGCTGGCAATCGCAGCTCCCCTCCCGGAGTCTCCAGCATCGAGGCCGACGACCCCATTTCTGTGAAGATATTATATACTCTTATATACTCTAGCTAGAGACTTATATAATATGTATAAGTTATACTTATGTTATATTATTTTAATACCCTAACCCGTGCTAAGGACAATTTTAAAAACCTATTTAGAGGTTAAAAATTCCACCCATGCCGGGATTCGAACCCGCGACCTCTGGCTGTCCGTGCCAGAGCTCTTTCCAACTGAGCTAATGGGCGACTCACCGGCATCAGTGAAATTTTGAACCTCTTTACAATATTCTCTGTATTACGTACAGGCAGCGACATCTGGCTGAAGCAATTTGCATCACTTGCAGCCCCGAGAACCTACTTTGCTGTTAGGTTTTACATCGGAATGATATCGCTGTACCCACATGATTATATTATTTTTAATGCACTAACCCGTGCTAAGGACAATTTTAAAAACCTATTTAAAGGCTAAAAATTCCACCCATGCCGAGATTCGAACCCGCGACCTCTGGCTATCCGTACCAGAGCACTTTCCATCAACTGAGCTAATGGGCGACTCACCGGCATCCGGCAATACAGAAGATATTGTAAAGAGGTTCGAAATTTCACTGATGCCGGTGAGTCGCCCATTAGCTCAGTTGGAAAGAGCGCTGGCACGGATAGCCAGAGGTTGCGGGTTCGAATCCCGGCATGGGTGGAATTTTTAGCCTCTAAATAGGTTTTCAAAATTATACTTATATACTTTACAGCGGTCGTAGCCCAGCGGGTAGAACAATGGACTCGCAAGCGAGATACCCATGATAGACCCCAGTGCGGCCATGTACCAATGACTGTTTAATTTCAAAGTTACGTACATTTGCAAATTTGTTGTCGGTATACCACACGCTAACGCACGCTTGTAATCGTGAGGAAACCCGCGGCTGGGTTGACTCCGCACGTATTGACTAGTCTTTCCTGTGGGCTAGGCCGACTAAGCTGTCAGGATGGTATAGGTGCTGGTAAGCCTACATATATAAAAAAACTTTTACCCCAGATGGGTAAAAGGTCTTTTTAGATATGTGAGTGATAGCGTCCAGTCCTGTATAAATCGTCTCGTTACGTATATGCAAAGGCAAATGTACTCGTATACCTATACTTTAACATTCAGTCCGTACTCGTCCACTGCTGCACTTAGGCCTCTCCGAAGGCACATTTTTTCTGTCCTGGGCCATCTTCATCCAGCCGCTGCCGGCAAAGTATACTTATGTCAGCCTGTCATGAATTATCCCCTAATGGCATTCAAAGAAAACCATTTGAACCACAAGGACGCGTTTCAAAAGTTAAAAGTCCGATGAAGAAGATATAGAAGTCAAACATAATCATTTATCTGGTCCCAGTCTGGGACACACTGTAGACATAGACATAGACATCTTTATTCGTAATTATAATTTACACGTCATTTTACAACAATTCGGATTCAATACTACAATTCAAAAATAACATAATAATTATAACGCAACATGTACAATTAACAATCAACACTATTGTTTAATTGTGAAATGACTATTAGTATAGCGCTTCCTCACAGGTTCTTATACATACTTATTTTATGTAAGTATAATTAATTATCTTAAATACTCAGAACAGCTAATTGAGCCAGCCATCAAAATTATAAATTGTTTGCTTGACAAGCCACTTTTTTAATTTAATTTTAAAGCACTGAAGGGATTTTGAATTAACTATATCGACTGGCAGACGGTTGTACACTCTCTGTACTTTGTGATATCATTACTACATTTCAATTCAATGCACTGTATCTGCAAAACCCGTTGGCAAAAATCAAAATGCAACTTACCTACTATGGCTGCTATGCCAAAAAGCTTGACATTTCCTTGTTCTTTTGTTACTTTATATCAGTGGTATTTTCTACACTACAGGTAAAATCAGTTTAGTAATAAAATTGTCATATTTTTTTTAATGCACTAACCCGTGCTAAGGACAATTTTAAAAACCTATATAGAGGCTAAAAATTCCACCCATGCCGGGATTCGAACCCGCGACCTCTGGCTGGTCGTGCCAGCCGGACACGGACAGCAATAGGTCGCGGGTTCGAATACCGGCATGTGTGGAATTTTTAGCCTCTAAATAGGTTTTTAAAATAAAATTGTAATTTGTTAGTCATTTCGCCCAATTGTAATGTACAGCTCGAGAGTTCATAGCTACGATTTACGTTCGCCACCCATCTCATCTCCATAGAATTGCTGATACAAATTATAATAATTAGGGTGTGCTATTACTCGGTTTTCGATGAATAGCATCGGCCACGGTCGCCTGTGCGCATGAGCGCATGCGCATAATGGCCGAACTTCCGCCGGAAGAGGGACAGTGTGGGCGCCATTTTGTTTTTGCCTTAACCTGTGCTGTGCTCCCGCGCTGCCCGCGCGCACCTGACCATGGATTCGTTATGCAATTGATTTATTTGTACTTACCTAGTTGGTTAGAGCTTCAGCATAGTGATTATTTCTCTTTTTCGGGGAACTTTATTTAAATAGTACTATTAACTCAGTTGAAAGCACTTCACATCTATTTGTTTTTATTTAATAGGCAAGACAACGGGCCTCTTATTAAACACTTTTATGCAACACCTGGCAATAAAGTGGCTTTTTCCGCACGCTGCGCGTACGGAAAAAGCCGCTTTCTGGCCATGTGTAGACATAAAAAGATGTACACAACATGGAAGGTAATAAAGAAAGCTCTCGATCGCATATTTACGTCCCTCGCTTGCAGCTCGGGCCGCAAACTAATGCGATCTCGGCCTTTCTTTGTATTACCACCCTAGTTGTGTAATTTACTATTACTTAATTAAGGTTTAGTTTCAGCGTTTCAATTAGTTTCAGCCTTATAAGGTTGCCAATTAAAGGATCACACAGCATCCATAATTAATTCCAGCTTACTGGAATTAATTATGGATTAAGTACTTATACTAATTATGTGATAAACATAACTAAACAAGAATTCTTACTTCTAGACCTTTAAAAGTGTAAAAAGAATTTGACTTTAAAAAAATAAAAATAATTGAAAAAAAAAACAGGAGATATTTAGGAACTTAAATGTTTGTGGGACAGTCATGATGTTGCGCACTTTATGCTTAAAACTACTATAAAAGCTATCACACTGGATATCCACACCATCCACATCATCATCCTTTATCAGCAACAGTGTCAATTAACTTCGTAAAATTACTAGTTATATATTAAACGGGTCTAATCGCGAACCGAGTGATTGGAATCAATCACTTGAGTTAAGCAACAACAGGCACGGTCAGGTACAGGATGGGTGACCGTCCCGTGACTACCGCTAGTGGCATTTCTCCGAGCGCTTCCGTGCTTCGCGAGGGTCGTTAAGCCGTTGGTGCCGGCTGTCATGTAATGGCAGTCGTTAAGCCATGTCAGAGGCCTTATGGGCTGCTTGATAACTTCTGACAGTAAGGCCCGCCACTGTCTTACCATACTCCATCAACCCGGAATAAACTTGGATCTATAAAAAACTTGTATCTAATGGTCCGGAGCGATACAAGGGTTGATAACGAATCGCGAAAATTCAATAATCAGATAGATACATACATACCTCACTATGTCGTATTTTACGGATACATGTTTTCTATTTCTGTCGAAATTGCTGATGTTTCTTTATCTTTGGTTTTTTTTTATTTTTCTTTTTAAAAGGGGAGATTTATAATTGGCCTTCAGTTATTAATTTATTTTATGTACAATTGTTATGCGGCTGTTAATCTTCCCAACAGAAATAAATAAAATTAAATAAAATAATCTCACTTCTGTATCACAGCGGGGTAGGCAGACACCAGGATCTGCCACTTGCTGTCTTTCGCTATATCGACATTCATTGGTCATTGCGTGCACGCACACGCCAGTTTGGGGTACCTTTTCATCTTGACCTTATTTGGTGGAATATGTCCCGGGATGTCCCTTATCGACCCTTCCGCCCATATTAGCTTAATATACTTACTCCTATTTCTTCCTTTAATCCTTCTTCGCTAACTGTGAAGGAAACCATCGCAAGGAAACCTGAGTGTTCATATACGAGCGCTTGAGATTGCCAATCAGCGGTGGGCATACGTATTAATTAAGCCCTTAATATCTCTCTCTATCTCTTAGGGAAGTCCTGTGCTCTGTAGCGGGACGTTTATAGGCTAGACAAAAAAAGTCCTACTTCCTTCGTCACCAATTAAATAGATATTACATGAAATTTGTATTTTTCTTGCTGACCGCATCATGTTTATAAATTGTATGTGACAGGAAGTTGGTAGGTAGGTAATTACATGTTCATCATTCTAAAAGTTGTACGTGGTTGCCTTAGAGTTCTAAGCTACAATAAATAGGTGAAGTGACCAGAGAACAGACGCTTAGGTACGTGCAGTTTATGTGCAACAAGCTGTGCCCGCGGTGTTACCCGCGGTTTATCGATTTTCCCATGGGAATAAGATATTTTTCCTCAGTAAAATATAGCCTATGTGTTAATCCAGGGTGTCAGCTAACTCCATACTAAGTTTTATTGAAATCGCTCCAGCCGTTTAGACGTGAAGAAGTAACAAACATAAGTCACAAACTTTTGCCTTTATTAGGTATATTAGTCTGATGTAAAGTGTGAAGTGATGTGATAAATTGTTCTCTACCTATCTATCTATGTCTGTGTCTATCTATCTGTGTACCTCATCAATCTACTTAAGGACATACTCTTAAATAGAAAACGTAGGTACCTATATTTTGATGAGGTAATAGGGTATTTAACGTGAAAATTCAATTAACCCATTGTCAGTTATCATCAACGCAAAAGAAACAATGCTTTTATCCACAATAGCCGTGAATAAAAGTATTTAGTGAAGTAAAATGACCGAGTCTTGTTATCGTAAACAAATGGTATACTCACCTGCACGGATGTAAATTTACATCCGTGCTCACCTGTAGATTTCTTCCAATTAAGTATAATCTCCAATGTCAATATGAGTAGTCTGTTAGCTGTTAGAATGTACCTCGGGCTTTATAGTAGGCTTTTCGCCGGTTTTCCAACTGATGATTGAGTTCTCGATTTTGAAATTAAGTGTAATATTAGGTCTGATTTCGAAATTAAACTGTCATATTAGTTCCGATATTTCTATTACACGAATATATCCGATTCTATCGGAGACTATATTATGCTTTACCTATTATGCAATCTTACTCTATTTTGATGGTATAATCGTACACATAACGTGTCATTCAATTCCAGAATCCCAACACAAAGCTATTGCGTTAAGGTTGCGTTAGCACAATCACTCCTGCTACCAATTCTCGACTACGCCGATACCTGTTATCTTGACCTCACCGAGGAGCAATTAAACAAGCTCGAGCGACTTCAAAATTTCTGTATAAGGTTTATATTTGGTTTACGCAAATATGACCACGTCTCCGTATTTCGCGCACAGCTCAAGTGGCTCCCGATTCGCCTCCGCCGGAATGCTCATATACTGTTTCTTCTCTACTCTATCCTGTTCAATCCAGCTACCCCATCCTACCTCAAAGAACGATTTGAATTTCTCCACTCCTCTCATAGCCTAACTCTTCGCTCATCCCAAACTCTACTCCTAAAAATCCCATGTCACCGCACCAATTTCTACGACTCTTCTTTCTCTGTGCAATCTGTTCGACTGTGGAATGCATTGCCAGAAGAAGTGCGGAAAGCAAAGTCCTTTCCTATTTTCAAAGGACTGGTAAAGTCTCACTACCTCGCTGAAGACGTGTAATGCTGTTACATATGATTATATACATAACAATCATAGTAAGTTTTCTTTTTGTCTGTTTACATGTAAAATGTATATATTAGTATATTATACTTATATATGTATGTTTGTATAATCTATAAATTAGTAATATTTATTATATTAAGTATATATGTATATGTAATATATGTATGAATATTAGTTGTAAGTCAGTTTATGTACATACTCTTCCAATATACTTCATGTACACCTACCTACCTACTCTCTTCATCTTTCAGTTCTATCCATCCCAAGGTTGTCTGGAAGAGATCGCTTTTAGCGATAAGACCGCCAATTGTATACGGCAATAGTTAGATATGTAAGCCTTATTATGTAATTTGTTTTCTAGTGTGTACAATAAAGAGTTCTAATCTAATCTAATCTAATCTATTATATAAATAGTACGACTGGTTCGATGGTCTAGCGGTAACTATCAAGAGAGAAGGCGCGAGTACTATTCCCGCTGGAATCGAAAACGCCACCCCGCGGACAAAATTTCCAAGATAATATAATACTATCATAGGCCATCTACGTGATGAGAAGATATATACAGCGCCCAGTGGCATCTTCACCCACACTAGATGGGTGAAGGGACCATTCAAACACTGCAGTGCATGAGGCATTGTTTTCAGATGGAGTAAGCTTGCCCAGCACTTAACGCGCTAACTGTGAAGGATAACATTGTGAGGAAACCCGCGGCTTGTTTGTTGACTCCCGATACACCCAATTTCTGTTGATGTTTGGAAGCCGCTTTTACAACCCTTTGTTTTAATGTCTATATTCATATCTATTAGATAAGTTTCGGTGTTGTATACTACGTATATCGCAGTTTCGAGCTTACAATAAGATTTGGCATGCTACTGTAAAATATACTGGCGGCTTAAAAGCAAAAGCTTAATTTTTTACACAACAGCGTCCAGCATTGGACTAATATAGCCTGAAGAAGAAGAAGAAGCCCAATAAGAAAATATGTAAGTTTTCAGGGTTAATGTATGTAGGTATGTTCCTATTTTTATTTTCACTAATAATATTAGAAATGTGAAAGTTTGTGTATATGTTTGGATGTTTGCTACTGAATCACGCAATAACAGCTGAATGGATTAACACAAAGGATGGCAAACACATAGACAAAAATCTGAAGTGAGACATACGAGTAAAATCAGCTAGTTCTATCATAATTTCTAAAAACTCCGATTTTTATTCCCTCAAAAGGGCATGGGTTTTTTTTTGTTGATGGATTGGACTTTATTTCAAGCTGATAAGGTTCAATTTAAAGTGGTAATAATACTAATAATTCATCGTCAGGCTATACTAGTCCACTGCTGGACATAGCCCTTCCCTAATGAGCGCCATAGCGCCCTGTCTTCACTTCAGCTTGCCGCATCCAGCATCTGCCTGCAGTTTTTCGCAGATCGTCATCCCACCTAGTTGGACGGCGTCCTACACTACAACGGTTGTCGGTTCTTCGCGAGATATGGCCAGCCCACTGCCACTTCAGCTTGCTGATTCTCTGAGCTATGTCGATAACTTTGGTTCTCTGTCGGATGCATTCGTTACGAATCCTATCCTTCAGAGAAACTCCGAGCATAGCTCTCTCCATAGCTCGCTGAGCGACTTTGAACTGGTGGACCAACCCTTTCGTGAGTGTCCATGTCTCGGCTCCGTAGGTCATGACAGGTAGGATGCACTAATTAAAAACTTTCGTTTTTAAGCATTGCGGTATGGATGACGAGAAGACTCGGCGTAGTTTCCCAAACGCTGCCCAGCCCAGATGGATCCTCCTCTTGGCCTCCCTCTCGAATTTGTTTTTACCTAACTGCAGAATCTGCCCAAGGTAAGTGTATTCGGAAACGATTTCGAGAAGGTGACCATGTACGACAACCCGTCTCGGATCAATGTGGCCGTTGATCATGATTTTGGTTTGATCCAAATTCATGCCAAGACCGATACATCGCGATGCTGAAGCTAGGTCGGTCAGCATCTGGTTCAGCTCCTCTAGCGACTCCGCCATTAAGACTATGTCATCTGCGAATCGCAGTTGTGAGATGTAGTCGCCGTTTATGTTAATGCCCTTTTATTTCCTTTCCAGTCCAGCGTCTTGAACATATCTTCCAACGCGCTTGTGAACAGTTTCGGGGATATAACATCCCCCTGTCTTACAACTCTGTGCAGTTGGATAGGTTTAGACTGCTGGCCCTGTACTTGAACACTCATGGTGGCGGCTTCGTACAGACATCTCAACACCTCGAATAATTATATTATTTCTTATAATTACACTAATTATAATTACACTAATAATTATACCAGTCCAATATATTAGTCCAGTCTATCCAAAGATTATCTGGAAGAGATCATTTTTAGTGATAAGGCCGCCATCTGTACTCTTAGGTTACGAAATATCTGTGTAATTTCCATTTTTATGTACAACTAGCTTACCCTAGAGAATCTATTGTTAGGCGGTACTTCGTACCGCCTAACAATAGATTCTTCAATTTTTTTTTTTATTTTTCTCTCCGTAAGAACCATCCTCGTACTTCAAGGAATATTATTAAAAAAATGCGTTATCGGTTCAGCTGCTCTCGAGATTCGCGCTTACCAACACATTCAGCGATTCATTTTTCTATTATAGAGAAGATAAAGTGTTCTCTATCTATCTATACTCACTTGCAATTAAGAGATATCCCAAATACCAACCAGCAACTACGTTTTTTTTTAATATTTAACCTAACTGAATAGAAAAAGATCCCTAGGCAGATAGTACTTATTAACCTCTACAAATTCATGTGGGCAGATCATCAAGGCTTACTTTTTTTAACATTAGACGTGATCCGTTCGATGATGACATGTCATTCGTTGTCATTGTCAGCTCAGTAGGTAAGAGGCGGAAGCCCGAAGCGCGCTCGACTGTGACGCGATTTATTTTATGGAAAAAAAATTATGTTATCATCGGATGTTAGAAAAAACACGTAAATTATGGGTGTTACTGTAAAGTATCGTCTGTAACTTTGAGTAAATTGCGGAGCTAATGTTTGCAGAGCCAACTTCAGAGTGCTCTGTACGGTCAAAATTCTATAGTCCAAGTTTTTTTTTAAGTAGGTAAGACAGATTACACTTGACCCCAGTCACGCCTGATGGTAAGCGAAGACGGGGTCTACGATATTATCTGGTTACCTATTAAATGAAATGAAAAGGTTTTACTCATAGGTAGTAGATATAACCGCGGCTTGATGGACGTTACAAGTCAGTTTAGGTGTCGGTTAACTCTACTTTTAAAGACACCCAGGATATAATGAGAAACAAATCGTGAAATGGTGTGGTTTGGTTATTATTTTTAAAATACAAACGGTATCGGAATTAATTTATCACGATGACACGGTACATATCGATCTAAAAAATATTTTAATGTGAAAAAAAATCACTGAAAATACGAAGGAGAAACAAATTAGAAAGCTCTTAACAAACTTTTAGAAACGGTTAATGCTGTGTCTCTACATTGCGTTATTTCATTTTTGTTACGATATCAACCCTTGTATGCCCTGGGGCACGGGTCTCTTCCTGCACCGCAGGAAGTTTAGGCCACACTCCACCATGGGGGCCAAGTCCGTGTTGGTGGAGGATTTAAAGACAGTGGCGGGCCTTACTGTCAGAAGTTATCAAGCCGCCCATAAGGCCCCCAACATGGCATAACGACTGCTTTTACATGGCAGCCGACCCTAACCGCTTTACGTGCCTCCCGAAGCACGGCACTGCAGGCAGCACTTGCATAATACACTTAATCCTCAGATCATAGAATGATCTGAGACTTAATCGCAAACTACCTCGTAACCTAAAGTGCATATTTATCTATGTATCTATGTGTATAGGTTGTTGTTCTGTGGGCAGTACATTTCAGAGTGCCTATTTTTGACACTGCAACCCAACGTCGCTAACCGCGATGTGTGTCATTGTATATGATAAATTTACAAAGTTTCAAGCCACTTCCGCTTGTATTTTGGACAACGTTTGATTTGTCTACGTTTCCATGTTTGTAATGTCCTAGCTTGGTTACTATAGCACAAGGTTTACTAGTTTGGGACCGTACATGTGTTGTGTGGAAATTATTATTCTATAATATAAAAATGAATCGCTGAATGTGTTGGTAAGCGCAAATCTAGAGAGCAGCTGAACCGATTTTGCTAATTCTTCTTTTAGATTATTTCTCGAAGTACGAGGATGGTTCTTAAGCAGAATTTCTTTTTTTTAATTAAAGAATCGACTGTTAGGCGGTACGAAGTTCTCTGAGTCAGCTAGTTGTTAATATTTATCTGATACGTAAGCTACTTATGTGTGTAACATTTGCAAGATGATCTCAACAAGAGCCCTGTAACGGCACAGCCCTCATTGATTGAAGACCATTTTTTATGTTGAGGACCTATGTTGTACTCGTACCACTGGAAGCAATTAACGAACTTGAATGTGACGAACGAAGTGACTGCCTCGATGGTCCAGTGTTAACACGCTTAACTAACTGAAACAAAGGTCGTGGGTTCGATTCCCACTGGAGGGCGTCGTACTAAATGAGTGCAGTGATGGACTTGCCGGGTTACCATAGCACAGGTTATCCTAGTTTGGGACCAGGGCCAATGACTATGTCGTGTTGAAGTTATTATTATATTTTTCTAAATTATATGTTTAATAAATAGTAAACATATAGAAGACGGTCAGTTCTATTCAACACATAGTTTAGTGTTAGCATTAGGTATAAGACAGCTCCGCTACAAAGCAGAAGGAACGCATTACTGCTTAAAATAAAAAAAATAATAATTAAACTTTAGAACACTACGAGGGCTGCTACTTATGTATGCGGAATAGAAAAAATAAACAAATGTATATATGGCTAAATATGCTTTTATTGTTTTTCAAAGTATTCTCCACTATGATCGATGCACTTTTGCATTCGATGAAACCAATTTGTAAAACACTTTTCCCACTCTGATTGAGGTATCTCCGAAACGTGCTGTTTGAGTTGAACGCATCTACGGCATCTGCACGGGTCGAAAATCGTTGACCACGTAATTTATTCTTTACATTTGGGAATAAATAGAAATCATTGGGAGCCAAATCAGGGCAGTACGGTGGATGACCCATCAATTCTATTTTTTGACCATCCAAAAAT
This sequence comes from Yponomeuta sedellus, assembly GCA_934045075.1. Lineage (NCBI taxonomy): Eukaryota > Metazoa > Arthropoda > Insecta > Lepidoptera > Yponomeutidae > Yponomeuta > Yponomeuta sedellus. Next base: position 22,494,416 of record OW203733.1, on the reverse strand, counting down.
GCAGTTGTTTCCTGAGACGTATGACAGCTGGCATTGTCATGGTGAAGTATGATTCTGCGTCGCCGGTTGTTTTGGCGTATTTCTTCAAATACTTCCGGCAAACAAATGGTCGTGTACCACTCCGAATTAACCGTTCTGCGATTCTCCAGTGGTATTGTAGCGACATGGCCATTAATACCAAAAAAGCAGACCACCATTTGCTTTACAGTGCTTTTTGCACGAGTCACTTTCGTAGGGTTCGGCTCATTTTGAAACACCCAAACGGTTGATTGTTGTTTAGTTTCGGGATCGTACGCGTAGATCCAGGATTCGTCACCTGTGTAGATATTAGAAACAGATTTTGAGTCGCCTCCGTTGAATTTTTTTAAGGTTTTCTTGCACCATTCGACGCGAACATCTTTTTGATCCTGAGTTAAGTTGTGCGGGATCCAACGCGAACATTTTTTTTACAGACAAATGTTCATGTAATATCCTATGAATGCTCGTCATACATATGCCCAGAATAGCCTCTATCTCGCGATACCTAACATGGCGGTCTTGCATTATTAGTTTTCGCACAGCTTCAATATTTTGTGGCACAACCACCGATTTCGGGCGACCTTCTTTAACTTCGTCCGTAAGCTTACTGCGCCCGCGATTAAACTCACTAAACCAGTGATACACAGTCGTTTTTGATGGAGCTTCACCACCAAAAGTCGAAGTTAATTGATCTACGCACTGTTGTTGCGTTAAACCACGTCGAAAATCGTAATAAATCATAGCACGAATATTTTCATGAGTGAGTTCCATTTTTTCAGCGATATGACATTTTAAACCCAACAAAAAAAACACTAACGTATATAAGAGAAATATATTAGCGGCCAGTATTTAAAAGAAGGAATTTGACCATGGAGGTCAGACATTGCGTTTAAAATTATTGGAATCCCAGATTCCGCATACATAAGTAGCAGCCTATGTATTGCACAACCAGAAAAAAGAATACAGCCATGATTTCTTAAATGTTACTTTAATATGCGTTGAACAAAAGTTGTTGTTAAATGACAAACTCCCTTTGCCAGGTTTCGGGAATTGTGTATTTTTGAGGTAACCCGGTAGGTATTGCAGATTAAACTCACTAAACCAGTGATACACAGTCGTTTTTGATGGAGCTTCACCACCAAAAGTCGAAGTTAATTGATCTACGCACTGTTGTTGCGTTAAACCACGTCGAAAATCGTAATAAATCATAGCACGAATATTTTCATGAGTGAGTTCCATTTTTTCAGCGATATGACATTTTAAACCCAACAAAAAAAAAATAACGTATATATAAGAGAAATATATTAGCGGCCAGTATTTAAAAGAAGGAATTTGACCATGGAGGTCAGACATTGCGTTTAAAATAAAATTATTGGAATCCCAGATTCCGCATACATAAGTAGCAGCCTATGTATTGCACAACCAGAAAAAAGAATACAGCCATGATTTCTTAAATGTTACTTTAATATGCGTTGAACAAAAGTTGTTGGTAAATGACAAATTCCCTTTGCCGGGTTTCGGGAATTGTGTATTTTTGAGGTAACCCGGTAGGTATTGCTCTCATTGGAAACGTAACGAAAAAAGTAGGTTAATAATAATGATAATAACTTCCACAAAACAATCTGTGCTAGTCCGAAACTAGGATAAACTGTGCTGTGGCAACCAGACAAACATACACCCAGACTGACGCCAACTGTATACAAATGTATGGCGGCTCCCAGTAGGAATCGAACCTGCGACCTCCAACATGGTCGAAGAATTATTGTATCCCAATAATAAGTCTCTATAAAAAAGCAAATAAAAATCTAGTATAAAAATTAAAATAAATAAGTTCTATTTTAAAAACCTATTTATGGGTGAAATTTTTAGCCTCTAAATAGGTTTTTAAATTTGTTCCTTAGCACGGGTTAGTGCATTAAAAATAAAAATAGTGTAAATAAGTTCTATTACAATGGATTGCCAGCATTTAAAATTCTTGTAACTAACTTTAATCACACTTACCAAATTTTTCAATCACTGCATCCAAAAAAGTAAAAAGTAGGACAAAAACTAGCAAACTAAAACAAAAACCACTTCATTCGACCATTTTTGTTTTTTCTGCACTTTTTTCTCTTTTTCCCGCCAACGGCGACCGCCAAACACGTGAAACTGCCAGCATTTACACCAACAAATGCGGGCTTAACAAACAGCCTATGTAGAGTCGGCTGCATCATAAAGCACCTAATCTGTTTCGTTTAACTTTTGTATTTATGACAAAGGCAATACGAGCTTTGTTGTCTAGCTAGTTCATGTGGCACCACACATAAATAGTCGTCGATAATCGCTTAGTTCAACTCGGTTTTCATTCATTGTCTGGTACACGTACATTGGTTTGTTTGTAATTTATGATGCGGCAACTGGAAATACGGTGATAGCTATAATACGATGAGAAAAGACCTATATCTACCGATTTATTAGTACTTACTTAAATATTTAATACTCAGTTGTTATATATTTAATTCAGATTGGAATACGAAGAATACTAAGTTTTTGAAAATATATATGTATTTTATATCTGATGAATCTCTAACGATATTTCAAAGGAGCAAGGGAAATATATATGTATTTTATATCTGATGAATCTCTAACGATATTTCAAAGGAGCAAGTATACAGGGCGTCCCACGGCTATGCCACATGGAGGGAAAGTACCTTTAATACTCAACCGGGAATCGAATCCGCTACACGAGAAAAAAAATACCCTGTAGCTTTATCCGGTTCAACCGTGTAATTATTTAAAAATCTATGAATGCAGTTTAGATCTTTTTAAAATTAAAATAATGTCTTCTTTCACTAAAATGTTCCATCTAGAATATTAAAGGTACTTTCCCTCCATGTGGCATAGCCGTGGGACGCCCTGTATATTAAAAGGCGCTACTTTTCAGTACATTCGCGAGAAATCACGTGACTGGCGCCGTTCTGCTTCTTCGTCGTATCCTCATGACTGAGGGACGTGACTATGGAGCAGCTTCCGCCACCAGCGCTCTCCATTCGTTCCGATTATGCGCTAGATATATGGCTGCTTGTAGGGCCCCTCCCGAAGCTTTTGTCATGGTGTCTGTCCAACGCATTGGCGCTCGTCCTCTGCTTCGTTTCCCGTTCGCGCGACCGGTGATAGGAACATATTCCAGGTTAGGTATCTAGCCCGCGTCGGACGGTATGTCCGAAGAACTTCAGGATGCGTTGGGTACAGATTTTGGAAAGCCACGTCTTTATCTGAAGTTCTTCTAGAATACTGGTTTTTGCGGCGCCGTTATGATATCTCAAACTAAACAGGACTCACCGTGATATGGTAACTAGACAATGAGATCACAAACATGACAAAAAAGCCACACTAAGGTCATTTGAACGAATTAAACTACGGCGGCGGCGACGGCCCTCGTGGGAATCGAACTCTCGACCTCTGGAATGGTAGGCAATCAGTCAAACTATTCCAACCGAGCACTGTCACGACTGACTACTTTGAATCGACTATCTGCCAACTGTACTAACAAAGCATGAGTTCCGACTCCGAATAGTTTCGTCGGTGCCTATCGCTCGCCTTATCTTGAACTTCTGTTGTGTTCCAAAATAAATTAGCTGCCTAGTGAACAGCAGGTGGGGGGCTACCTATTAAAAATCAATTAGGTAGATAGAACTGCTACCGTTCCACTTAAAAAGTAGAGGCACCTTATGTACCTACTTATTTTGCTCGGAAGTAACTTGAACAACATAAATTAGTTCGACTTCGCATGAACGTGTTAGGGGTCTACTAAAATATATACCCTTCTAAAAAGTAAAAGTAAATTTTTATTGCTAATTTGCCAATACGTTAAGACGATACAAATCAATGTTTCTTGTGCTTACAACTGAGAATAACCGGATAAAAAATTAATTCTAGTCTCATTATAAGACTTGTCATATACCTAAACTATTCTCAAGGCTATAGTATAGTATCATGTTGTTTGAAAATAAAAACTATTCTTCGTTTGTACATTTTACATTGTACATTGACAAACAGAATGTATATTCTTTACGTTGAAATAAATGGATTTGATTTGATGAAGTATAGAGAAATTTTGAAACGCTAAATCTGAAAAAAAAATGCTAGCCAGTTTCTTCAGTTGTCTCCCTCAAGGAGCAATTCCCTCCTTGAGGGAGACTAAACGTAAGTAAATCCAAAACAGCTGATGATAGATACTTTCATCAACTCATTATCTTGGATCAAAGCGAAATTCGAACACAATTCGTGCAGCGAACCGTTAGCGCGGAATAAATTAAAACTTGCGCTTAGCACCCTTGGCTTATCCGTAGGTCACGCAACGCAATTTTAAACCAAGGTGGATCTAATTTAGTTTGCATTAGAGTTGGGAATCGAACGGGTAACTGACCGTGGATCACGCATGTTAACTTTAAACTAGAATCACTCTTAGTGGAAAGCATTTAAGGTTGAAAACCGAGCTATACGGACCCGTGGCAAGGTTTGCACAGTTGCAATTTTATCTCGCTTAATCTTTCGTGGTTTTATTAATGTTTACAACTCCATTTTATCGTGTTATGGGCCCTAATGGCTGCGGAAACAATTGAAAGTCTGAATGCCGGGGAAGAAAACATCGTGATCAAATCTGAAAAGTGGTTATTAAAAGTACCTAAGTGTTAAAAGTACACTACAGTACATAAATATCGAGATGGCTACGTGTTCTCACCATTTGAACATTAAGGTGGTTCAGAATGCTCACTAGCGCCACCAATGGAAAAAAATCATAACTTGTTTTATAAGTATACTATTTTTATTTTTAATGCACTAACCCGTGCTAAGGACAATTTTAATTCTGTACGTAATACAGAGAATAGTGTAAAGAGGTTCGAAATTTCACTGATGCCGGTGAGTCGCCCATTGGCTCAGTTGGATAGAGCGCTGGCACGGATAGCCAGAGGTCGCGGGTTCGAATCCCGGCATGGGTGGAATTTTTAGCCTCTAAATAGGTTTTTAAAATTGTTTTATAAGTTTTTATCTAAAAGTGAACATGAGAAATCTTAACAACTGTGACAATGACAACCATCTTTAGAACCTAGTCTAGAACCTCGGATCAACAATTTAAGACTATTTAATCGATTTCCGCCAAAAACGAAAGTCCTCGGAGTTCTGGCACAAAGGGGTTTAAGACTGTTTTAAAATATTTATCAGACATTACGATTTTTTACATTTCCTTCTTTTGTCAAGCAACAAACAGACAACGTATTTATAAAATTATTTGTAAAATAGTATTTATAATTGTACAAGCTTTACATGTACAATAAAGAATTTAGTAATAATAATAATAAAACAACTTATGATTTTTATTCCATTGATGGCGCTAGTTGGCACCCCTAAGCGCCTTAATGGTCTTATTTAGTGGTTATAATATAGTCTGGTCTTATTTATAAAAGGGCGTCGGTTTACAAGAGAAAACCACAGGGTCATTTAGGTCGGCCATATACAGTAATTTCGATTTGAACTAACGATTCGGGATTCTGAACGTAGTAAATTCATACAAATCTACGGAATTACCTAGCACATCCATACGGGTGACTTCCGTACGAACTTTTTCGTCATAGTTATAGAATAGAATATAATTATAGTTATTCTAATCTATTCTATTTATTTATTTATCCATTTATATAACTAATATGGAGGATATGAAAGGATAGTACCTATTTTAAAAGACGCGATGTTAATTTAATATAATCTTTATTTTCTATATACAGAGGGTACACAATATAATTAGCCGTTCACAATTCATTATGATACTAGACATCCACATTTCTCTGACATAGGTATTAAAATTATTTATTTACAAGTCTTAAAATGTGCTTAAAATTTGACCTTGAAAGAACAAAACAATAACGTTATCTTAAAAAGTAAAATTTGACGGCTTATTAGAAGTAGGTAGTTTGTTTTGGCATTTAAAATTAACTTTACCAACAATCGTTGGAAAATCCACTAAAACACTTTCTTTCATTCCTCATAACATTGTATGATTTGCCAATAGATGACTGAGGGCCAGTTTCTGAATTGAGAATTTTGCTAAGTAAATAGTTAAATAGGGGGGTGGGCAGCAGCGCCCCTGCAGTACAATTCCACCAAACTACGATCCGCAACCCGCATGCCCAGCGTGGAGATTATGGGCATTACCCCCCAATGATGACACAACCTTGCGCTATGGCGCTCATTAGGGGAGGGCTATGTCCAGCAGTGGACTAATATAGCCTGAAGAATAAAAGAAGAGAAACAGTTAACTGCCGTGCTCTCTCTCCGAATTTCTCAGCAAAAAGCGTGACGGAACGTTCCTCCTTTTCCCTTTCTCAATTCAGAAAACGACTCATTTCACTAATACTTAAGTAACGTTCTGTCACGCTCTTTGCTGAGAAATTCGAAGAGACAGCACTACAGTTATAACTTAGCGATATTCTCAATTCAGAAACTGGCCCTGAGACTTGTGCACAAACTTACAACTAACTTATTACGAACAGGGTAGGTAATGTAGTTCATTATTTCGTTACTTTTAGACACTCATTTTAAATCAATATTTTTTTTATAAATTACCGAACTTTAGCGGTACATAGAGGTAGCGCCGAGAATCAATGGTTCTTTTAGTTCACAAAGACTGGTCGGTCTGTGTATTACGTCACTTTGCTAAATGGCAAAAAATCTAATGCAATATGAATCTGAATTATGATTTTTTGTGGCGGTGTAAACAATTTTTTGAAACACTATCAAGGTAAATTGAATTAATCATCTAGGACAAGAACAAGTTAATATACATTGTTTCCCGGATTTTAAAGATTTATTTTGCTTTGAAAGCCTTGTTTGCATCTAAACAGAAACTGAATGGAATAAAAAATAGATGCAGTTGCACGCGACTCTTGTTTATCAACTAGTTTGTCGTGATGGATTCCCTAAGGTCGAAGGCCAAGGGGGGTTAACAAGAAGCAAGCCACCGCTGAAGTAGGCTGTGCGCTCCCGCCAGGCCACCGCTGGCCACGAGTCCAGACATTCTGATTTTTGTTTTCTTGTGGTGTGTAATTCGATAAAAGAATTACAAAACTCTGTATATATGCACACTTTTAAAGTTTCATCCTTACTTAATATTTTTGAGAAATTCTCAACAAAACAAACTTCTGCGCTTCATCGTGGAGCCGGCGCGGGGACAGGCGGGCGGAGCTCGCCGACTTCAAGCGGCCAGCGCTGACTTATCTTGACAACTGTTTACACGAGGCCAACACCGAGCCAGCGCTGGCCCCAGCACTGCAGTGCTGGCCAACGCTGGGGCCAGCGCTTTACGGGAATGACAATACAAGTGTAGAAAATTGCCTAGAACAAAAGACGAACAGATGACGTCTTTAAGGCGTGTTACTCCCAACGGCTGCGCTTGCCGCCGCGGCGCTCGCGTCGGTCGGCTGGCGCGGCGGCGGCGGCGGCGGGCTCGTTGACGCCGGCCTGAACTGCCGAAGCACGCGTCTGCTCCCAAGAGTGGTCCGTCGACGCCGTGAACTGGCGAAGGGGGAGGATCTCGTTAAGAGTCTCTCTCGAGGAGCAATTCTCATACAAACGTAGATTGGTTTTTATTGACAAGTTTTATTTTGTTCCGGCGTGACGTTTGTAAATAAAAATCAAACTACGTTTGTACAGGAATTGTTCCTTGCCTGTTACGGCCGCTCCGCCTTAACAGGCTCACGCGCAGGCCGAGATGAACAACTATCGCCACAAACGTATTGTTCGACGGGTTGATTGCCCGACAACCAAATACCGGTTCCGAGTGTCATATAACTACGGTTCGTAATTTACTTTGCGGATTCGAGGTACATTGCATAGCGTCCTTCCTACTTGTTAATTGGTGGATTTATCGACTTTGCAATGTAGGTTGAATTGTCATATGAACCATGAATTTTAGTTCAAGAAAACACTGAGCCCTAAGTTGTGCGGCTTGAAGGCCTACTTGATAAAGTCAAGTCTCTCTGCAGTGGACCCGTTTGCTGGCGCCCGAACTGGGCCAGCCAATGGGTGCGAATGCCAGCCCGCCCCTTGTATCTGAGTAAAGACATGATATTGGCAGAACTGTGTTTTACCTGGTTTTACTGCAGCTTAAAGGCCTACCTGAAAGCCTGCCTGCATTTCCATTTGCTGGCGCCCGAACTGGGCGTTCCCGTACGAGCGGGGAATCCGGACGCTAATTGCGACTGCGTAAACACATGGACAAGTGTACCTGGTTGCACTGCGATTTCAAGACCTGTTTGACGAAAGCCAGCGTGTCTGTAGCGGGCCTATTCCCTGGCACCCGAACTGGGCTCGTTCGTGTGTGGGATGCCAGCCCGCTACTTGTAACTGGGTAATCACCATGATATTGACAGACCAGTATACCAAGTTGTAATGCAACTTAAAGACCTGTTTGACGAAAGCCAGCATATCGCTGGCGCCCGAACTGGGCTCACCCATGGGGATGCCGGCCCTCTCCTCGTAACTGCGTAAATATATGTTATTGTCAGACAAGTGTACCTGGTTGTACTGTGACTTAAAGGCCTGCTTGAGGGAGGCCAGCCTGTCAGTGGCAGGTCCCCGAGCGGCCCCGCTACCGCCTTCGTTGGCGCCCGAACTGGGCTCGTCTGTGTGTGCGGGCAGGCCGGGCCGCTCCTTGTAACTGTTGGCATTATATTGTTTCGTATAGCTGGTGCATCAGTGTCTATTTTCTTACATACGGTGTGCAACAAAGAGTTCTCATGTAACCAGTAAACATAAACCAAAAAATGTATTTCAATGTAAAGATTTTACATTCTGTTTCAGCACTAAAAATGGGAGAACTACGTTGATCGGGAGATTAAAGCCCAATTCATAGAAAAAAATGTGTAGAGCCCATATCAACAATTTGTTGTTGAAATATCGAAGCAACACATTAAAACCATGTCTTGTAATCTTCCCTTAGTTTCTCGTACATTAACAAGCTGTTTACTGTTAACAGTTGTAAGGAGGCCAAAGAGCGTAATAAGAAACCACTGACAACAGTCAGCTTGTTCGTGTATGAGAAACTGGAGGCTTATACTATGTTTTGTATTTGTTGTTTTTCCAGTGTACAATAAAGAATATTCTTATCTTATCTTATTTTTTATTGACGTACCCAAGCCCGCAGCCGCCGATGTTGAGGTTCTTCCCCTTGCCTTTCTTAAATCGCGACTTGCGGAACCACGAGGACTGCATCGCCAATTGCATCAGCTCCTCGGGGACATCCTGCAGGTTACGGGTTAACCAGGGTTAGAGGTGTTTTCTTGAGGACGGGTTTGCGATCAAATTTAAATGCCAAAGGAATATAATCATACAAAACCCGCCGGGCTAATATGATTTGTCTACGTTTACAGTCTTGTGTCTCTTTCAAGCCTATGAAACTGAAAGCAGAACTACTGACCAGTACAGTTCCCTCTAGTTAACCATGAAGGTTAGCATAGCTCTTTCCGCGTTTTACAATAGAGGTCCAGGGAGCAAACTTGCGGACCTTAGCTCTGTCTAACAGGAAATAAATATAAGCCCATTTGCTCAACGCAGTGCGTGTACGATGTTTTTGATCACTAGCCTAAGAAGACCTGGAAGACAAGGCCTCTGGGTTCCTCTCGAAGTGCCCGGCAAAGTCGCAGTTACCGACCTGGTCTAGTTAATTATAAGCGATGCAATGTAGACAACGCGGTGCGTGTGCGTGTCGAATGCGATTTAAAATGCTGGATTACAGATCGCAGGACAACCGACTTGCATGCATAGCTCCCTCCCTACTCCAGGTTTCTCAATCGATGTCCATCGAGCTAATTCGCGGACTTAGATTCTGTCTAGCAGGGAATAACAGCCCGTTCGCCGATGCAGTGCGCGTATGGTATTGGTGATCACTACAAAATCTTAAAAAATCCGGAAAACCAGACTACCGACCTGCATAGCGCCCTCGAGGTTCCGGACGAGGTGTTCGGCGAACTAGCGGTCCTTAACTCGGTCCAGCGAGGCATAAGTCGCGCCCATCAAACCGATGCGGTCCGTCCGCCCGACGCAGTGCTTATGGTATTGCTGTACACTACTACAGCTTAAGAAGACCTGGAGGACCGGACTACCGATCTGCATAGCGCCCTCGAGGTTCCTGAGAAGGTTTCCGGCGAACTAGCGGTCTTTAGCGCGGTCCGGCAAGGTATAAGTCGCGCCCGCCAAACCAGTGCGCCCCTCGGCCCGACGCAGTGTATTTATGGTATTGGTGATCACTACTAGCTTAAAAATACCTGGAGGACCGGACTACCGACCTTCATAGCGCCCTCGAGGTTCCTCACAAGGTGCCCGGCAAGCTCACGGTCCTTAACCCGGTCCAGCAAGGTATAAGTGCTGGGCCCGACGCAGTGCATTTATGGTGATCACTACCACAGCTTAAGAAGACCTGGAAAAGTAGGCTACCGACCTGCATAGCGCCCTCGAGGTTCCGGACGAGGTATCCGGTGAACTCGCGGTGCTTAACCCGGTCCAGCAAGGTATAAGTGCTGGGCCCGAAGCAGTGTTTTTATGGTGATCACTACCACAGCTTAAGAAGACCTTTTCGAAATTCCTTCAAAGCTCTTGCCCGGGAACACTTCCTCGAGAAGTGCTACCCCAAACTCCCTTAGCCACTCCTTATGTGAAGAGTCTTTCCGATGTATGTCCTCCCTATTCATTATATTTAGATTTCATATGTATTTTATAGTGATGTTTATGTATATATATATTTGTATGTAATGTGATGAGTATGTATATATATATATATATATATATACTATTATTTTAATATATATTTTTAGTGTATTAATGTGTAAGTATATAATTAATGTGTAAGGTTTTCTTGTTCCTTTTTTTTTGCACGCCTGCCAAGTTTTCGTTATACCTCCTGCGGTTGACTGGTAGAAAATGCTTATGGCATTAAGTTCGCCGCATTGTAAAATTTTACGGTGCAATAAAGTATTAATAATAATAAGACCTGGAAAAGCGGGCAACCGACCTGCATAGCACCCTCGAGGTTCCGGAGGAGGTGTCCGGCGAACTCGCGGTCCTTAACCCGGTCCAGCAAGGTATAAGTGCTGGGCCCGACGCAGTGCATTTCTGGTGATCACCACCACAGCTCAAGAAGACCTGTAAAAGCGGGCAACCGACCTGCATAGCGCCCTCGAGGTTCCTCACAAGGTGTCCGGCAAGCTCACGGTCCTTAACCCGGTCCAGCAATTCCCGGCGCAGTGCATTTATGGTGATCACCACCACAGCTCAAGAAGGCCTGGAAAAGCGGGCAACCGACCTGCATAGCGCCCTCGAGGTTCCTCACAAGGTGTCCGGCAAGCTCACGGTCCTTAACCCGGTCCAGCAATTCCCGGCGCAGTGCATTTATGGTGATCACCACCACAGCTCAAGAAGACCTGTAAAAGCGGGCAACCGACCTGCATAGCGCCCTCGAGGTTCCTCATAAGGTGTCCGGCAAGCTCACGGTCCCTAACCCGGTCCAGCAATTCCCGGCGCAGTGCATTTCTGGTGATCACCACCACAGCTCAAGAAGACCTGGAAAAGCGGGCAACCGACCTGCATAGCGCCCTCGAGGTTCCTCACAAGGTGTCCGGCAAGCTCACGGTCCTTAACCCGGTCCAGCGATTCCCGGCGCAGTGCATTTCTGGTGATCACCACCACAGCTCAAGAAGACCTGTAAAAGCGGGCAACCGACCTGCATAGCGCCCTCGAGGTTCCGGACGAGGTGTCCGGCGAACTCGCGGTCCTTGGCGCGGTCCAGCAGCGTGTGCGCGGCGCCGGGCACGCCGGCGCGGCCGGTGCGGCCCACGCGGTGCGTGTGCGTGTCCGCGTCGCGCGCCACCGTGTAGTTCACCACGGTGCGGATGTGCGGGATGTCCAGGCCGCGGGCTGGCGGCGACGGGGCACGGTGTGTACTCAATTGCACTCGTAATGTGTGTCGTCGTCAGGCTATACTAGTCCACTGCTGGAGATGGCCCTCCCCTAGGAGTTTTTTTGTACATTTTTTCTCCTAAATGATCTAGATTTTGAAATGGACACCTAGTTTGAATTGTAACGTTCACTAAGCCGCAGTTTCTGTGCTACTTTGAATAAAACCTTTTCATTTCATTTCATTTCCTAAAGGGCGCCACGTTGAGCTATCATAGGGGGTAACGCCCGCAATCCCCACGCTGGGCGGGTTGCGGATCGCAGTTCGGCGGAATTGTACTGCGGGGGCCGCTGCTGCCCATCCCTTTCAATGCTATTATGGATTTCCGCAAAGTAACGCCTGATTCTGAGCCAATTTTTGCTGCTCTTGCTAATTTTCAAGCTAAAACTTTCGTCGACCCTACACACTATCTTCTTCTTCAGGCTTTATTAGTCCATTGCTGGACATAGCCCTCCCCTAAAGAGCGCCACGTTGAGCTATCATAGGGGGTAACGCCCGTAATCCCCACGCTGGGCGGGTTGCGGATCGCAGTTCGGCGGAATTGTACTGCGGGGGCCGTTGCTGCCCACCCCTTTCAATGCTATTATGGATTTCCGCAAAGTAACGCCTGATTCCATACGAGTAGCCAATTTTTGCTGCTTTGCTAATTTTCAAGCTAAAACTTTCGTCGACCCTACACATTATCTTCTTCTTCAGGCTTTATTAGTCCATTGCTGGACATAGCCCTCCCCTAATGGGCGCCACGTTGAGCTATCATAGGGGGTAACGCCCGTAATCCCCACGCTGGGCGGGTTGCGGATCGCAGTTCGGCGGAATTGTACTGCGGGGGCCGCTGCTGCCCACCCCTTTCAATGCTATTATGGATTTCCGCAAAGTAACGCCTGATTCTGAGCCAATTTTTGCTGCTCTTGCTAATTTTCAAGCTAAAACTTTCGTCGACCCTACACACTATCTTCTTCTTCAGGCTTTATTAGTCCATTGCTGGACATAGCCCTCCCCTAACGGGCGCCACGTTGAACTATCAAAGGGGGACACGCCCGTAATCCCCACGCTGGGCGTTCGGGTTGCGGATCGCAGTTCGGTGGAATTGTACTTCAGGGGGCGCTGCTGCCCACCCCCCGGTTTGTGTCCCTTAGTCGCCTTTTACGACACCCGCGGGAAGAATTGGGTTGGTGCTATTCTCTAGGCCGACACCATAGCAGTTTTATAATGTGTGTATATTAGCAAGAATCCACTTATAGCTCTAGTAACAGTAAATTTAATTACGGCAACCCTTTCGTATGTCCCCCCGGCAGTGGGGAGATACAAAGGGGTTGATATCGAATCAGTGCCCGAGCGAGACTTTCTTTATTTATAATAGCCTAATGTGTGTAGTCTGTTAGCTTTTAAAATATACCTCGGCTACTATCAGATAGAATCGGATATATTCATGTAATAGAAATATCGGAATTAATATGACACTTAACTTTACATAACTTTTCAGAATAGTGAAGAAAATTTTTATACAGAGCCAGAAGTAGTATTAAACTCGTTTGCTTTCGGCGAAAACTGAAGCCTACTCTAGAGCCCCAGGTATATTCTGCAATAAAGCCGCCAATTGTATTGTGTCTTTGTAATTATTTTTTGTTTGATTTTTCCTAGTGTACAATAAAGAATATTTTTATCTTATCTTATATTCTAAAAGATAACAGACTAAAATAATAAATTAGTATGATAAAGTGCTTCTGTAATTCTTAACCGGCAATTAATGCATTTCATTTTCCATGGCACGGGGTATCCTAGTTAGAGACCAGGTTAAGAGTAGTGTTTAAAAAAAACTATAATTGTAAAAAATATCTCTCATCGACTCACCAGCGACGTCAGTAGCCACCAGTATGCTGGTCTCCTGCCGCTTGAAGGCCGTGATGACCTTATTCCTCTCCGCCTGCTCCATATCTCCGTGGAGGAGAAGCGCGTCGAACTCCTGCACCCCGAGGTTTGCCGCCGTCTGCTCGGCTTCTAGCTATTGGGAGAGTGAGAAGGTACATTGATGATGCGAAGGTGATCCGGCAAAATCGTGGCGAATGGCAGTCCCTGGTCTCTGCCTACCCCTCTGGGATACAAGCGTGAGTTTATGGTATGTTATGTAGAAGCTACATGAGATAAACTACCTTTGTGACACAGCGCTAGCGCATCTGCCTACTATGCGAGGGTTCCCGGGGTCGAACCCCGGCTGGGGACAAAAAAAACCCCAGATCTTGGGTGTTTACATGTATGTGACGTCGCTGTTTCTGGTTTTCACGACACAGGGTATCCTTGTGCGGGGCCAGAAGCAATGTATCAGGCACATACATGTAAATGTTGTGTTATGTTAAAATCTTCACCTTTCACTCTAAAATCTTCACATATTATAGTTCAGCAATGTTGATTAGGTGGCGCTACTGAGGTACAATTGTATTATGTACTTTAATACATCATAGACAAAGTCACGCCTGCAAACCCAAGGGGTAGGCAGAGACTAGGACCTGCTACTTGCTACGACGTCTCTTGTCGGCTCTTCCGCCCGTGTTCGCTCGATATACATCTTTCTTCTCCATATGTCCAAACCAACGCAACATTCCTTTCCCAATTCTAGTCGCTATATCTTCTTTCAGTCCACAACATTATGCAATCAATCTATTGGGTACCCTGTCATTCAAAGGCACACACATATAAAACAAGGAAAACTAACGGATTGGAAGAACGCCGGTTTCCCGGGCATATACCAATGACTTAGCTTTCCAAATTATGTACCTTGGAGAAATTATAGCTATACTACTCACTAACGTGAAGGAAAACATCGTGAGGAAACCCTAGTGTCTGAAGTGTTAACACACCTCAGCGCTTGTTACGTATAAAGGCACCAACTATTATAAAACAAATGTATTACCTTCTTTGTGACGAATATTAGTACACTGCCAGAGGATAGGAACTCGACTAGATTCTTCAGGAGCCAATCCCACTTGTGCTCGGGTCTGTTAAATATTCTGTAAAACAGAAAAAATACAGCAACTATAACAATGTTTCAGAAGAAAAATACACAGGTTATTAGTTAAGAGTTAACTATGAAAACGGAGCTTCTCTAAGACGAGCGTTTCTGTCTGTCTGTCCATCTGTCACAACGTATAAGCTTAAGCACCTCTTGGGTGCCGTGCCAGTAATAGTACGGGTTTAGATTCAGGGGCAACTGCCGGTAGGTCACATCATGTTAAGCTAAAATTTTCACCATACAATGTTCTTTCTGGCCTCGACGACGGCGCCGTCTACACTTGGGAACTACACTACACTAGACACGAGGCAAGAACTCAACACGAGCTGGCCTCGTCCGTGGTGCCATCTGCACGGGGGCACAACGCTACACTAGACGCGCGGCAAGTACTCACTGGACGCGCGGCAAGTACTCACTGCACGCGCTGCCTCACGAGCGCGCTGGCCTCGCCAGTGTACACTGCGCCGGCGGCGGGGATACTCACTGCACGCGCTGCCTCACGAGCGCGCTGTCCTCGCCAGTATACACTGCTCCAGCGGCGGGGATACTCACTGCACGCGCTGCCTCACGAGCGCGCTGGCCTCGCCAGTATACACTGCTCCAGCGGCGGGGATACTCACTGCACGCGCTGCCTCACGAGCGCGCTGGCCTCGCCAGTGTACACTGCTCCAGCGGCGGGGATACTCACTGCACGCGCTGCCTCACGAGCGCGCTGGCCTCGCCAGTATACACTGCTCCAGCGGCGGGGATACTCACTGCACGCGCTGCCTCACGAGCGCGCTGGCCTCGCCAGTGTACACTGCACCGGCGGCGGGGATACTCACTGCACGCGCTGCCTCACGAGCGCGCTGGCCTCGCCAGTGTACACTGCACCGGCGGCGGGGATACTCACTGCACGCGCTGCCTCACGAGCGCGCTGGCCTCGCCAGTGTACACTGCACCGGCGGCGGGGAGTACTCACTGCACGCGCTGCCTCACGAGCGCGCTGGCCTCGCCAGTGTACACTGCACCGGCGGCGGGGATACTCACTGCACGCGCTGCCTCACGAGCGCGCTGGCCTCGCCAGTGTACACTGCACCGGCGGCGGGGATACTCACTGCACGCGCTGCCTCACGAGCGCGCTGGCCTCGCCAGTGTACACTGCACCGGCGGCGGGGATACTCACTGCACGCGCTGCCTCACGAGCGCGCTGGCCTCTCCAGTGTACACTGCACCGGCGGCGGGGATACTCACTGCACGCGCTGCCTCACGAGCGCGCTGGCCTCGCCAGTGTACACTACACCGGCGGCGGGGATACTCACTGCACGCGCTGCCTCACGAGCGCGCTGGCCTCGCCAGTGTACACTGCACCGGCGGCGGGGATACTCACTGCACGCGCTGCCTCACGAGCGCGCTGGCCTCGCCAGTGTACACTGCACCGGCGGCGGGGATACTCACTGCACGCGCTGCCTCACGAGCGCGCTGGCCTCGCCAGTGTACACTGCACCGGCGGCGGGGATACTCACTGCACGCGCTGCCTCACGAGCGCGCTGGCCTCGCCAGTGTACACTGCACCGGCGGCGGGGATACTCACTGCACGCGCTGCCTCACGAGCGCGCTGGCCTCGCCAGTGTACACTGCACCGGCGGCGGGGATACTCACTGCACGCGCTGCCTCACGAGCGCGCTGGCCTCGCCAGTGTACACTGCACCGGCGGCGGGGATACTCACTGCACGCGCTGCCTCACGAGCGCGCTGGCCTCGCCAGTGTACACTGCACCGGCGGCGGGGATACTCACTGCACGCGCTGCCTCACGAGCGCGCTGGCCTCGCCAGTGTACACTGCACCGGCGGCGGGGATACTCACTGCACGCGCTGCCTCACGAGCGCGCTGGCCTCGCCAGTGTACACTGCACCGGCGGCGGGGATACTCACTGCACGCGCTGCCTCACGAGCGCGCTGGCCTCGCCAGTGTACACTGCACCGGCGGCGGGGATACTCACTGCACGCGCTGCCTCACGAGCGCGCTGGCCTCGCCAGTGTACACTGCACCGGCGGCGGGGATACTCACTGCACGCGCTGCCTCACGAGCGCGCTGGCCTCGCCAGTGTACACTGCACCGGCGGCGGGGATACTCACTGCACGCGCTGCCTCACGAGCGCGCTGGCCTCGCCAGTGTACACTGCACCGGCGGCGGGGATACTCACTGCACGCGCTGCCTCACGAGCGCGCTGGCCTCGCCAGTGTACACTGCACCGGCGGCGGGGATACTCACTGCACGCGCTGCCTCACGAGCGCGCTGGCCTCGCCAGTGTACACTGCACCGGCGGCGGGGATACTCACTGCACGCGCTGCCTCACGAGCGCGCTGGCCTCGCCAGTGTACACTGCACCGGCGGCGGGGATACTCACTGCACGCGCTGCCTCACGAGCGCGCTGGCCTCTCCAGTGTACACTGCACCGGCGGCGGGGATACTCACTGCACGCGCTGCCTCACGAGCGCGCTGGCCTCGCCAGTGTACACTGCACCGGCGGCGGGGATACTCACTGCACGCGCTGCCTCACGAGCGCGCTGGCCTCGCCAGTGTACACTGCACCGGCGGCGGGGATACTCACTGCACGCGCTGCCTCACGAGCGCGCTGGCCTCGCCAGTGTACACTGCACCGGCGGCGGGGATACTCACTGCACGCGCTGCCTCACGAGCGCGCTGGCCTCGCCAGTGTACACTGCACCAGCGGCGGGGATACTCACTGCACGCGCTGCCTCACGAGCGCGCTGGCCTCGCCAGTGTACACTGCACCAGCGGCGGGGATACTCACTGCACGCGCTGCCTCACGAGCGCGCTGGCCTCGCCTGCGGCGCCGTGCTGCACCCGCACTGGGTCGTGCAGCGCGTCGCGCGCGAGTCGCTCGACTCGTCGCGGGAACGTCGCCGAGAACAGCAGCGCCTGCCGCTCGGGCCGCACATGCGCGCAGATCGACCGCACCTGCGGCTCTGCGGGGCAAAGTGGCCGTTCACATCATTGCATTACATAGATCGTAATAATTATGATGTTAGCAGATGAAGTTTGCGTTTACAACTGAAGCTTTGTCACCAAATTAATATTGTAGGCGATATACATTTTTATTGTTTAGATTTAATTTTAAATTACGTTGTTTTTAAAAAACCTATTTAGAGGCTAAAAATTCCACCCATGCCGGGATTCGAACCCGCGACCTCTGGCTATCCGTGCCAGCGCTCTTTTACAACTGAGCCAATGGGTGACTCACCGGAATCAGTGAAATTTCGAACCTGTTTACACTATTCTCTGTATTACGTACAGGCAGCGACATCTGGCCGAACTAGATTGCATCACTTACAGCCCCGACTACCTACTTTGCAGTTAGGCCTTTACATCAGAATGATATGATATTACGTAGTTTTTTTACATCAGTTTTAAATTTAGTATTTTTCGTTTAGTTCTAGTTCTGTCTAATGTTATAGATTTACAGTTTTATTACTACAGAAAAGTAGTTACGAAATTACGGCGCCTATATGATGCTTTTGTGAATTTTGTGAACTCATAGATAAATTGTAAAACTGGTTGGTAAACCAAATAAACAAAATTAAAGTCTTCGATGTTAACAAATGAAACTGTTCCCCAAAACTTACCAAATCCCATGTCGAACATGCGATCCGCTTCATCCAGCACGAGATATGTGACGCGCTGCAGGTTGGTCGCTTTGCACTTGATCAGATCGATGACTCGTCCCGGCGTGCCCACTATGATCTCGGCCCCTCCGCCTGGAGACCAGAATATTTCTTGTAGCTACCCTCATCGGCCTTTTGACACACTGCTAGGCAAGATGCTGCCGCATAATTGTGCACTCCAGTCGCGATTAGTATAGTATAATGGTATGGTATCAACCCTTGTATGTCCCCACTGCTGGGGCACGGGTCTCTTCCTGCAGCGCAGGATGGTTAGGCTATACTCCACCATGGGGGCCAAGTCCAGGTTGGTGGAAAATTGTAAGACATTGGCGGGTCTTACAGTCAGAAGTTATCAAGCCGCCCATTAGGCCTCTAACATGGCTTAACGACTGCCATTACATGACAGCCGGCACCAACGGCTTAACGTGCCTTGCGAAGCACGGAAGCGCTCTGAAAAAATGCCACTAGCGGTAGTCACGAAATGGTCACCCATACTGCACCTGACCGCGCCTGTTGTTGCTTAACTCAGGTGACTGATTCCAATCACTAGGTTCAGCTAGGCAACGAGGGCTTCGTATAGTATAGTATTAATTAATTAACCGCGGACTAGCAATTAAAACATAATTTAGTATAGAAATATTAGGTTTGCCTCACCCTCCAAAGCTTTGCTCTGCTCCCACTTGGATCCTCCTCCATAGCAGCACACGCATCTGATGTTATACACTTTGCCAAACCGTTTAGCTTCCATGTAGATCTGCGGGATATCTAGTTATCAGATAGTGTTTACAGAAAGCCGACGACTAACAATGTTTTCCTTCATTATAGGTGAGTAAGTTTACTTGAACAAAGGTTACATAGAATTTACAAAAGGATTATAGACCAATTTCATCATAAAAATTCAGGTTCTTAGTTAAAATTCAACTGACATCCAAGGTCCTAGTCCGATAAAATTGTATAATTCCTGAACAATTTTTTTTAGTCGTCCCTGTTTGACCCACTGCTGGGCAAAGGCCTCCCCCATCACCTTCACTCTTCCCTGTCTTGAGCAGTCATCTCCCAACTGGGCAAGAAGGTTGAGAGATCCCAAACAAATAACTTGAAGAAATTATTTTGATTTCTCATGAATGTATTTCGGATCTAACTGGCTGGGAACGCGAGAACCCTAAACAGATTAAAAACTCATACCGCGTTTTTGATCAACATATTATTATAATCTGGCCACTCAAAATATATGTTGGAAAAGCTTGGCCCAAGCCTGCCAACTTTACCTGCTGCGCCAATTCTCTGGTAGGCGCCAAGATGAGGCCAATGGGTCCATCGCCTGGCGCCAACTCCTTCTGGTCCATAATATGGACTAGCAGAGGCCAGAGGAACGCCGCCGTCTTACCGGAACCCGTCCGCGCAATGCCTGTGAAGAGAAACTGATTTTAATTGTCAAGATTCGCTTGAAGAATTTTTTTTTAGCTATACCGCAGACTGTAAGCTTCGGAACATTGAGAGAAGTTTGAGAAAATTCATTGTTAAATACTTTTATGTACAAAAAGTTATCATTCATTCATTAGTTCGTAGGCTCGCTCTCATTCACTCACTCATATTATCTATTCATTCATCCAACAATAAGCCTGGGTCTTATGAAATAAAGCTTCTGACTCATATTTAAAGCTTTACCGATGATATCGCGTCCAGCGAGCGCCGCTGGAATGCCGGCAGCCTGTACGGGTGTAGGCTGCGTGTACTCCGATTTCCTGATTGCTTTCATCAGCTGGTCGTCGAAGCCAAAGTGGGCGAAACTGGTAACTGGCTTGGGAGGGTCCGGACCTGATATCTGTTGAGAAGCTTCAATTTGTTTACTCCCTTTAAGCAGGTATTACTGGCTATTGGTATTGGTGGCAAATTAGGTCTCCGCAACTCGACTACTATTGAGCGTATTTTGTATAAGTATTACATTTATGTACATGGGTTTTTGTACATTTTAAGATGAAAGCTAACGGTGAAGGAAAACATCGCGAGGAAACCTGAGTTCTGGGGTGTTCAAATACCTCAGCGCTTGAATGGCCAATTCGCGGTGGGCACGCGTTGTAATTAAGCCCATGCACTCTCTCTCAGAGAAAACATGCGCCCTACAATGGGGCCTTTATAGCCTACATAAAAAAGCTTTATTATAAAATCTCACATGCACAACAAGTTTTTATTTCAGCAACGCATTGTCTTTCGAGCATCATCAATCTCACATTCGGAGTGAAATCGTACCCACGATCTCCCTCTTGCGATACAAATGCCAATGAGGCAATTTCTTTCCCACCTTAACTCCGAGGTTCTTCTTCAACTCCTCAACCTGCTGGGGCGTCAGATTCTCGATTTCTTCGTGCGGCGTATAGAAGTTCTTTTCGAAGGGTTCATACTTGATCTCCGAGTGGTCTATTGGGGGCAGAGGATCGATGAACCGCTTCTTGGGCGGCGCTATAGGGTTGCCGTCCTCGTCATATTCGATTTCCAGGTCAGATCCATCATCAGCATTATTAAGAGGATTGTCTTCCATGTATCTGTTAAAGAAAATGTGCTTTTAGGAAGGAGCTGGACGACGCGGTGGTAGGTCTCGTTGTTATTAGTTTTTTCTTGATAATTTCGAATTAACAAATAACATTAAAAAGTTAAAATCACTTTGCTGAATTCCGCCAAAAATCCCACAAGCACCATGCGGCTAGCTAATGCACCGCCCTCCCTCCCACTTTTTCAAGCAGAAGCAAGACACGAACACACCACCACCAACACCAATACTTGTGTGAGAAAACACGCGACGCGTTTCGCCTCTAACACGAGGCATCCTCAGGCTCCCAAATGCAAGTCAACAAATAACATTAAAAAGACGAAGCATTCCTGGCCTATTAGACGCGAGTGATTGTTAAACAACATCAGGGAATGGATGGGTGACCATACCGCTAGTGGCATATCTCCCGAGCTCTTCTGTGACAATGGTGCCGGCTGTCGTTAAGCCATGCAAGAGGCCTTATGGGCGGCTTGATAACTTCTGACAGTAAGGCCTGCCATTATCTTAAAATCCTCCACCAACTCGGACTTGGCCCCCCATGGTGGAGTATGGCTTAACCTTCCTGTGATGCAGGAAGAGACCCGTGTCCCAGCAGTAGGGACATAGAAAGGGTTGATACCATTCATTTATTAACAAAACATTATTTTGAGGTTAAATCATTATCAACAAATTATTAGAAAGATTTCAGTCTCAAATTTTTTCTCAGTCTGGGTGTATTTCCAAGTTTATGATGTCGTCGCCTGGTTACCACAGCACAGGGTATCCTAGTCCTTCCAATACAAAAACCTCCCCTAGATGTTGCACCGTTTGTGTCCAATCTCACTTGTAATAGGACTCCTCATCGTCCAGTTCGTCGATGTCGCCGCGGGTGCCGCGCGCGCTCTCCTTGCCCGCGGCTGCGTGCTCCTTGCTGGCCACCAGATCTTTGGCCGCCTGCTGCTCCAGCCCCGCCATAAATGCGTCCAGCGGGTCTTCTTCGTCATCGGAGTTGCTGGTTTTCTGTAAGGGTGGGTGAAGTTTTGATTCAAATTGGAATGACTGCTTAAGCCTTTGAATGGATTTTGTTGATATAATACTAGATTGATTTCAAGAAGTTAAGTCAATAGAAGGCGCTATTGTCTTGCTAGTGTTTAAAATCGTTAATCCTCACAAGATTGCATCTGCTATTGCTAAAAAAAATTGCAGAAGGTATTTTAAATTTTGTTTGTTTTTTTTTATGTAGCCTCCATAATATGAGTGTCCCACTGTAGGGCAAAGGCCTCCTGCTTTTAATAAATAATAATAAATAATAAATATTCAAGGACATATTACACAGATC
This sequence comes from Yponomeuta sedellus, assembly GCA_934045075.1. Lineage (NCBI taxonomy): Eukaryota > Metazoa > Arthropoda > Insecta > Lepidoptera > Yponomeutidae > Yponomeuta > Yponomeuta sedellus. The sequence goes on along the minus strand of OW203733.1, from coordinate 22,471,871 downwards.
TCGTTTAGTACAACTAAATGACTTGTGTTATAGGTGCTAACTCGACAATAGATTTAATACAATAAATACATAACAACGCCCAAGACCCGAGACAAACTAGAAAAGTTCGTTTCCTAGTTTGACCCGGCCGGGGATCGAACCCGAGACCTTCGGTTTTACAGTCAGCGTGCCAAACCGCTGTGCCACCGAGGCCGCAAAGACAGGTGGAGGTTGGAGTGGCAAATTATCGAAAATCTTTAGACAAAGATTTTCGATAATTTGCCACCTCCAACCATTTTAGTTGTTAATAACAAAAAATCTGACTGCTGAAATAAGTTAAGATAAGAAAATTCTTTATTGTACACCAGGAAAAAAGAAACATAAAATAATTACAAAGATACAGTAAAACTGGCGGCCTTATTGCTTAGACCAATTTCTTCAAAAAGGACAATGGAAAGTTGAATTTGGGTTTTGCCTACTTAATCCTTAAGTAAGTAGTAAACTGAGAAGGCAAGACCTTAATTCAATACTGTAGCGGTACTACCTGCTTAGTAATCAATACACAACCATCAGATGTTGATGTAATTTTTATTTCATTTTTTTTAACAATAAAATTCTGTAAACTTATGTTCAGTTACCTTGGAACTAGATGGTCCTTCATAGGAGGGACTCCCAGGAGCTGGTATGTATGCTAGGGCTGGAGCTGCTGGCTCTTCATCATCATCAAAATATCTGAAAATCATTCAGTTAAAATTTAACCGCATATGTGAACTGCTGTGCTGAAATTAAAGGCCATAGCTGACTAATACTTCAGGAATTCCTATTTCACAATATTTTCTGTACAGAATGTAGCAAAATCCCCCATTTATCCCCCCCCAATCAATACAATAATGAGCGCTATGGCGCTCATTAGGGGAGGGCTATGTCCAGCAGTGGACTACATAATATAGCCTGAAGAAGAAGAAGAATCAATACAAACTACTTTTACTGTCGGGAAAACTGTGAAATTGTATAAAATATCTACTGTTCCATACATTTGAATGCCAAATATATGGAACAGTAGATATTTTATAGTAGATATTATGGACTGATCATTTAATACTTTTTTTAAGATTTCATAACAGTAATTTGAAGATTTCTTAATTGAAAAAATTGTTTGCATAGATGCATAAAATCAGACATTTGTAAATGTTTATGGGGATTTTGTTACACCCTGTATAAGTTATAAAAACAACTTCAGTTCAAAAAAGTTTTGTCGAATTTATATCATTTGTAAGAAAAAAGTACTTCTTTGACTATAATTGTCAAGTTTTAGTAAAGTCTATTCTATATACTATGATAGAGTCTGTAATCCCTTATACTAGTAAAAATATATAAATTTACAGATGACTTCAACAGCAAACTACCATAGGACCTAAAATAAATTTTAAGTGTTACTTTGTTTAAAGATAGATAGATAGAATATTCTTTATTGCATGTACACCAAGGAATACATAAGAGACTTATAAAATAACAGTACAGTACAAGTCGCGGCCTTATTACTAAAAGTAATTTCTTCCAGACAACCAAAGTCTTACTTTGTTTAAGTTGTTTTTGATGAGGCAATAAAATTCTTTTTATTCTAATTCTAAACAAACTCACTCATCTTCAGTCTTTGACCGCTTCTTGCCCAGTGTACCCCAGTTGCCAGTCATAGCGTTCTGTGTGATGGAGCTCATAGTCGAATATCCCTGTTTCGACAGACCAGCCGTTGGCGGGGGTACGGCATGCATTGTGGACGGAGGTGGAGGCACCGCGTGAAGTGACACGTTCGAGGGGTTCCGCTTGGGCATGGTGAAGCCCGCGAACCCAAAACCTTTGCCGCCACTCATCTTGATCACTCTTGTCTACACTGGCGCAGATTCAAACTGTTCTCATATCACTGCGAGGTTATCCGATAGGATCCTCGTTTGGAGTCTGCGCGTATGCACGACAGCAATGTTAATGCTTTGGAGATAACAATTAATTCATCACGAAACGTGTGTAGTGTAAGGGTAGTGAAAAACCTAAATAAATACGCGAAATTATTTCACCGATATTTCCGCTTGACAAGAAACGCCATCCAAATCCAACACAGAATAGGTACCTAAATAAACTGTGAAGTGTGAAATATACACAGACGACATAAAGCTACTAATAATGTCTTTTTAATCTGTGGTGATAAAGATCGAAGGCCGGCCACGCCACAAACGGTCCGATTTCCGCTACGGAAGTTCGCTTCAAAATATCGATCCAGATTTATAAATTCATTCAATTGCCAAACCACAGAGCATATAAACACTGTCATTGCAAACGTCAAGATAAGTAATTTTCTTTCTTCACTCTACATAGCGTCAAACAACTCGGTGCCTTGAATTTCTATAAAAAAAATCTCATTTTTTATTATATTAACACGGCGAAAGTAAGCAGCATCCGTAAGAGGGCTGGTAAACATTTCATAAATATATAATAATATACATTACACACACACATACGTCTATTTTCTGCTTGGAATAGCAACGCTCAGTTGAGAAATAGGGAGCCAATTCTCACTTCATTAGCAATAAATACGTCGTATACTGGCTCTAAGTCATAGAATCTAAGGCGTAGAATTCCAAGACTTATGTCTCGGAATTCTACGTAAAAAGTCGAGCGAAAGCCAAAGTCTGTATTCCGAACGCCATGCTAGATTAAGATAAGCGTTCGACTATTTTGCGTCTACGCTTTCAATTCGCCTGAGCGATAATCTGCCCCCAGTTCAGGCCTCTTTTCAGCAAATATGATCTACGATTTTCTGATTAAAATTGCGTTGTTGCTGCACTTTGCTAAAAAGAAATCCGTGCGGAATGAGGCCAGCAATTGTAAAAATGCAAAATAGAGGCTACTTGGTTTTCCTCACTATTTGTATGGGAAAAGTACAATACTTTGTAATTTTATAATCTCCGCTATGATTATAAAACATTGTTTTTTCAGTTTGTTTGTACCCTTTTTTTTACAAAAGCATTACTTTACGGTTTTATGTTGAATAATCGTAAAAAAGTTAGAAAATACACAACAAGCACAAGCCATTTACCATGCACAACCAACAGACATGTCTCAGGGGCGACATTTGAAATCAGTTTTGTACAGCCACTCCATTCCGTATCGAATAAAATTTTGTACGGAAAGCTGACGTATCTATGTGGGAGGTCCATGGGCTGACATGAATTTACTACATATCCGAAATCCTTATTTTGAATCGAAATTCTGAAACGGATTTCCGACTGTATGTTAACCGGCCTTATTCTATTATTCTTCGCTAAAGACTACACAAGACTACGACTATTCACAAATTCAGCGAGAAGTGCATTCATTGAATTTACGCAGTACAAAACGGTTTATTATGGTTCAACAACTAATATGATACCGAAAGCAACAAAACACTTTTTACTAAAATTAATCTAAGATATATAATTTTTAATGCACTAACCCGTGCTAAGGACAATTTTAAAAACCTATTTAGAGGCTTAAAATTCCACCCATGCCGGGATTCGAACCCGCGACCTCTGGCTATCCGTGCCAGCAGAGTTCTTTCCAACTGAGCTAATGGGCGACTCACCGGCATCAGTGAAATTTCATACATCTACGTAATACAGAGAATATTGTAAAGAGGTAATACAGAGAATATTGTAAAGAGGTTGCCAGCGCTCTTTCCAACTGAGGAGCTTAGTTGGAAAGAGCGGTGGCACGGATAGCCAGAGGTCGCGGGTTTGAATCCCGGCATGGGTGGAATTTTTAGCCTCTAAATAGGTTTTTATAATCTTTGATATTTTCATTTGATTACCTATATTCTTTTTATTGCACTAACCCGTGCTGAGATCAATTTTAAAAAACCTATTTAGAGGCAAAAAATTCCGCCCCTGCCGCCAGGACTCGAACGAGAATATTGTAGAGGTTCGAAATTTCGCTGATGCCGGCACTTGCCCATTAGCTCAGTGGGGAGAGCGCTGGTACGGTTAGCCAGAGGTCGCGAGTTCGAGTCATGGCGAGCATGGGCGGAATTTTTAACATCTAAATAGGTTTTTAAAATTTTCATTTGATAGAAAATACCTAAGCAAGTTCTTAATCATTGATTTTATTGAAATATTTTTCTGGATCAAGTTGAACATGAACGGAACCCACAAAACTATGCCAGCGCACTTGAGTTGTCATTGTGTTCTGTGGTGTTGTCTGCTTATCAAAACGTCATGTCAATTGTCAAGACAAAAGAAAACAACCTATTGTCAAGTTTTGAGTTTTATATATTTTATTTTTGGAAATTCATTGTGAAACCTTCTTCTATCTCTACATAGAACTATGGAACTGAAGCTTTGCATACTACTCTTCACGCTCTTGGCGGCGACTAACGTAGAAGCGGCTCAAGGCTATGATTTCGGCGACTTCTTCGCTACAGTACTCGGTCTTGGGATTGCGGTTATCGGAATTCTAGCCTGCCTAGGGAACTACGCGCGGCAGAAGGCTCGAAACGAGTTTATATAATGTGAGTTGATACTATTGGGTGTTGAATTTGCATTCTTTCTTATCGCGCACTTCAATATGTATGGACTCTAGTCTCTAATCTAAGAGATAAGTACTCTATATTGTTTTTCCTGACCAATAATTTAACGGCTTTGCAAAGATGAGTCTCCTGTACCCAGTTTTATAATGTTAGTAATAGACTTATATTAATAACATTCCACACAACACAATTACCTATTTGTCCCAGTCCCAAACTAGGATAACCTGTGATATGGTAACCAGGCAAGGACATTACAAATATGGATATACACCCAGATTAAGGACACTTGTACAAATGTATGGCGGTCACTAGTGTTAACCCCCAACCTCTGCCATATAAAAAAAGACTTGATATCACTGGTTGTTGATGGTACTCAACTAACCATCGATTGTACTCAACTGACCAATCTTGAAGCTATTTATTATCCTTTTATTTCAACCCTAAAAACACTTTTATTTCAGATCTACTCCATCATGTTAAGGATTCAGCCTCCACTAAAGAATTTCAACATTCAAAGGTGATACAACATTTTGTAATAAATTTATAACTTCTGAGCGACCAAAAGGCTTTTGGAAAGCCAAACAACAAAAATAGTAACCTGCTTTTGATTCAACACTATCATGTATTTAATTTTTTTGTTCATCAACTTGAGCGCTTTTTGTAACTCTATATATACTTTATTTTAATAAATGTCACAGTTTTGGTAAGTGTTTAGATGTTTCTTATTTATTACAGGTTCAGTAGCCCAATCCTTCGAAATAAATGCACTTTTCTTTTGAGGATAAACAATTTTTTTTTCTATAATACTGTTAGAAGCTTGCAAATGCCTAATTTATCAGACGCGACTAGCATAGACATCTTGGACAATGGAAAAAGAAAGGGCAATAAATAACTGGTCAACAAAATGTGGCCACCAATTGACTGGTCAAAATGTGCTGTGGCTTTTCCACCCCATATCACCTTAGTCTGCTGGCTATTTATAAGAGCTCAAAAGTGATGCATCCCAGCTCATTACTGCTATGGTATCAATGAATAATGTTAACATTGTTCAAGGTGCTGGCAACTGCACATAGGTAGGACAATTAATAAATAGCATGTAAGCCTTAAAAAAACCAAAATTCATTCTCATTAGGTAAGTTCATTCTGGCTTCTAAAATCAAAAATGCAATCTTTATCTGGCCTACTATTCAATCATTCCCCTACCACAGAACATGTGCCCCCTACCATGAATACATAGGACTTTCAAACTCTCTGGGCATAACTGATCCTAGTTAATCTTTTAAAATTGCAAGCAAGTATGTAAATAATTTATTAATTAATAAAGTGAAATATTTAGCTTGCACCACCACTTAAGATACAATTCAGTACAGATATAAAATGAAATAAGAAAACTATTTATTGCTTCATTCCTCTATTTGAGTCTCTAAAACAGCTATTTCATTGAGAACTTCTTGCTTTTTGGAGACTTTCTCTTTCTGATCTTTGTCAAGGGTTTTTAGGAGACCGGCTTTTAGTTTTTCCTCCAGGGTTTCGATATCTCGGAGCTTTTTCCTGAGATTCTTGAGGCGTTTTGCAGGCTCAGTTTGACTAGGGACTGGCAGACTCGGGGCGGGTGCAGGGGTGGACTTAGTATATGAGGGAGGCAGCTCAAATGGCGGCTCAGTGATCTCACATTTGGCAAGTTTCTCTGCTGCTTCCTCAGCTCCTGTAAGAGTAAAAGTTTTATTTGAATAATTTTTACTCTTGCTACTGGTGACAGCCGCAACCAAAACAGATATGGGTTCGATACCCCCTAGAGTCAGTCAAATGGCCTCAGTTTAGGTGTATTTTCATGTTTGTGATGTCCTTGCCTGATTATATTCTAATTAGGGACCAGGACAAGTGTGTGTGGATGTTCAATAACTACTTCCATACAAGCTGCTTCGTTGGTTTAGAGATAACACACTTCACTTCCAAATCAGAGGTTGAACATTTGTTTCTTGCTAGAGATTGCCATACTTACATTGTACAAATGGCCTCAGGCTGGATGTCCTTGCCCGCTTACCATAGCAGAAGGTACACTAGTTTGGGTCCAGGGCAAGTTGTGTGGACTTTATTTGTAATAGTAATTTTTTACAACAAATTACAAGCTAATTATGCAAATTCTTTCTAAAAGCTCACAGAGAACTACTTGATACCACAATTAATTCACGTAGTAGTTTTATTGACTTGTAATTCTCATACATATTATTATTGTTTGATACAGAGCTGTTGTGTGTATATCTTATCACTGCACTAGAACATTTGTACATTTATTAAGTCTAATCTTTGAGGGTAGAGGTAACCCACCTACCCTCACCACATTAATTAAGAAGCCTACCCTCACCATATTAATTAAGAAGTGGGAAGTTCCATCTACCTGTGAAAATAGTATGTAACTGCATGTTTCTGATATTTCGAGAATGAAGGTAATGAGTTTTAAGAGAGTTCTGTTAAACAACTATAATGAAACCTGTGAAATGTGTAACTATAAAAACACAAAACCTAAATTGATGTCAACACAAACCTGTCTTCTTTTTCTTCTTCTTTTTTGCCTTATCCACATTGATGACCATTCCGGGAATAGGTTGGATCACACCAGTCTGGTTTTTCTTAGGTTTCTGGGCTTCAGCGGCTATCTCCGGCGGCAGGCCCACAGGGAGCCCTGTCTGTCGGGATTTGAACTGCTTGCCCTTGCTCTCGTACAAAGGGACTTCCTCCTGCGGCACATAGCCTTCCCTCACGCGTCGAGGCTTCCGCCAAGTCCCATCAGGGCGCTGCGTAGCCGGAATGAATTTACAACCTTAAAAAAGTAGTTATTTTTACAAGCTGCGATTAGCTGAAAAAGTGTAAGCGCGTGAGTATAAAAAACGGCCCAATTAACAAGGCATTATGATTTACGCATTCATGCGCCCGGACTTTCACAAACTGTTTCATGTTACGAATAACAAAGATAACATTTTTATTTCGTGAAGTTAGCGTATTTTAGGAAAGTATAGCAGGAAGCCAATTTGGTTGGTGGTTGAAGTTTTCATCTTTTGTTGTTGTATTGAGAATAACAGAAGATTGAAGGAAACATTTGTTGAGAGTTCCTTCAACGCCGAAAGACGCAATCCCAGAATTGATTGTATGAACACAAGCACAACTTACCGTCAGCATCGAGTTCGTATGCTGCTGTAGCCATGTCTGAACATTAAAAAATGCTCGACTTTTTGTTAGCTAAGCAGAAAATCCATAAAATCACAATTTATAAGGTCTATTTCCGTGCTCAACGTACCGAAGACCGAAGTTATTTTGACCACAGACTATAAAGCACAAATTAAATTTATAATAGTATTTTGACAGTGCATTACAGATTATTGGAAAAGTTTTTTCTTATCTTTTTTTGATTTATTTCATCTCTATGAGATTGATCACATTATTTCAAAAAAACGTACTTGATCCACTGTATCGGCTCGTGTGATTTAGCCGACTCCGACCTATCAAAAATGCGTTTCGCGATTATGTTTGGGCCTCACAAGCCATCGCCTCGATGCCACCACTGATTGACTGTAGCTTGTTTTCAGGTAAACAACATACTGGCCCACTTCATTCGTTCTTTACCGGTTGGAGGACATCTCTACGGAAAATACACAGGATATTTAAACTTTAGTAGTCTGTGACACGTTTTTTTTCGATGGATCGCAATTCGCACAGTGTGACCAGAATCGGTATTTTAATACTTTTTCGGTATATTTTATTGTTTTTTTGGACTATCGGTATTTTTGTAGGTATATTAGCGAAAGTCGGTAGTTTTGAGTATATTTTGCATAAAAGTTGTGACAACACCATAGGGATCGTCCCTATGTTAGGGGGATTTCCTGGATATTGTCTTTTACTAGGAGTGGGTCGTTGTCCGATTTTTCGACGACGAAACGCAACCGTTTTTTCTGGAACGAAAACAGGTCCTCGAAACGGTCCTCGTTCGCAACTGGTTTCATTGTATGCGAACGAGCAAGGCGCAGAGGACGGTCAAACGAGTGCGAACGAGACGAAATCACGAAACATCGGAAAAAATAAGTTGTTTTACACGATATTCGACTGTATACTCATAGACATAAAGATTACTTTATTGTATCACAGACCAAAACGAACGGAACGAGCAAGGAGTCGACGACGACGTCGCAATGATCTCATTACGTTCTAGGCTCTATTAATATAGCACTAAAGGACATATCCGCGTCAAACAATCTAAGGACTGGTCTCGCGACGAACAAACGCTGGCACTGCTTTAGAGTCGCTGGCACTGCTTTAGAATGAAACGTAAAACGGTCCTATCGTCGCGGAACACAAAACGGTCTTATAAAACGGTTCGTCTTTGCAACGATCACGCCTATCTTTTACTGTTCAGGAAGAAAAATCAAGTTAAAGATAACACATGACAGACGGATTACATAGTTGTGTTACAAAATTTAAATGCGTTGATTTGAAATATATTATGAATGTAGAAAGAATGTCGAAGTACGTCATTATGACACTGCGACAGCGTAGGTCTTGCAAAAACAACTGCATGCCATCCACTGCAGTTGGTTTTGCAAGACCAACATTTGACTGATCGCATCATGTCTTCAGAATTTTTATATCATACTTTTACTAATGATATAAACAAATTGTACTTTTACTTTTTATACTATATTTTGCCAATTGTCAATAAATTTAACATAATTTTTCAAGGCGATTATCCGTGCATTGAAAGATTATATGATGATGCATCTGAAATGTACCTGTCAATTTTGGGTTGTTTTATGACAATCCATTATATAAAAAGCACTGACAACATATTCACATTAGACCCAAAGTCTAACATAAATTATTTGCCATTGAATGATATGTACTCGTACTTAGGGATCCAAGTGGGTCGAGAATAAATTAAGCACAGGGGCAACATAAATATGAAAGACCAAATTGATGATTTTTTCAGAAGGTGCCGAGCCTTTTTAATTGAGCTGAGTATTGAGAAATTTCTTCACCTACATACTGCTGTGAATCAAGCAGTTTGAATAATATAATAGAAACTTTCCCATGCGAAGTACAGTCAGAAAAAAAACAGTTGATTGATGAAGAATATAGAACACTCAAACTTGATCGCAAAGTAAATAATCCGCTATTTGACTATCTTTGCAAGTAAGTCTTAAATGGTAAATATCTCCTCCATAAGACCAAAAAATATTTTAGTATATTTTTGAGGACCTAAAAGCAACCAAAAAATATAGTTTAAAACTTTGCTTTGCTAAACAGCCAAAAACGCAGTCAGTCATTTTTGTCTATGGTTTGAAGACCTTAAGTCTTGTAAACAAAGTTTGACATTCAACAACTGTGAGTGATTTGTGAGCAAAGTGAAATAACAACGACGAAACCATGATTTCATCGAGTTTACTTGCAATTATCATTATTGCATTGTTTGAGAATGGAAAAACATGTCAATAAAGAACCCCGGGAAGTTGTGGATTCAGTACTTACCCAGTGAAATAAACACACGAAAAAATTGGTTCGCACTTGCCAAAAGAGGCCCCGATACTTTATCGACTGAAACTCGGGTGTATTTACGTGAAGATCACTTTGATGTAAGTCCTATAATAATCGATGTCCACTGGTTCTGGCTGACAGATGTTTGTTTACAACCGAAAAATGCTTTCAACATGGCGGATAGCGTTTTCAGCGTTCCGAATTAAAAGCGTTCATATTTTTTTAATTTGCGAATTTTGCAGCCATCCTACATACTTACTAAGCAAAGTCAATATATTTCGGTTTCTTAAGTTAAATTCTACACGAAATATTCATTTATCGCGTCAAATTTGATACGAGTCAAGTAGCGGATTTGTTAGTCTCCGAGCACTGGCTCACTCATTTCTACTGAAAAATTTTGGGTCGAAGTTGGGAAAATTTCTAACAGTAATGGTACGTTAAAATATGCGAATATTTATAGTTTTAGTAAATCTCTGTTATGTTAACCCGTGTCCAATGCTGCCTGCGAGTGCATATTTTCTCAGCATAATCTTCGGCTGCACTCGGCTGTGTGGCTTATAATCCAACAAATATATTTTTAAAATATAATTCCAACATTTATAATATTGTGATGATGAATAATTAGAAGTAAATAAAAAATGTTTTTATAATCAGTATTTTTATTGGTATATTTTCCCTGGGTCAGTCGGTATATTTCAGTATTTTTTCAAGATAATTCAGTATTTTTCACATAAATAATCTGGTCACACTTCGCACTTGCAGCTTGCAGGCACCTAGTTACGTTAGTTGCAGGCACGTTACTTACGTAGACGTTTAAATGGTTATATCGTACTCTATCTACGGTTTATATGCTCTGTGGGCACCTCCTCCGCGTATTATTTTTTTGTTGTAGGTTGTACCATATAAATTTGTAAATGTAATTGTAGGTACCTATACTATTTACTTAGACTATTTAACCTGTTTAATCAAAATGCCTAAACGCCGGCGTCTATTAAATTCACCGAGAAAAACACCGAAACACAACAGCGGCCATGAAATAAGTATCATAAAACGTACGTTATTTTATTCGTATTTTGTTTATTTCAAACAAAATTTGTACTGACAAAATAAATTAATTACTTGCAGCCCCCGTCGACAGAGTGGTTCGAACTGCCCGCGGTAGGCTCATGGGAGCCTTGCTCGAGGTTTTGGAAGCTGACGACTCCGACGACGATAAGTAAGCAAAGGAGTTTCCTAATAATAACGATCCATTATTGTCGGGCAGATAAAAACATTGGCTTTTGCTCCTACACAATGAAATATTTTATAGAGCGTCCAGTGGTAGACGAGTGAAGGAAACACTCGGACGCTGCACTGGATTTTTTAGATGAAGTTGCCCAGCACCTACACTATCCTGACAGCTTTATCGGCCTAGCCCACAGGAAAGACAGGTCAATAACTGCGGAGCTAACCAAAATGTGAGTTTCCTCACAATGTTTTTCCTTCACTGTTGGCATGTGGTATTGCTACAAATGTTGTTATTGTTTTTTAGATGTTGTTATTGGATTAAATGGTGATGGTAGAGGCCTGTAGACAGCACGAACAAACATCAGCAAAGTCTGGATGAGTTCGTGATGGACAAGTTAAAGGAAACTTTTACCAATAGTAGCGAAGATACTATTTTTTTATCATTTAGATAAGATGCGAACGGGTGCCAGCCATCAGTCTTCTCGTGACCGCGATGACTGTAACGTCGTCGAAACGTCGAGGTAAAATAGCAATAAATTACTACGCGATTAAGCCCCGAAAATATTCTAACTATAGATAAAAAAATGCCAAAAAGTGTATTTATTCGTTTTTAGCAGTAAGCAGACGATATATTTAATTATCTTAGTAAACCACGAATTATAGCTAAATGAACCCCAGCCCTGGCGGTAAATGAAGACGAGTCCTAAGCTAGCTAAGACATACTCTGATGAGTAGAGATGAGTCTTAAAAACCTATTTAAAAGCTAAAAATTCCACCCATGCCTGGACTCGAACCCGCGATCTCTGGCTAACTGTGCCAGCGCTCTCCCAACTGAGCTAATGGCCTCTAAATAGAATTTTAAAATTGTCCTTAGCTCAGGTTAGTGCATTAAAAAGAATATTATAGAGAAGAGTCTGTTTTTATCTTCCTAGCTAACCTACCTCTCTATGTTTTGTTCATGTGAACTACTTCTCCTTGATGGTGCATATCTCTTAAGTACTCATGCAGCTCTTCTGGACCAGGATGAACCAGTGTAGTCTTAATATAATATTGAGCAGTGGGTCTCACTCAACAGAATATTTAATAAGCATTTTTCGGATTTGATTTTTATGTTATCCTCAATGCTAGGCTTAATATTTTTTGTGCAGCGTTGTATATGTCCCACTGCATGGCACAGGCCCACCTTCAGGAAGAGACGGTTTAGGCTTAATGCATGCCTACTGCGGATTGGCCATTTCAAGAGTTGAGGTAGTTGAACACCTCAGACACTCAGGTTTTCTCACGAAGTTTACCTACACAGTTAGCATAATAATACTGTTTTATTAATTACTGGTACGTTTTGCTCAGGTATGTCCCCCCGCGAAGCCGTGTCAAGGAGAACCAGGAGGGGAAACCAACATCTCAGAGACAATCATATGTGCTGAAGCTGTTTGACCGAAGTGTTGACCTGTCGCAGTTCCAGGACGACTCACCACTCTACCCCATCTGCAGGGCTTGGATCACCAACCAGCCTAAGGCCAATTATAAGGATTTCGGGTGAGAAGACTCTTGCTAGATAGACATTATCTTATTCAATTTAATTTGGTTTATTAGGCACTAGCTGACCCAGCGAACTTCGTTGCGCCTAACAGTCGATTCTTTATTTTTTTTTATTTTTCTCCCTAAGAACCATCCTCGTACTTCAAGGGATATTCTAAAAAAAGAATTAGCGAAATCGGTGCAGCTGCTCTCGAGATTTGCGCTTACCAACACATTCAGCGATTCATTTTTATATTATACGAGGGGCGGCTGAAAAGTTTTGAGCCTAAGGTATTAAAAATGCTGATAGAAATGTATAAAAAATTTATTTTTCAATGTAATCTCCCTCTATTTTAATACACTTCTTACATTTGTTTAAAAGAGCTTTTAACCCGGTAAAAAAATATTCGCCGTCTTTGCCTTCAAAATGCTCGTTTACGGCCGCCTTCATTTCTTCGTCACTGGAAAATCTTCGTCCTCGGAGGTCCTTTTTCAAATAAGAAAAAAGGAAATAATCACTAGGAGCCAGGTCTGGACTGTAGGGTGGGTGGTTGATTTCTTCAAATCCTGTTTCGGCGAGGGCACGTCTCGCAACTCGGGCAGTGTGCACGGGCGCATTGTCCTGCAAAAACAGGACTCCTTTCGCCAGTTTGCCTCTCCTTTTCTCGACAACCACTTGACGGACTTTTGTCAACAATACGGCGTAATAGTCTCCGTTTATTGTAGTATTTTTGGGAAGGTAGTCGATGAACAAAATTCCTTCGCAATCCCAAAAAACGGTGGCCATGAGCTTGGAAGCCGATCTTTCCACTTTGAATTTCCGTGGCGGCTTTTCTCCCTTTGCTATCCATTGCATTGACTCTTGTTTTGACTCCGGATCGTACTGCCGGATCCATGTTTCATCGACAGTGACGAGGCGAGAAAAAACATCGTCAGGATTATCGCCACAGATGTCCAAAAACTCCTTCGAAGTTGTGACTCGACGCTGCCTGTCCAGTGGCGTGAGCATTTTTGGCACCCATCGCGCGCACACCTTTTTCATGTGCAAATGATTGTGCAAAATGTCACCAATTCGCTCCTTGCTGATGCCTATGGATTCAGCTATCTGCCACATCTTGATTCGCCGATCTTCGAGAACAAGGTTTTTCACTTTTTCAATATTTTCTTCGGTAACGGCGGTGTTTGGAGGTCCTGACCTGGGATCATCTTCGAGCGACTCCCTGCCGTGTTTGAATTCACGTGTCCAACGTTTTACGGTGGCAAATGAAGGTGCAGAATCCCCATAAACTGCAGACATTTCTTCAAATATTTTTGTCGGCGTTTTGTTCTTCTTGGTGAGGAATTTTATGACAGCTCTGTACTCCAATTTCGTGCAAAGCGCGGATGACTCAGACATGGTGTTGTTTAATGTTCAATTACTAGAAGCGTAATGATGATAATGACATGAAACTTGGTATTTATACTACTTAAAATACGCGCAATTAGTGATGCACATTGCGAGTCATTACTGATTCTTAGAAGTACTTAGGCTCAAAATTTTTCAGCCGCCCCTCGTAGATAAAAACAGGTAATGTAAATATCTTAGACGGTCGAAGCGCTCGCAGCCTAGTCGAACCGAGTGATTGGAATCAATCACTTGAGTTGAGCAACAACAGGCGCGGTCAGGTGCAGGATGGGTGACCGTCCCGTGACTACCTATTGCCATTTTTCCGAGCGCTTCCGTGCTTCGCTGGGCACATTAAGCAGTTGGTGCCGCCTGCCGTCGATAGATGGCAGTCGTTAAGCTGAGTCAGAGGCCTTCGGGTGGCTTGGAAACTTCCGAAAGTAAGACCAGCCACCAGCCTTACAAGCCTCCACCAATCCCGACTTGGCCCACGTGGTGGAGTATGGCCTATAACTTTCTCAGGGAAAAGACCCGTGCCCCTCGGTGGGGACATAATGGGTTGACGATGATTATGTTGAATTTATTCATTCGACTAGAAAAAAATATAAGTTAGCAAGGTTTTGAAGTTATCAGCAACACCACTCTCGTGAAGCAAACATCGCGCTTAAAGTTGCCAATCCACGGTGGGCACGCGTGGTAATTAATCCCATACTAAGTTCGGGGCAAAGTAACTGCACCAAGGTGACGTAACAAAGTAACAAGATGATTAATCACTGGCTTGCTGCAACATTTAATATGAAATGAATTAAAGTGGAGACCGCGACTCGGCAAACGTAGTGTAGGACGCCCTCCGACCAGGTGGAATGACGATCTGCGAAAAACTGCAGGCAGATGCTGGATGCGGCAAGCTGAAGACAGGGCGCTATGGCGCTCATTAGGGGAAGGCTATGTCCAGCAGTGGACTAATATAGCCCGAAGAAGAAGAAATGAAGTGAAAAGTTTTTATTCAAAGTGGCGCAGAAAGTGAGGCTTAAGTGTAAATTTCAAAATCTAGATCATTTTGGAGAAAAAAAAAACAAGAAAAAACCATAGACGAAGAATATGATATTATTGAAATTTGATTCCTCCCACTCTACTAACAATGGCTGTGTCCTGCAGTGGGACGTATAAGCTACCTACATAACTGCTTATTAAATTTTATTTTTTCTCACATACATTGCTAAGCACAGTTTGGATCCGATTGATAATCAGCGTTGCAACGGATCACTGTTGCAACATTATGCTGAGTCGGGCCCATTTTGGGAGCTCAATACTTAAAACCTATGTATTTCATTGTTTTCGTGTTGTACAGTTTATTTATTTTTTACCTGTTTTTTATGCTTTGTGTTATTTTTTTTTTTCAATTGCATGCATTTTGTAATGGTTTTGTGTACGTGTTTTTTGTTTTGTTTTCAGTATTGTGTAGTCAAACAAATAAATTGTCTTTCTTTCTTCCTATCTTTCATATCAAAATATATATGATTTCATTGCTCATACTATCAACAGGAGGAAAGAGGAGCCAGAACCTGCCGACTTCGCGATCGAGTTGCCCGCGGCGGAGGGGCGCCCCGTGTCACGTATCCCGGAGCTGCTGCCAGAACAAACCCAAAGGACCAAGGATAACATCAACTTGACCTATGTAAGGCTCAGTACGCGTTGCGATGTTTCACCGCGCGATTTTTTTCCGCAACAACCTGTGAGATATGCAAAATGTACGAAGGTGCACGCACTTGCGAAAAAAAATAAGGCGAAAATAGTTGCCAGTAAGCGATTTAAAATCACAGTACAGGCCTGCTTTCAGAGAAAGAGAGATTATGGCTTAATTGCTACGCGTGCCCACCGCGCATTGGCAATGCAAGCGCTGTGGTATTTGAACACCGCAGACTAGTGTCTGAGGTGTTTCCTCACGATGTTTTCCTTCACGGTTAGCGAGAGGTATTGCTACTATAACTTCAAATGTACATAACTTACAAAACAAAGTCATTGGTACATGCCCGCACTGTGAATCGAACCTGGATCTCTCGCTTTCGAGTCCATTGTTCTACCCAGTGGGCTACTGCCGCTAGAAATAAATTAATGGAGTTGCATTAGTTTGAAAATGAATACAAAACTATATATAGGATTTGTCTCTTGAGGCGCATTCTTGATTGGCGTTCACCTTTGACCAACTGTGATTCCCTCCAGAGCGCATACCTATATGCGGCAAGTGAATCGCCAGTCACTATATCATTATCATTGTTAGAATATTTTCGGGGCTTAATCGCGTAGTCGTCAAGAAGTGTTCGAGTGGAAAAAAGTCTTATCATGGTGAAGCATAGCTTATCGTCCGACATTGTCGGTGTAGTAGTGTCGCAACCCTAATAGTGCTTTGTGATGGCTGATTGAGGGTAGTCTGAAACCTTATCAGTTGCGAACGTGCACCAGCCATCAGTCTTCTCGTGACCAAGATGACTGTAACGTCGTCGAAACGTCGAGGTAAAATAGCAATAACTTACTACGCGATTAAGCCCCGAAAATATTCTATGTGTACAAGTCGCAAAAGTTTAAAATGTGTTATATCATTATCCTCTAATTTGCCACTACCCTGTCGTCGCCAGGATGACACGGCGGCGCTCCCGTCGCGCGAGCAGCTGCTAGTTTCGCACCTGACGCGCTGGAACAACGTGCGACGCGCGTGGCTCGAGCACTCGGTGCGCGTCGAGGCGCGCTACGAGGCGACGCAGAAGATTCTCAATACCATGTACCTCAAGTGAGTACCGTTAGAGCTTGGAAAGTCGCAGGAGAAGCCCATCTTCTTCAGGCTTTATTATGTAGTCCACTGCTGGACATAGCCCTCCCCTAATGAGTGCCATATCGCCCTGTGTTCAGCTGCCGCATACAGCATCTGCCGGCAGTTTTTCGCAGAAGCCCCTTGTTCTCCTTCTTCAGGCTATATTATGTAGTCCACTGCTGGACATAGCCCTCCCCTAATGAGCGCCATACATAGAAGCGCCTACATAGGTATTATTCTATATCTTTATAGATGTCGCCGCCAAGTGGTTAAATCAGCGCTTGCGATGTATTATGGCCAAACTATGAGGCTAAGTGCCTGGGACATGGTTTTATAGATGGTGTAGGCTTGCCCAGCACCTATACCATCCCGACAGCTTAGTCGGCCTAGCCCCCAGGCACTACAGCGTCGGAGTGTTCCCTTTACCCATCTAGTGTGAATGAAGAAACCACTGGACGCTGTATAAATCATCTCATTAAGTAGATGCAAATAGGCCAATATTTATTTATTTATGAGGCTAAGTACGGAAACCTCAGTTGTAACTAAGTGCGTTTTTCTTTTCAGTGGTGGCGCAACCAGTGTCTCCTAGTTTTTAAGATGAAATTTTAACTTTTGTATCTGATTTACCAAACTTAGCAATCATTTTCAATCAATCAATGTTCTTACATTAATAATCTTTATAAGTTTTACCTCTTGACCTTTTTTTAGTAGATTTATGTAATAGAGTTGATTGTGTGATTTTGATCAATATTTAGCTGGTAAGTTAAAAACATTGTTATAGTATCCTTAACTTTATTCCTGTAATAAACAAGATTGTACGCTTATTTACGCGTGTTTTCTCTTCTTGGATAGATTGGGGCAGTCCGCCTTCTTGTGACCCTTTTCATTGCAGAGGTAGCAAGACTGAAACACAGTAAGATAAGATTAGAAGAACATAGTTGAGTAATTTTATTTAAAAACCTATTTAAAAGGTTAAAAATTTCATCCATGCCGGGACTCGAACCCGCGACCTCTGGCTAACCGTGCCAGTTTATAGTTGAGTCAGTTATTCAGGGTTGCTCCAAAAGTCGCAAAAGGCTATTTGAAAGTGTAAAAAAAGGAATTAATAATATACATTTGTATCAGATATGCTTTTAAAACCGATTTAAGTTCATGCTAAAAAAAATTATCACTTCTGTAAAAAACATGATGAAACTTGACAATTTTGTATCTGTAGTAATTTTATCGATAACGGCCAGGTTAGGTCGAATCTATAATGATGACGCCGCAGCTTAGTAAATATAGCGATCCGAGAACCCGAGATTTGACTTGATATTTGTTTGTTTACTGAGCAGCGATTTCAATTATTCCTGTAGGACGACGCCTTATTGCTCAGGAGCGTTTTGGCGATTTAAACATGAATTTTTATTTGCTTTTTTTGCATGCATGAAAGATTTAAAAAAGTATCGCATTCTGATCACTTATTAAACACCAACGAAAAACCTGAGTAGGTTTAAAGAAACCTGTCATATAGCCTATTCCTGAAACTAGAGACATTTGAACTAATCTCAAACTGAAAAAAATAAACAATAATCTTATACCTGGGTCTCCACAACAGCCCCACAAATATGGTCCTTCTGCTGGCAACACCTCTCACAAGTTTTGCAGTGGAAGAAAGTTGGCTTCACGCATCGCTTGCAGACATAGCAATGCTTATACGTCATCCCGTTTTTACTCGTACACTCATTACACTTGCTGCAGTGATTATTGGTGACCGACACGTGGAACTGGCATTTCTCGCAAAGCTTGTAATCTTTGTCGCCCGTGAGGTCTATAGACGCAAGGGGAAGGTTCGTGAAGAGGCGTACGGGTGAGCCGTTCTTGCGTCCCTTGTTGGTTTTGTTTTGGAACTTTGAGTGGTTTTCGTAGGTCACCTAAAATATATATAAAAATTAAAATACATTTAAGTAAACCAAGGTTGATTACAGCTCTTCAGAATTTTTTAAACACATAAATAACGCAGTATTATTTAAGACTATAAATACTTCAATTCTACTAATATTATAATTATGAAAGCTTCTGAAGATGTTTGGATGTTGTTATTCAATAACGCCTGTATGGAGTTACATAAAATTAAGCTTACAGATGGACAAAGATTAGAATTGAGTGGGATATTTTATTGTTATCGTAAAAGCCTAACCGTTTCAAGCCAAACTCTTAACATATTTAATGCCATAGGATTTCTGTTGCGGCACGAAGTTCCCCGAGACAGCTAGCTAATAATTAGACAAATACTTATAATTATTATAAAGTCCACTGCTGGGCATAGAACTTTACCTATCAGAACAACTTGGTCCACTGTCAATCTCCACTTTCGGCGTTAGTAATTTAATCGGATTACACGTTTGTTTACTGATCCCACCTTCGGCCACCACTCCGTTACCGTCCACCGTCGGTCCTGCAGCCTGACGCCCTAGTCAAATAGCCCTACACATAATAGCAAATTATTGAAATGGTTGATACAACTCAAACAATTAAGACATCAACACGGGTCTCTTCCTGCATTACAGGTAGACTCGCTGCGCAGCAGTGGAGACATAAGTACAATGGATTGATACCAATTAGACAACTCTAATGATTTCAGTTGTGGTCATAATCGTTACCGAAGTGGCGCCGCTTCATTTATGACATGCGTGAATGATTGATCAGGTTTTTTGCCATTTCGCGCCGTTACTAGTTTAAGGGATAAGTTGATTGGTTTTTGAAGTTTCTTGTTCCATATTCCACAACATTGTGGATTCCAACATATTCCACTGGAAGAAATTCCTGTTGAAATAAGTCCGGCAATTTTTATCACATTGTATGTTGTTTAAGCTGTTATTACGGTTTTATTGTGCAATAAAGTTTAAAACATTGGTCTGGCGATATAATTGAGTCCGCGGAGGATCCGTGGATGTGGATTGCAAGGGAACATGACAGATGGCATTTGGAGGAAAAGGCCTATACCCAGCAGTGGGCAGCGGTGGGCTGATGATGACGATTCCACAACATCCCGATTTCCAAACTGTCAACTCACCTGATAATCGTGCATTTTGATTTCCGGTTCCATATTCTTGATATACGACTCTGAGAAATACGGAAAGGCCCACACAACCGGCAAGAGAGTGCCTTCAAAGGAAGGAACAACGGTTTTGTAGCTTTCGGTGAGGGCCCTTAGGGTCTGGATGAGGGGCTCCACACGCCCGCCGAATGGAGGGTCCATTACTACGCAGAGGCCGGTTTTACTGAAAACATCGAATGTTTCAAATGAAAAATTGCAAAAATAACAATTTCTGTTAGGTACTGACTGATGTATATGTTTTACTTCTGTAGCTTCTTAAAATATGGCAACACAACTATTTATGCTGCAATAGGGGTTTTATATAGTTAGAATATTTTCGGGGCTTAATCGCGTAGTAATTTATTGCTATTTTACCTCGAATTAATTAATTAATTACTACGCGATTAAGCCCCGAAAATATTCTAACTATGTGTACAAGTCGCGAAAGTTTAAAATAGGGGTTTTATTTTTTTATGTCAGTGCAATTTATATTTTATTGTCAGGAATTATTAGTGTGCTATATTCAATTTATAAACCGAGTAAAAGACTGGAATTTGAACCATTGGTAATGATTGGAACCTCTGGTAACAATTCTGACTATATATATCTCTTCCAACTTATGCTAAGGCTATTCTTACATGCTGTTCTGCTCGAACAATTTAAGATTTTTAGTGATTGTAATAACATGAGCGTACTTTGGATGAATGTGGTCCGAGGGCTTAATGGATAATTAAATTGTGGGTATGCAAGGCATATTTTGTTACACTGTACTAAGTTATTGATTTGGAATATTTGATTCCAAAAAACTAGAAACGTCTTTTCTTTAATAAATATTATATACCCCAAAAATACATTTAAAATACACACAATTTTACACAATATTCTAAGAAAATTTCTTTTCTTTTTCAACATATCCAAATCTTACCTTGACTCTTTATAGAACTTTTTCAGCAGTTTTTCATCTTCCCGGCCATTGAACAGGAAGTTGTTGAACATGTTGTAGTAAATATACTTGTTGGAAGGCTGGAACTGCGCGTGACGCCTGTCATAGTCCAGCAGAAGCGATGTGAGGTCCGTGCGGGACGATACGGCTTCGTGGACAGATGGTGTGCCAATACAGAGGACATGGCTGAAAATGTTAGGCAATAATTATATGCACCGCAAGTGATGATGAGGATGTGGGAAGCCCAGGCGAAGTACGGAATTGGAATAAAATTTGCTAAAAGAGGATGTGTTAGCAAATTTTAACGAACTCTAACTGTGAAGGAAAACCGAGGAAAACTCAGCGATTGAAATTAATCTGCGGTGGACACGTAAAAATTAAATCCATACTCTCTCTCTCTGTGCCTTCCCGTGGGACATTTATAGGCTTCATAAAAAATAGAGGATGTATTAGCGATGGGAAAAAGTGAAAAGACAAATTTTTTCCAATAATTTCAAGTGCAGTAATGCCTCACCTTCCTGCGATGCAGGAAGAGACCCATGCCCCAGCAGTGGGGACATAGAAAGGGTTGATATAATCATCAATTTCAAGCATATGTACTAAGTGTGGGCAGACAACCAACGAAATGGACTGAAAATCTGGCCAAAATGGCAGAAAACGGTTGCGAAAAGCCCAAAGTCCAAATTTATGGAGATCTTAATAAATAGGTCATACTGTAAGGCTGTGGTAGTGCAGTGGTAGAACTCTTGCCGCAAACCCTTGAGATCCTGGGTTTGATTCTAGTATGTAACAATAAATTTGTTTTCAAAGCATACTTAGGAAACCTGAGTGTCCACATACGTCAGCGCTTGCTACATACAATGGGGCAATTATGACGCAAAGTGCAGAAACCTGCACTACTATTACAGACCGTCCAGTGGTTTTATACAGCGGTGTCGTCTTACCTAATATTATTTTTCTTCAAACAATTAAGTATTGCTGCCACACTCTTTTTAGTGAATAGATACTGAGCTTCAACTGTATCATTTTCCAATGCCGGGAGCCATGTCGAGGCATGTCCTAGCTGCTCGTCCGTGAGTGGTGTTACAACCCTGTGATCCTTCTGGTGCTTCTTTGTCTGTGTTACAATGTAAAGGTCTTCACAATTGCAACAGTAGGCTCTGTTTGATGGATGCTGAGATTTTACCTGAAATAGTGGCCAAATAATTTAGCCACCAACAACCAAATTAGGTACATACTCTTAAATTAGATTTATATTAGAAAATATTATAAAAAGACATTTTTTTAATATATTTATTTTAGCCTCTAAATAGGTTTTTAAAAATATTTATTTTTACAAGAATTAATTATTATACTATTTTTATTTTTACACCCAACTTTATCCACCAACCTAATGCACTATTACTAGGACAATTTTAAAAATGTTTAGCCTCTAAATAGGTTTTTAAGAATTAATTATGTTTTTCTTCAGACACATACATTTTTTTTTAGTGTTCTCCATCTATTTAAAAACATTTAAAATAGTAAGTCATAGAGTAGGATTTCGTCTTGGTTAATCCTTTTATTCTTTCAAGGAGGACTGTTATTACCTTCAGTACACAACTAACCTCGTTGAAAACTTTCAGCAACGCGCCTTTGTTTACATTTGGGATAAGTTTATCGTACTTCTCGTTGCGCTTCTTCTCGCCTTCTCTTTCCCAGTCATCCTCTGAGATATGTAGACTACAATCCTTCTTGTTTCTGCACACGGAACAAGCGTAGAACCGGCCTTTCGCAGTTGAAAACAACAGTGTCGGGCCATGCAGACATTTCGGATGCGCACTCACGTCTTCCGGTACGACTTCGACTGGTGAGGTCTTAGTAACAATTTGGCTACATTCAAACTTTCTCTTTTTACCCATCGTAGGAAAATATAAGAGGTATTTTTGGTCTTCAAAAGAAAGAAACACGTGTCTTCGGTTGTTCGCACAAATTATGGAGAAAGCTAAGGGTGAGGTTATCTATCTGTTTATATGCTGTTTACAATTTCAACCACAGACTACACTAGATCAAAGAGTATGTTTATAACCATTACGTTTGACTAGATTTTGACAGTGAATACATATAGAATAGACACAAGTGATTACTCGACACGCGATGCGATTAGGCAATGTGGTACGCACGTCCCATCGTGTAACGCAACATTGTATAGAAGTATCGTTTAGAAGAATACCCACCAAAAACACTCTGTAAAAAATAGCTAAGTCTCCATGGAACTGCTCGTTTATCTCTAAAAAGTAATGAAATCCAGACAAAGTCGTGCCAAGTCTTTTACTGCGATTTCTTTATTATCATAGTTAATGTTGTGTAACTTGGCCGTTGAAGGGTACACAAGCGTACTTTTTGTAGAAACGTGAGCATAATGATTTATTAGATTCTCTTATAAAATAAATCAATCCCCCCCAAATCAAGGGCAGTAGAAGAATGTCGTAAACGACTGTAACGCGGCCGGTTGCCACTTCGCCATATAAGAAAACGTAAGCTCGTTTTAAAATACAGTCAGCGCCATCTAGCGACGTGTGCGGGTATCACCGCCACTCTTAGTCCAATGCATTATATTTTGACCAAATTTTGAGCGTTATTTTAGTGCAATTTGCTTATTGAATTTGTGTAATGTTCGAGAAGAATAAAGTTAATCGTTGGACTATTTCTTCTTGTAAACTTGTAAAGTATAAGTATAAAAGCCAGTGTAGTCTTAACCAGAGTGTTCCTTTAATTTTATTTATATGCGTATTAAAAGCAGAAGATGTGTCCCACTACGCTGGATTTTGGCAATGACAGTCAATTTTTTTATGTAGGTACCAATAGTAGAAGGGGGCATTACCATATCTCTAATACAGCTGAGACCACCTGAGGTTTCTTCATTAGATACTTCAGACCTTCGATTTTTGACATCAAATGAAGCGGCCTACCAAGTTGAATATTTTTTGTAAAGGCAGTATGTCGATTTCTTCTAATAGTTTGGTTAGGCTCTTGTGTTTTCTAATCATGGTCACCATGTACTCCAGATCTTTGATTATCCTAGTTTTTATAGTTTTCCCTTTATGTGGCGATTAATAATAATAATAATAATAGACATTTATTTCGGAAAAAAAAACAGTGTTCCATAGTGATGTTAGTAACTTAAAAAACTAAATCTAAACTAAAGGTAAAAACTATGTTAGTAGGTTTAATGTATATCTACGTTGTAAAACTCATTTGGACGGCCTGCACGTGATAAAAATAAGTTATGCTATTTTCCTCACATGCAAGCCATCCAAATGGTTCCATATTGGACAGTCTGGCCTGTCCGCCAATACCTGCAGGACGCCGCTGGTACTGCCTCGGACGCGGCCTAGCAGGGACGCCGCACGCTTGCGCATTATTGCGTGAAATCCGTCCGTGCGGGCCTCCGCGAACATGCCCGAGGCACTGCAGTACCGGGGCAGCCCCAACAGCATCCTAAAGATATTGTTGTACTGTACTCGGAGAGCACTGAGCGCCCTCCGAGTACCGCTGGCCCACAGGCTGCACGTGTAAAACGATTGGCAGTACGACTTAAAAAGCGTTATCTTAACTTCGCTGGTACAACCTGCGAACCTGCGAGCCAGCATGTTCCCCCGAACGGCCAGCGCCCTCCGTTCCCTCTCGATGTCGAGATCATCTGAAAGGTCCTCGGAGACCCAGTGACCGAGGTACTTAAAATGCTGGACCCTCTTTAGCACCGTCCCATTTAGACTTACAGAAGGCACTATGGCCACCTTTTGTTTACGTGGTTGGAAAACCAGCATTTCACTCTTTTTAGAGTTGTACCTCAGCCCGTGTGACTCCGCATACTCCTCACACAGTTTCAGGAGCCTCCTAAGGCCACTGATTGATGGGCTCAGCAGCACCATATCATCGGCGTAACTAATGTTATTAATCATTTTACCGTCAATAGAGCACCCAGCTGCAGCGCTGCTGAGCCCCTCAATCAGCTTATTTATATATATATTAAAAAGGCGAGGAGAGGTTAAGCCTCCCTGCCTCACACCACACCTCAGCCTATATTCATCTGAGTCTACCCCAGCCCATCTCACCACATTGACTTGATTTTTGCACCAATAATCAAGAACTCGTACGAGCTCCTCTGGCAGGTCAGTTTCCCTCCTCAATTTCTGCCACAACAACTCATACGACACCAAGTCAAAAGCCTTAGATAAATCCAAGAAACATGCGTACACTGGCGTCATCCTGTCCGTATAGCATCGGACCGTCTGCTTGAGACACAGAATCGCTGTCTCTGTGGACAGGCCAGCTCTGAATCCGAACTGTGCATCGTGTAGCTTGCAGTGTTTAGCAAGATGTTGACCAATCAGACAGTCCAACACCTTGGCCATAGTAGTCGCCAGTGAGATTGGTCTGTAGTTGGACCCATCAGACTGGTCACCTGTCTTGTTCTTGATTATTGGCACCACAATAGTACGTAAGCACTCTTTGGGCAAATAAAAGTGTCTTATACAAAAGGTATAGAACATTGCCAACACCCTTGGCAAGTGCACACCAGCATGCTTAAGATGTTCCACGCTGATACTGTCAAATCCTGGCGACTTTCCCTTTGTCATTTTACCTATTGCACGCGCCACCTCAGCAGCAGTGAAACCCAGCGGAGAGGCGCTACTCGGGTAGACAGTTGGCGAATGTAACGGTGACATAGGCATAGGTAACAAGGTTGGGTCTATTCTAAAGTTCTCCTTAAACAAGTTGGCTATTTCTTTCTTACATGTTTTACCCTCGACGTTTAGAGGCGAACAGGGTCTCGGACCAAGCTTAGAAGTATGTTTCCAAAAATTTTTGAAATTTTTTGTTGCGTGATTCTCCGCTATGATATCCATTTTAATTTTTTCGGCATTCCGCTGGCACCATCTAAGCTTAGCCTTGAAGATGCCTCTCGACTCTTTCATGGCATTGTACAAAGGCCCTACTGCGGGCTTACCATGCAACATCCATATTTGAAAATGGATCCTAGCATTTTTATGAACAGTCTGAACATGCTTATTCCATCCCACAATGTGTCTCCTTCTATTAGAAGACTTTTTCTCGCAGCTTTTGACGGCCGCTTCACTCAGTATGGAAACAATGTTACTGTACATTTCATCGATAATACGCCTATGGTCATTATCACAACATTCCCTATCGCAGCATATAGAAAGTCCCGAGGGGAAGTCTATTTCCCTAAGTTTTTCATTGCATAAAGAGTGAAACATATCAATTTGTGCATTGTTTCTTTCTCCCCACAGGACCTTATTACATAGTGTATTTTCAGAAACACATTGTGGGATAAGGACATTTAGATCACAACATATCTGTAGCGCTAA
The DNA here is from genome assembly GCA_934045075.1 of Yponomeuta sedellus. Taxonomy (NCBI): domain Eukaryota; kingdom Metazoa; phylum Arthropoda; class Insecta; order Lepidoptera; family Yponomeutidae; genus Yponomeuta; species Yponomeuta sedellus. The sequence goes on along the minus strand of OW203733.1, from coordinate 22,445,479 downwards.
ATGGTCGGACCACGCAACATCGTGTAACACACGCACATCAACCACCGATCTCTTCGCATCTTCCGTCACAAGGCAGTGGTCCAACCATCGGGTACATCCGTGCGCGTCGCTAATGAATGTAAAAGCATTGTTCAATCTTTCCATGTCCACACACGTCCACTGGTTCTCAACACAGAATTCTAAAAGCTCCTTACAAAAAAGTTCACCCGGGTGGGCGTTGTAATCACCTAACATGTACACTGAACTTACTTCAGAGCTTTGCACTATAGCATACATTTCTCCTAGGCACTCTGTAAACTCCACCAGATTTTCAATGTTATCAGTAGACATATATACCGAAAACACGACGAAAGACCGATCGCTCAGCGTCACTTTAATGCCTGTTAGCCGTTTGCTAATGCACTCAATCACAGTTACTGAATCAAACGCACTTTTCCGCCACAGCAGAGCAACACCACCATAGGGCCTGCCACGGATAACACCTGCCGATGTATCGATGGCGGACTTGCCAGTGTACCCGAAATCCGGACTAATAACACCCAGAACGGCTATGTCATGCGGAAAAAGCCACGTCTCTTGAAGAGCAATGATATCGGCATCACTGCACAGCGTTCTTATATAATCCATCGAGCGGGCAACTGACTTACAGTTATAACTGATGAAATTACTCCTCCCCGGCATCACGATTGTTATTATAATTTTGGTTGATTAAGGAGTCTGCAATTTCCGCAGATTTTGTGGTTTGAGTTCTTAGTCTAAAGTTGATAAACCGCCGAAAAGAAATTCCCTCCGGCCAGATGGAACTATCCATAAACAGGTGCAGTTTATGTCGTGGTACTAAAACCTTGTATGCGTTATAGTCCTTTTGTCGCTTTATATCGATTTTTTCCAGCGTCACCATCACTTGCGTTTTTTCTCTTATGTGTTCAATAATATCCGCCGGTACGGTCTCCCTATCCACGTTGTTAATGAAAAGCGGCAGTCTAATATCAGCAGCCTTAAACTTTGATTCAGAAGTTGTAGTCGCCGTTCCTTTTCTTCCGATAAATCTCTCCTTAGACTTACGTTTTATAGTTATCCAGTCACTTTCTCTCTCACAATTTTGCTTTACGTCGTTTGCGGGGGGGTCCGTATTTTTAACCATCTGAGCAAACGAAGCTTTCGATTGTTTGTAGTTATTGTTCGATGACGCGTCTTTTGTCTCCACAACCGGTATCGGCTCTTTACACTCGTTATTCCATGCTCGCGAAACCTCCGTGCGCCTCACGCTACTGTTTGGCTGTGCTGGCGCAGCTAGTAAACCGGATTGCGAAACCACGGTAGGGGCCTCCACGCGCGTATCTTGCAACGGCGGAAACGAGATGGCAGGATTGGAATCTTTGGTGTGCAAATAAGAACGAGTATCATAGTCCCGATCATCGTCGGAGCGGTCGTTCCCCTTCTCCACAGTTGTTTTTGTTATTGATTTACTGTGTTGGTCAGCTGTAGGTTCAACAATAGACGATTGATTCGTATTTATAGGCACATGGGATAATTGAGTTTCCCCAGGTGAATCTGACACACGGGTCGAGTTTAATCCTGTGATAAAACCCATGGGACCGCTGTTGCATTCGCGACTGTCCTGCAGACAATAAGCGCCTCTTTTTGTATTTACATACGGTTCACACCCATAAATCGAGCTCTTCTTCAATTCGTCTACCTCACATTTTAATTTTCGATATTCCTCAAAGGTTACATAGTCTATTTCACGTTTAAGGTAATTCTCCTGAATTGTTCTCAGTTCGCCTTGTATTACCATAATATCCTTCAACAGACGTGTAGCATCTATGTGGTCAAATGTTATCGGGGGTAGTTTATGCAGCTCTCGGGCCACAAAAATCGGCAAGTTCTCAGGATCGGTTTCCTTTATTAATCTGATAATATCATCAATAATCCTCCTTGATTTTTCTTCTCCCTTTCTAGTTGTTCTACGTTTCGAGATGGAATCAAACAAGAGATTTTTCGCAGTGAGTAGGTCATCGTCACTAAAACTTTTACAGAGTAATGCTAGTGACACTTCACTCATTACATCCACTTTGTTTTGCACGAAAGCGAGGACTTCATTAATCACCACATTACAATTTGCACATTTTACCGTTGACGACATTCTTCACGGTTCACTGACCCTTACATGACACGATATACAAGCGAGCGTAACTACGCTACCGCGCTCGATCAGCTGTCGACGCAGAGAGATTAAACCCTAACTCTGCACCAAATTTCAGCTCTCTGAGTTTATGGGTAGTATCATCAGTGAGTGAGTGTCATAAATGCGAAACTTTGCTTTCGCTTAACTTCGGAACTAAATGACCTACAGACTTGAAAATTTGGATTTTAAGTATGTGATTATAGCTTACTGGATGACGAAAATTTCTACGTTCTGGTGTTATCCAGAGGTTCTCAAACAGAGGCCTGAAAATGCCGCGAAATGGTTCCAGTAAAGATGGTTCGGCAGTGTTTGCTTCGCGCTCGACTTGGCGGGGTCACTGCCGTGCCCCCCCGATTTTGGAGTCGGTGTCCAAAATGTATGTGTGGGTCTGGAACTTGCCAACGGCGTCAATATTAATAGTTTAAATTATTTCTGTGTTTTCAGTGCCTTTTTATATTCCTGCGCTACCCGTGTTACTACTCATCTTACAGTAAGATGTAAGATTCTTACTACCAGTGGTTTTCTTTAAAAAAATATATTCTTAATTTGTAGTCAATAGACGTGTCTTTTAACCACGCGTGCGTATACTAATTATGAAAGAATAACCACGACAGTAAAATTGTGTATTTCGACTTAAAATTTGGTTTTATAGGTGCAACGACCTTCGTGTAAATACATTTTGGTGAAGTCTGAGTGTCTGTCTATATTAGTGGTGTTTCCCACTTTGGAACACCATTTATCTTTTAGAGTGCACCTATGAAACTGAAGAATGATTACGCTGATACTTTGTGAAAGTAAATAATAACGTAAAAATAAAATACTTAGATAAAAATTATTTTTATATGACAACACACAAGAAAAATTTGAAGTAAAATGAAAAGTAACAAAACAATATCTGACAATATTCCAGATGTCACTTTTCAAACAGAGAGTAAAATTGTATTTAGAACTTATTGTTATAATTCAAACGACCTTCTTGAAAGCGCGGGAAACGTTTAAATTGGGCGGGCGTATTTTTTGGTGAAAATTTTCAAAATTATTTTCTAATAGGATTTTAAGATCAGTTCTGTATATTTTTTGTAATATATTGTAGATTAGAGTTTCTATTATAGTTTTGTATATAGTTTCTTATTCTCTGGTAAGTTTATTTGTTCTTTTTTGTCTGGGCTCATGGAGGAGCCGCCCGATCCGGGGGGCACAGTCCCCTCGGTCGGCGTTAACGTAATTATCCCCTTAAATGAGTCTACTGGAATGGACACTGACGGATCCATTAGATCTGAAAAAAGAAAAAGGACAAGGGCGCAGCGTAAGGTCTGCCGACATTGTAATAAAAGAAGGAAGCATGGTTCAGGTACAGATAAGGTTAATGTATGTGGATGTGATAGCGATGACAATAAAAAAACTACTGTGTGTGAAATGCCAGATCCACAAGGGGCTTCGTCCCATGTGGATGCATCTTCTGTGTCGCGTGTTTCTTCATTACCCGTGACTCTACCCCTTCAGTCCCCTCAGGTTGGCAGGTCTCAGTACGAATCAACTGATGCCTCACCATACATAATACATATTCAAAAACATACAACCGAGGATATACCTTCCCCCACTCTCCATCCAGTATCATTTGGCCACTATATGAAAAGACGTGGAATTAAAAATATAATCAATGGTAGTGTGAAAAGACTAAGCCGAAGCAAATTAAGTATTTCGTTTTCGGATTTTAACGATGCTAATATGTTCCTGCTGGACTCTGATTTGAGTAAAAATAATTTCAAGGCATTCATCCCATCTTTTAACATCACAAGGATGGGAGTTGTCAGAGGAGTCCCAGCAGAGTGGACCCCTGAAGAGGTACTTGATAATATTTCTGTGCCAATTGGATGCGGTAAAGTTCTGAAAATTAGACGATTTAATTATAAAATACATGGCCCGACCCCTACATGGAAACCCTCACAAACTGTTGTCTTAACATTTGATGGCCAAGTGTTGCCCAAAAGAGTTTTTCTATGCTACAATGCTCTACCTGTAGAGCTCTATTCGTACCCTACTGTTCAATGCTTTAATTGTTGCCGCTTCGGCCATACTAAGACAAAGTGCAATTCCAACCCAAGGTGTTTCAAATGTGGTCAGAGTCACTCAGCTGACACTTGTCACATCGAAAATGATGATGCAGTTTGTTTGTCATGTAATGGAAATCATTTTGCCACAAACAAGTCATGTCCAGAATACGAGCGGCAGACCCGGGTAAAACTATATATGGCACAAAATTGTGTCTCGTACTCGGAAGCTATTAAGTTACATCCACCCGTAAATAAGTCGTACAGTGATGTATTATCCTCTGCGCCAACTCCCAATTTCTCTGCTCGTCCCCTCCCATCACCTCCTCATCAAAAAAATAACTCTTATTCACATAAAAAAACAGTGTTTCGTAAACCTTCAACCCCAAAAACCACATCTACAGGATATGATCGCGCTGTCCATAGATCACTTACTTATGAATATGATCCTCCATCTCCCTCAAATGGCTGTGCCTTACAAGATAAAGTCAAGGACTCAGGGGAAAACAATACAAACATAATGGAATTGATCTCAACTTTAATTCAAATAATCTCAAAATCTTTCACAAACAGTAATAACTCATTACCGTCCAACGCTGCCTCTATTAACGAAATTGTAAATTCTTTAGCCAAAAATGGCCAATTTAGGCAAGATCCTGCAGTGGAATTGCCGAAGCATAGTAAGTAAAAAGACTGACCTGATTCATTTACTTAACAAGTACAAACCCTCGATATTTACTCTTTCAGAGACATGGTTGAAGCCAGGGTTTTCTTTTAAAACCACTGGTTACGCCTGTCTTCGAGAAGACCGAGATGATGGGTATGGTGGAGTGGCCATTCTCATCAATAAGTCATTCTCATTTTCATCTTTTCCACTCCCTTCTCACAGCAATGACATTTCTATTGTTGCTGCTATTGTAAATAATATTTGTATAGTTTCTGTATATTTTTCTCGACCATCTGTAAATATTTTAACAGAAATTAGTAATATAATTAGTATTCTCCCAAAACCATTTTTGGTGATGGGAGACTTTAACTGTCAACACCAAGCATGGGGTAGTTCTTCTACTACTTGCTATGGGGAACAATTACTGGACATCATTCAGTCCCATAATCTTTGTATTTTAAATAATTGTTTACCAACCCGTCATACCAAGCCTGATGAAGGAACTAGTGCTCCTGATTTGACCTTTTGCACTCCTAATCTTGCTTTGTGTTTAAATTGGTATCCTCTTTCATCGTCATATGGCAGTGATCATTTTCCTTTACTTATTTCATTCCCAAATAGTAAATCTTCTGTTTCAACATTTAAACCCCGTATTAAACATAGATTAAGTAATGCAGACTGGAGTTCTTTTAGGCAATGTGTGGAGCAAAAAGTCAGAGATTGCAAGTCTTTATGTACCTCTGATGCTGAGATCTTTGCTAGGGTATTGATGGAGGCAGCAGATCAGACATTTCCTCTTAAAAATGGTGCTTCTGGCAAAATCCCTTCTCCACCGTGGTGGGATGCGGAGTGTTCAGAGGCTGTAAAAAAGAGAAAGGAAGCTGAAAAAATGTACAGTGATGAAATGACACCAGAGAATTTTGACACTTATTTAGAAGTATCTCGAATTACTAAAAAACTTTTGAAACAGAAAAAATATGAAGGTTGGCAAACATTTTGTACTTCTATTTCACCTAATACTCCTCCATCTGCTGTTTGGAAAAACATAAAACGGTTCAGGTCAGCCTTCAATAATTCTCACACTCCCAAAATGTCCCTTTCCCTAGCTGATGAGTTTATGGACCACCTAGCTCCTCCTTCTGTTCCAGAACAAACATATATTTCTCCCAGTTGCTATATTGTACATAGTCGGTCTGATTTAAACTCGCCTTTCACCTTAGAGGAATTAAAAGGGATCCTCTCTCATGTTAGGGATTCTGCACCAGGAGAAGATGGTATTCCTTATTCTTTCATTGTTAATCTTAGTGATTCTACTCTACTAACTTACCTAGAATTAATTAATTCCACTGTAGTTTCAGGTATTATTCCTCTCTCCTGGAAATCCCAAACCATTATCCCAATTTTAAAATCCAATAAGCCTTCTGGTGACCCTTCTTCCTACAGACCCATTGCTCTATCCTCTGTTCTAGTTAAAATTGCTGAATACCTTGTCAAAATTCGTCTTGAGTGGTTCATTGAGAGCAATAATATTTTATCTCCTTCCCAGTATGGGTTTAGAAAGGGGAGAGGTACTATTGACAGTCTAAGTGTCTTTACCACTGATATTCGTCTAGCTTTCTCAAATAACAATTCAGTTCTTGCAGCATTTCTTGATATACGTGCTGCTTATGACAGTGTTCTTGTGTCTGTACTAGAACAAAAACTACATTTATTAAATGTTCCCAACATCCTTGTAAATTTTATTGTAAATATCCTTTCAGAAAGGATCATTAATGTGTATATAGACAATACTAAAATATCTAGATTAGTTTGGAGAGGTTTACCGCAAGGCTCGGTTCTCTCACCCTTATTGTACAATATATACACTTTTGATTTAGACTCTTCCCTTGGTAGTTCTGTAGATGTGTTGCAATATGCAGATGATCTTCTTATTTATGCCACAGGTCACTCAATAGACTCAATGTCTTCATCTTTAACTGCTTCCCTTTCATTACTTCAGGACTGGCTATCCACTAATGGTCTTGACCTTTCTGTTGACAAAAGTGCTGTAGTCCTTTTTTCAAGACTGAGAAAGCGACCAGACTTTTGTATTCAGTATAATTCCACTCCTATCCCTGTAAAAACACAAGTAAAATTCTTAGGAGTTATTTTAGACAGTCATCTTTCAGGACTCCCTCACTGTGAATACATTGCAGCCAAGTGTGACCGCTTGATAAATATTATCAGATGCCTCTCGGGGGTTTGGTGGGGCGCTCATCCTTTTTCATTGAGGTTGCTCTACAATGCTTTGATCAGGAGTGTTCTTGATTATGGAACCTTTTTATTGGAGCCTGGTAGCGCTGCTGGTTTGAAGAAATTGGATGCAGTGCAGTCCAAGGCTTTGAGAATTATCTTAGGGGCCATGAAATCTAGTCCTATTAATTGTTTACAAGCAGAGTGTGGAGAGCCACCTCTCAAATTAAGGCGTCAATACCTTTCTGATAGATTCTTGGCTCGATGTTTGCAGCTCTCTGATCATCCTTTGCATGGCAAATTACAGCGTCTTTCAGAGTTGGTTGTGTCATCCAAGTATTGGTCTCACAGAGGTATCCCTTGTCTAGTTCAAAGTTTCTTGAAGTTTAACGCCATTGAAGCTCCATGTCATAATTCTAACTTGCTTCCTATTTTTAATTGTCCATATAATTCATTAGTTCAAGTACCTAACGTCCGTCTTGATTTAGGTATTTCAAAATATGACGTATGTCAAAATAGTGATTTCAATAACCTTTTAGACGACAAATTCCAGGGGTACCACACCATCTTTACAGACGCTTCAAAACACACTAATAGTTGTGTAGGTGTAGGAGTGTTTCATTCTCAATTTGAAATTGTTCAGAAAATTAGACTTCCCCCTGAATCTTCAGTGTTTACTGGAGAATGCTTTGGACTTTTAAAGGCAGTGGAATATATACTTTTGATGGGTCTGCAAAGTACACTGGTACTGTCAGATTCCTTAAGCTCTCTCCAGGCCCTAGTAAAATTTCCATTTTTCAGTTTTAATTCGCCAATAATTTTTGATATACGTAAATTATTACTTCAATGCTATCAGAGAGGTTTCTTAGTTAGTTTCGGATGGGTCCCTTCTCATTCCGGTATAGTTGGAAATGAAAAATCAGATAAACTAGCCAATGAGGCTGTGGAGTGTGGGGATCTATTCCCATATCAAAATTATTCCAGCGATCTCACATCTCTTCCCAGGGTTTATCTCCGGGAGTCCTGGAATAAAATCTGGGCAGAGGAATGCACAAAAGGCATGCATTACCGCACAGTGCAACCTGTAATTATGTCAAAGCCCTGGTTTTGTCGCGCCGATGCCAAGTTCAGTAAGAAGGTTACTTCAATCATGATTCGCTTGCGTTTGGGCCATACTTCAACTCCGGCCCACCTTGCTAAGCTTGGCATTGTGCACAGCCCTGCCTGTGCTTGTGGGGCTGATGTGGGAGACATAAATCATTACCTATTTTCCTGTCCTAATTTGGATCATTCTTCCTTTCTTTCTTCCCTGACTTCCCTTGGTGTCTCCTTTCCTACCTGTGAATCTTGCCTTTTATATAATTTTGATGTAAATATTTATAAATGTATTGCGAAGTATTTAAGTAAAAATGATATAAAAATTTAATTTAAGACTTATTGCACATATATCTTTATTTGTTTTCCTAATGTTATTAACACCTGATTTTAAAATTCCTTTTTCCAAATTCCGTTTAATTTTCCTTTCGTAAAATTGTTCCGTTTCCTTACCTTTAACCCTAGTCCCAGTAGTCTATGATAACTTGACACTGGCGTAGGCACAAACCGTGCAGTGCCATATACTCAAAAAAAAAAAAAAACGACCTTCTTACCTTGCCCAGGTGTCATCTTCAGGTATCCTGGGATGAAACTTGGTCTCAGAATGTTACTAAAGGACAACTTTATCGCAGTATTCAACCCTGCATTCAATCTAAACCGTGGTTCAGTCGTGCCGATGCTAGGTTTAGCAAAAGAATCACTTCCATCCTGATTCGTATCCGTTTGGGCCACACTTGTACTCCAGCCCACCTTGCTAAACTTGGCATTGTGCGGAGCCCTGCCTGTTCCTGCGGTGCTGAAGTGGGAGATCTAAACCATATGTTTTTTTCTTGCCCTTTGTATGACCGTTCCTCTTTTTTCTCAACATTAATTCTCCTTCACGTTCCGTTTCCTTCCTCTATCCCCTGTCTTCTGTATAATTTCAATGTAAATATTTATTCATGTATTGCTAAGTATATACGAAAAAATGATATAAAAATTTAGTTTCTTTTCATCTATATTATTAAATATGTGTATAAATTTTTCAACCGTAACTGACCTTAATCCTAGTATTTTTCCAAATTCCGTTCCATTTCCTTTTATTCTTTCATAAATTGTGTTTCCCTACCTTTATTAATATAACCTATAATACTTGACATTGGCTGAAAGCACAGACAGTGCAGTGCCAGAAATATAATTAAAAAAAAAACTTATTGTTTGTCTATCGACTACACATATGACTCCGTAGATAGAGTAGAACTATAGATCAAGGCACAGTGTAACCGTTTTCACGTCGGTGAATATTATTTGTTTGTGTGCGTGAATGTTGCCACAGTAAAAGTGAATTGCCATAATGAGGGATAAAATATTTCAGTCGTTCATAGGCCATGAATAAAAATGCAGATTTAGTTTTGAATTTTATTAATCATACATGTCTGACAATTGTTTGCAGAACGTAGCAAACGTTTTATAAACAATTGTCATTTTGTATAATTAAAAATACGTTTTATTTTACACGTTTAAATTTTACAAGTTAAGGCGCTTAGGGACGCTATCTAGGACCACCAATGGAATACAATCATAAACTGTTTTATTAATAAGTTTTTTTCATATAAAAATTCACCATATAAAAAATCGTTCGAAGGGTACCTCAGACCACCAAAATGTACATTTTGTCGAAATGTAGAGAGCATATTCGAGCATTTGATGTAGGTGACCAGTTCTCTCTTCTAAATGCTAGCACCCATTTTTCCAGAACAGAACTATTTTGAAGAAATCTGGAAAAGAAACATTGCTAATATTAATAAATATTGTAATACATTAAAATATAATAAGTAATAACTTTAGTATTATTATTCGCGATACTCATACATAGCTGTTGTATATTGAACGGGTCGATTATTTATTAGGGAAATAAGGTAATTACGTTTTACCTAATAAACGATTGCGGCTAGACGGTATTGTACGAGATTCATTGATACAAATTCAAATTTGAATTCTATACTGAATTCAAGGGCACATTGCTTGCGGCAGAATGCACAAAAACACCGAAAGGGTTCTTGCGATAAATTCGAGTTGACACATTTTCTGCTGAGTGGAATGAATGCTGAAAAATTATATGGGCAACAAGTCACATAGGAAGGCGATGCAGCTATCTAACAAAGCATCAGGATATTATATTTGATAATTCAGTGCTGTAGCCGTAATGTTTCTGTCTCTATTGTTTTTATTATAGATTTCGATATCAACCCGTGTATGTCCATAACTCTGGAGCACGGGTCCTGCATCGCAGAAAGGTTGGGCCATACTCCACCGCAGGGGCCAAGCCCGGGTTATAGTTTTAGGTACATTTGATTTTTAATAACGATACATTAAGTATTAAAGATTCATAATATATTTTGATTACGTTTGTAACTTAATATCTGTACAAGGACAAGCCGTCGAAGTCTGGGACTTCGAGTTAAGTAATGATCACGCAGCGTTGCCAGATATACGATTTAAATCGTATTCATACGATGTTTTACATTTATGTTGCATATACTCGTACGATCAAGGGGCAGAAATCGTACGTAAACATACGACTTTTTTTAGATTTTATTCAACCAAAGTACTAATATAAATCTAACTAATGTGCGACGTTACCGGTTACTCGTTTTTGTGACACAGATTATGAACGCTGCTTCAGTTCAGTCAATCTTATTAAAACAAAGATCCGAAATAGGCTGAGCAATGAAACTCTAAACGGCACACTTTTGGCAAAACAACATATTAAGCGCTATGGGTGTTGTGTGGATTTTTCTCAAACAAGAGCAATAATATTAACATTACAGTAAAACCCTTTACGGGGATAAATAAAAACTTAAAAATAGTGTGTTCATGTTTAATCGATTGTTTACTTTAAAGTAATAAAACAAAGGTTTTGAAAACGTTCTGTTTTTTTAGCAGCCTTCTTAGGGAATACTACTTTTTATTTTCCCATCGTACGGTCGCTTATAACGTCTGCCAACACGGTCAAGTAATGATCGGGCTTTTCGACATAAACGGATGGCAACATTTTTTTACTCTTCGTTTTTTTTAGGTTAGGAAAGAAAATTCTATTAAATTGCTTTTCTTACGGACTGGTTGCAAAGCTACTAGTTGAAACTTAACTAAAATACTCAACATAAGGCAACTTTGGGCTTAACAATAATTGAAACACAATAATTACTTACCTATCAAAGAAAACTTCCCCCAAAGCTCTTTCTTAACGATTTCTGCATACGAGTACACTACAATTCACCATACTTTCTCTATTTAGGTCACTTTTAATATATCATTTCACAAATACACGGTTGCTCTTCGAAACGGCTAGCTTAGCGTTAAATATGATAAAATTTTCAAAATCTTGTCGTTTGTTTGCCCCCAAAAACGTCAACTTGACACTGGGGGCAAACAAAAAAAGCAGTTACACTTTTGCTGTTTACTCTATCTCTTTCTCACCCATGGTCGCTACGAAGTTTGTTTCATTTAAAACTTGTATGTGTGCGCTGTGGCTTGCTCTATAGTTTTACTCCCTCTACGTATGACTCCTTGTTCTAACCGTAGACAGAGAATAGATAGACGAGACATAACCATTGAAAAAAAAAAAAAGAAATAGATGACTTAATACGAGTCTTCTAAAGTGTAAGCGAGAAACAGTAATGATCTTCTGTCCCTTACGCGCGTATGCGATTTTTTTGTTTGCCACAGTTCAAATCTGTGGCAGACAAACCTACGTCAAATCTGAGCTTTATCGAGTTTTGATAAGACTAATTTTTATCAATTAGAATTAGAGACGTGTTGATGAGATTGCATCGGAAAATATATTTATTATAAACAACAACCGTTGCTAAGTCATGGATTGAAAGGGTTATCAAAATATGAAGTACTACGAAATAGTTCCTAACATCCTCCCTTTTTGTGCAACCCTTAGTATACCAAACCAATTTGCTTTGAAATTGAATCAATCCGTGGCTTATGTTATGCTTTGGTGAGTAAATCCGCCAATTGGAACTCGCTGGGAACGTATTCTACACGTATTTCACCATCAGCAACGAGTTCTCTCACATAGAAATGTCTGATAGCAATATGCTTGGTTCTTCTGTGGAGTTCCGGGTTGTGCGAGATTTTTATAGCTGCATCATTATCGACCTTCACTTTGGGTGTCTCCTTCAAGTTTGCTATTTCACCAAAGAGTCATAGGATCCAGACAATCTCTCTACATGCTTCACTGGCAGCAACAAGTTCAGCTTCAGTGCTCGATATCGCAACACATGTTTGTCGTCGACTCGTCCAAGATATGGCTCCACCAGAGTATAAGCATAATATGCCTGAAGTCGATCGTCCGGTGCATTGATCTCCACCATGGTCAGAATCACTGTAGCATTCCAGAATTCCTGCATTAAAACTCTTCTTAAAGACTATTCCATGGTCTAACGTTCCTTTGATATATCGTAGGATACGTTTCAATCTCTGGATGTCTTCTTTAGATGGATTTTCTAGAGTTCGGGATACAACGCTTACAGCGTATGCCAAGTAAGGTCTGGTTCCAACGGTTAAGTATGCAAATGCTCCCACAGCTTCTCTATACGGAAACGAAGCAGGCTCTACCACCTCTTTATCCAGATCTGGCAGTCCATCTTTCTATATTGGAGTAGTGACAGGTTTGCAATCACTCATGCCAAAGCGATCGAACACTCTTAGCATAGTGTTCCTGTGACACTTTTATATTACCGTCTTGAAAATAAGACGCATCTTTTATTGTCATCTTAAATCTTCTTCTCAACTCTTTAATTAACTTATCAGAATCATTCTGATTCGTTGCAGCGACTAATCCATCGTCTACATAGAGAGCGAGAATAACTTTTCCACTCCCACGGTTCCGGACAAACAAGCAAGGGTCATTAACACATTGTATAAATCCAATCGTCTTCAGGTAATCCACCATGCATTTGTTCCAGCACCGAGGTGCTTGTTTGAGTCCATATAGACTTCTTTTGAGTCTACACACCTTTTTCGATCCATCAGAGTAGCCATCAGGTTGATTCATATAGATTTCTTCGTTTAGTGAACCATACAGAAATGCGGTTCATACATCAAACTGTGTGAGTTTTAAACTTTCATTTGCTGCAACGTTTAAGACCGATCTTATTGTCGTCATCTTAGCAACTGGGCTGAAAGTCTCATCATAGTCGATTCCCTTTTTCTGTGTATACCCTCTCGCAACTAGTCTCGCCTTAAATTTGTCTAGAAAGCCATCTGCATTGGTTTTCATCTTGTATATCCATTTACATGATATAGGCTTCCTGTCTTTTGGAAGATCAACCAGTATCCAGGTTTTATTTTCCTTCAAAGACTTCACCTCACTCTCCATTGCTTCAACCCACTGATCTTTATGGGGACAAGTCATTGCTTCCCTGTAAGTCTGAGGTTCTTTGATGTCATTTAAAACATCAGCTGACATCATGACATAATCTTCGAATCGAGTAGGTCGTCGTATCTCATTTCTGTCTCGTAGATTCATTCCTGTAGCTATCTCAGCTATATCATCTGAGTTTCTTGGTGCTTCAGCCTCAGTATCATCATCAACATCTAAAGCATCTTCATAAGAAGGTGATCCTGGCAATGATGTATCTGGAGACGGTTCAAATGGTTCAGTAGAGTCGTCTTGACTTCCTATTTCCTGACTCACAGCTAGATCCGGCGATGTGGGAGGCACAGTCGAACTAGGCTCATCAGGGTTACTCGCAGTGCAAACGGAGCTGTTTTCGGTGCTATCCTCCCTTGCATCACACATCGGTGGTGCTGAAAGTGGAAAGTTGATTTCGACTGAAGTCTGTTCTTCTAAATCATCTTGTCAATTGGCAAGTCTTATCCGGGCACATAATGTTTATATGTATTTTATTATATATTTTACAGGTACCCAGCTGATCGAGCTCTACGGACCATATAGGTTAAGGCCACGGGTCGTTTGGACTGACTGGCAACCGACAAAGTATACCCGTGTTTGCTCCCGTAATTTCGAGAGTCGAGACACATAGTTTTCGAAAAATAAAGAGTTCTACTTTTCTGACAGAAGGTTCCGTTCCGAAATTGTTTTTGCCGGTAAGGAAAATAATATTAGTTATAGGTACATTTTAGTGATGCAATATATTCGTACATTATTATGTTATGGTTTACCTCACAAATATATTTGCGAATAGACCATTCAATGCATTATTAGTAAGTGTTAGCTACGGGTGGACTGTATGAGAAAACTGGAGAAAAACTAAGGAAAATGCTAATATTAGGTTTAATGAAGAATGTAGGCAGAAAATGGTATGCGACAATGCCGTTGACAAGTTATGTGACATTAGAAAAAATGATATTAATAAAAAGGTCCGCAACATACTCCCATTTTTTTCAAAAGAACACATCTGTATAAAATAATTCACTCATTAACCACAACTAAAATATCGTAAAAATCAACTGCATACATAGTTGGTTACCTACCTAGATATTATCTACTTTCATTGGCAATAAATAATTTAAAACGAAACATAAACCTCTAACATCAACAGTAAACAACATAACTACAACTAAATTAAATTAAAAATATTAACTTTCTGACGGGTCGGCGCAGGGTCCCTCCAGCTGTTTTGACGTCCACCACCCTCACCACACCGTCCCGGCCGGGAAACATTGCCTCAACTCGACCCCGTGGCCACACACCCCTAGGCAATTGATCGTCCGCGATCAATACCACATCGCCAACATTTACATTCCGGCTTCTGCCACCTGGTTGTCGAGATTGTAAAATGGGCAATATCTCACGCACCCAGCGTGCCCAAAAATGGTCGGCCAGCCGCATTGCCTTCTTCCAATCTAGTCGGCCTACCAACGCGGTGTCACTGAAGGGCACTGGGAGCACTTGTTCTGTTGGACCTCCTATTAAAAAATGAAACGGCGTGAGGGGTCTCTCGGTGTCGTTCGGATCGACGGACACGTGGCTTAGTGGACGCGAGTTTACAATCGCTTCCGCCTCTGCAAGCAGCGTGGCAAGAATTTCTTCCTTCGGCGATCTTTCTTTCAAAGTTGCTTTCAGGGCCACTTTTACCGTCCTCACCAATCTCTCCCAACATCCACCAAAAAAAGGGGCTCTCCCTGGTATGAACTTCCAGTGGATGCCTTTGTGTGCGACAAATTCTTCTACCGCTTCCGAATGAAATGCCCTTAGCGCACGATTGGCTCCTACAAACGCTGTTCCATTATCCGATATAATTGTGACGGGGGTGCCTCTTCTAGCGACGAAACGGCGAATTGCCATGATGGCCGCGTCCGTAGTCAGACTATGCACCAACTCTAAATGGACAGCTCTCGTCGTTAAACAAGTAAAGAGTGCCACATAACGTTTTTCGTGCCTTCGGCCTACCGTTATAGTCATAGGCCCAAAGTAGTCGAGACCAGTATGGGTAAAAGCACGCTGGTGGTGGGCTAGTCGTTCCGGCGGAAGGTCACCCATAACCGGTTTTGTTGGTAGTGCCTTAAGGATTCTACAGATAAGACAACTCCTCACCACGCTTCGAACGGTGTTTCTCAGTCGTAAAAGCCAGAACCTTTGTCGCAAATCATTTATAACATACTCATTATTGGCGTGGCCAGCCTTCTGGTGATAGTGCAGCACCAGTAGCCGTATAACTGGGTGGCTCCCGTCTATAATTACTGGCGACTTCAAATCCTCTTCGACATCTTCGACAACCTTAATCCTTCCTCTCAGCCGCAAAAGGTTGTCTTTTCCCACAGTAAGTGACAAGTTCTTCAGACGGCTGGTTACTGGTATAGGCTCATCTTGCAGCAACCTCTTGAATTCTGGGGCAAAGCAATCTAACTGAGTTTGTTGTAGTATATGCTGCTCAGCTAATCCAATCAAATCTGCCGACAGTGGTGTGAGAGTGGCGGTTGCAAGCGTTTTGGGACTACTTTTAACATAATTTAATTTGCCATTTCTAAAACGGGCCAAAATTTCACCGAACTTCGTAGCAGCTTGGTGAACGCGGGCTGTAGCACGAACTAATCTAAGCCAGTTACTAAAATGACTTAATTCTGCCGTGACTGGCGTGGGTAGGGGTGAAACAATGTCAGTCGCCTGGAGAAGCCCCACCAGTTTCCCCCTTTTTTTTAGATCTTCCCGAACTGGTGTGACCTCTTTTTCTATAGGCCAATATTCCGCGTCTTGCAAAAGAAACGATGGCCCTTTGAACCATCTACTAATTGATTCTAAAACGATGGGACGCGACCTAGTAGCGTCATCCGCAACGTTCAAATGCGTTGGTACCCATCGCCAATCGCGCACATTAGATATCTCTGTGATTTCTCCAACTCGATGGGCAACAAACGGCTTGAACAAACGTCCGTCACTACGTAGCCAACCAAGAACCGTCAGAGAATCGGTCCAGAAAAACGTTTGTGAAGGTTTTTTTCGATGAGCATCTGATATTGTCGTGGCTAAACGAGCAGCTATCAACGCGCCTTGGAGCTCTAATCGTGGAATAAATGTTGGCTTTAATGGTGCCACCCTCGATTTACTTGAAATAATCATCAACTGCACGTCATTATTATTGTAAACTAGGCGCCAGTAAGCTACGCATGCATAAGCATGTTCACTATCGTCTGCAAACACGTGAAGTTCTCTACGCAGGGGTTCTTCCCCTTTCGTCTGTGCATACCAGCGTGGCACACTTAGAGAGCTGACGGTCGAAAGTTTGCGGAACCATTCATCCCACTTTGCCACTTCTGACGGTGGAAAGACATCATCCCATCCAATATCAGACCTCCAAGCCTGCTGGAATAAAATTCGACCTTTCACAACTATAGGTGCAAGTATACCCAGCGGGTCGTACACTTGCATCAAGTGTGAGAGCACTTTACGTTTGGTTAGTGGTGCTTCGCAATCAGCCCCCTTTCTGAACCCCAAGCTGTCCGCGACAGGATTCCACGTGACGCCTAAAACACCAACACCATTAGGTGGGTTCCCTAAGTCGATCTGTGACATTTGGTCTGCTCGTAATTCAGTGGGGACTAATGCTAATGCATTCGGCTCATTTGAAAACCAACCTCTCATCTCAAAACCTGCCGCGTCGTGCACCGTAACTATATCCGCCGCCAACTGGGCTGCCTCGGGGACATTATCGAGTGAATCTAGGTAGTCGTCCATATAATGATGTGGAGATGGTGTAGTCACCCACTCCACGATAGGTATAGTTTAGTTGAAGTAGAAGTTGGAGATAGCAAGCACAGTTCGATAGTAAGAAAAGGGTTTTAGCGAAGATGAAATGAAGCGTATTATTTAGAATTGAAGAAAGAATTATATTACAACAGCGAAGCAAAATATATGTACAAAGATTTAGAAGTAATAAGTAAGTACGTAAATTATACAAAGGCAATAAAGCGCGCGCGAGCGTCGTGGTTCGAGAGCGGTGATACGAGCACGACTGGCGTGTTGGTCTGTCCGCGCGGCCGGCGCGGCCGCAGCTCACGCTTAGGCGCCGCGGGCGGTGAGGTGCGGCGAGACGGGGAGTGGCTGCATAAAACTTGTTCCTAAGGACGCGTTCACAGGAGCATAAGCGGAGCGGGTATTTAGTCGCTTGACCGCTACAATGACTATTTAAAATTGCTTCTGCTGCTCTGGGATATAGAGACTCATACTCCCGAGCATTTTTGTTCTTTATGTACTGTGCAATAAATGGACTACAGGATGCTCCAAATAAAACTGCGGTCATCCTGTATTCCTTAATAGAACGTCCGTCACTACGTAGCCAACCAATAACCGTCAGAGAATCGGTCCAGAAAAACGTTTGTGAAGGTTTTTTTGGTCATCCTGTATTCCTTAATAGGACGTCCGTCAGTACCTTTAGATAACTTGGGATCCCTCCAAAGGTACCGCAAAGCATCCCTGTCCTCCTGCCTGACCCTGATTTGCGGAAACATTTCCTTAATGTCTGCGGTTAAAGCAATGCGGCCTTCTCGAAAACGGAATAATATACCAAGCATAGATTGCAACAGATCAGGACCAGGCAACAGTAAAGAATTTAAACTAATCCCCATATTCATGGCAGCAGCATCGTGCACGACTCGTAACTTGTGCTTTTGCGGATGGTACACTCCAAAATGTGGTAAGTAAAATCTCAAGCCAGTATTTTTGTCACTGTTAGCAGCTTGCATAGAACTGCGCTGGGCATAATAGGTTTCACTTGCGCATTCCTCTGCGTAACCCTTTTTCACCATATTATCGATAAAGTTCTTATATGCCGATCCGAAATCACTATCTTTTAGCATCCGCCTTTCCAAACTTAAAAACCTAGACAGTGCCTGCGGATAGCTATCTGGAACCTTTACAGTTTCATCTCGCCAAGGGAGGCCTACTTCAAAACGACCACCTGGTAAGCGTTTAGAGGTAGCTTCTAATATCTCTATGGCCCGATTTTCTTCTTTAGTATTAAGGCTATCTAGCTTAGAAATCCCGATGGAATCGAGCTTATATTGTTGCTTGATCAGTGATTCTAAGCAGTCTCGTTGTGTTAGCTTGTCGTCACTGCAGATACATGTGTGATTAACAAAGCTTACCTTTTGAGTCTTACTAAACGCTTGCCCGTATAAAGTCCAGCCTAAGGCCGTAAGACAACCTACCGGCTTATTGCGGCCTCCTTCTCGTGTTTCGCGACTTACTGATAAATACCAATGGTCGGCGCCTATGAGCACTGTAGGGGTGGCATTTACGTAAGTTATATCGTCTATTAAATCTGACAGATGCGAAAAACAGGAAATTTCACCTTTGTTTACGCTTTGTGTAGGCAGAGCGAGTGAATGCATTGATCGTGCATTCTCAACTAAAAAGGTTTCATTTGAGTGCCTTCCCTTAATAAAGAAACTTACTTTATTCATGGTAGTGTTTCTCGTAAGGCCACCTACCCCTCTAACTGTGATAGTTTCTTGTGGTCCCGTCGCGCCGATATGAGCCGCGACAGTTGCGTCAATCAGTGTAGCGGTACTGCCGTCGTCAAGTAATGCATAAGTGTCGTAAGTACCGGCGGGCCCAGAAACCGTCACAGGAATAGTTTTAAGTAGAACCTGTGAACCTGCTGTGACGGCATCGGTCGTGGGGTGCTGTTGAGTCGATGTAGTAGATATTGTCACACATGGATCTTGTTCTTCCATCACTGTGTAAGCACACACATTCCGCCCTTCCAGAGCTGTGGTAGGTGGCATTGGTGGTTGGCTGCCGTGTAGCAAGGCGTGATGACGAAAGCGACAGCCATCAACGCCGCAGGGTTTGGCGTTACACGTCCTCCATGTGTGGGCAGTACTCTTGAGACATCTGTAGCAAGCCCTAGTTTCTCGTAACCAGCGCCACCTGCTGTCGACAGACAAAGCTTTAAACTCATCGCAAGTTGTGATTTTATGATTTTCTTTGCAAAAAACACACAGTTGGCAATTGTCTCCTTGAGTCAATGCATTGATGTGCTCGCGCCTGAAAGCTGATGCACCTGGTAGAGGTAAAGACCTTTGCAGAATCACGCTTTCGGTGGACAAACCGAATCTATGAAACTTGTCTAATTCTTGTTTTAAGAATTCGCCTAAAATTTCTAGCTTAGCTCGATGTGTTGTGTCTTGCGCTGCAAAGTCTGCCCATCTAAGTTTCATAGTAGGGTTCAGCTTAGCTAAAACAGCGTGAAATAATTCGGGCGAGTGCAGATACTCTTCGTGATTAAGCAAGCGTATAATAGAGAGACTATTACGTACCCGGTTGGCCAGCGTAACTAATTCTTTCATATCGTTGCCTAACCTTGGAAGGCCCTTTAACGACGCCATCTCATTAAATACAACAAGCTCGGGCCGCGCAAAGTTATCTTCAAGCGCGGTCACTACTTCCTCTGGATTTGTGGTAGTTAAAAGCATGGCTGCGACGGCCTCGCGGGCGAGCCCGTGCACGGCTCCCTGAAGCCGAATCAGGTTATCTAGAGGAGAAAAATGTATTTTAGTGGCGTCATAAATGCGCTTGAAATATAGCCATTGTAGTGGATCCCCCGAGAAAGGCACCAAATCGGGTGTTTTATTGTGAGTCTTGGATAAAGCTAAGGCTTTTGTTGCTGCGGCAGTGTCTGCTATTGCCTGTAACAAAACGGCATTGTTAACTGGCTCTACTTGTATGTTTGGTTGACTCTCTTGGCAAGGCATAATTTTAGCTGCCATCGGGGTAGCTATCGGTCGATCGGGCAGCTCGCCGGCAGTATGTTCACAAAGGATAGGGATGTCATTGTCCCCTGTGGTGGGTAGTGGCAACACTGGCCGACCGGGTGCTGCTGGGACAGGAAGGTTACACCTCGCCGCTAAATTTTCATTTACGTTCTGTCGCTGGTATAGGGACGCAGACGCCCACGTAGCCGCCGGTGGCGACACCGGCCGGCCGGGATGCGCGTCGCCCAAGCGAGCGCGCTCTACTGCGGGAAAATCCCTATAAGCAATTGTTTTGTCAAGATTGTCACAAACCCATTGTTCCGTTCTATTTTCGCCTACACTGGCGGTTCGTGGGCTGCCCTCGACTTCGGCGTCGATAGCGGCTAATTCCGCCTGCACTTCTTTTTCGAGGACCGTGTATCGCATCGCAGCGAGCTGTTTCTCGTACTCTTGTTGCTCCTGCTTGAGTTTGGCTGCGCGTTCCTCTTCGCGGCGACAATGCTCGCGCCTTAGGCGCGCTTCCACGGCGGCTTTACGTGCTCTTACCGTCGCTGAAGAGTGGGTCGACGTTGATCGATTTGTGGACTGGCTGACTTGATCGAATTCTTTCTCTTCAGCAACTGGGCTGCATGAAGTGCGGGGTTTGGGCAGTTCATGGCCCTCACTTGTTTGTTTTTTGCTCCTAGTGAGCATTGCGAATGGATATGGCTGACTAATGGTGAATGACTGACTGAAACTAATGAGGATTTTGTAGAAACATGAAAACTGATGGTTCACAATACCGGTGGATGGACCAAATGTTAGCTACGGGTGGACTGTATGAGAAAACTGGAGAAAAACTAAGGAAAATGCTAATATTAGGTTTAATGAAGAATGTAGGCAGAAAATGGTATGCGACAATGCCGTTGACAAGTTATGTGACATTAGAAAAAATGATATTAATAAAAAGGTCCGCAACAGTAAGGGTGTAATTAATATTAGTTATGGGTATATTTTAGTGATTCAATATATTCGTACATTATTATGTTATGGTTTACCTCACAAATATATTCGTGAATATACCGTTCAATGTAAAATTACGTCTTTGTCCTGGGTCTATTATTTTTTCAATCTCTGCTTAACTAAGGTTCTAAAGTATAGTATACTTTGAAAGGTTTTTTTTTTTAAAACGCCGTTTGTGTTCTTTCCAGGCTCTTCCTGAGGCTACATCATCGTATTCTCCATCACTTGAGGTTGCAAGTACTAGTACAAGTGCTACTGATATTCCTACGATGGACATCCTGAAAAATCCTGATTTGGCTCCGTGTGACGACGTGATTGCATATTAATAACTATATGATACCTTATATAACTGACAAAAACTTAACTGCAAGTTTGCTAAAGGTCATTCGTATGGTAGCGTGGTGTTCGGGTCATCTATCTCCCTCCAAAATGGTTGAGACTGATGATGGCTGAGCACTGCGTTATGCTCGTGAACGAGTGCTGTTCGTGTGTCTGGCCGCAGCACTTATGTTTTCCCCTATTATTGTGAGACATTTGACTAATGCTTTGACATTTAGGGTTGTTAATGGCAATCATGAAATCTTATTAGGTTTACATATGCCAACTGATGTATTTGGTTTTAAGATGATTTGAGAAAAGATGGTCAGAGTGGAGTTTTTTTTTCCGCTGCCTTTTTCTCCACTACAATACGGCCCGAAGGCGGCGGCTTACATTTTACATTGTACATTGATATTCAGCAAACAGAATGTAAATTGTTTACGTTGAAATAAAATTATTTGAATTTGAATTTATTTGTGACTTCTTTTTAATTCCCTAAAATTAAAAATCAGCTCAAATCAGGGATACAGTTGTCATCGCCGGAAAACGCGCTAGCAGCGTTTGAGAAGGCCGTGGAAGAGGTGTCTGCGGAGGACTTGAAAAAATGTTACGAAAATTGTTTCAGACGCATGAAACTTGGTATAGAGCCTGATGGAGAGTTCTTTGTAAAGATTTAAAAAAAATATTTTTTTCATAGAAGTTAGTTTTTTAGTTTCTCAAAACTCTCTGAGTGTCCCACGTATAATTTTAATAAAGTTGTTTGCTTCTTTTGAGGTATTCATTTATTTCCCGATTTACTGTTTACAACTTGGAAATACACAAAACATACTTTTGGGAATTTTGGGTTATGCTAGCAACTCTTATGAAGTACCTACTTCTATCTCCATCTCAAACGTAGAGGGAGTTCAAACGTATACGCGCAGGCCCAGACTATTCTCTGTCTACGGTTCTAATGTTTTTTTGTCTGTGGCACTAACACGTGCGTGTGAGAGAATTACTTGGGGAAAATAAAAGGATTGAGGGCTTGTTTTACCATCTTCCGATTAGGTCCAAAAGCTAATTCACATGTTATGTCTTTGTTACCAATTCTCTCACGCGTCAAGTTAATGTAAATTGAGACAATAGGCACTCTTCTGTGCTAGGCACTAAATGAAATCTCTGCTTAGTCTGTGGCACCAAAAATTAAAAAAAAAAAAGGAGAAAATTTGTCGGCGTGCGCAGATTTTTCTTTTTTCTATATATTTTAATACATCAAATTCTTTAAAATGAACGGCATAGTGAGAACAGCGCATCGAGTAATACAGAGCTGCGTCAAAAGCCCGAGCTTGACTGGTGCGCTCATGCACCGGTCGCAGGGTCCCGTCAAACGTGACTTCACTCGGGGAATATGGCACATGAGCTGCTCCAAGCGGCTGGACGGCGTCTCGGCGTCAGCGCAACTTCTCCACAAGCATTCCAATACATGCAGCTGCGGGTGCGGCCTCAAAGCGCTGCACACAAAAGGTGAGAAATTACCCCCTACCTAAAATTTTGAGGTTATGTCCGATTGCACCACGTTTAAACCAGATTTCCAAATCACCTCTTTCCTAACACCCTTTGTTGATTTTAGCAGATGAGGAAGGCCAAGTCCGTGAACCTAAGCCCGTCGGTGAGTCCTACCTTTACCTTTCCTGAACTCCTACTGTCCATCTATCCTCTTCGGCCTTTTTCTTTACTGTGGTTTGCAACTGTAGTTGTGACTGTTATGAAATCTTATTCTTCGTTCGCAACCAGTTGCGAAGGGAAGTTTTTCTTTTACCACAAAGAATAAAAAAATCTCAAACTTAATTACAATAGGAGAGTACTGTTTATTAAATGGCAATGCTAATTATATCATTGATGGTCTGCCTTCCTTGATGGTCTAACGTTTAACATTCTTTATTCCTAAGCATTGATAATAAGATTATTATTATCAAAATATACTTAGGCTTGGGCGCAGTTTAGAAATAAGCTACCTCAATAGGGGTTTGGGGTTAGGGGGGGAGGGGTGACCCCCCCTCTGCAATCCATTCTTGCTGGAGGAGATGCTTAGTTTTCGAGAAAATAATTGTTGAAGTTTCTGTAAACCTAACCTCAAAATCTTGCTGTATGAATGATTTTGTTCTTCTGGACCCATTTCTTTTTCCTCTTATATAAAAAAAATACCTAACACCCTAAGTTCTAAGTTAAAAAACTTCGAACCTAATTTTAGTTTGCAAACTGAAACTATCTGGAAGCATTTTTATATTTAAACATACTGAGTACCTATGCAAATGTCGTACGTTGAAGCAATCCAATCAGTCCGGTGAAAGAGCTAAGGTCGTAAAAAGGGGTCCGAAAAATCGCAAAACTCAGGAGAGCACATTCACGCAAACTCGAAAGCAACGGAACGGAATAAAATGTCACTTTGTCTTTTCCTGACGCTTGGCGTATGACGGTTAACGTTTCGTTCCGTGCTTTTTGACAGAGATGTCTATGGTGGGTAACGGTATTTCGTTCAGTGACAAGCTATTTTGAGCAGAAACGTTTCGTTTTACCTATTTTTCCGAAGATTTTTGTAAAAGCAATAAAAAATATCTACCCGTCTCCGGCATCCAAAATCGATACAGGGCGCTTCAGTATAGCCTACTGAACCCCTCCATATGTTCAGTTTCTCCAGATTGAGGTAGCTTGTTTCTAAACCCAACCCTTAGGCTTGCAAATAAGGAAAACAAAACCTAAAGTTGCAACTGGTTGCGACATTTAGTCATCAGGATGCCTAGTCGCAGCTAAGGAATAATGTACTTTGATTCACAACAGAACTAATTGCGAACAAGGAATAATAATTCTTAATACGCAACAAAGAATAAAATATTGCTTGCAAACCACAGAGGTCATGTGTATCTTACCTTACCCTAACCTTAGATCCCTGCTTATAACCGCCACATTGAGATCTTTAACACCTGAAGATGCTCAGTGCCAACTGCAGGGTAAAGAAATTTCATTTTAAATGCAGAAACTAGATGTTATTGGCTAGTTTTTCTATAAAACTTGATACACTGTTGCTGCTTTAGTTATAAAAACACAACTCCGTAAAAATTGTTTCACTTTAATACCCTTGAGTTAGCTCAAACTCAGATACTTACTGCCCATAGACACCAAGGAGAGTGCTGGTAGCGGGGCAATAGAAACCCCAGCTTTTCAATCGGGAGATGGGGGTTTGAATCCCAGCATGTACCAATGACTTTGTTTTCTAAATTATAAAGTAAAGTTAAAGTACCAATGCCATTTGCTAATAGTCATCGTCAGGCTATACTAGTCCACTGCTGGACATAGCCCTCCCCTAATGAGTAATTTGCTAATAGTAAAGGAAAACATTGCGAGGAAACCGTACAATGCCCCAACTGTGAGGTAATCTCCAGTCTAACTAAGTAGACACATCTGTCCTTTCTCACTAAAAATTCAGCTGCAAAAGTTGTTAAAAGAAAACTTACAAGACACCATAATGCATTGGGCAGGTGAACGGGAGCTGGTGGAGTTCCTGACAGAGGAGATAGTTGCTGAGCGCAAGGCACAGAAGGTCAAAACTTTGCCAACGGAGCTGGACGGCTTTGCCATCAAGGGCTCTGGTGCTGAAGTGGTGCTCACCAAGCAGTTGAATGATGAAGTGTAAGTAGTTTACTCAGACAAGCAACACCACTTTTGCCAATAGCTGCAATAAGACAAGATTGACATTCAACAAAGAGAATGTAAATGGTTTACCTTGAAATTAATTTTTGATTTCTGAATGATGGCCCCATGTTTTCCGCCACACTTGGCTTTTCCCTTCAGTGGAATGACCGAGTGCCAAACATGGGGTAAAGTAACGCTCAGCATATAATAGGACAGGCCAGTGCTTGTTCCATTGAACATCTTTGCAACATTTATGCCAATTTTATTAAAAAAATAAAAATAGCCTTTATTTCACTGTTTGTTTGTTTTATATTTATTAGTATATTACACGCAATATATACATCGCCAACCCCCAGCCGCTCCGAGCTGCGCTCTCCGCGGCGCTCGGCCTAGGGCCTCGCTAGACACTTATTGTAGCGCATTGTTGCATGGGAACATGTATGTTCTCGGCCTTCGGCCTCGGCCTGGACGGAGCTCGGCCTTCGGCCTCGCCGCGGCGGGGTTCCTCGTGCCCGCTCCGCGGAGCTCGGCCTCCGGCCTCGCAAGTTCTCCCTCTTTGCTCTGGCGCTGGTACTTGTGCGCCGTAACCTGAACGGTCTCAGCCTTCGGCCTCGGCCTGGACGGAGCTCGGCCTGCGGCCTCGCCGCGGCGGGGTTCCTCGTGGGCGCTCCGCGGAGCTCGGCCTCCGGCCTCGCAAATTTGTCTCTTTTTGCTCTTGCGCTGGTACGTGTGCGCCGAAACCTGAGTGGTCTCGGCCTTGGGCCTCGGCCTAAACGGAGCTCGGCCTTCGGCCTCGCCGCGGCAGAACTTTTTTTGCCCGCTTTGCAGAGCTCGGCCTCCGGCCTCGCATGTTTGTCCCATTTCTCTGTTGAAAACTCAATTTTAGTACTGAAATCTCCATACAAAAATTTGTCATTTTCAATCATCAATATCTCGGCCGCCATCTTGAAATTCCAAGATGTCGGATTTTTCTCATATACCTGGGTCCTTTGGCAACGCGATGCCGCTTACGGCATATCTCCAGCATATGCCCAGTTGGCTGCCGACTTTTTTGCGCAAAGGTCGATTTTCGGTCGGCTATATCTGCGCCGCCATTTTGAATTTCAAACAACCAAAATTTTTTTTTTCAATCGTATCACTAACACCATTCTATCAAAATTTCATCCAAATCGGTCGGTAAACAACAGAGTTAGCACCCTCGCGTAGTGGAACGCGTTAGAAATTCAAAAATCGGCTTCATAGGATGGCTGTAATTCATACATTTCCTACAACTTTTTCATACATAATTTTCGTCCAAATCTTACCGTTTCACACTGGTTCCACGCCCTAAGAGTAGCGGTCATAGGGTTTCGCGATAATAATGACTGTCGTTGTCATAGCTGATTATTATTATTATGGTGTTTTGTAATACTTTAAGCCATAACACAATAAAAAAAAAACAAAATAATCTTAAAAAGCTTATTTTATTTACAAAATTATGCATTTTTATTACACTTAAAAGAAGGTTTGCAACTTAATAACTATTAAACCTTACTATTTACATTTTATATTACAAATAAAGTAAATACTTAACTAACATCTAAGTACAAACACACAATTGGACAAAAAATATTATATTTACATAATAGGAGTTATGTAAAAAATAACATAAATACCTATCTTATTTTTTACATTTTTTCCTAAACCGACAACAAATTTAATACTTCTTTTGATAGAATAGACTTCTTCTTCTGTGGTAACCTTCTTAAACTAGAAATATAAGGATCCGAATTAAGGAGAAGTCTATGTATCAAGTCGGTGTTTGTGACAACCCGAGACATTTAGTCTTGAAATAAGCTTCTTCTTGCACAGAAAGGTCTTTGGATTCTTTGGCAAATTGGAATCGAATAGGCCTACAATACCTGGTGGAAGAAGGGCGCGGATTTTTCCAAACTATTTGATCTGGGTCGGAGGTATTGGACTTACAAACCAATTGAAGAGGACAATATGAAGTAACAAACATACTGCCATCATCATCGATACCAGAATCTCCAAAAATCTGTTTATATTCGCTGTGCCCCGTACTCCCATCGAAACCCCATTTTCCAATCAAAACAAATTCTTTATTAGGGTCAATATTATTCAAAACGGGTTTTTGGGATTCTAGTATCTGGCAAGCAGTATGATCTAACAATGATTGTAATTCTACTTCAGCAGATGATTCCGTGATAAACTCTTGCGATGGATAGCACCGCTTCTTAGCTTCTAACACTTTTTGATAAGATGGTAATGCATTAGGTGATTTTGCATTAACGAAGTCTTTCACCAAAAGATACTGATGTTTAGTCAGTTTTGTCTCATTTATAAGAGACAAGACTTCGTCAGTGCTGAAATTTAAAGATGCAGCGGCGTTAGATAGACTAGAATCGTCCAACAAAGAATTTATCGCAGAACTGTCTACTTTACTTAACTCTGCAAGCCTGCGGCGTTTTGATCTCTTGCTACATTCCTCAAAGTCCTTCCTGTGCTGGTGCTGTTGGGTGCTTGTCGAAGCTTCTGCTGCTGGCCGTTGGGTGTTGTGGCTCCCTACTGTTGCACAAGTTGGCAGAACGCAAACTTCAATTTCGTTCAGCCAGTCTCCGTACTTAGAGACCATGCGAGAATGGTTGCGCGTGACTTGCTTCCAAATTGCTACCAATCTTGTACAAACTTTAGTAACTCTTTTTTCCAAGTCATCAGCAATGTAATTCTCAACATCAGGCAGCAATTGTATTAGGTCTCGAAAAACTCGATGCCAACGCTCCAGTTCAGATTTGCTGTCTTTAATAGACAGCCAAGTATCTAGTACAAGCATTCTTTTGAAAGAACACTTAATACTAGTACCTAAAACAAAATAAAAATACGTTAAAAGCGGATCAAAATAGATACATGTTTCGTAGCAAGTGCTACGCGCCTGCTACGCGTTCAGGCGCGCGGCGTAGCACCTGGCTGCACCTTACAGACGCAGCATGACGCAGCTAAATTTGGAGAGGCCTAGTAGTAGACATTGTAACCCATATTTCTATACCAAATTGAATGGTACAAGTAGGTACAAACATAAGTAAAAGCTTCAACGTAAAAAATATACAGACATAAATACATAAAAAATGCCACGTTGGCGTAGCACTCTATTTAAAAAAAAAATGTAGAAGGAAAAGGCAAAATAGTAAAGTAAATTAATAATACATACCTGTGACTTCAAATTCCATTGTAAAATAGCAGGTCACAGACAAGTTGGAACTTAAACACACGCGTCGCGTCTTGGGCTAATTAAAGCACTTGGTGATAACAGGTTGATGACTAATTACTTGTGTTCACTTCGGATGCCGAAAAAGGAATGTTGGGAACAATAGATTGCGAAACCTTTTATACCCTCAGGTAGTATGAC
The DNA here is from genome assembly GCA_934045075.1 of Yponomeuta sedellus. Classification (NCBI taxonomy): domain Eukaryota; kingdom Metazoa; phylum Arthropoda; class Insecta; order Lepidoptera; family Yponomeutidae; genus Yponomeuta; species Yponomeuta sedellus. The sequence goes on along the minus strand of OW203733.1, from coordinate 22,416,641 downwards.
AATTAGTGGGTAACTGAGCCAGATATCATGGCTTAGCTCAGTCATTGCCATCCGAGTCCTATGACCTACTACGGTACCACCGTGCGTTTCGGAGAAAACGTATGGATGAATAGATCAGTGAGTATACCGGATTGTAGCTTTATATATATATAATAATATGTGGTGATATTGTGAGCAGTAAATATAAGTAGTGTCTTAAAGCCTATGAACGTTTTATTGCAATACCATACGTGACCCATATCATCATGAGGCCTTTCCTTCGCCAGCCTCCTCCATCCTTTGGGCAGGTCTTCCTCACATCTGGTCTGCCTCTTTTTCTTTAGTCTCCTCTCGGGTACCACTCTACTATGTCTGGTCCATGTTCCTGACGTATCCCTCATCATTATGTCTCATTCATCACCACTTGAGTGGTCTCACCTTTCTAATTTATTACTTATTTATTACTATAGTTTTATTAAAATTTAACACTGCCAACAGATGTTGGATCAAACTTAGGGACCATAAATTACGTCACACGTTAAGGGGGAGGGAGGGGGTCGACGAAGTGTGACATTGTGTGATAGGGCGGTGGGAGATGTCCTAAATTTTGTGACATCACTTTTCCGAATCTACGTATTAAAACACGAACTTTGCACTGTTAACGAAATACTCAAAACATTTGCAACTTTTGATATTGTCGCGGTCCTATCCCGAACCATCTAGAATAGTCGCCGCATGCTGCGTTTTAGTAAACAATAAACGCTGCAAGCAATAATGACTCGTATGTCCACTAGCGTAAGGTGCAAAACTCTTTAAATGAGTAACTGTTCGAGCGACCTTGCCGCGTGTACCGAGTGTAGGTACGTAGTTACGGGAATGTTCTAGAACCCTGGCCGGCGGATATAAATAGCGGCCGCCGCGGCGCGCTGTCAGTTCCGTTTGGAATAGCGAAGAGTGAACTTCGAGCGAACATACCTGCGATACGAGCGATAACCTACGACCTCAGCGATACTATTGGACTTCGATTGAACCTGCGATTGGAATCTACGTGTGGACTTCGTGTCGTGAAGACCTGCAGACCAGACCCTGCGTGAATAAATCCTAAGAAGTTGTCATTGGCGTTTTACATCTAAATCCAGAACCCTAGCCCGTAACAATATAAATCTAGTTTCGGAACAGCTGTCTTAATGCAAGAATAAGACTTAAGTTTGGAGTTTTTTTGTCCATTTTTTCTCCAAAATGATCTAGATTTTAAAATGGACACCTAGTTTTAATTGTTACGTTCATTAAGCCGCAGTTTCTGCGCTACTTTGAATAAAACCATTTCATTTCAATAATTTAAAAATTGTAAAATGTATTACGTCACACACAGACTCCCCCCTCCCTAGAGGGGGGAGTCTCACCAATGTGACCAGCTGTGACAAGGACGGGGGAGGGGTCAAAATCTTACGAAATTCGTGTGACGTAATTTATGGATGGCCCCTTATGGACACACTATAAAGCTTATAGTCTAGCCCGACACCGAAATACACTCCGCCAATCTGAATTTAGATGTTCGTTTCAGCATCAACATCACATTTAACGTCAATCACACGGTAGACTCTGACGACTTCGGCGAGGGCGAGGCGCAGCCCGAGAAGCAGGAGTTCGCCGAGATGCGCTCCAAGCCCCAGTTCGAAGTGGACGTGGTCCGTGGAGACACTACCCTCGGGTTCACCTGCTCCTTCCTGCAGGAACCACCGGCGACTAACGCTGATGAATACAGTAAGTAGACTTTTAGTCCGGATCTACTTACGGTTGTTGTTTTATCGGAAGTTATACAGTAAGTACTGAATAGCACCACTTGTTAAGGCAAAATCTTTAATTCCTCGATTACAATAGGTTGAAATTATGCTAAAAAGTAATAATAAAAATCACTAAACTTTTATCACTAAAGAGTGATAAAATTGATAATTCAAAAACCTATTTGGAGGCAAAAAATTCCACCCAAGCCGGGATTCGAACCCGCGACCTCTGGCTATCCGTGCCAGTGCTCTTTCCAACTGAGCTAATGGGCGACTCACCAGCATCAGTGAAATTTCGAACCTCTTTACAATATTCTCTGTATTTCGTACAAGTAAATAGGTTTTTAAAATTGTCCTTAGCACAGGTTAGTGCATTAAAAATATATATATATATTAATAATTTATTTCATAAATTCACTTTGAGGTTGTTGGTACAAAAGGCTTTAGTCTGGCTGTATTGCCGTTTTTGACAGTCTTGTCTGATTACCATAGCACAGGGTATTCTAGTTTGGTACCAGGACAAACAATTGTATTTGAGCAGCTACTTGCCTCTTTTCCAGATAAATTGCCGACCATATCATAGTTCCTTAATCAATAGCCACAGCGGGAATTCACATCGATCACATGATCTAAGGTCTACCTTGGAAGCCTACATTTACCTATATTTTATTTGCCATCCCTGTTATATTCCGCCACACTCGATAGTCCACAAAATGGAATTGTTCGAGCGCCAACAACAGGGTACAGTGACGCACGTGAAAAATGGAATCGTTCTCGTCGGTAGAATGGTTTTATAAGGACATTTGCAACAAACTGTACTCCAAGTTGATAAGATAGCATGTTTATTTAGCATGATAGTACGTTTTAAGTTGGTACTTGAAAATATAGGTGTACTAGCTGACCCTGCAAATGTAATCCTGCGTCTGAATTCAGATCTTTGTCTATCTGTAGGCCAAGCGTACAGATAGACAAAGATCCAAGCCAAGCGTGATTGAGTAACAGACATCCAACACATTTATACCAAGTTTCACATCCCATTCATATTAGAAATGTAAAAGTTGGTTAAGATATATGGATGATGTCGATATCTCGGTAATCCGTCCCGCACTAATCCAAATCCACTTTAGTCGCGGGCGCCAGTTTGTTGATAAAGAAACTAGGATAGCAGACTTGTATGATTTCATTGACTCTCACAGCAAATATTCTTGCAAATATTGGTTCTTTAGCTCGGGTGTAAGCTGTGGACATAAGGCACTAATTTTGCTGTACTGTAAATAATTGAAATATTGCTGATGACAGCTTTCGAAAGTTCGAGGAAAGTAACAGTCCGAAATGGCAACATTTATCTATTTTACTTTTATACTGACATTCCGTCTCGCTTGCTGTTCGAAATATATACAATAAAATAAATATAGAAGTTGTACCTTAGGTGCCAGCACACCGAAACTGCACGGCGAAGGGGCCCCTTGACTTTTTCTTTTTGCGTTTAGGAATAGTTTTTCACCACACTAACACATACGCAATAAACAGTACATTAATGCCTATCATAAGCACTAACCGAATTTCCCGATATAATAATATCTTAATAATATGCAAAATCGCTCCAACGGAACCGAACCCCGATCCGCAGAGAACCAAAAAATTGATGCCAACTGCCGCACGAAAAATATAACAAAAATAATATTTATTCTACCTGCCAATTCATGAGAGATGTATCGAAAACTCGCACTTTCTAACAATGTTAGTGATAGTTTTATATTAAATGGGTGTAGTCGCGATTATTTACTAGATTAAACGTAATTACCTCAATTCTCAACGTTACGGCAACGTTGCAGTTGACGTGGTCAGGGGTAGGTTGAAGTGGCGAGTCTAGCAATTATTGTACTGAGGGTACATAGATGGTCTTCCCTCGGGTTACATTTAGGTTTTTCGCAGCGGGCCGGTGTATGAGCGTCACTAAGTAATACTACAGTCTATTTATTCTGACTTGTCCAATTTAGTAAACAAGATTCTAACCTTAAAATTGAGATTAGATGCCTAAACTAGACATTTTCTCGCAAATTCATGAACTATGTTTATAAAATTGGCAGCGTGTTATCTAAAAGAGTGTTCCAGGTTACTTCATTTATGGAAATATGGCAGTTTTGGATTAAAAATTCACAGTTTAAGGGTAGAATCTTGTTTACTAAATTGACAACATTTCATTTTTTTAGCATACGTATTTTATTGTCTTAAAGGAAACTAGATACAAAATAAAACGACCCGTATTTTTTTATTATCTGTAACACGCACGTTTTCTTATATTTTTTAAATTTTATAGTTTAAAATATCTTTACCGGAAGTGACGAAACAACGAGGCTCACAATATGTTTTCTTTTGCCTAATATCCTAAAAAAACATAGTTACAACCAAATGTCATTTTAGTATTGCCAGGGCCATGTTAAAAAACAGTTTCTGTATTTTTTTAACATCTGCAAATATGTTTTTCTTTTATACAATTAAATCAGCTTAGTTCAATTCATCATCCCTTATGTATGTAGTTGTTCCTTTTTTAAAATGCACTTTGTGTTGGCAAAGCCTTTATCTGCGTTCGGAGTGTTTTTGCTGCCAGTTTGTTACTTTTGTAGCTACTTTTTCAAGGTTATTTATAATGGTAAGTATAAAGTATGGTAACCCTGGTGTGAGGCTTGCCTTGCGTAACGTAAACAAAACTTTGTGTAGTGTTAAATTTATTTCTCTCTACTCAATTTTGTTCAATCTGTTAACGAAGCAATACTGCAGTTTCATTGGTTTCCAAGTTGTCACATCATCGCCCATCATTTCGTATCGAAAAATACTAAATACACACAAAGTAATTTTTTAAGGTTAGATCATAGAGTATAATAAGTCTGGTTAGATCTTGAAATTGACTTTTTTTTTATCGTGGCACAGGCATGTTCACTGAGAGCCATGGTGTGACGTCATCAGCGTATTTTTGTGTTTTTACCATTTTCTCGGAAATGCAACCACAGAAAAAACTGAAATAAATTTTTACGTGCTTTACAAAGCCAAATCTCGAAATGGTTTTCGAATTAGAGCTCCATACAATTTTGAAATGTTGTCAATTGGACAAGTAAGAATAAATAGACTGTACAGTCTGTTAGCTTTTGTAATAATTATACTATTTATATGTATAATATGTAATATACTGTAATATAGCTATAAGATTTCAGTTGTAAGGCTTTTGCTGTGCCCGACAGGGTCCATAATGATACACATTATCTGTTATATTATATAAGATCTTACCAAACTTATGGCTGCAATAAAGTATTGAGTATTGTCTAAATGGCTGGAGCGATTTAATAAAATTTGCTATGGAGTTAGCTGACACCCTGGATTACCACGTAGGTTATGTTTTACTGCGAGAAAATATCTTATCATGGGACAATCGATAAACCGCAGGTAACACCGCGGGGCACAGCTAGTAGAGTATAAAGTACTATTCAACCCACTAGGCCACCGACCCACTCTGTTTGTGTCATTAAATTAAAATGTCATCTTGTTCTGTTCACGTTCAGACGACATCTTCGGCATCGACGAGCTGACGCTGTACAAAGGCGAGTGGAACGACAAAGTGTACGCAGTCGCCGGCGACGTCCTAGACGGGGTAAGGTCCTCATGTTACAGTCTGTTAGCTTTAGAATATACCTCGGCTACTAACGGATAGAATCGGATATATTCGTGTAATAGAAATATCGGAACTAATATGACACTTAATTTCGAAATCGGAACTAATATGACACTTAATAAAAACCTATTTAGAGGCTAAGAATTCCACCCATGCGGGTTCGAACCCGCGACCTCTGGCTAACCGTGCCAGCGCTCTCCCAACTGAGCCCGGCATGGGTAGAATTTTTAGCCCATTTGAGAGCGGTGGGATGGTTAGCCAGAGGTCGCGGGTTCGAGTCCCGGCATGGGTGGAATTTTTAGCCTCTAATTAGGTTTTTGAAATTGTCCTTAGCACGGGTTAGTGCAACAAAAAGAATATAATGACACTTAATTTCATAAAACAGAGCAGGAATTAGTATTACACTCGTGTGCTTTCGGCGAAAACCGAAGCCTACTCTAGAGCCCGAGGTATATTCTAGAAGCTTACAGACTGTACTCTCTATGGCTTGTATTTAGACTCCTCAAGGGGCTTAGGGATGCTAACTAGGCGCTAGTCTAGGTTGTCTCAAAGAGCTGCCGTTTTTGGTTAAGAAATATCTGTGTAATTTCCATTTTTATGTACAACTAGCTGACCCAGCGAACTCCGTACCGCCTAACAGTCGATCCTTAATTTTTTTCCCCCTCTATAAGAACCAGCCTCGTACTTCAAGGAATATTCTAAAAAAAGAATTAGCGAAATCGGTACAGCTGCTCCCGAGATTTGCGCTTACCAACACATTCGGGGATTCATTTTCATATTATAGATAAAGTGTTCTCTATCTATCTATCTAGTCAGCAACCCAACGCGCCTTAAAAAACTACCATTTTAGCATTCGCAACAAGTTAAATACATCCTCACATAATTGACAATTTGACTGCCTCGATGGTTTAGCGGTTAACATGCTTCACTACCAAACGAGAGGACGTGGGTTCAATGCCCACTGGAGGCCGCCGTACTAGCTCAGTACAAATGGCCTCAGTCTGGCTGTATTTCCATGTTTATGTTGTCCTTGCCTGGTTGCGATACCACACAGTATCCTAGGTTGGGACCAAGACAAGTGATTGCGTTGTGTCGAAGTTACAAAAAAAATCGTGTATAAAAAATCAGTGATAAGGATTATTTGTCCTGTAGGCTTTGCCATTGTAGACATACATAAGTTATGCGCTAAATGTCATCAAATTTCGTTTATGAAAAAAAAAAACATTGTATCTGTAATAGACATCTAGTATCAGTAAGTAGATTAATTTTAAGGCTCTCGAGGCTCATACTGATATATTTATCGTACACTCCCACTTATATGGTTAGATAAAACACACACACACACACTCATAGTTACTCACGTACACACACTCACTTACCCAAGAGCGGTGGTAGCGGAGCGGTGTAGAACGCCGGCTTTTCAATCGGGAGGTCGTGGGTTCGAACCCCGGCATGTACCAATGACTTTGTTTTCTAAGTTATGTACATTTGTGAAATTATATTAGCAATACTACTCGCTGACGGCGAAGGAAAACATCGTAAGGAAACCCTAGTGTCTGAGGTGTTAGCGTAACTCAGCGCTTGCTACGTACAATGGCCCAACTATGAGGCTAAGTGCGGAAATCTCAGGTCTAACTAACTCACTTACCCACTGACTCACACTTACACACGCACAATATAATATTTGATCTCAACACTGATTGTTTTTATCAATTAATGTTTTCGTTTACTAAATTTTAACATAGTATTTTCATTATTATTTTTTAATTACGTTTTACCTAATAAATAATCGTTTAGTATATAACTAAATTTAAACATAATTTTAATTAAACTTCGAAACACTCCCACACAACAGCTCAGGCTATAGGGAATGACTGAAAGCTTTACGCCCAGATTCGCCCTACATGCGTCGCAATGCCAGCCTGCATGTACCATCAAATGTGTATCTGTAAATGTTATTTTAATATATGTTGTGTCTTTAGCAGAGCTGTAGGTACTAACATTATATAGTATTAAGTCGAGAGGCTCTACCGAAAATGTCAAAGCGCCTCACGCGCAGCCTGCTGCGTCTGAGGAAATGCAATCTGCGCATAGCTGTGGCACTTATGACGGGCCGCTGCCCACTAAATAAACACTTCCACACCATGGGACTGACTGACAGCCCGTTGCGCCGAGGATGCCTCAAGGAAGATGAAACACCCGCCCACGTGACTATCCAGTGTGAAGGCGTGGAAGTGCAACGGACAGCCACCATCGGAAAGCTGGGATCCCTTCGGGAGGCCAGCAGTAACATTGGTGCACTGCTGGCTTTCTGGAAAGAAATTGGATGGTTGGAGTGATCTCACAGCCCTGCTACGTACAATGGCCCAACTATGAGGCTAAGTGCGGAAACCACAGGACAAACTAACTAACTATAGTATTAAGTTTACTAACTAAAACTAGTGTTACATAGTTGACATAGATAAATATTATTTATGCGTAAAGGTGGTATGCAATGTATTAGATTTAAGAGGACTTGAGAAAAGATGGTCAGAGTGGAGTTTTTTTCCCTCTGCCTTTTTCTCCACTACACTCGGCCCAATGGCAGCGGCTTTCACTTTCATGTTACATTGTAATTCAGCAAACCGAATGTTATATCTTTACGTTGAAATAAATTAAAGTGAATTGAAGTGAATATTATTGTTATTTACATACGTCAAGAATTACCCCGATTATTTCGCCACACTAGGCACTATACAACAAGTAGTGACCAAGTGCCAAGTGCGGGGCAAAGTAACTGCACCAAGGTGAAGTTGAATCTCTCATCTGTGTGAGGATTATTCACTGACTTGCTACAAACTTACTCTGTATTTAACATTAGATGTGGTGTGGGCAGAGTTTTCTAAAACTACTTATTATGACAATCCGATGTACATTTTAAAAACCTATTCAGAGGCTAAAAATTTCACCCATGCCGGGACTCGAACCCGCGACCTCTGGCTAACCGTGCCAGCGCTCTCTCAACTAAGCTAATGGGCGACTCGCCGGCATCAGTGAAATTTCGAACCTCTTTACAATACTCTCTGTATTACGTACAGGCAGCAACATCTAGCTGAAGTAATTTGCATCACTGTGCGGGTTAGTGCATAAAAAAAAAGAATATTTTAATCGATGTACATTGTTGATCAAATCAAATCAAAAGTGTTTTGTTCAAAGTAGCACATAAGCTTCGACTTAATGAACGTTGCAAGTTAAACTAGGTGTCCATTTCAAAGTCTAGATCATGATAAAGAAAAAATTGACAAAAACTTGTCTTTTCAAAGTCCTTAATGTACAGGTGTAGATGTCATATGTACATTGTACTGGCTTTAAGAAGAATGCAAGAGTATGCTTGAAGAGGGATGATTCTGTTTTTGTCTTTTAGTATTTAAGTGATTAATGCTATGTTATACTTATATTTTATACTGTTTGTTTTTATGTCAATGTTATTTTATTATTTGTAATGACGTAACTCCTCTAAAACACTCCCGAAATACAGTAATACTTGTAGTAGCATTGGGTATGAGTAACATTAGAGCTGAATTTTAGGAGTCTTTAAGTGAGTGCTGTTTTTAAAACCTTATTTACACTCAAGGTCCGGTTTCATTTAACTACAAATCATAGTTAACTCTGACAATTCGAATATGACAAGATGTACATTGCGTCGATAAACCCAGATTAACAAGTATGAAGTCTGTTACTTAATTAAAACAAAGTAGCTAACAAAATGTGAATACCAGAAATAAACAAGCTTTCGTTCCCAAAATTTAGGCTGCAAAACGTTAATACGAGTACATCTTGGGGCATTGTAAACGTTTCAAAAAAATATTCTTGAACAATATTAAGCTTGTCTGGAACGCGGTTCAAAAAATGTGTAAAGTACACTGCGCCAAAGGGAATTATTTAGGCGACAATGATGTCTGTTTATTTATTTATTTATTTATTTATTTATTTATTTATTTATTTATTTATTTATTTATTTACTTATTTATTTATTTATTTATTTATTTATTTATTTATTTATTTATTTATTTATATATTTATTTATTTATGTATTTATTTATTTATTTATTTATATATTTATTTATTTATTTGTTATTTATTTATTTATTTATTTATTTATTTATTTATTTATTTATTTATTTATTTATTTATTCATTCATTCATTCATTCATTCATTTATTTATTTATTCATTTATTTATTTATTTACAGAGTTCTTGTAACATTACAGTCAACACCAAATCGTTACAGAACTAAAGACAACCTCTCACTACGATCTCTCTAGCATTATCTTACATTCATCCATCAACACTTTTATCCCATTGTGTTGTGTGGAAGTCATTATTCATTTATTAGTTATTCATAACATCCATCTCGTCCACAGTACCTCTACGATCTGCTAATGAATCTTCTGGAGGAGAAAGGCATCAGCAACGACTTCGTCCAGAAGCTGTCCGATCTCAGCACCGCCTATGAACACGCTCAGTACATCAACTTGCTGGAGACTGTCTCCAAATTCACCATCAGCAAGTAAAGCCAGGCCCTTGGTGTTAGCAGGAACAGTGAAACCTGCGGAAGCGGGATTTCTGTCTAATGATGATGTTTGAACAAGATTGTAAGCCACATGCAGCTGTCAAAGCATGTATCCATGAAATTGTATAAAATAAATCACACAGGTACTACCAGTGGTATTTACTCGTGATTAGAGTAACTCTGATATTGTTGTTTGCTATAATATATAATAATCCATCGATGGATAGATGTACTGTTAGAAATTAACTGATCTGTCGTACAACTTATACTTATTGAAATACCAGCTGACCAGACGACGATGAAATCTCATAGAGGAAGCAGTTTAAACTTCTCTGATTATTCGGGCGACTTTTGTCAGACTTGTTTGAATAATATTTTTTTTTTTCATAGATGAACTGTTGGCTTGTGGTCGACAATCAATTATAGGAAAAAAATACTACTAATTGTTCAAATGTCGTGGAATCCCGTGGAAGCTCACTTGAGTTAGCCCTGCAGTAATAAAGCCTAGTTTCGAAACCCTGGTTTAAAGAGAGTAGTTTGATTAAAAGGCATTTACTATATGAAACAGCTTTAAAAGAATTAGTTTAGTTATGGACACATGTGGTGTGTATTGTTTTACGATTGTTAGTGTTATGTTAGTCTCTATGTTAATGTATGTCGCAATAAAACAATTTAAATTCATTGTGTGTTTCTGTTATTATTGTTTTGCCAGCTGACGCTTCTTACTTGTTACAAGAAGGACAATTAAACATTCAAAGTGCTAGGGAAAGCACACAATTAAGTTTAAAGGAAATCGACTCGGAATTCGGCTCTAAACTAAGTCGAAAGCACATTCAACGTTTACATCCGTGAATTCTACTCGATTAGTTACGAGCTATTTTGAAACTACGAGTTTGTTGTGTTTGCAGTCCATTGTGACCACAGCGTGACGACTTACTAAAAGCATCGAGATCTGTAAGTACTGAGTCCAACCTGTGCTAATGCAGGTTGAAAAGCTAGATGTAAGACGGAGTCAACACGTTCAGTCTGACGTCAGTCAATTCCATCAGTCTGGTTAGGTTAGGACGGCTGACTGATTGTCTAATAGACAACTGAATAGACAATGTCTATTCAGTACACTGCAGGATGGACTGACGGATATTCGAATATTTTGACGCTTCATCAGTCTGGCTGGCATCAATCCGAGCTTGACAAAGGTCACGGACTAAACTGAAGTCAGACTGAATATGTGAACTCCGTCTAACATTCGACAACACATCAAGCTTACGTAAGTGCGACGACATTTTACTAAAAAGGTGTATCTACGAAAAAGGGGCCGGTGACGTGCGGGGGCGGCACGAATTATCCTTAAATACTTACAAAGTTAGAGATAACAATACGGGTGCAAATAAAAGCGCGTTTTGATGCCGTGCTCGGCGGCCGCACGTGGCGTGGCCGCGTTTCTTTGGTGTATGTAGTATTTGAATCTCTAACATAGGAAGTATTAAGGTTTATATAGGTCTAATATTTTCTAAGGTTAACACGAGCACTAGACATAAAATGTATAATATCAGTGAAATTTCGAACCTCTTTACAATATTCTCTGTATCTATTACGTACAGGCATATTGCAGAGAATATTGTAATGACGTTCGAAATTTCACTGATTCCGGTGAGTAGCCCATTAGCTCAGATGGAAAGAGCGCTGGCACGGATAGCCAGAGGTCGCGGGTTCGAGTCCCGGCATGGGTGAAATTTTTAGCCTCTAAATACCTAGGTTTTTAAGACATAGGCTTAGCACGCATTATTTTACCGTGTACTGGCAACTTACTATTTTCGCACGATTTTTTTTAGCACGTGCGTTCACCTTCATATATTTTGCATATCTCACAGATTTTTTGCGGAAAAAGTCGCGCGGTAAAAAATTGCAATGTGTGCTAAGTCTTATGCATATTAATACTGTAGTGTAGGGACGTACGATGCATAAGCCGGAATGCGTCGTGAAGTTAAATGCATGAATGAAATAACTGTTAGCAGGATCTGGGTCTAACTCTTTCAACATTTTAAGCTTATTTACTATGTGACTGGGCCAGAGACCTGCAAATAGCATGATTATTGCGCAAACAACACTAGGAAAGTAGGAATGATAACTTGAAATAAAAAAGTGAACACCCTCTATGAGACCCACAATCAGATGCGTGAACTTTATCAGACAGCAAAAGCAAACAGTCTTGCAAAAAGCCTCATTTTTCTCAGATTGCGCGCGACACGCATTTATAAAAGAATTCTCGTTCTATTTTCTCACAATTACATAATTTTGAATAGCCCGCGCGCGCGTCTCGGCCAGCTGTCACAACTTTTTTAAGTTATTTTTTAATCAGCTGTTATAATCATTAGTCTCCCTCATCTTTGTACGTCGGTAGACGTCAATTTCGTGAGAGTGAAAGAGATAATATTTCTTCACAACTCTATCTTTTTTAGTCATGAACTCGATACTATTTAGGTCTTTGCATTCAACCAATAGCAACCAATTTCATTGATTTTCTGTCAAAACTGACCAATGGCAATCGGTTGAAGGGGGAGAACTTCGTGCAAGTCGTTATCAGTCGCTGTCACCGATCGAAATGAAGCGAGTTTTGTATTATATCGCCAAAATGGCTGACGCCTCGCAATCGCGTACGGTTAAGAAAACACCAGAAAATTTGTACGATTTGTGTTTGTCTTATGTGGTGACTAATTTGCAAAGTAAAAAGTGCAACCGAGATGAATTGCAAGGCCTCCCGGACAGCATCCTCATGGATGTCTATTACAAGGTAAGTGCTCTGCTTCATCCTCCCTGATAATAAAAACAGTGTTGCGGCCGAGATACCGTTACAATCTTGAGTATTCGTAGCAATTTCACGTCTGAGATAATGTATTATCATCGTGCTGGGGGCTAGTGATCGATTGGCGGCGCTGCACCGCATTTATGTGGTATAATTGCCCATGTTTGTAGAGTTGGCTATACCATTGGTACCTAGTCACTTTCACTGCTAAACGAACTCGTTTGGCATGCTCGCTCGTCGTTCGGTAGCTCTTTGTTATGAAACCAATCGAGAAATAAATTTTCCATCTCCTATCTTGATTTATTTTGAACATTTGTTTTGTAATCAGATTATGCAACATGATAAACTGTGTGACCGAGGTCCTGTGGGCCCCTTTCCTTTGTCTCCACTCTCAATGTCAAGCACTTACCTACGTGCAGTTTCGCATGCAAAGACAAAACAAGTAATGGAACCAGGGTAGCATGAGTCAGGTCAGGTTACACTTAAATGGTGTGAGATCTTGTTTGCAATATGTTTAGTTCACTTATGTTTTTGCAATGGTGTACTTCTCTACATTTATTTTTCTTGTTGGATTCTTATAAGCAGTTAAGGTTGTCTGATAGAAACTTTCTGTTGAATTTGATATCATCATCATCTAAAAAAAAATGTGGTTGGAAAAACCAACTTGTCATTTTAAGTTGACCCTTCCCGATCATATAATAAAATAATAAGAATAAGAATATATTTATTTACACAAATCGTACAGAGTTGATACAATTTAAAATTACAACTAGTTTATGAATCATAAACATTATATTAGCTTCTGTTGCTATGCTAGGCTGGACACCTGTATTATAGCAAAAATAATAAAATAGTGTAAATTATAATAATAAAATAATGTAAATTAATAATCACGTTCCTCAAAATGTATAAGAATAACTGTATAGGTTTTTTTGAAGCACCACTCCAAGGTGTGTTTAAATTAATTTATTATTTAAAAAAAACGTTATCTTATCGTATTTTACTAACATAGACTAAGCTCGTACTTACAACTCTATGGATTTGTTTATCTGAATTAAATGTAAAATAATAATAATAGGTACCCATCTGGTGCTTGTTTCATAGAACTACAATCATGGTTTCCTATTAGAATTCAATCTACATTGCAAAGAAGATTAACCCACAAATTAACAAATAAGAAGACTGCTGCATACATCAACTTGTCAAAATAAACTATGAATTGTAGTTTTATGAGACGTGGCCTTGAAAGTGCCTTGAAAATGTAAAAAACTTGTATCTGAACATCTGAGCATCTGAACTCCAACTTGTTCACACTGCTATTAAATGAGTGTCTTTGCATTAGTAGAGCCATGAATATGATAGAACTGGAATGGCTCAAACAATCTGATACCACTCATACTACCCAGTATACAAAAAAGCAAATAAATATAATATTTTTTGTACCTTACCAATACACAAAATAAAGTAGGTTGGTAAATTTCATCTACTTAAGAAAAGGCAAGTGACAGATTTCATTCAATGAATTTGCCCTTGATGGGTTCACAAAGGAGTTATTGGTCCATGTCAATTGACCACTGACATGCTCCTTACAAAAAACATGATGTATCATACTAATACCTATTGTAAACGATAACTGTTAATGTATGTTTGCACTCTTTGTAGCAATGGATCAATCTGTTGTTTTTATTTTATTTATTTTACCTTATTAAACATTTAACAGGACATTACATAAAAAATAACATGTACAAAGGCAAGGTTATCTCTGAAAGAGATTTCTTCCAGCAAACCTTAGAGAGTCTGAGAAGCAGTAAAAAGCGAGTCTATATACTTACATGTACAAAATATACTACACATTTAATTAATATTGAATAACCTACCTATGACAGAAATAAATTATACATAAACTAAAATAAATACATAAATATATAGCTTACACTATTTTTATTTTTTAATGCACTAACCCATGCTAAGGAACAAATTTAAAAAAAAGCCTCTAAATAGGTTTTTAAATTTGTTCCTTAGCACGGGTTAGTGCATTAAAAAATAACTGCAAAGTAGGTATGTCGGGGCTGTAAGTAATGCAATTTGCTTAAGTCAGATGTCGCTGCCTGTACGTAATACAGAGAATATTGTAAAGAGGTTCGAAATTTCACTGATGCCGTGAGTCGCCCATTGGCTCAATTGGTAGAGCGCTGGTACGGATAGCCAGAGGTTGCGGGTTCGAATCCCGGCATGGGTGAAATTTTTAGCCTCTAAATAGGTTTTTTAAATATATAGCTGTTATGACAGAGATAGATAGTTTTTGTTTTATATAATATGCTAGCTCATGGACTGGGATAGTGACTTATTTTATCTAAACTTAACCTGTAGACTTCTATTGGTAATGATCAACCCCCATAATACTGGTGTAGTGTGGTGACAACTCACCTACTATGATAGTCAATAAGTATAAAGTAACACACATTCTTTTCAACCAGGACAATACAATAAGGTTAACTCATATAAGTTTGCTCGTGGCCTAGTCGAACTGAGTGATTGGAATCAATCACCTAAGTTAGGCAACAATGGTTGTGGTCCGGTGCTAAATGGGTGACCGATAGACTCTATTTTAAATACATCCCTAAACGCTGATTCTCAACAGTACATGTACACAGGGAGAGTGCCAGAGAGGATAACAAAAAAAAATAGTAATAAAACTATGGTAGGTAGACCTGAGATTTCCATACTTATCCTCACTATTGGGCCATTGTACGTAGCAAGCGCTGAGGTACTTTAAAACTTCAGACGATAGGGTTTCCTCACAATGTTTTCCTTCACTATCAGCAAGTGGTATTGCTACTATAACTTCACAAATGTATGTAACTTAGAAAACAAAGTCATTGGTACGTGCGTTCGAACTCACGACCTCCCAATTGAGAAGCCGGCGTGCTACACCGTTCCGCTACTACCGCTCCCCTATACAATATGTGTATTATCAATAAATAAACAATGTACGTAATATCAATGGGAACTTCACACTTTATTTTATATAAAACTAACTGACCCAGCGAACTTCGTACCGCCTAACAATCGATTCTTTATTTATTTTTTCTCCGTAAGAACCATCCTACGACTTCAAGGGATAGTCTATCTAACAAAAAAATTCTCTTTTTGCGCTTACCAACACATTCAGTGATTCATTTTTATATTATAGATATAAAATAAATGATGTAATTTTTTTAGCCTACATTGTAGGCTAACAAAAATTAAATTTGCTTTAAAAAATAAGGGCAGCTAGATATTCCTCAAGAGTAGCATGGTTTACATTGATATAGTTGTCATGCAGAGGCCGACAATTTAGTCTCACTTCGGCCCAGTGGGATCTGTTATGTCTGGCCAATGACCTTACAGCAAGAATATACTCAATTAGCTTAGTCATACCCTTTAAGGCTTAGATGCCTTCGGGCTTTCCTTTACCGTTAGCAAGGCCTTTTTTGTTAACAAGAGAAAGAAGTTTTAGAGTTAAAAGTTGCGAAATAACATTTTAAAAAGTCTGTTAGAGTTAGGTATCAAAGCCTTTCTGGCGCGTTTCGCCTCAGGCTCGTGAGCCTCGTCAACTGAGGATGCCTTGTGTTAGAGGCGAAACGCGTCGCGTATTTTCTCACACAAGTATAGGTGTCGGTGGTGGTGTGTTGGTGTCTTGCTTCTGCTTGAAAAAGTGGGAGGGAGGACGGTGCATTAACTAACCGCATGGTGCTTGTGGAGGAGTATGGCCTGACCTTCCCGCCATGCAGGAAGAGACCCGTGCCCCAGCAGTGGGGACATACAAGGGTTGATATCGATGGTGCTTGTGGGATTTTGGCGGAATTTAGCAAAGTGATTTTCAGATTTTAATGCTATTATGGATTTCCGCAAAATAACGCCTGATTCCATACAATATGCTTTGAGTAGCCAATTTTTGCTGCTCTTGGTAATTTTCAAGCTACACATTTCGTCAACTCTATACATTATTATATACTAGTAATTTTCTTAGCATAAACCAGTCGCACGATTTTTACCTTAACCGTTAGCAAATGGAGTTACTACTACAAATTAACAGACTTACTTTACTTGAAAAACAAAACTATTTATTGGTAAATACGTTTAACCCGGCTTTGGACCTACCTACGACATTTCGAATTTGTTTCAAGCGTTGTGCTGACCGCTTAATAATTTACATTAATTAACAAAATTTAACGAAGTGCTCGCGGCCTAGTGGAACCGAGTAATTGGAATCAATCACTTGGGTTAAGCAACAGTAGGCGCGGTCAGGTGCTGAATGGGTGACCCTCCCGTGACTACCACTAGTGGCATTTTTTCCGAGTGCTTCTGTGCTTCGCAAGGCTTAACGGCTGTCATGTAATGACAGTCGTTAAGCCATGTCAGAGGTCTTATAGGCGGCTTGATAACTTCTGACAGTATAAGGCGCGGACTTGCCCCTGTGGCCAAAACTTTGCGATGCAGGAAGAAACCAGTGTCCCAGCTGTGAAGACATACAAAGGGCTCATATTATATAAAAAAAACAGCTTTTGTGGAGTGTTTGGCAGTAGAGTTTCGTGAATGACGCCGTATTTTTTTTTGTAAATTAAATAAATAAATAAATATGCATGGACGTATTACACAGATCTCGTTAGCCCTATACTAAGTACAACTAAATGACTTGTGTTATAGGTGCTAACTCGACGATAGATTTAATATAAATACATAGATTACATCCAAGACCCGAGACAAACAAGAAAAGTTCGTTTCTTAGTTTGACCCGGCCGGGGATCGAACCCGAGACCTTCGGTTTTACAGTCAGCGTGCCAAACTCCTGCGCCGAGCCGGCCACCGAGGCCGTCGAATTATACAATTTTTGTTACTTTCATTTTATTTATTTATATTCTACACAACTAGTGTACGAAATTGTAGTTTCAGGCGCTTTGGGGTGCTAACTGGCGCCACCAATGAAATTAAAATCATAACGGAAATCTATTAAAGTGGGACGTTGAAGGGGACGTAGGGGTATGTATTGGAGAAAAATAAAAAATAAAACTGGCCCCAGTAAAAAAAGGTTGATCAACTGTAGTATGGTATAGGAATGTATACTATACGTTTGTGATTTAGAATTCTTCGAACTTTAATTTTTTTTGCTATCATGTGTCCAGCCCAAAGTCATTTAGACTGCGCGGATTATAACATAACATTTACATACAGTCACATACATTGCTTCTGGCTCCACACTAGGATACCCAGTGTCGTGGGAACCAGAAACAACGACTACATTTTTGTTCAACAAAAGCAAGTTTACCACTCTGGTACTATCCGAAAGCGCAATTAGGTACGTACATTCGGCCTTCGACTAATATGCAGCTTCCTGGTTTTCTAAAAACGACGGTAGATGAAATGTGAAAGCAATATTACGATACTTATGCCACAGAAACGTGTGGCGTGTCTGGGTTAAATTATTTAATTTAATTTGAATATCGGTTGTCATGTGACGTGTCGTAATAGAGGTGCAGGTGGCCAGGGATTAGCATAGGCGTGATATGCTACAGAAAAGTCCGAATGTACTGCCTCTGCTTTAAGGCCTGCGCAGACGAGGGACTTTTGCCTCCGAGAGACAAAACTCCCTCGTCTGTAAAAAATGCCATCCGAGTACTTGTCGCGGTCTCAACGCCTACGGTGTACGGTCATTTGTTCCCCGGAAATTGAGTGATGGAAGTACGCTATGGAAGCAAATATTCTGAAATTACGTTGTGTTGTAATTTACATGAAGTTGAAAAAGAAAAGGCGTTTTAAAAGAAAACACCGAACTTTTGTCCAGTCCGGTCTCTTGATGTCCTCGGTAACTTGAGGGACTTTTTGTACGGGGTACTTTTAGTCCTTCGTGTGCGTTATTCGATACAGTTTATAAGAGATCTATATCGACAGACAAAAAAGTACCCGGGGGACACTCCCTCGTCTGCGCAAGCCTTAAGGAGCTTGTTTAGGCACATGTCGACAAAAAACAAAAACAACTTCTTAGGGTTCCTTAGTCAACAGGGAACCCATATAGTTTCTCCATGTCCGTCCTTCTGTCTGTCTGCCTACCTTCTGCGTCAGCACAGAGACGATAAGTACCTACTAAAGTGCTGAAATTCGGGATAGAAATACATATTAATAACTACGCAGAAAAACTATTAAATAATAAAAAAAAATCGTGTGGGATCCTACACAACAATAACATAACATTTACATGCAAGCGCATACATTGCTTCTGGCACCACACTAGGATACCCTGTGTCGTGGGAACCAGAAACAATGACATCACGAACATGTAAACATCCAAGACCTGGGTTTTATTTTCGTCCCCAGCCGGGACTCGAACCCGTGACCTCTTGCATGGTAGGCAGACGCGCTACCCCTACGCCACAGAGGTCGTCAATAGGATTGTAATTTTGTTTCTCGCGCACACCGTAATGTGGGGTATCGAAGTTTCGCTAGGTCCGTTTGCCCCCCTCGTCTCCCGTGAATAAATTCAGGTCAGTAGCACATGTAATGGACTTAAAAGGAAAACTATCATGGCTAAGTAGGCTTTGCAAGTTAACCAGTAATAGGCGATCAACTCGTGAAAGAAAAGATCAAACAAATTTCGTTGAAAATTACTTGGATGAAGTTGAGAGTCCTGTAAAGCAGGTAAAAAGCGCCTCTTTCTACGGAACCCTACACTGCGCGTGGCCCGACACGCACTTTGCCGGTTTTGACCATCATATGGCATCAACTTCATACGGAAATAAAAGTCTCAACAGTCCAGTCCAGTCTTGCACAATAATTTACACAGTTAAGTCTGAATGTTAACGTCAACATTATCAGCACTTTTTTGTGTTGATAAGCCATTCTCTCTTACATGTTTTGCCATTTCTTATAGTTTTATTATTTTATTGGCTCCGTCAACAGGATAATAATGCAACATTAAAATAATGCAAAAGCAGGAATTCCTGCATAGCAGGAAAGGAACGTGCCCATACGGTTGATATCAATGCAAAAGTTGGCGATGGTGGGATAATCGGAGTGGTCAGAGGTGGCAAATGACCTAAAATCTTTGTTTAATTAAAAGAGGGAGGTGTTTGTCATCCAGTGGGACACCCATATTATGAATGCTACATAAAAAATGCAAAATTTTGAATCCGTTTCCTCTTATTACCTAACCTCTTCAAGAAGCTTTACTTTTAAATTCGAAATGTATAAATTACCTCTTTATTATGTACAATTACACCGACGACAACAATCGTAAAGGAAATAAAAAAGGAAATTTTAAATCAATAAAGTAGCAAAAATTATTCCAAGCATATAGCACAAAAACTGCGACCGTTGCGACCTAATGGACTCATGAACTGGGTGTCAAATTTCAAAATCTAGATCATTATGGAGAGAAAAAAACTCCTTTAAACTTAGGACCGGTGCGTATGCACCGGATATCGGTCCGGCGGCGAACAATTAAAGGGTAGCCGTTTATTAGCGGTCCGTAATCCGGTGAAAAAAACTACAATCGCTCTTACCAGTTATATTTCAAACTGAACGCTTGTAATTGACATGATGACGTTGATGTTGGAGGATTCGGTGTCGATAATGAAGCCACTGATATCTTTTGGCATATTCTCAGAATAAATATTACTAGAATCGGTCAAACTGGTCGCTTGCCAGTTTTTACCCACTGATTTGGCTGTAAACACTGTTATAATGATAATTTACTGCGAAAAATCAGTGGACAAGACTGGTCGCTGGAATGTTTTGTTCACTGATTTTCAACCGCCCCGCCATTGCCTCCCCTTTTAGTTCATTTCTCTCTGAACAGTGTCACAGACCTGAATAGGTCACTTGACACTGAAAAAAAAGTGCTAATTAGTTACATTTGTTTCGATTATGACTTTAAAACCCGGTTTAAGGAATTTTAACTACAAAAAATGGACGGTTTATGCAACAAAACAGGATAAAACTTGATAATTTTGTATCTGAGCAATTTTCTCGGAAACTGCCAGGATTGGTTGAATCGATAATGGCGTCACAGCTCAGTAAATATTGCGATCCGAGAACTCGAGAGTTGACTTGACGTTTGTCTTGCCAACCAGTGACGTCACTTATTCCTGTGCGACGCCATATTGCTCAAGAGCGTTTTGGCGGCTTATTATAAAAATTAATTTTATTTGCATTTTTTGGAAAACATACACAAAAGATTTAAAAATTACTACTTTCTGAGCACTTTGTTAATCTCCAACGAAAACGAAAACAGAAAATATGCGCTAGTCCCACAATTGGTACATTTAAGAAGCAGTTGAAAGACCACTATTTATCTCTATCATAACTTTGCGCTATATATATATTTATTATTTTCTATGTATTTTATTTATTTATATTTTTAGGTATTTAGTATAATTATGCAGTGTATTATTTCTGCTTAGGTTATTGTTAAGGGTTTTTGCATTCTATGTAGTTTAATTTGTACACGTATATAAACCCGTTTCTTACTGCTGCTCCGACTCTCCAAGGTTTGCTGGAAGAAATGTTATTTCTTATGTAATGTCCTATTTAATGTTTCGTGTGCAATAAAGTATAATAAAATTATAAATTTTAAAACTCTGAATTGGTTTTCAGAAACCTGTCAAATAGCTTATTGAATTCTATTGACACATCATAACCCTCATCGAGATAATAGACTTGAATTGCTAATTTTGTCGGATACCAAAATATCTTATTCAACCAAGGCTAAACCAAATATAGTCTACTAAACTAGTCTAGACCAAGCGATGCAAATTGTCCTCGCATATCGAATTGATTTTGCTAATAAACTGCCAGCCAAACGCGTGGCTCCAGTTTTCAAAAAATAAATTAATAAATCGATTATACTATTTTTACTTTTAATGCACTAACCCGTACTAAGGACAATTTTAAAAACCTATTTAGAGGCTAAAAACCTAACTGCAAAGTAGGTACTCGGGGCTGTAAGTGATGCAATTAACTTCAGCCAGATGTCGCTGCCTGTACGTATTACAGAGAATAGTGTAAAGAGGTTCGAAATTTCACTAATGCCGGTGAGTCGCCCATTAGCTCAGTTGGAAAGAGCGCTGGCACGGATAGACAGAGGTCGCGGGTTCGAATCCCGGCATGGGTGGAATTTTTAGCATCTAAGTAGATTTTTAATAAATCGATGTTTGACGACTTCTGTTAATGTGTTTCGGGGTACCAACTAGCGCCACCAATGGAAAAAAAATCATAACTTGTATCATAATACGTTTTTATTTAAAAGTGAACATGAGAAATCTTAACAACTGTGACAATTGTTAGAACCTTCATCTAGAACCTAGAATCAACAACCAAGGACTTTAATCACTAGCCATCAAAAACTTTTAGCGGAAATCGATTGTAGTTCTAATCTATTGATCATAGGTTCTGGACTGAAGGTTCCAAAAATAGTTGTCACAGTTGAAACCATTATAATTAAAGCGATTGAAGATTTCGCATTCCACCATCTCTACTACCGGTCGTGTGTGTGTATTATGTAGAGAGTGTGTGTTCTTTTGACCGACTCATTGACACAGCCGCACGGTCACATAACGGCTGTTCGAGCTAAAGGCTCTCCCACATAGGGGCGTTATTATCGGTCGACAATTCCGGATGCGTTATTGCTCTAATGTCTCCCGATTCCTTGCACACAATTGACAACATTTAAATTTTTTAGCATACGTATTTTACTGTCTTAAAGGAAACTAGATACGAAATAAAACGACCCATATTTTTTTTATATTCGGAAATGCGATGATTCTCATTCATAATTTTCTGTTTGAATTTCTTCTTATTCTAAAAGGACGTAACCGTCAAATGACGTCACACATACGGCTAATACTAACACCCGCCGCCTTTTTAGAAACCATTGGAATTAAGGAAAGGAAAAGTAATTTCTCCGACATGACATTTGAATGAAATTGAAAATGACATCTGTCATATAATTTTTAATATTAGGCAACGGTAGGTACCTCCTCATTCCACCGTATGTGTGACGTCATCACACAATTTTTGGTTTTTATTTATTTTCTCTAAAATTAAGCAATAATAAAAATTCTATAAATATTTTTTTCGTAATCAAGATAGCAAAATTAAGAAACTGTATTTTTAGTTTTGCGCGTTGTAAAATTTGAAATGTTGTCAATTGCGTTTTTATCGTCCGATCAACCTATGTCATATTCAGGGTTTCGCAGTTTTTTCCCTAATCTCTATAGGCCTAACTCCATTTGATTTAATATTAAATTACTAGCAGGCATACGTTGTTTTGCCATATTCATTTAACGACACATCACACCAAGCGTCCTAAGAGACATACTCGAGCTAGAAAAACGTCACTAGCAAACAAACTAGACAAATACGTACTCGTATATGTAAAGTTAGCACTCTTTACTGAAAGATGCCCGATACCAATCAGCCATGCAACTACAACGCATCTGCTTATGGTCGATGACTGGTCGCAGATAAAATATACGACCTATACATACTTTGACTTATTAAATATACACAAAAAAAATCGTAATAATCGTTGAAGTCGTTTGGGAGAAGTTCGATAACAAACACTGTGCGATTTTTATATATTAGAAGATTTATCTTCGTTTTTGGCGTCTTTGTCGGTCATCTTCCATGGCTACTGTTAGTGAAAAAAAAATCTCCGTCTGATTATAAATCAATATAACTTTTATAGATTTGTAGAACACTCGTAACCGTCAGTAAAACCAAATTTCGAAATTTGGTTTTACGAAATCTCGCAGCTGTAAGTAGGATCGTATGCGTCCCAATAGTAATGCTCTACGAACTCATCGCAGGACGGAAACAACCAAATGTTCTACAGTCTGTTAGTTTTTAGAATATATATCCCATACTATCGGATAGAATCGGATATATTCGTGTAATAAAAATATCGTAAACAATATGACACTTAATCTGTCATAACTTTTCAAAATAGTAAAGAAAAGTTTTATACAGAGCAGGAAGTAGTATTACACTCGTGTGCTTTTGGCGAAAACCGAAGCCTACTCTAGAGCGCGAGGTATGTTCTAAAAGCTAACAGACTATACATCTTATTGATTTGTAACCAGGCCCTAGATTCTAATACTTACATAGTTTTCCAATAGAATGAAATAAGCACAACAATGGTTAATATTTAGATAGTATTCTAGAAAGCAATAGCAATACAATGTCATTCCAGGGGTATAACCCGCGCAAATTAAATAGGCATCTCACGCGGAGAAGATCGAATTGCGCGAGGCGCCGAGTTTAGTCGCACGGGTTATACCATTGCAATGCGATTGCTTACCAGACTACCGATAGTGTGAATAAAACGAACATTACGCCACTAATATGACTCTATTGAGCATTTTGGAGACTCACCCCTCTGGTTGATCAGATTTGTAATTTGATCCGGTTACAAATCAATGTATAATGTGTGGTGCTTAAAGTTTTAGTATTACTTCTATTGCGTCGTTATTATCGCAGCAGTGTGCAACTCTGTAGCCGCGCTAATACAATGTAGTGAAAACAGATATCGCATTAACGCATCCGGTAGTATCGAGCGATAATAACGCGCCTGTGTGGGAGAGCCTTAAACGTAGAGGTGGTCAGGTTCGAGACTACTTTACCGCTTTTCACTTTTCCTGACTTTGTACTATTGTACAGTAGGTGGCCCAACAGTTATTTCGGCCCTTAGACGAATGAGGGCTGATGGAATGGATTGGATGGTAAGGGCCTATTAGCCACTATCAGGAAATCGCCGTAAAATATGTATGTGTGAGCATCGCTATCAACCCTTGTATGTCCTCACTGCTGGGGCGCGGGTCTCTTCATGCATCGCAGGAGGTTTAGGCAAGTGTGACCATGGCGGATCATTAAAAAAAGAGGTTGACTTGCCTCGTAGGTCGCGCGGTATCACGTCCGATTACCATGCTGGAGGTCGTGGGTTAGATTCGCTCTTGGGGCCGCCACCGAATTGTCTCAGTCTGGGTGTATTTTTAGATTTGTGACTTCCTTGTTCGGTTACCAAAGCACAGGGTATCCTAGTTTGGGACCGGGACGGGTGATTGTGTTCTTCTGAACGTGTCGGTGCCAAAGCATGGGGATTTTACTGGCCCACATTTTTTTAATCCAGAATGAGGACGGTCTAAATAGAGGATAGGCGTGCGTGCTCCCTCAAGCCTATGTTCAGTCCAGCAATGGACGAATATGAGCTAAAAACGGAAAAATCGAGACGCATCGATGGATGCAGCTGGTTAGCCGCGAGAAATACGGCCAGGGCCGTACTTCAGATTACTACAATTCGAACTTTATTATGACCAGATGTACAATTGTACACTGCGTAGTCGATTACAGCAATTAGTCTACCTACTCGTTAATCTGTGGGTCAATCAGCCGTGCAATGCACATGGAATTGACATGTTAATCCGTGAATTTTAGTTCCATGAAATGCGGCCCATTCAGGTCACCCATTTCATCGTGATTCCATTACTTGCATATAAATTGTAGCCCTGATAATTTATTTTATTGGAATATGCGTAAAGTTAGTTACACGGTTACACCTGATAATTCCGAACTTAGCCTCGTATTTGGACCATTAAGCTCGTACATACCGAGCGCCGAAGTATGTTTCCACTTCGGACTCTAGGATTCCTTCACGATTAGCGAGTGGCGTTGCTACTGTAAGTTCATAAAGTACAAAAATAATAAACAGTGTTATATATTAAACGGGTCAAATCGCGATTATTTATCAGGTAAAACGTAATAACCTTATTTACCGACGTTTCGACAGCGTTACAGTAATTGCCGTGGCTTTTTTAATCACTTTTTTACGACCTCTCGATTTAGAAGTCTGTGTTCTACCGCTCCGTTACCACCGCTCTTAATCTATGGCTATTAATTATTGACCTTCGACTCGCTTACTGTGGAATATGTGGAGTTAGCCATAAACTGCTGTGGTCAATTTCGTCAGTCAACAGACGAAATGTAACGTAACTGGCCTCGTAGATACGAGTATAAGCTGACGTAACTCAGCGTAGCCTTTTCGTGAACTCATTGCCTCTTCTAACCTGTTGAGCTAATCATTCGGTCGCCTAAACGTTTGTAATAACATTGGACTTAATCTGTAATTCCGACACTTTCTAAGTGTACAAAGTCCCGTGAAAATAAACTCAGAAGGACACCGGCCAAGTTAAATAGTTGCGACCAAGATTGCCTTCACCTAAAAATGGTAATTTCTAGCGACCGACGGAATAGCGGTACAGTCGCAGAGTAAATACGTCTAGAAAGATCATACGACTTCAAAAAGAGGTCGATAGATTTACCCGTAATAAAGCTCATAGGCGCTGAAGCGCTCGTGGCCTTGTCGAAACGAGTGATTGGAATCAATCACTTGAGTAAGCAACAACAGACGCGGTCAGGTGCAGAATGGGTGACCGCCCCGTGACTACCGCTAGTGACATTTTTCCGAGCGCTTCCGTGCTTCGCAAGGCACGTTAAGCCTTTGGTGCCGGCTGTCATGTAATGGCAGACGTTAATCGATGTCAAAGGCATTATGAGCGGCTTGATAACTTCTGACGGCAAGGCCTGCCACTGTCGTACAATCCTCCACCAAACCGGACTTGGCCCCCGTGGTGGAGTATGGCATAATCTTCCTGCGCTGCAGGAAGAGATCCGTGCCCCAACAGTGAGGACATACAAGGGTTGATATCGAAGCTTACAGGCACCGCACAGACTCACAGCTGATGGCCGTTGGGGCGAAAAAGTTGTGACCCAGCGACCACGGACCGGACGACACAGCGTGGGCAAGCCCAAGATGGTCTGACGACCTGGTTAGGGTGGCGGTGAGTCCCTGGATGCGAACGGCACAACATCGGAAAGCTTGGAAAACCATGGGAGAGGCTATATGTCCTGCAATGGGTATCAAATGCTGATGATGTTGAAGCTCGCCGGCAGTATTTATCACGCCAAGATTGCCTAGTGGGTAGATCAGTAGACTCGGAAGCAATGGACTCAGGTTGATTCCCATTGCGGGCATGTACCAATGACCTTGTTTTCTAAGTTATGTACATTTGTGAAGTTATAGTAGCGCAATATCACTCGGTAACTCTCAAAGAAAACATCGGAGGGAAACGTACTCGTAAGTACGAGTACTTATATGGAGTGTTCACATTTCTGAGCGCTTGAAATTGCGCATCAGCGATGGGCACGCGTGGTAATTGAGCCCATTCTCTCTCTGAGAGAAAATGGGACGTGCCAAAAATAAATCAACATAAATAGAAATCTACATGAATTTTTATCATTTTGTATCTCACAAGCGGTACGACCTAATAACTGAAATGGCATGTGTCATTTTGATAACAAATAACATATAATTTTAACAGTAGGATCGACTAGCCTTACAAAAATACCTGGCTAAGAACGATGTTGGAGCGGCACAATGGTCGGAAGATGTCGTTGAGTCGGCGGAGGGCTTGTGGATGCGGCTGGCAAGAGATCGTGAGAGATAGCATTTAAGGGGAAACGCCTACACCCAGCAATGGGCAGCGGTGGGCTGATAATATTTTATTTTATTAATTAGGCACACCAACAGCATACATACAGAACATGGTACAAAAGAGTTACAGGAGGATAAAATTATGTGTATATGTACACCACTTATAGGTAAGCACAGCATTTATATATATAAAGCTTACATCGTTAATGAGTTAATGTTACAGAAATTATAATTAAATAAATAACAGATCAACTAAACTGCCTTTGTATATACCAACTTTTTGAAAGCTTGGAATGTTTGATGGGTAATGTCAAAGTCATTGCTCAGATCATTGTAGAAACGACACATTCGAGAGATGGGTCCATTGTAAGACACATTATTGTTAGATGTTGGTGATGATATTGATGAAGAACGTTGTTCGTAGATAGTTAACGAGACTGCGTTTTTACACAGATTCCATATCAACCCTTGTATGTCCCCACTGCTGGGGCACAGGTCTCTTCCCGCATCGAAGGCTAGGTCCAATCTAGATTGCTGCAGACTAAACGGTGATGTGTTCTTCTGGTTCTACATGCAGATATAGTATTGTGGCCATTCCAACAAAGGCTTTATAGCAGGCAGTTTTGACGTGTAGGTGTAGTGATATAATGGAATGTCCTTTCAAGTGCCATCGTAGGTTAAGCGGCTACTCTACAGAATATATAGATAGATATATAGAATATTCTTTATTGCATGTAACTACACCAGGGATTACATAAGAGACTAAAAAAATAACAGTACAGTACAAGCGGCGGCCTTCTTACTAAAAGTAATTTCTTCCAGACAACCATATATATATTTATAATAACGCACGATGCTCATACACAATTATGGTCTTAACTTAACGCGTCGAATCGCGATTACTTATGAGGTGACGTTAATTCGACCTTTTTTTACGGGACCAAAGCAGCCAATAAATATTGGTCTTGAAAAGAAATTTAGACGTCGAGTAGAGTAGTACTACATATTGATTTAAATAATTGATTACAAAAACGCTCGCGATTTAATCAGTGATTTTAATCGTATCAATAAAATTAATCCTTCATTGTATAAATTAGTTGTACATTTTAACAATCGACATTACAAATTAATGAATATATAAATGTATTTTTCATTACCAATAGAAACTTAGAGAGCGGCGGTAGCCTAGTGGGTCGAACAATGGCCTTGTAAGCGGGAGACCCAGGTTTGATTCCCAGCGCGGGCATGTACCAATGACTTTGTTTTCTAAGTTATGTACGTTATAGTTATGTATAATCCTGTATACACATACTTTTATATATTTTCTGTATGACTGTTTGTGTCCTGAATAAAATAAAATAAATTAATTAATTTGTGAAGTAAAGGCCTGCGCAGACGAGGGACTATCCCCAGGTACCTTTTTGTCCGTCGATATAGATCTCTTATAAATTGTATCGAGTAACGCACACGAAGGACTAAAAGTACCCCGTACAAAAAGTCCCTGAAGCTACCGAGGACATCAAGAGACCGGACTGGACAAAAGATCGGTGTTTTCTTTTAAAACGCCTTTTCTTTTTAAAATTTCATGTAAATTACAACACAATGTAATCTCAAGAATACTTGCTTCCATAGCGCACGCTTCACTCAATTTACGGGAATCAAAATGACCGCACACCGTAAGTGTTGAGTCCGCGACAAGTACTCTGAGGACATTTTTTACGATTCAGGGACTTTCGCCCCCGAGGGACAAAAGTCCCTCGTCTGCGCAGGCCTTTATAGTAGCAATACCACCCCCTAACTTTGGAGCAAAACATCGTGAGAAAACTTGAGTGTCTGAGGTGTTCGAATACCCCAGCGCTTGAAATTGCCTATCCGCGGTGGGCACCCGTGGTAATTAAGCCCATACTCTCTCTGTCTCTGAGGCCTGTGCCCTGCAGTGGGATGTTTATAGGCTACATAAAAAAATTTAAAGAACATGTAGAAATCGATATCCATTTAAGAGTAAATAGAATTTCTTATGTATCGTTATAATTCTCTGGATAATGACTATTTTATACTATTTTAATTTTTAATGCACTAACCCGTGCTAAGGAACAAATTTAAAAACCTATTTATAGGCTAAAAATTTCACCCATGCCGGGATTCGAACCCGCAACCTCTGGCTATCCGTGCCAGCGCTCTACCAATTGAGCCAATGGGCGACTCACGGCATCAGTGAAATTTCGAACCTCTTTACACTATTCTCTGTATTACGTACAGGCAGGGACAATTAGTTACAGCCCCGACTACCTACTTCATGCAGTTAGGTTTTAACATCGGAACGATATCACTGTACCCACATGATTATACTATTACCTAACTGCAAAGTAGGTAGTCGGGGCTCGGGTCGAAATAAGTTTTTAAAGACTATTTTATTTGATTTATTGATTGATTGTTTTATTGACGACTTAACTCGAGTAAATACAGAAAATTACATACACATACATACATAACCTCACGCCTGTATCCCAGAGCGGTAGGCAGAGACCAGGGGCTGCCACTTGCTACGATCCTGACAGATCACCTTTGCTTCATCAACGTTCGTAAGTCGTTGCATGCACGCACTTCGGTTCCGGGTACTTTTTATCTTTCCTTTACATGTAAATTACATGAAGGCGTATTTCTGTCAGACTGCATAACAGTTTCTTGGCGGATTTTATTAACTCGCTAATTGATCAGCGAGAATACGATGTATTCAGAAAACAAAACAAAACAAATAAGTTTTGATCCGCAGCACACACGTCATTTACATATAACTGTGTTCAGATGTCACATGTGTCATGTTGTTTTCGCTACAATAGCATAGTTTATGTGCCTGTGTGAATAGTGAAGTAAATATTTGCTAATAACAGCCCATACTCGTATTGAGTAACGGTAGATTATTCTATAATTTAAAACGGCAGTTAACTAGAAATAGCTGATTCCGTTATTTACTGAAAAGGGCTGGGTAGCGAGTTGTTACCGCCTAACGTCTTTGGTATTAATGGTCAAATAACGGTAAAGTTGAATAGTAACGTTTTTATTAAACACTCGCTGTGTAGCTTGAAACCCGAAGGAGGCATTTGAGATATGGTGCGACCGAAGGATGTTGTGAATAAGTTTAAAAATGAAATAAATTGCGAATTCTCAAGTCCATAGAGTTACGATTTGTAAGACCTAAAATGCGCTCGTTCTCCAGAACTTATGTTGAACATACAAAAAAGAAAATCAGTTGTTTAAAGCGTGACTTTTCATCTAAGCCATACGCTTCTTTGTAATTCAGTATGACCTCTGATTCAAGTAACCATAGCATAGGTATAATACATCCTAGTTTGGTTACCTTTGTGATCCATCTTGTGTCAATTCATATTAATAAAGATATGACATTTACATACTGGCACATACATTGCTTCTGGCCCCACACTAGGATAACCTGTGTATTTGTATTTACATGTGCTACGACCCCATAGATTCTAATTATTGTAGTGGGAAGTATTGAGGGGAAGAGGTTTGCTATGAAAAGAAAGAAGTGGCTTAGAAACGTCAGGGGAATGGACGGACGTAGCCAACGTTGAATACCTATGTAAACCAAAGCCCAAGCTTTAAATATGGAGTAAATGTAAAATATATGAGGAGAGCTGACTGCCCACCTCCGTACTTTTATTGCACAAGAAACCTTCACAGGCCAGTAAGTGAAGAGGCACTGGAAGAAGAAGATTAAATACCCCTAGAATTGATTACTCTTAAGCCTACAGGTCTACTCCGACCAGGTGGGATGACGATCTGTGAAAAACTGTCGGCAGATGTTGGATGCGGCAAGCTGAAGCCAGAGCGCTATAACATAACATAACATTTACATACAGGCACATACATTGCTTCTGGCCCCACACTAGGATACCTTGTGTCGTGGGAACCAGAAACAACATGTAAACATCCAAGACCTGGACTTTTTTTTTTGTTTCCAGCCGGGATTCGAACCCGGGACCTCTTGCATGGTGGGCAGACGCGCTACCGCTACGCCACAGAGGTCGTCATTGGCTATGGCGCTCATTAGGGGAGGGCTATGTCTAGCAGTGGATTACATAACATAGCCTGAAGAAGAAGAAGTCTACAGATCCTTAGTAAAATATATATGATAATCTCAGCAATGCAGAGCGAAGGTCTTCTCTCAGGTATAGAGTATCACCACACGTGCCCATCGCGGATTGTCGATTTCAAGCGATAAACTGTGTAAAATAAATACCTTATGCACTCGTGTTTCCTTAAGATTCATCACAATTGAATAAAATCAATTTTATTTCAACGTAAAGAATAAATTACATTCTGTATGCTGAATGTCAATGTAGTGTAATATGAAAGCCGCTGCCTTCGGGCAGTAGTGTAGTGGAAAAAAGGCAGCGGAAAAAAACTCCACTCTGATAATTTTTTCTCAAGTCATCTTAAACCCAATACATCAATTGCTACCCTAGCGTATAAAATTACTTTATAGTATTTCTTAATTATTCGCGATACTCATTAAACCGGTTAATAGTCTACCCACAATAATTGACTGTACTCGCCACTTCAGTCTACCTCTGGCCACGGCAAGCTCAACGCTGCCGAAACGACGGGAATTGAGGTAATTACGGTTTACCTAATAAATAATCGGGATTAAACCCGTTTAATATATAACTATAGTACTTTATGCTCTCTACGTACGATAAGATTCCATGATTGCCATCAATAACTTTCAGCGTTTCATCAGCAAGTGGTATTGCTACATACAACAGGTCTATAGGTCTGTTTGCACTGTATCATCTAGAAATGTATAGGCTCACAGTACTTTCGCTTTCAAGGTAAATTTCACCAGCCACTGTGTTAAGGCGACGCTCTACTCGCGGATATTTGTAAACGTCTTGATATTGCTAAACTTTCACAGAAAGATACGATTTTACTCATCGTCAATGCATTTAAGGGTTAGTCTCGGTGTAACATCCACGGTAGAAAGTTATGTATGTGTTCTGATAGTCGACCGAAATCACGTTTAACGTTTTTAACAGTTATAGAGCTGGGGCCTAATTATGCGCACCAAATCCTGAACTATGCCAATAGTTTAACTGTCAAATTCCATACTAATTTGACAGCCTGTAGGATTAGCAAGCTGAAGACGCATTGGGCTAGTCACATATGCTGAAGAACCGATGGTTGATGGGGTTCGAAGATTCTCGTGGATACCAAGAACTGGCAAACGTAGCGTTGGACGCCACGGCTCGGTGAGCCGACAATCTGAGGAAAATTACTGGCAGTAGCTGAATGAGGATGGCCCAGGACAGGGACGTGCTTTGGGGGAGGCCTATGTCCAGCAGTGGGCGATCACGCGACAGGCTGATCGATTGGTTTATTGTTAGACGTTTGGAATCGCTAAGAATTTGATGCGCGAAATATAGGGGCTGAGGTCTTCTTCTTCTTCAGGCTATGTCAGTCCACTGCTGGATATAGCCCTCCCCTAACGAGCGCCATAGCGCCCTGTCTTCAGCTTGCCGCATCCAGCATCTGCCGGCAGTTTTCTCATGTGCACCAAATCCTGTCTGCATCAAGACGTTTGCGGTAGCAATTCGAATGGAATTTGACAGACAGGCGGAATCATTTGGGATTTGGCATGAGTAATTAATTATAGGAGCTGAGCGCATCTAGATCACATGTCTAGACGATTAAAGTACTAAAGAGCAGAAGGAAACGGTAAACCAGTGCTTCGTAGTCCTTAATTTTGCAGCGCAAAAATGTTTGATGACCCTAAGGATCTATAATAACGAGTCCGCTAATCTCTAATGTAGGGGTTTCTCCTGAAATAAGCTCTCTATGTACACGTTTTATTTGTAATTTTTGTGTGGGATTAGTTACAACGCGTACTCACCGTGGATTGACAATTTCAAGCGCTGAGGTATTTGAATACTTGAGACAGTCAGGTTTCCATACCCATACCCCATACTCGCTCTCGAGATACGGCTTGTGCTTTGCAGTGGGATGTTTATAAGATGCATTTTAGGTGTCATACATCGTAAACACTACGAACGTCAGATCAGACTGACACGCTTGGCCCGTTTCAGTGATGTTTTTACATACCTACACTTTCTTGAATGACTTGAAGTCAGTAGGGTCAGCGCTTTTTCGAAGGCTATGTTTTTCAGTACGGAATAGGGCAATCTATTCGTGGCTAGATAATTATTCAGAATCCATTATTTCTCTATGGTATTTCATTGTAATTTCTTTCAGTTAAACGTTTTTTTCTGGCGTGGTAAGGTGCCCTTAACGTCAAGTCGCTGGGGGCCACGTTTCGCTTTCACTCACGCCTTACGTAAATCATTTGCAACCTTTAATCGGCTGCTTAGAAACAACATCGTTCTGTCCTTGTCGCGTACTATGGTAAGTGAAAGGGATAAAGTGATTGCCTGTATTTGACAATCAAGGATGACGAGAAATATATGAAATTGACGTAGTCGATTGAAAAATCTTGGGTATTAGGGACGTTCGTGAATTGCAAGAGGTGATTTGTTTTACAAATTCCACGTGAGACGTGACATTATTCTAATTTCTCGATTTAATTGAGCCCGCGCTGTACGACACCGCTACAAGCTGTACATTGTCTAGCCCCAACACGCGAAAATCAGTACAAATATAACGACAGTACAAAGACATACATACGTACGTACATAGGGAGCAAACACATTATCCTCCGCAGTCGGGTATAAAGTGTAGTCATCAGTAAGCTCATTGCAAAATCAAGAGAAAGTCGATCCAAAATACTGCCCACAATATTCATAAGCCACATCGTTTCAAGTCATCGATTCTATAATGTCTTATCTAGTAGCTACGAGTTTCAGTAGATTCTAGTAGTGACTCACGTGTCTTAAAACACAGTTTCAATCCATTGACTAGATTCAAAAGAGAAACGCGACATACATACAGTTTCCTAGGTTGCAGCTGAGTGCATACCTACTGTACTCGTTTTATGCCCCATGTAACCGTCGAGCTCTTATCTATACCCCGTACCAAGTGAACTTCACTAAATGTAAACAAATATAACACGATTATTTAAAGAAACTTATTGGAAAACTATAACTTCTGTCCTTCGCAATTCACGTTACGCCGTTGGTGCCGGCTGTCATGTAATAGCAGTCATAGAGCCATGTCAGAGGCCGAATGGGCGGCTTGATAACTTCTGACTGTAAGGCCCGCCCACTGTCTTACAATCATCCACCAGCCCTGACATGGCCCCGTGCTGAAGTGTGGCCTAACACTCCTGCGATGCAGGAAGAGACCCGTGCCCGTATAAAGGGTTGATACCATTGAAAAACTATTAGCCTTTCACTCGCACCGAGAATTGAAATATTTTTGACTAAAACTTTCGTAAACAAACTTTCGTACACTACACATTATTGCTTTTAATCCGGATTAAATACTCACAATGGTTAAGCTCTGCGAATCAAAGCGAAACCTGGTCGGACCCTTCCGACAAAAAATCAAGTTAGTGAACACGTATTTAAATCAATAGAGAATTGAAATAGTTTATTGGTAACAGACAACATAAGAATTTCGGATGAATTCACAAACAGTACAAATAAATTTAATGCTTAATACAAACCGTAATGTTTGCTTTAAAATCGAGTACTTTTGCGATGTACCTCATCTACCTTTATGTAATGGTGCATGCAAATTATTAAATAAACTGTATTCTAAACCAAAAATAATAAATTTACCCAATACAAAATACACCCGAGGCAAGGTTTCGTCAAAGTCAAGATTATTACAAACATTATTAATAGATACTATCAATATTATTTACCAACAACTAAGTACCTATAATTCGTTTTACTCAGTTTTGGTCGAATGAAAATTATTTCTTTGTTAAATAAGTACAAAGAAGAGTATCAAAGTTCATAGTAGAAGACATTCAAAGTAGTAGGAGTTGTTATCATTCTTGAAATAATGAGATAAATTGTGACTTACGACGCTCAAACAACTCTACCGATAAATGATAAAACGAAAGAGCTTTCTAAGAAACGTGAGAAATAACAAACCCTAGTCTCTGCATATCTCTTTGGGAAACGGCCGTGAGTTTATGTACTGTTATTAAATAAATAAATTGTATCTGGTACGAAGTATAGGTAGCAATGCGTGGCTGTAACACAGCGTTACATTACTGCCCCATTTATGTAGCCATGTAACGCCTGAGCAGTGGCTATGCACGTACTTGGTCTTACGTTCGTCTCTGATACAGAATGTCTTCGTAAGCGCAGATTTTGTATAAACCGATAAAGAAATTACAGCAAAACTTATTTAAACAAATTGCTACCAGAAGCTCCCACTGCTATCAGCTCCCACTGATAGGAACCCAATGATGTTTTTCTATTTAATGACCTAGTTTTTTGAACTAAGTTTCCTATTATTAACTTAATTCCGGAGTCACTTACGTTTTTGAAGCGGTTATGAACACTTCAAACACTCAGGTTTCCTCACGATGATTCCTTCAGAGTTAGCAAAGGGTATTCTACGATAATATACATACATAACTTAGAAAACAAAGTCATTGGCTAGTGTATGCATTTATAGGGAAGAGCGGGTGATCGTGGGGAAATTTCCCGCCAGGCAGATCGTATGCCGCCTGGGGACGGCCGGTCCAACTATTGTTAGTCGGACGTTATATTTATGGTATGTCATTGAAACACTTTCATTGCGCGATGCAGGAATGTTGGAGTTTGTAGTGTGCGCGCAGACTTGACATGTGCTCGCCACACATCAAATCTCGAATTCTCCCTATTAAAAAGACGGTGTTTTACCGCTCTACTGCTGAATTCGCTAATGTACCGACCCACACATTTGCACGTTAATACCCTACGAGTAAGGCACGTAATGTACGGCGATAAATATTTTTTAAGATCAACACTGGTATACTAGTGTCTGAGGGCATTAGAAGGCTTAATCTGGCCTTGAAGGCCTAGATTCCGTGCCAGTCTCAAACGAGCGTGCCTACTAAATAAATTACCGCAGGCCCACTACCCCATATATATCGGTCCGCTAGGAATCAATTAGCTAACTCCATAAAGGTGTGTGAGAGGCGTACTCGTATAAAAACATCGGCACAATCGGCGCACAAAACTAAAGCACTGGAGAAGTTCCTGTCTTAGCGAAAGGCTCGCGAAAAACGGTTCTATTTGAATCTTCGAGCTTCCTCCAGCTGAGCTGGCTGTAGTGATCGCAAAAACCTGTTATCGCTCGCATCTGCAGCAAATAAATAATAATGATCCTGTTGCTGCAAAAATGTGCCTAACAAAAACTCTACATTTGCAACATAGCGAAAACTCCGTTACAAAAAAATATATTGCATAATCTGAGCAAGTTTTTCATAGAGCCCAAACGAAAAAGGTCTCCTAATCACTAAACCTAAGGAAAACTCTTCTGTATGTTATTATTCAAGACGGGCTTATACAAGCAAAAATATCCTGTCAAAAAATTTATAATGTTTGCTCTTTATAATTGAATTTCTTCTTCTTCAGGCTATACTCTTATTAGTCCACTGCTGGACATAGCCCTCCCCTAATGAGCGCCAAAGCGTCCTGTCTTTAGCTTGCCGCATCCCGTATCTGCCGGCAGTTTTTCGCATTGCATTTGCTAAGTCGATAATTTTAAAACCCGGTCAACTCAATGAACCCTTAAGTAATTTAATATAGCTTTTTTTTCTTCTGTCTGAAATATTTAAGATTGTAAAGCAATAATCTGCCTGACTATCTAGTTAGCAAATTACTTAGTAGTCAAACAGATCAGTCGCTCCGTCAAGTTAGCAAATAACGTGATAATCAGACATATTTCATTATTGTCATCATCATTATATTCTGGTGTGTACAATAAAGAATATCTATATCTTATCTTATCATCAGACAGATCTTAGGATATTCATTAACTCAATAATTCAAGAAATATCAACCCCTTTTTCATTTTCTTGACAGATAGTTCTAGGTTAGACCTAAGATTTCTGCATTTACCCTCATTGTTGGGACATTGTACTTAGTAAGCGCTTTGTAAACACCACAAGGTTTCCTCACGATGTTTACCTTCACAGTTTGCGAGTGGTCTTGTCTGGCTATTGCAACTGCACAAACGTATATAAGTAAACCAAAGTACATGCTGATATTACAACCCTCGAGCTCCCGAAAAGCAAATAATACCGGTTAAAACCGGTTGCATACCGATTTTAACCCTCTCGTTTTAGTTGATTCCACTTTTCATAAATTAAGATTGTCTATCTTTATCAAGCAGACTCATTGAATGACTCATCATCACTAAGAAGAACACACTAAGAAGAAGCACTCATTGTTTTTTTTTCAATCTGTTTGCCTTTGACTGTAATTCCTACTCGAATTTACTCAACGAACGACGATCTTCTGTACGTTTCTGTTATACGACCGACTGTCGGAAACTGTGCAAGAGGGCCACCAGGTTACTGCCTCTGTAGGCCTAGAATCCGTCCCGAGACCCACTGGGGAAAAGACGACATAACTTAGCCTTAATTCAGTTAGTTCTTTATCTTATTTTATTATCTTATTTTAATACACTTCTAATTTATAAAAATCTTATTCTTTAAATAACATTATAAATATTAATTATTTTAAGATGGTTCATTTGTAGGCCTCTACGGCCAAATGTGCTGAAACTTATATAATTTGCTAGCTGACCCAGCCAACTTCGTACCGCCTAACAGTCGATTCTTATTTTTTTTTAATTTTTCTCTCCGTAAGAACCATCCTCGTACTTCAAGGAATATTCTAAAAGAAGAATTAGCGAAATCGGTTCAGCTGCTCTCGATATTTACGCTTACCAACACATTCGGCGATTCATTTATATATTATAGAGATAAGAACTTTTACTAACGCATGTTTCACAAACAAGTGAATTTGTATTTCAGCGGGTTCCTTTTGGTAAGCCTGTGGTGTTTATCAGCAGTAAGGCCGCCATTTGTGCATATTATAAGAAATCATATTTTATAAATAACTTTCTCTGGATATCCACTAAGTGTACTCTAGCTGACTCTGTGATTGTATAAGTTTTTGTTTCTTTTAATTGTTAAACAAAAGTTCATTAATATAGGTCTCAAACCTGATGCGATTAAAATGCAGTAGGTAGTCAAAATAAAAATTATCCCACGAAGTTTGAGACTTTTTCAAGTCATCGTTTCCGCGATTGTGTAGGAACTAAAAGAACATGAAAAAAATCTCCTTAATCAAGGCGGTACCCCTTATTTTTTTACTTTTTTCATAATAGTTGTTGGACGATCCGCTAAAAGTAAATTACCGAAACTTATTTACCGCCGTAAATAAGTTTTATGTATGGAGACGAATCTATTTACTTAGTTTTAAAATTTTGCGGCCTTGGTGGCGCAGCGGTTTGGCACGCTGACTATAAAACTGAAGGTCTCTGGTTCGATCCCCGGCCCGGTCAAACTAGGAAACGAACTTTTCTAGTTTATGCCGGGTCTTGGATGTTATCTACCTATGTAATTATTGTATTAAATCTATCTTCGCGTTAGCACCTGTACCACAAGTGATTTAGTTGTACGTTGTACTTAGTATAGGGCTAACGAGATCTGTGTAATATGTCCATGAATATTTATTTATTTAAATAGTTTCGTTTAATTGTTAATTACTATTTTTTTTAAGTTACAGTATAAGAGTGCCAATAGAGGTCTTTGTAGGTTACACTGACAGTCATGAAAAGGTCGTATTCATATTAATAGGATCCCGCTCGGTTCTTCGAATTTTCGAATTAACTCACAACAGAAATATAATTCGGTCACCTCTGAAACAAATAACTCATAATAAATAGGCTTCGTCATTGTTGTGCCTTAAACGTAGGGTTGCCAATAATTTTACTACAATAATTCATATACTACACTGACCTGTAAAACTAAGTACTACAGTTTTAATTTCGATTTAACCAAACTACTCAAAAATAATTAAAAAACATATTTTTTTTTTCTACTATGGCTTAAAAGAAGTTTCTTCTTCTTCTTCAGGCTATATTATGTAGTCCACTGCTGGACATAGCCCTCCTCTAATTGGGGGCTAGTGCCCATAATCCCCACGCTGGGCATGCGGGTTGGGGATCGCAGATTGGTGGCATTATACTGCAGGGGGCGCTGCTGCCCACCCCCCGGTTTGTGTCCCTTAGTCGCCTTTTACGACACCCGCGAGAAGAATTTGGGTTGGTGCTGATCTTTAAGCCGACACCACACAGCAAAAGAAGTTTACCTACTTACTATGGAGATACACAAAATAAACTCTTTTTCGAGAGTCCTTTTAATTTCGAAAGTCTTATCTTGTGCACTTAAAAAGTTATTGCAATATGAAACGCGTGAGACTTAGTTTAATATATTTACGTATTCCAGTCCTGCATGCCAGGCTGATTTGTGAATTTAAACTATCCAGGGCGCCGCCCAAACGCATACAAAAAAAAAAATCATTTAAATCTGTCCAATCGTTCAGGAGTTCAGTGACATACACAGGTAAAGTAGATTTATGTATATATAGACTAGCTGGCCCAGCGAACTTCGTACCGTCTAACAGTCGATTCTTTATTAATTTTTTATTTTTCTCTCCGTAAGAACCATCCTCGTACTTCAATGAATATTCTAAATAAAGAATTAGCGAAATCGGTTCAGCTCCTCTCGAGATTTGCGCTTACCAACACATTCAGGGATTAATTTTTTTAATCTCACCGGCATCAGTTAAATTTCGAACCTCTTTACACTATTCTCTGTATTAGTGTAAAGAGGTTCGAAATTTCACTGATGCCGGTGAGTCGCCCATTTAGCTCAGTTGAATAGAGCGCTGGCACGGATAGCCAGAGGTCGCTGGTTCGAATCCCGGCATGGGTGGAATTTTTAGCCTCTAAATAGGTTTTTAAAATTGTCCTTAGCACAGGTTAGTGCATTAAAAATAAAAATAGTATAATTAATTTTTATGTTATAGAGATAAGATATTACGGTTGGCAACCCTACTTGGACGGTCCCATTCGATATTATTGTGTTGTGGCAACAGGAAGTTATGTCTGTTTGTCGCCGGACAATAACATCAATAGAACTATGATGTAACCTCTCCCTGGCGGCAGTTAGATAACTAATTGTTAAATTACCGTTAATACAATTGTCTTTAGCCTCGTAATCATCCAGTTTAGTTAGACCGATAAACACATTAAGTGTAATCAATTAGGTAGTTATTGTTTACAGTGGCGAACATTGACTAAGATAAATTACTTACCCATTAACTAAATAGCTTAGAAATAAATTATATGTTTGTTATTAATTAATTATCTTCGTAGATAGCCCTGGTTTTTCATTCAGATTCCCTACAATTGGACTAAGCATCCGGCCGCCGGTCCGATCGCCGGCCCGGTAAAGTAGTAATGTATGAGCTCCAATCACAGCTTTCACAGTCATGCAGAACGACCGGCCGGCGACCGGACGGCAGCCGGTTGCATGTTAAAAGCCACTGACAGTACAAGACCAATAGATACAGAGTGTGAAGTGACTGACCCGAAAATGATGATTACTGGACATTGAAACAAACTAAATTAACCATAAAATTTTGCTGGTAACTAAAATAGTACAGTCTGTTAGATTTTAGAATATATCTCGGGCTCTAGAGTATGCTTCGGTTTTCGCCGAAAGCACACGAGTGTAACATTATTTCCTGCTCTGTATAAAACTTATTAACTTCGAAAATAAGTGTCATATTAGTTCCGATACTTATATTACACGAATATATCCGATTCTATCTGATAGTAGCCGAGGTATAATCTAAAAGCTTATCCTTATTGCTAAAATCAATTTCTTCCAGACAACCTGTCATACCTGTCATATGTCTTTCCTGCGATGCAGGAAGAGACCCGTGCCCCAGCAGTGGGGACATACAAGGGTTGATAACGATAACGAACCTGTCATACAAAGCGCCCCCCTGCAGTACAATTCCACCAAACTGCGATCCCCAACCCGCATGCCCAGCGTTGGGATTATGGGCACTACCCCCCAATGATGGCACAAACTTACTCATTAGGGGAGGGCTATGTCTAGCAGTGGACTAATATAGCCTGAAGAAGAAGAACCTGTCATAGTGATAATTATTTTCAAAACCTTTTTAAGTAAGACTAGACACAATAGTCCTTTAATTACCAACCTGCTACCACTATTATACCTGAGGAAACAGTAATGTTCGAGGTGTGCGCTTGAAATTTCCAATCCCTGGTGGGCACGCGCAGTAATCAAGCTCTCTCTCTCTAAGAGAAAACATTTGCCATAAAGTGGGACGAATAAAGGCTGCTATATATACGTCCAACAAACCTAAGTACGTCACGAAAACTGAAATACGTAGGTATGTACTCTTCCCGCCACATCAATCTCTCGGTATGATTTGTTTACCCGACTCTGAAGCACTCTGTAGAATTTTCCAGGTATTCCGATCACGAATTAACGTAGTGCTGTTAGTAGACACAATTACTGCTGACGCACGGAAAGGTTCTGTACCCTGACCCTGACCCGAGACAACCATGGGCGTTTGACCTCAATTGCATGTCGAGAAACATGGAATCTACGTTCTAGACTTGTTTTAGCTAGAGCTAAACTATCAGCCCTAAGCCAGCGACCACACAGATGGGGCGCGGAAAAGACGTGCAAAGGACATTTTATGCGAAACGTAGAGGTACTGAAGGGACGGACGGGACGAATCCCAAAGAGACGGGGCGATGGCGAGATTTCTGTACAACGCGTCGCGTCTTTTCCGTGTCCGCGTCCCACGTCCCTTCAGTGTGGGCGCTGGCTACAGAAGGCTAAATTGTTTGCTGTCTTCTAATCCATACACTTCATATAACAAAAAAGTAGAGCAAACTATTCGTTCAAACAATTAGTATAAAATGCTCGTAGCGTTAGTACGCCATTCGATATCAACCCTTTAAGTCCCCACAACTATACAAGAGTTGATAACGTTGGTCATAATACTCAGTTGTTTAATAACCAGTTTATTTATATCTAGAATTAATCTAAGTATCTTGTTAGAGGTACGATGGGGCTGGTCATGGTCACCAGTTGACAAAATCCCGGCAAATATAATTGATCATAAAATATATATATATTTGCGTCTCGCTTCTGTCTGATTGACGTCTCACTAATTGAGCTGGTTAGCAACAAATTGTCGAGAGCAGCGCGCCGCTTTAATAATATTGAATTGCTCACAATGTATTTGTCCATTATTTTTCCATACAATCTTGCTTGAAATGCTTAATTCGTATCGTGAATTAAGTCGCATTTTCTGCACTGTTATGAATTTGCTACGTCCTTACTGGGTTCATGTTACTAGTTAAGTATGAACTGTTCATGGTTTTGCAATAAATATATGAAATAATAAGAATAAAAATAATGTGATAACTATGTATAGTTATCAATATTCATGTATAATATTGATAGTACTCACTCGAGTACACTCCAAATACTGACTGGTCTCAAGGAAATGCCTCCACCTCTCCTCGACTCCACCACCGTTGAGTATTGAGTCAAGGAGACTTTGAGGAACGTCTTGGAATACGGGGATAACAATCTTATAGCGGCCAGTTGGTCATACACAATGTAACCCTCCGAATTAACAAGTGTTAAAGATAAATAATTTACTAGTAACCTGACTTGCACGACTTCTTAAATGTCACTTAATTAGTTAAGTTGTGACTCATTCAAGCCATTTATTGCATGCATACAAAATAACATAGACAATAATAAAAAAAATCATTTACAAAAATTTCGTCCACAAAGAGAAAAATAATAAAAAAATTATTTAAAAAAATAATAATAATATGTCAATCAAATAAACCGCCCCGAAACATTTCCGATCCAAAGGTGCCCAACACAGGGGGCATTAACTTAATTTAAATCGACTTTTGTATAAAGATTCAATTAAATGCTGTTTATGCTACATTTAAGAAAGTAGTGCAAGCGGCCTTTCGGCCTTAGGGAGTTTCAATACAAACGCTTGTAACTTCGCTGCAATGCTTGCACCTCAGAGGCTCAAGCGAAACGTTTTAAAAGTGTTTTCAAACTACAAAGGGAATGACAGCGTCAACATGGCCGCCGAGCATTCACCCCGAGTGCAAACAGTGGTTGCCCGGCTGATACCAAGTTAACACGGGTAGAAGTACACCTCTGTGTACTTTCTTACGCTTTAACCTCAATGCCTGACCTTGAAAATAACAGTAGTTTTCAATTGTTGTTTTCAAGGTCAGGTCTTAGAAGGATTCTGCCTTGTGAAATTTACAACAGTAAATAAAATGAGCGATCTGATGGTGAAAGA
Organism: Yponomeuta sedellus; assembly: GCA_934045075.1. Taxonomy (NCBI): domain Eukaryota; kingdom Metazoa; phylum Arthropoda; class Insecta; order Lepidoptera; family Yponomeutidae; genus Yponomeuta; species Yponomeuta sedellus. Next base: position 22,372,953 of record OW203733.1, on the reverse strand, counting down.
AAAGGTTTCCAAAAACTTGATTTTCTGGCGACACTCATATTAGGATCCCGGTATAGTGGCATCGAGCTTGGTTTGTTACATATGGTATGGTAAATATTACTTGTAACTAAAATTTTATTTAATATGCTACACGTAGTTGGTGCCGGCTGCCGTCGATAGATGGCAGTCGTTAAGCCAAGTCAGAGGAATTAGGGCTACTTCTGACAGTAAGACCGGCCACTAGTCTTGCAAGCCTCTACCAATCCGGACTTGGCCCCCGTTGGCCCGTATGGCCTATACCTTCCTCGAGACCCGTGCCCTTCGGTGGGGACATGATGGGTTGATGACTATGATGATGCTACACTCCTTACTTTGAGATCTATAAAACGACCAGTTTGGGTTTGACTGAGACTAATTGGAAAGCTTAATTTCTTCATTCAAATGGAATATCTTTGGTTTCCGAGCCATTGGGTCAATTATACTTGAAATAGTTACAATGTCTACAAAATAATCTGGATTTTGTAAACAAACAATCTTTGCAAGATGATCTGGATTTTGAAAAGAACCTAGTCTAACTTCTTACGTTCATATAAACTTGCAGTTTCTGTGCTATTTGAATAAAAATATTTTCATTTTTTTACTGTCGGCTCCTCATTTGACCAATCTATTTATGTATTGAGTCACATAATGCGAAATAATAAATATTATCTCCAATTGATCCTGCAGGGTAAAATACAAGACTGCAGAAGATTAGGCCGTAGTAGAATTTACTGGCTGTAAAACGTGGCTGAATGGTTTCAGAAAGGCATCATTAATTTGTTCCGAGCCTTTACATCACGGGTTACAGTAGCCACAATTATAGCCGACCTCCGATAGGAGAATTGGCACCACAAGTACTACTACTTGTGTATTGGAAAATGTTAACCCCAAACATTCCCTGGGTTTCTAACGAATCTAGGGCTGATTTTATTAATCCCGTCGTCAAGTACGCGAATAGCCAAGTAAAGCGCCAGCGTTATGTACAGTCTGTTATCTTTTAGAATATACCTCGGCTACTACCGATAGTAGCCGAGGACACAATCGGACGTTCGTGTAATAGAAAAATCGGAACTAATATGACACTTAATTTTACATAACTTTTCAAAATAGTGAAGTAGAGTTCTATTCAGAGCAGAAAATATTATTATACTTGTGTACTTTCGGCGAAAACCGAACCCTACTCTAAAGCCCGAGGTATATTCTATCTATCTATCTATCTATCTATATTCTAACGACTGCAGCTTTATCCCATACAATAAAATGCCTCTTTCGGCCCCCCATTCGAGTAAACAACTCTATACAGTCGTAAACGCTGATGACATTTTACAATCCTTGGCCGCTATCGTAGAAATTTATTGTGAAATTGTCACCAAGCTGTGATTAGCCTTCTGGTTGGAATCGTCTGGCCGAGCCGCGTTGGCGGGCTGATGTGCAAACCGCTCCCGTCAAGGTTATTCCACTATCGCTGTTAGTTGGATGGCTAGCTGCGAACTTAGATGGCTATACGATATCCTTAGCTGCATGAATTTATTAAACACGTATCAAAATGTAAAGGTAGACCACCTGCTCTCACCACAATAATTGACTATACTCGCCACTTCCGTCTACCCGTAACCACGGTAACTGCAACGTTGCCGAAACGTCGGGAATTACCTAATCAATAATGATTAGACCCGTTTAATATAATACTTATATTATACAATTATTGAATAACAGGAAAACATTGTGAGAAAACTAAGGGACTTGTGTTTACATACCTCACGTGTGGTTATTAAGCCTTTACTCTCTGAGAAGTATGTACCTTGCAGCGGTACGTCTATTGGCAACTTACTTAGATGAAATTTTGATTAATGACATATATTGACAGAACAATTCTTCTATTGTTGTTTTTCATTTCGTTTCTTATCCCAAGACAGGTCGGTAAAACCCAGAATTTGAGCTTTATTCTTCGGACGGATAAGACAAGTAAACAGGCCACGTTGCCTTACACTCCACTAATATGCTATGATGAGACAGAAGCTATCCTTTCGATTTTTAAATAAGTAGTAAACCTACACATAACCACACACCCACACACACAAACACACGCACACACACACACACATATTCAGCCTTGTTTATTTTGATTTTAAATTTAATTTTATATTAAATTAATTTTAAATTTAATTTTATATTGTTTCGAGAAATTAATTCGATTTAATTTCAACTTTAAAATTTTTAAATCAAATTGAATAGAGAATTATTAATATCCGTGTCAGTTATTGTACCGTAAAGCCTCAGATGTATTGAAGGAAGAAACTGACTCCTAAGATACAGGATCCCATAGTTTAGGAGTCAGGGACTTAACTAGTTGCCTACAGAACTGTAATTAACTTGGTCAATAAATTAATAACAAAATTAATAACTAACATTGCACTGATTGCTGTAACACAGGTTTTTAACCTAGCACAGCGTCAGAAGCTAATCGTTAATTTTGTATATAGCATTAAGTAAAACCATTTTGTAAAAGCTGTGTACTAATATTTTTGCCCAATAAATATTCTATTCTATTCTAATAATATTTATAGACGGACTAACCAAATCTTCTTAGCGTGTCGATGGTAAGCCATCGTGGTGAAAGGATTTGCCAATCAGCGTACTTGCTGATTGCGAGGACTCGCTGATTTTCGTTCAAAGTAGTGTGATAAGATTTCTGTGTACAAATCTTAAATCTTACCTGGAATCTTAAAATACATAACATATCTTATTTTTTTAACGGTACACAGTTGCTTAAGGTGCTTCGGGGTGCTAACTAGCGCCACCATTGGAAAAAAATACGTTTTTATTTAAAGTGAACATGAGAAATCTTAACAACTGTTACAACTATTTTTAGAAATGGCAGTCTAGAACCTATGATCAACAGATTAGCACTTTAATCGATTTCCGCTAATAACAGCCGTTTTAGGCGGAAAGGGATTAAAGTCCTTAGTTGTTGATTCTAGGTAAAAACGAATTCTAACACACGTTAAGATTTTTTTTCCATTAGTTAGCACCCCGAAGGACCTTAAATCTTTTGCTCAATTTATCTGTCTGATCGGATCTTAGACTGATAGAGAATAGGGGTCGGCATGTAAGCGCAAACAACGCTTATCAAATGAGTCTGTCTTAAGTTCCGACATCAAAGCATTAATAAATTAGTTACGCAGAAACATTCAACGTAACTTGCAAAAGAACTATTTTAATTTTTTTTATTCCATGTTTTTGTTTAGACGTGTTTAATGTTACGTTGATTACAAATAAAATGAAATGAAATGAAAATGTTTTATTCAAAGTAGCGCAGAAACTGCGGCATAATGAACGTTACAATTCAAACTAGGTGTTCATTTCAAAATCTAAATCATTTTGGAGAAAAAATGGACAAAAAAACAGTCCAATCTTAGTCTTAGTCTTTTGTAAAACGTTTAAACAAAAACAAGGAAAGAAACAATAGAATATAATATAAAAAGTTGTTTTTCTTGCACGTTACTTCAAAGCTTGAGTTTTTGTAAGATTGTAATAATGGGTTGGATTGTTTGTGCGTAATACGGACCAATGTAGATAGATAGAACACTATTAATTACACAACAACGTATTTAACAGGAAAAAAAATATGTAGCAAGATAAAGCTAGATATTGGTATCAAAATCAAATAACATACGTCCATGAATCCCGGAAAAGTTCAGGGTACGTCATTGGGGAAAAATAATAATCTTATCTGGGGCAAACGAACGACCCCGGAGATGATTGCCAACGTATTGTGTGGAAGTACACGGAGTATTGACTAAAACAATAACAAGACAATTGTTTCACATCTCTGTATATATTGACAAGGGTTTGCCCGCAGCTTTGTTTGCATGGGATTTGTCGTGAACGACCAATCGTTAAAGCTACACAAAGCGCTGACTATAGCGCCACCAATGGAATAAAAATCATAACTTTATTTAAATAAGGTTTTTCAAAAAATAAACGTCAAAAATCTTAATATCTGATTATATTTAAAAACCTATTTAGAGGCTAAAAATTTCACCCATGCCGGGATTCGAACCCGCAACCTCTGGCTATCCGTGCCAGCGCTCTACCAATTGAGCCAATGGGCGACTCACCGGCATCAGTGAAATTTCGAACCTCTTTACACTATTCTCTGTTTACACTTTTTTATTTTTAATGCACTAACACGTGCTAAGGAACAAATTTAAAAACCTATTTAGAGGCTAAAAATTTCACCCATGCCGGGATTCGAACCCGCAACCTCTGGCTATCCGTACCAGCGCTCTACCAATTGAGCCAATGGGCGACTCACGGCATCAGTGAAATTTCGAACCTCTTTACAATATTCTCTGTATTACGTACAGGCAGCGACATCTGACTTAAGCAAATTGCATTACTTACAGCCCCGACCACCTACTTTGCAGTTAGGTTTTAACATCGGAACGATATCACTGTACCCACATGATTACACTTTTTTATTTTTTTTTAATGCACTAACACGTGCTAAGGAACAAATTTAAAAACCTATTTAGAGGCTAAAAATTTCACCCATGCCGGGATTCGAACCCGCAACCTCTGGCTATCCGTACCAGCGCTCTACCAATTGAGCCAATGGGCGACTCACGGCATCAGTGAAATTTCGAACCTCTTTACAATATTCTCTGTATTACGTACAGGCAGCGACATCTGACTTAAGCAAATTGCATTACTTACAGCCCCGACCACCTACTTTGCAGTTAGGTTTTAACATCGGAACGATATCACTGTACCCACATGATTACACTTTTTTATTTTTAATGCACTAACACGTGCTAAGGAACAAATTTAAAAACCTATTTAGAGGCTAAAAATTTCACCCATGCCGGGATTCGAACCCGCAACCTCTGGCTATCCGTACCAGCGCTCTACCAATTGAGCCAATGGGCGACTCACGGCATCAGTGAAATTTCGAACCTCTTTACAATATTCTCTGTATTACGTACAGGCAGCGACATCTGACTTAAGCAAATTGCATTACTTACAGCCCCGACCACCTACTTTGCAGTTAGGTTTTAACATCGGAACGATATCACTGTACCCACATGATTACACTTTTTTATTTTTAATGCACTAACACGTGCTAAGGAACAAATTTAAAAACCTATTTAGAGGCTAAAAATTTTTCACCCATGCCGGGATTCGAACCCGCAACCTCTGGCTATCCGTACCAGCGCTCTACCAATTGAGCCAATGGGCGACTCACGGCATCAGTGAAATTTCGAACCTCTTTACAATATTCTCTGTATTACGTACAGGCAGCGACATCTGACTTAAGCAAATTGCATTACTTACAGCCCCGACCACCTACTTTGCAGTTAGGTTTTAACATCGGAACGATATCACTGTACCCACATGATTACACTTTTTTATTTTTAATGCACTAACACGTGCTAAGGAACAAATTTAAAAACCTATTTAGAGGCTAAAAATGCATGGGTGAAATTTTTAGCCTCTAAATAGGTTTTTAAATTTGTTCCTTAGCACGTGTTAGTGCATTAAAAATAAAAAAGTGTAATCATGTGGGTACAGTGATATCGTTCCGATGTTAAAACCTAACTGCAAAGTAGGTGGTCGGGGCTGTAAGTAATGCAATTTGCTTAAGTCAGATGTCGCTGCCTGTACGTAATACAGAGAATATTGTAAAGAGGTTCGAAATTTCACTGATGCCGTGAGTCGCCCATTGGCTCAATTGGTAGAGCGCTGGTACGGATAGCCAGAGGTTGCGGGTTCGAATCCCGGCATGGGTGAAAATTTTTAGCCTCTAAATAGGTTTTTAAATTTGTTCCTTAGCACGTGTTAGTGCATTAAAAATAAAAAAGTGTAATCATGTGGGTACAGTGATATCGTTCCGATGTTAAAACCTAACTGCAAAGTAGGTGGTCGGGGCTGTAAGTAATGCAATTTGCTTAAGTCAGATGTCGCTGCCTGTACGTAATACAGAGAATATTGTAAAGAGGTTCGAAATTTCACTGATGCCGTGAGTCGCCCATTGGCTCAATTGGTAGAGCGCTGGTACGGATAGCCAGAGGTTGCGGGTTCGAATCCCGGCATGGGTGAAAATTTTTAGCCTCTAAATAGGTTTTTAAATTTGTTCCTTAGCACGTGTTAGTGCATTAAAAATAAAAAAGTGTAATCATGTGGGTACAGTGATATCGTTCCGATGTTAAAACCTAACTGCAAAGTAGGTGGTCGGGGCTGTAAGTAATGCAATTTGCTTAAGTCAGATGTCGCTGCCTGTACGTAATACAGAGAATATTGTAAAGAGGTTCGAAATTTCACTGATGCCGTGAGTCGCCCATTGGCTCAATTGGTAGAGCGCTGGTACGGATAGCCAGAGGTTGCGGGTTCGAATCCCGGCATGGGTGAAATTTTTAGCCTCTAAATAGGTTTTTAAATTTGTTCCTTAGCACGTGTTAGTGCATTAAAAATAAAAAAGTGTAATCATGTGGGTACAGTGATATCGTTCCGATGTTAAAACCTAACTGCAAAGTAGGTGGTCGGGGCTGTAAGTAATGCAATTTGCTTAAGTCAGATGTCGCTGCCTGTACGTAATACAGAGAATATTGTAAAGAGGTTCGAAATTTCACTGATGCCGTGAGTCGCCCATTGGCTCAATTGGTAGAGCGCTGGTACGGATAGCCAGAGGTTGCGGGTTCGAATCCCGGCATGGGTGAAATTTTTAGCCTCTAAATAGGTTTTTAAACTATTCTCTGTATTACGTACAGGCAGCGACATCTGACTTAAGCAAATTGCATCACTTACAGCCCCGACTACCTACTTTGCAGTTAGGTTTTACATCGGAACGATATCACTGTACCCACATGATTATACTATTTTTATTTTTAATGCACTAACCCGTGCTAAGGACAAATTTAAAAACCTATTTAGAGGCTAAAAATTTCACCCAATTTAATTTTTTTTTAAATTTGTCCTTAGCACGGGTTATTTATTAGTTTAGTTTGAACTGGCGCCGCTCGCACATCCTTATAAAGCAGGGTATTCACTTAGTCGTGTAGCATACAATGTATCTGTTACATGCTTCACGGCTAGGTTAGTACCTCTTTAACGTGGATGGACATTTAAAGTCAATGGAGCCTGTCATGAATGTTCCCGTTCCGTTCAATGGAGTATTGAAAGTTGGCGAGTGGCGCCGCCGGATGCGGCTGAGACGGGCGACCTTGCGTCGCATGCGCTTGCGCACAGACCTCCACCAGTAGCCAATGTGTTTACAATCGGTGCCCGATTCTGGCCTCACATTACGGGAGCAGGTGGATGTGAAATTAGATAACGTATACTATACACATAATTTTTCCTTTAATTTCGAATATACACATAATTTTTCTTTTATTATTATTTCGTAATTTTTGTCGCCACCTGTATACGCGCTATGCCGGGGGGTGAGTCTCTAAAATGCATAGTTGTTCAAGAGAGTCATATTAGTCCGGTAATGGTTGTTTCATTCGCACTATCGGTAGTCTGGTAACCAAACGCATTGCAATGGTATAACCCGTGCTACTTAACTCGGCGCCTCGCACGATTCTATCTTCTTCGCGAGAGAGCCTATTTAATTTGCGCGGGTTATACCCCTGGAATGACATTGTACTGCTATTCCTTTGTAGACTACCAAATTGAGACAAATAACAACCATTTTCGTGCTTATATCATTCTATTGAAAAACTATGTAAGTATGAGATTGTATCAACCTACCCTGCTCCTCTGCAGCCATTAAAGGTCTGAGGGGATGCCCTATAGTCATCGATTGCTGTGTAGGTAAGAAGAGGCAGTGTTGCTTCACAAATGTACATAACTTCGCAGTGAAATAAATGTTCCTGAAAATATTATAATTGAAATAATAATTATGTCAATTATATACGGTATAATTATGCCAAAGATGCCTCATAAAGTATCGTTTTCGCAATTCGATTTAAACCCCTTGTATGTCCCCACTGCAGGGAGATGCCCGTGCCCCAGCAGTGGGGACACACCCGCGATGCAGGGAGAGACAGACCCGTTCTCGCAATTATATCTCTATTAATTATCTTACTTTATCGATAAGATTAAGGGAAGCACCTCAGCATAGTTATATGCTTAAACTATCTAATCGCGCGTGTTAGTCAGGTAAAGTTAAATGCCTTAATTAATGCCCGACGTTATGTTTTTTTTATCAAATCATGTCTATGTTTGTTATGTCCTTACTATAGCATAGGGTATCCTAGTTTGGGACAAGTTTTGGTGTTGCGTAAAAGTTATTTTGGTTACATATTTAATTTTGGCGGCGCGCCCTGCCCCTGTCTTTCTTCTCTTTTACTCGTATTCCTTTCTTCATCCACAGTTACGGCTGTAACTTATGTATCTCTTGACATAGTGGTCGTGATCCTCCAGAATCGTGAGGCACGCATCAGCACACAATGCTTCTATAGTCTGACTTTTCATTCCGTAGAATTCTGAAATTTCGTAAGTGTTGCTACTAAAAGAGTTCTCCACCGAAAAGAGACAAATTTGACCCATTTCAGAATAATAAAAAATTAAATGCTGCGTATTTTTTATGTTCTACCTACATAAGGTTAAATCTACGTATTTACTTGCTTTAGTGACCTAATACAAAAATAACAAATATTTCAATATCATGAACAAGAACAACACATCGAATTAACTTTAATTACTTTATTTTATTCTAGAGCTGACAACACCGCCACCTAATTTAAGGTTTAGTAAACCTTTTTAGAAGAATAAAATGTTAGCTGTCACGTCGCGTCTGTCACTTTGATTTGCTGGTTGTGACGAAAAGAGACGTAACTATCACTCGTCGTAAATTCACTTTTAATGTGGAGCACCGCACTTTATAAAATGGAAACATTCACTAACAAATAAAATGTATAGACTCGTAGACGTATAGAAATTGAAAAATGTGTTGGGCCAAAAGGTTTGTAATCTCTGATATGGCAAAAAATGATAACTGTCAGAATTCTACGGAATTCAAAATCAGACGATGATGTGTGCCTCGCGATGCCTCGTCATCCCTTACGGTCAGATGCTGCTCTGTTGTCAATGGGTCGTGACCACAGAGCAGCATCTGACCAACTCTTGAGAGTCATGCTTTAAGGGACTATCCGGAGCTATCTGGCGCCAATGGAAATAAACCTGTCTTCTATTGAAAAACGTTTTCAAAATAAAGGTTAATATCATCAATAACGGTGTTATATAGAAAACCCTTTATTAGACAGTAAGAAAAGGTAATTAAAAATTTGCGGTTAGCTATTAGAATCTACAGTTTGAAACCCAAAGTTAAGAACCTAGAACTTTAATTTAATTACGCTAATAACAGCAGTTTTTGCTCCTTTCAAGTCCTAGGTTCTTGGCTCTAGTTGGCTTAAGGTAACATCTTTATAGAGATTTATAGTGTAGCCCATAATTACGTGAGATTCGAACAGGGGGGGAGAGGATGCATTGAAAATCGCGATGAGGGGGAGGCCATGGTGGGGTGTTAGCTATGGTGTCCTGTGGTCTCCGCAATTAGCCTCATATGTGTGCCATACTTAACAGGGCTGTGAGATCACTCTAGTCGGCCAATGGCGGAGGCCGTATGACAAGCACGTGTAGTTTTTGTTGTTTGGCTAAAAAATATGTAAGTCAGTGTAAAATGTCTTCTATACTTCACATACTACTAGACTGCTTCGTATTTTAGAAAGTTGAAATCTGCAAACCTTGACCGCTTCCTGTAATCGTATGAATTTCAAATTGTACCTACCAAAACATTAAATTTATGGGTAGGCACGTCTCGGAGTTCGAATCATGCCCGGGTAGTACGATGACGCTTGTCGCGCGTTTTAAATGTCAAAAGTCGCGACGTTCCAATACACTAATTGTCAAATTCTGACGTTTTAGCGCCACAAAATGTGTGACTCGTGCCATTGTATTACTCCTACGGGATTTCTCGCAAAGATTCTACCGATATGCGGTAGGGTAGAATTTCGCACTGCAGTCGACTTTACGCAGTCACAATTATCGTGAGAGCTAGAATAAGGATGTAACGTCTGCGATAAGGTTCTGAAATGGCTTCGAAAATGCAATCAATATCTTTGCAATAAGAGCGATAATGCACTGGCTGCAAATTAAGTTCCTTTGGCATAGTGACTGCAAAATAAACGAGCATCATTGTTGCACTGACGCATGCTTCAATGCTCGAGTTAACTAGGTCTGCGGAAAATGTGCAGATATTAGAATAGATAGTCAAATTTAAGGCTATACACATAAGCAGTCAGAGGAACTTCTTTCGGATAAAGATGATAAATATAGTATGAATCGTATAGTACAGTAAGAATTAATATAGTAAAAATGAATCGCTGAATGTGTTGATAAGAGCAAATCTCGAGAGCAGCTGAACCGATTTCGCTAATTCATTTTTATAATAATCCTTGAAGTACGAGGATGGTTCTTACGGAAAAAAAAAATAAAGAATCTACTGTTAGGCGGTACGAAGTTCGCTGGGTCAGCTAGTGAGTAATAATTATTAGTTTACACGAATTCTATGTTATGGCCAAAATATTCTCGAGCTTCAGTCTCTAACCTATTTTTAGTTTAATATATTTAGGTAAATTCTAGGTTAATTAATATATTTATTGTTTATTATTATAATTTGTTTCAAAAAATAAAACGTCCAAGTTTTTCATATCGGCCCATTTAATCAAGCCTTTTTACTTAATTACTAAGATATGTTATTCCTTTTTTTTGAGTAGGTATGTTTTTTATGTCCTTGCCTAGTTACCTAGAGGTTGAAATATGCGCACCAAATTTTGTCGGCATCCTAACGTTAGCAATAGCAATTAGTTTGCAATTTTACAGACGAGTAGAAAAGATCAGGGTCTAGATTATGTTAATGCTTTCTAGTACAATGACAATTGCATGAACGAGGCCATTGCATTTCATTGCTTAGTAAAGTCTACGCGCGCGCATATCAAAGCTTCTAAAACTGCGAAAAAACAGGTCACGTGACCTGACCATGTATCTGTCATTGTACTAAACAGAATCGAGGCCCAGATTTCGATATCAACCCTTACATGACCCCTCTGCTGGGGCACGCGTCTCTTCCTGCATCGCAGGAAGGTTAGGCCATATTTCACCACGGTTGCCAAGTCTGGGTTGGTGGAGGATTGTAAGGCAGTGGCGGGCCTTACTGTCAGAAGTTATCAAGCCGCCCATAAGGCCTCCGATATGGCTTAACGACTGCCTTTACATGACAGCCGGGCACTAACAGCTTTACGTGCCTTGCGAAGCACGGAAGCGCTCGGAAAAATGCAACTGGCGGTCGTCACCCATCCTGCACCTGACCACGCCTGTTGTTGCTTAACTCAAGTGATGATTCCAATTACTCGGTTCGACTAGGCCACTAGGGCTTTTTTTAAAGTCGTCCGGATGACAATTGACTTGGTTTCCATGGTTCGATTTTAGCAAGGAAAGCACTAATTTGAATTCAATGCTAGTGAAGAACGTGCTGCATTTGCCGAGAACTAGATAGCCGTGACATTGGCATTGTAGTGTAGATGTTACTGAGGATAAAAGATAGACTATTTAAAGATAAAGACGTTTATTCCTAGCCGATACTTGTCTAATAATAACTTAAGAATCACTCGTTCTAATCCCAAACTGGCATATCATGGGCCATAGTAACCAGACAGATTAGCTCAGTTGGGAGAGCGCTGGCACGGTTAGCCAGATGCTGCGGGTTTGAGTCCCGGCATTGGTGGAATTTTTAGCCTCTAAATAGGTTTTTGAAACTAAATATGATTTTTATCCCATTGGTGGCGTATTGGTAGCACCGAGTAGCGCGTAATAAACATCCCCCAACAACACAGAAAAAAGGGACCCATACCAATAAATTGACACCGACCAAAGGAAGCGGGTGACATAAACGATCTAAGCCTGCTACATAATCCATCCGTCACGTATCGGCTGGACGAGGAAATCGCCGCTGCGGTGAATGTTAAACATTGGTTTTTTTTCGCCTTTGGAATGGATTTATTGGCTGGTTTTCTTGGAAGTTTAACGGCCAGTGGCCTTCGATCAGATTATTTTTATTTTATTGACGTTAATAAACCTCCTTGGACAGTCCTTTATCACTGGATACGTGACATGTTGGCAGATTTCAAGGAAAGAATCGAAACTAAGTCTTAAAAAGTTTCGAGACTTGTCAGCCCCGTAGTTCTATCATATGGGTTTACACGCAAGAATGGAACTACTGCGAAAATAAATTCGCAGTAGTTCCACCATGGAACAAGTCAATGGTATCTACTAATGCGAGTGATCGAATTTTCCTGCAGTCACTTTTTCTGGTCTAGGCTATGTCAGACCAAGAATGCAAGCCATTTAAGATGAACTCAAGTCCTGTATGTAGTCACTGGAACCACAAGTAATTTAGAACTTTAATTTTTTTTTGTGTTTGGGACCCGTTGCCTGAAATAAATTACTGGTATTATAATTATTATATGAAATTTTATATTTTTATCTACTTTTTATCCTTCTCTAACCTGGACTTGGCCCCTGTAGTGGAGTATGGCCTAACCTTCGTGAGGTGTACTGAGAGACCCGTGCCCCAGCAGTGGGGACATAAAAGGGTTGAGACCATACCATTTTTATCTTCTTTGCCTTTATTCACGGATATATTCCGTAAAAAAAAATTACAGGGGCCTGTTTCATAAAACTACAATTCATAGTTTACTGTGACAATCCGATCTACATTAACAAGTTGAGTAACCCACAGATAACAAGTAGGAAGATTCTACTCCGCAATGTAGCTACATCGAAATGTCATAATGAACTAAATTGTAGTTTTTTTTATGTAGTCTATAAACGTCCCTCTGTAGGGCATAGCCCTTCTCTCGGAGAGAGAGAGTATGGGCTTAATTATATTTAAATTATTAGTATGTATCTTAATTATTTATTAATTTAATTATTTATGTAAGTTTATGTAAATTTTTCTGTGTACAATACGCGTGCCTACCACGGATTGGCAATTTCAAGTACTGATGTATTTGGAGATCTCAGACTCTCAGGTTTCCTCACGATTGAGTTCTATGAAAGACCATGATCTCTCTTAAGACCATGATTATCGCGTTGAGATAATGGAAGGATTGCAGAGACATTAACAATCTTTATTGCTGTCTTTGTTGACTTCACGCTTCACACACCATTTCCCGCAATATACTACCATAGTAAAAATAATGTATTTAGCCTCTAAATAGGTTTTTAAAAATAATGTGCTTATCAATCAGGGATGGCTAACCAGTGGCACGCGTGCCATTGTTTGCCATCGATGGCTTGACACAATATTTTGGCGCGTACCGGGCGAGAAAGTGAAAATGTTCGCTAGAAAGTGCATCTAACGACCGCGCACTTACTAGGCACTTTTCAATATTTGTAGTGCGTTTTTTAGAGTTCCGACATACATGGCAGAACTTACAAGGGTTCATTGTCGACCACCTTCACAAGTTGATGAGTACAAAATGCTTCTCTTTCATTCGGTATTCAGTGACTTAATTTTTTATGTAGCCTATAAACGTCCCACTGCAGAGCACAGGCCTTCTATCAGAGAGAGAGAGAGAGAGAGAGAGAGAGAGAGAGAGATAGATAGATAGATAGATAGATAGAGAGATAGATAGATAGATAGATAGATAGATAGATAGATAGATAGATAGATAGATAGATAGATAGATAGATAGATAGATAGATAGATAGATAGATAGATAGATAGATAGATAGATAGATAGATAGATAGATAGATAGATAGATAGATAGATAGATAGATAGATAGATAGATAGATAGATAGATAGATAGATAGATAGATAGATAGATAGATAGATAGATAGATAGATAGATAGATAGATAGATAGATAGATAGATAGATAGATAGATAGATAGATAGATAGATAGATAGATAGATAGATAGATAGATAGATAGATAGATAGATAGATAGATAGATAGATAGATAGATAGATAGATGACACTTTATTGTACATAATAATGGAAACTACACAGATATTTCATAACCTAAGAGTACAGACGGCGGCCTAGAGATAGAGAACACTTTATTGCACAACCAGAAAGAAGAATACAACCATGAAAAAAGAATACAACCATGATTTCTTAAATCTAAGTAATGTTATAAAATTGGCGGTCTTACCGCTAAGAGTGATCTCTTTCAGACCTTATGAGTATGATCTTAATTACCATGCGTGCCCACCGCGGATTGACGAATTCCCTTCGGCCACTTTCGAAACCAATTTCAAGCGCTGAGGTATTTGAACACCTCAGACATTCAGCTTTCTTCTTTATGTTTTCATTTATCGTTAGCGAAGCGTTAGCGTTAGCTTCACTTAATTTTTATTCAGCAGTAGAAGAAATTTCTCTCACTTGATGCGGATAGAAGACACCCTTACCTCGACACAATTGGCATAATGGCGCGAGTCGCGTGTTTTGTCGCAGTAGAATGTCAGAATTTAGCAATGAATACACTGGAAACTTCCAGTTTTACTCCCTTTATCAAATCTTCTCTTTGTTACCCGGGCCGGTTTCTCATTTGAGAATTTCATTAATTAAATTATTAAGTAACGTACTGTCACGCTCTTTGCCGAGAAATTAGAAGAGACAGCACTACAGTTAACTATTTAATTCTGTAATAATTATGTAAGATTCAGCAACAATGCAATCTTCACAGCTAAGTTGACTCAAAGACCAATCTATGTAAAACATCCATCATCAGCTACAAAATTGGGCTACATATATTTAGTTCTTGAAAAAATCATCCGACGTCTCTTCAATTTGCTAAGGCATCTTCGCGGCATTATGGACCGCGATATAGACCACTGTCAGCGCCACCTAGTGTCCAAGTTGTAACGGTGCAAACCTCTTTACACCATTTTTTTATATTTCTATCATTTTCAAAATTTAAAATTACGTTACCCATTTTTGAGATTTCCCTAATTTTTAACATTTCACATTTTGACTACACCAGACTATTGAATCTTCCTTTACCTGCTTTTTCAGTTTTTTATCCAGTTTTCTGTTTTTATATGATAAATAAAACACATTTTAAATAAAGCACAAAGTTAAAGTCTTTCCGGTTTTATTTATTTTATTTTTTATTTTTTTATTAATTTATCAATTAATATTTATAAAAAATATTATTTACAAAAAGTTTTACAACAACACACAATTTACTTACCGAAATTCTCAATTCTGAAACTGGCCTAAAGTCGTGAAGTAATCTGTCATCAGTAACGCCAGTCAAAACAAAAGCGATTTCAATCAAGTATTGTTCTCAAAACAAACCTTTTTGTCATCAGATCCGAGAGATCACGTTTGCCGGTTTGACCAAACGTTTGCGTTGCATGTAAATCGCTCCATTTTAGTAACGGTTCAATGAACGAAAACATAGGTAAATACCTATACATTTTCATTCATGATAGGATAAAAATCGTTAAAATACGGCAAAAAATATTGACTCATATTATGGCCAGTCGTCACGCACGTGTTAAGTACGCATGTAAATAAACTAAATTTCTGAGTTAAAATAGACGTCTGAACAGTCATTGAAGAGTGCTCCCGTAGCAAGTTACATTAAACGATTAATTGATCAAGTAAATCTAGATTCTATTTTGTTGCGGGGCTAGCTATTAACAAACAGAAATACTTAACGAGACTAATTTATTTCCAGAAACTAACAGTTTTTTATACAATCTAAATAAAAACTGGTTTATGATTCAACTAGCTCCTGATGCTTTGCTAGGCTTGACACACCTGTATCATCAGCAAGCAGCACCAACTTCTCACTAAAATGAGTCAGTTTCTTGTAATAAATGATATTGTAGCTTTACTGCTTAAAAAATTAGCTTACCACTAAAGACAAACGAAAAATTTACATAAATTTATCTATAAAATAGTAGTTTTGTTCCTCTTTTTATAGGAACTAAATATAGTGGAGTAGGTTAGCTTAATGTATGCTGGTTCGTATTACACTTATCTGTGTTAGCTTAGGTTAACAAACTTGCGAATCATTGCCTACATAAAATGTGCTCTGTGATAGCTCAAACACATTGTTTTATGTTATTTGAAGAAAATGTGTCAGGGCAACGGCCGGCACAGCTATAGCCTATAGGTGTAAAACTGTAAACATGCCGAGTATGCAAATGATGTGTTGCATTGTGATATTTTGTTGCAAACGCCGCCGGGTAAATTTAGCACCGATAAAATACAAATGAATCATCATATAAATAAGTCAGGTGCTCCCAAAGCGTTCGCCGCGGACACCATGATGAAGAAACGGACGACGCGAAGCGATGCTGTTTTCCGAAAATTATAGATGGACTAAATTATATTTTTTTCTAATGTTTTCCGAATATTATAAATGGTTAAATTATAATTGTATCGGCTTATTGGTCCGCGGGAACTATTTTATTTCGTTCCTACCCTTCGGCTGCATTGCAACCGACGCTTTCCACTATCGACCACGACGCTACCTGTGGACGCGTTCTCTGGGGTTAGGCTCCCCCAAAAATAATATAATACATATAAGCGCTCGTGGCCTAGGCGAACCGAGTGATTGGAATCGATCACTTGGGTTAAGTTACAACAGGCGCACTCTTGTATCACACAAAATATTATTGGAATTGTGTCATTTCGACACAAAATATCTAAGTTAAAATTTCAAATATTGACCATAAGCTATAAAGCTATAAAGTTACTATAAATCTACAAATAAAATCACACCTGAAGTCGTTCCAGAGTTTATTTATTAAATATAAAAGTTATAAAACGTTACAAGCTGAACATACATGGGGTGATTTGGATAACCCTCGAGGCCCTATCTGGGACCCATCTCTTGACTGTACTTGTTGTACAACCTGGCTTTCACACTTCGTCTAGAGCACTGTGACACAATGCGCCGCCGAAAACCTGTAAGTGCACACCGTACTGAAAAAGTTTGGGAATCCCATTGTGTGGGCAGTAGACAGACATCCCTGTTTTATATTTCATAAACGTGCAGTATAAACGCGACTATACAATAAAATGGTGTAAGGTACAAGTGTACTAAAGTTCACTATACATACCCACACCATCATTTATCTATTCTTCTAAATACACAGTTAATAGAAGTAATAATTACTCCTTACTACTCCACCAATCCGGACTTGTCCCCCGTATGGCTTATACCTTCCTCAGGGAAGAGACCCGTGCCCCTCGTTGAGGAGATGATGATGATACAGTCACTTTTCCTCCCCTTGTATTACGTAACTTTCCACTCAATCGGGTTAAGCACTTAAACAATTATTGACAGTTCGAAGTAGGCAATATCAGACTCCATACAGTAGAGGACTTACGTGGTCGCATTAACACTATAGGTATTGCTACGTATGTATGTATGTATGTATGTATGTATGTATGTATGTATGTATGTATGTATGTATGTATGTATGTATGTATGTATGTATGTATGTATGTATGTATGTATGTATGTATGTATGTATGTATGTATGTATGTATGTATGTATGTATGTATGTATGTATGTATGTATGTATGTATGTGTTTGACGTTATTCTAGTAATATAATACTAAAATACCTTGATACGCTTTGAGAATATCACGTTATAACAATGTTAAACCTTTATCTATATGTACACCATGTAACACCACGGACTTCTAACTAAAATAATAAAGATCTGACATTGACAGGGCATTTTGTACCCAACCCGAGTCACACACGTCGAAGAATTAATTAGAACTTAGGACACCTGCTGTGCCTCACACGTCATGTTCCGCGAAATTTGCTCCAGCAATTCGGCTGGGAAAACACAAAATCCTTTATGTATCACGTCGATAAGTTATTTTCCTGTAGAAAGTGCAATATAGTCACCATCACATTATTTTAAGAACTCACAGAAAGTTCGTTCAAATAAAAATAGTTAATTTGTAATACCTAATATCTGTGTAGGTCCCTCCCAGCTACCTGAAAAGCCCAGAAATTTTCAAATACATTCGGGTCAATGCCCATCTATAGTATGGGCTGTTCAGTTGAAGCCTTTGTATGCTAAACAGCTCTTCAACGAAGCCCCAAGTGGGCGTCATTTGGGGAGATTGTGGCATTGATCGATCCTTTCATGTGTCAACTTGTCCTTAATGCTCGGTTATCTTTGGTAAGTGCACACTCGACGAACAGATTTGAGATTGTTCGGACACTTAATGGCCCAACCGCAAAAAAAGAGGTGGTAGCGGAGCGGTATTGAAAGTCGGCTTCTCAATCGAGAGGTCGTAGGTTCGAACCCTGTCGTGTACCAATGACTTTGTTTTCTAAGTTAAGTACAGTTGTGAAATTATAGTAGTAATACCACTCGCTTAACGTGAAGGAAAACATAGTAAGGAAACCCTAGTGTCTGAAGTGTTACCGTACCTCAGCACTTGTTACGTACAATGGCCACTAAAACCCTAGAGGCTTTTTATTTACTCTGTGGTTACGTCTTTTCCTTGTGAAATCTCCACCGCAGACTGTTTCAGTGAACGTTTTTGAATTGTTTGAAGGAATTTGGTTTTTATAAGTAAGGCCGTAAGAATTTGTTCCCGAAACACCCGCTAGATTATTACTTCAAAGGTGCCTTATCGTAGCCCTCTTAATGAAATGCGTCGGAAAAAAAGTTTTAATCATTACAAATAAATGTAGTTATTTTTTTTGTTGAATTCTGCTAGGTATTTTAATTTTGAATGTTCAGTTACTTTATATACATTGGTGTTAATGACGAAAGCCAGTTCGAGACGAATTATGTACTAACCTGATTCTTTGTATTGCTCCAGATGCTGCAGGACAAGCGACACTGCATGCTGGGCTCCGAGCTATCGCGATTGGACACATTTGAGAGGCTGCTCCGGTACTCTGGGGCCCAGCTACGCCTGCTACAGTGCTTCCAGGTGACCTAGTGACTTGTGTATAAGACTCTGACGGGTGTAGGAATACGGAGCGGGTAACGAGTCATTGCATAGTAGGCTCCGAGCTATCGCGATTGGACACATTTGAGAGGCTGCTCTGGTACTCTGGCACCCAGCTACGCCTGCTACAGTGCTTCCAGGTGACCTAGTGACTTGTGTATAAGACACTGACGGGTGTAGGAATACGGAGCGGGTAACGAGTCATTGCATAGTAGGCTCCGAGCTATCGCGATTGGACACATTTGAGAGGCTGCTCCGGTACTCTGGCACCCAGCTACGCCTGCTACAGTGCTTCCAGGTGACCTAGTGACTTGTGTATAAGACACTGATGGGTGTAGGAATACGGAGCGGGTAACGAGTCATTGCATAGTAGGCTCCGAGCCATCGCAATTGGACACATTTGAGAGACTGCTTCGGTACTCTGGCGCCCAGTTACGCCTGGCTTCCAGGTGAACTAGTGACTTGTGTAGAACAGTGTACTTTAACGTTACTTCTTTATAATAGCTGGCCGGCGCAGCCATCCAGTCAAGTTTGAATTATTTTAAAGGAAACCGTTAGGTTCTGGGTGTCAGTTGAGTGGCCCCAGAGCCTTAGCCGTACCCTAGCATAGCCCCAGAGCTAGGCTAGGGTATCGATAAAAGGAGGTGATAAAAAGAAAATATTATTTTAATTCAGCGTTTTAATAAGTAGATCGCTACAGTACCGCAAACTTTTTTTTTTCAAGGTTAAACACTTACGAGACTTATGACAGCGTCAGAGTTACACCAAAATATTTATATGTTACAAGAGGTATTTAAGGGACTAACTAGTGCATATTCTGTTACCTCGTGACAAACACAGACTATCAGACGTTTTTAACATATTGCGCGCCACGAACCATTGACGTGCTATTTTGACTGTCTACGACTGAGTACTTTCAACTTTATGCCTTTTCAATAAATTAGATTCCAATTCAGAATTCATCTGATAGTGCATCTACCCTCACTAACAGACGGTGTAACCCTTCCAGGCGGTGATAGAGCACACAAAGCTGTCGACGGACCTCGCCACGGCGTACCTCTCGCGGTGCGAGGCCAACAAACGCCCCGTCAACTACCTCATTCAGCTGGGCCTGCGCTTAGGTAAGCGTCCTTGAAAATTAAGCTGGTAATTTACACCTATCATCATCAAAATAACCAGCCGGTGTCAATCCACTGCTGGACATAGGCCTCTCCTAAGACACGCCACTGAGCCGATCTTCGGCTATGCTAAATGATAAACTGGCAAACTGTGTGGTGTCGGCCTAGAGAATAGCACCAACCCAAATTCTTCCCGCGGGCGTCGTAAGAGGCGACTAAGGGACACCAACCAGGGGGTGGGCAGCAGCGCCCCCTGCAGAACAATTCCATAAAACTGCGATCCCCAACCACGCATGCCCAGCGTGGGGATTATGGGCATTACCCCCCAATGATGGCACAACCTTGCGCTATGGCGCTCATTAGGGGAGGGCTATGTCCAGTAGTGGACTAATATAGCCTGTAGAAGAAGAAGAAGAACCTGGCAAACGTATAAGTCGCCCACCAGCTAGCTGGACCGACGTTCTGAGGCAGATTGCTGGCAAAGGATGGACCAGGATTGCCGAAGACAGAAAGAAGTGGGTTGCCTTGGGGGAGGCCTATGACCAGCAGTGGAAGAGTGTGAGCTTATTCATTGATCATTGTTAAATGGTATTGGGTAAACATTCCCAATTCTCAATTCCCAACTAT
This sequence comes from Yponomeuta sedellus, assembly GCA_934045075.1. NCBI lineage: Eukaryota > Metazoa > Arthropoda > Insecta > Lepidoptera > Yponomeutidae > Yponomeuta > Yponomeuta sedellus. The sequence goes on along the minus strand of OW203733.1, from coordinate 22,352,173 downwards.
GTATGAGCATTGTGAGTCATTAAAGAATACTATGTTAGATGATTTTTACAGCAATTAGAGCCAATTCCGTGCTTGCATCAATGACCACTCAGACGCTGATACGCGACACATTTTTTTATGTAAGATTCATCCACAATGTAATCTTCGCAGCTACGTTGACTCAAACCAATCTATGTAAAAAATCCATCATCAGCTAAAAAGTTGGGCTACATATATTTCGTTCTTATTCCATTTTTATCCAGTTTTCTGTTTATTTTATAAATAAAACATACTAAAAATAAAGCGCAAAGTTAAAGTCGTTTCAGTTTTATTATTATATATATATATAATATAAAGCTACAATCCGATATACTCACTGACTGATCTAACATCCATACGTTTTCTCGGAAACGGTAAGATTTTGACGAAAATGATGTATGAGAAAGTTGTAGGAAATGTATGAATTACAGCCATCCTATGAAGCCGATTTCTGAATTTCGAACGCGTTCCACTACGCGAAGGTGCTAACTCTGTCGTTTACCGGCCGATTTGGATGAAATTTTGATAGAATGGTGATATAGTAATCCGATTGAAAAAAAAATTTTGGTTGTTCGAAATTCAAAATGGCGGCGCAGATATAGCCGACCGAAAAATCGACCTTTGCGCAAAAAAGTCGGCAGCCAACTGGGCATATGCTGGAGATATGCCGTAAAAGGCATCGCGTTGCCAAAGGACCCAGGTATATGAGAAAAATCCGACATCTTGGAATTTCAAGATGGCGGCCGAGATATTGATGATTGAAAATGTCAAATTTTTGTATGGAGATTTAGTACTAAAACTGACTTTTCAACAGAGAAATGGGACAAACTTGCGAGGCCGGAGGCCGAGCTCCGCGAAGCGGGCACAAAAAGTTCTGCCGCGGCGAGGCCGAAGGCCGAGCTCCGTTTAGGCCGAGGCCGAAGACCGAGACCATTCAGGTTACGGCGCACAAGTACCAGCGCAAAAGCAAAATGGGACAAACTTGCGAGGCCGGAGGCCGAGCTCCGCGAAGCGGGCACGAGGAACCCCGCCACTGCGAGGCCGAAGGCCGAGCTCCGTCCAGGCCGAGGCCGAAGGCCGAGACCATTCAATTTACGGTGCATAAGTACCAGCGCAAGAGCAAAGAGGGACAAACTTGCGAGGCCGGAGGCCGAGCTCCGCGGTGCGGGCACGAGGAACCCCGCCGCGGCGAGGCCGAAGGCCGAGCTCCGTCCAGGCCGAGACCATACATGTTCCCATGCAACAATTCACTACAATAAGTGTCTAGCGAGGCCCTAGGCCGAGCGCCGCGGAGAGCGGAGCTCGGAGCGGCTGGGGGTTGGCGCGCGTAAGCGCGCAGGGGGCTCGCCCCCTAGTCTATATTATAAAAATGAATAGCTAAATGTGTTGGTTTAGCGCAAATCTCGAGAGCAGCTGAACTGATTTCCCTAATTCTTTTTTTAGAATATGCCTTGAAGTACGAGGATGGTTCTTACAGAGAGAAAAAAATATATAAACAGTCGATCGTAGGCGATACGAAGTTCGCTGAGTCAGCTAGTTATTTATAAAATTTTTACAACATTACAAAGATAACGAACTATGGATTCTTTGTAGTGCGTAGTCTGAAGGCGTTCTTTTTTCTTCCAAGTTGGTATTTCCGCAGGCGGTTTCCTGAACGAGGCGGGCTGGTATGCGGACGCCGAGCGCGTACTCCTGCGGTGCCGCGCGCTCTGCCAGGCGCAACCGCCCAGCGCGCACTACAAGCGACGCACACTCGAGTGCTGCCACAGGTAGACTCGGATTTTTACTTCTGCCGCACCGCGCAATCATTAGATTATGCAGACTGTTGTTGAAGAGCGGTGGTAGCGGAGCGGTGTAGAACGCCGGCTTCTCAATCGGGAGGTCGTGGGTTCGAACCCCGGCATGTACCAATGACTTTGTTTTCTAAGTTATGTACATTTGTGAAATTATAGTAGCAATACTACTAGCTGACTGTGAAGGAAAACATCTTAAGGAAACCCTAGTGTTTGAGGTTGTAGCGTACCTCAGCGCGTGCTACGTACAATGGCCCAACTATGAGGCTAAGTGCGGAAATCTCAGGTCTAACTAACTATGCAGACTGTTGATAATTAAGTGGCGGTGAGGTGGAATGGCTATATTCACTTCCTGTCTTCCTCCAAGTTTGGAGTTTTTTTTGTCCATTTTTTCTCCAAAATGATCTGAATTTTGAAATGGACACCTAGTTTGAATTGTAGCGTTCATTAAGCCGCAGCTTCTGCGCCACTTTGAATAAAACCTTTTCATTTCATGTCCCCTCGTCCTGATGTTACCGCAGTAATTTCATCTTTTTCCAGTCCTGTTTATCCTAAGGTTGTCTGGAAAACACTGCTTTCAGTGATGATACCACCGATAGTATACTTTAAGGAACATGTCTAAACATGCTCGCCTTTGTACATGTTATTTCTTATGTTATGTCCTGTTTAATGTATCGTGTGCAATAAAGTATAACATTGCAGCGAAGGTGGACAATCCACTCTTATCGCTCTGGGTGGCAGCGCACATATTGTCCAGAGAGTGCAGTCGCCCAGTGGGGAGTGTGATTGTTTTAAAAATAACAATCACTTTCTTCGATTTGTCTTGTATTATATCAACATACTCGTAGTTATAACACAAATATTATAATTTAAAAGGTAAATATGGATTAATAATTATAGAAATTGAAATAAATAAATTTAATTGAATCGAATTACGTGCTACTACGTAAAGTATTCGAAAAACGAGGAAATTTACCAAAATTAACCTCAAACTAAAGTGACGCAAGCTGAAGTGGCGCTGGGCCACTCTTATCGCTCTGGGTGGCAGCGCACATAACAATCACTTTCTTCGATTTGTCTTGTATTATATCAACATACTCGTAGTTATATAACACATATATTATAATTTAAAAGGTAAATATGGATAATTAATTTTTTTAATAAATAAATTTAAATGAATCGAATTACGTGCTACCACGTAAAGTACTCGAAAAACGAGGAAATTAACCAAAATTAACCTCAAACTAAAGTGAAGCAAGCTGAAGTGGCGCTGGGCCGGTCACATCTGTCGGCGGATAAATTGTGTAAAAGGTTTTTGAATGAAAACTATACCTAATCAGTCAGATAAGAGCGCACCCGGGCCTGCTTGACCGACACATTGGAGGTAGCGGGGGAGCCCACGGTAGAGTAACGTAGGCTGATGGATTGGTAGGCCTGACATCCTGACATTATCTTCTCTTCCAGATTACTAAACACACAGTCGGCGTATTGCTGCTTCCCCGCCGCCGCCGAAACGTACGAGATGTCACTGAAGCTACTCGGACTGACGACCGGCGATCCGGCCGAAGAGGCACAGCAAGCGACGAGGTAATCCCGTGCTTCGCAAGGCACGTTAAGCCGTTGGTGCCGGCTGTCATGTAATGGCAGTCGTTAAGCCATGTCAGAGGCCTTATGGGCGGCTTGATAACTTCTGACGGAGAGCCAGAGGCCGCGGGTTCGAATCCCGGCATTGGTAGAATGTTTAGCCTCTAAAAAGGTTTTTAAATTGACCTTAGCACGGGTTACTGCATAAAAAAAAGAGTATAATCATGTGGGTACAGCGATATCATTCCGATATAAAAACCTAACTGCAAAGTAGGTACTCGAGGCTGCAAGTAATGCAAATTACTTCAGCCAGATGTCGCTGCCTGTACGTAATACAGAGAAAATTGTAAAGGGGTTCGAAATTTCACTGATGCCGGTGAGTCGCCCATTAGCTCAGTTCGAAAGAGCGCTGGCACGGAGAGCCAGAGGTCTCGGGTTCGAATCCCGGCATGGGTGGAATTTTTAGCCTCTAAATAGGTTTTTAAATTGTCCTTAGCACGGGCTAGTGCATTAAAAAAAAGAGTATAATCGTGAAGTTTGTTAACGTAAGCGTGACGTCACGCGGTGTGATTGGTGTTTCAGTCAAAATGGCTTAAAGCAGTACATATTCTAACCTTTTATTTTATTAAAGATATCAGTAATCTCTTTTTATAAAACTTTGTTTGAAATCCTTTGAATATGTACTTCTCCACCAACCCGGACTTGGCCCCCGTGGTAGAGTATGGCCAACCTTCCTGCGATGCAGGAAGAAACCCGTGCCCCAACAGTGGGGGTATACACAGGGTTGATATCGAATATGTACTTCCCCCTAATATTCCTAACTCCGTCTCCGTCTAATCCCCAGGCTAGAAGAGTTCCCCGCAGAATGCTGCGACGGCGCGTGCGGAGCGGAGCCGTGGTCCAGCCTGCTCCCGCGGCTCTACAAGGAGTTCAGTTCGCTGTTCTTTGTGCGCTGCGACTACAGCGCCGCCTACAGCTGGAGCGAGCTTGCCCTGCGGCTGCTACGGCGCACTACCCCCATCAAGTGAGTTGAAAATCCTACATCGCGCAGGCAAAGTTTTTTCAGAGTATATACAGGGTGTCCCACGGCTACGCCACATAGAGGGAAAGTACCTTTAATATTGTAGATGGAACATTTTACTGAAAAAAGACATTATTTTAATTTTAAAAACAATCTAAACTGGATTCATAGATTTTTAAACATACTATTTTAGAAACATATTTAGAGGCTAAAAATTCCACCCATGCCGGGATTCGAACCCGCGACCTCTGGCTATCGTGCCAGTGTGCCCTTTACAACTGAGCTAATGGGCGACTCACCGGCATCAGTGAAATTTCGAACCTCCTTACAATATTCTCTGTATAGTAATATTTTATCGATGGTATTACGTACAAGCAGCGACATCTGGCTGAAGTAATTTGCATCACTGCAGCCCCGAGTACCTACTATGCAGTTAGGTTTTTACATCGGAATGATGTCGCTGTACCGACATGATTATATTCTTTTTTTATTTGATTTTGGTATTGTTTAATTTCATTATACTTATGTAAGTATAATGAAATTAAACAATACCAAAATCACAAAAACCTGGGAGTTTTATGCGTGATTTTCGGAGTACACTCTATACAATACACAACAGTTTATATTATATAATATGGTAATAAACATTAAGTTGATTAACTTAATCCCAAATTCACTTACTTGCTTAAGTAAGTGAATCCGGAATCAAGCTTAATAAGCAAGATAATATGTGGTGCTTAAGAAAGTAAGTTCGAACATTAGTTTTAGCTTAAGAGGTACTTTTTTAATATAAATCTACTCTTTTCGGGTTTAGATTCTATATCACATACTACACTATGTGGCAGTTCGTTTAAGATAACAGGTAGCAGGTAGTCTGTGGTACGCATACTATAAACATTGCGGTATTTTGGTGTTACAAAAGTAGGCAAATACAGTAGATAACGTAATTGCTGAGAACGACTTCTCTTTTTTAAGTTTTTTCTCTAAAAGTTTCTCTTGGATCCAACGGCGTCCGTTCTCCCGCAGACTGACAGTGGAGGTTCTCCGCGCGTGCGGCAAAGCTTGCGTGGTGAAGCGGCGGTTCGCGCGCGCGGGACTGCTGGTGCGGCAGGCCGTGGCCCTGGCGCGCCGGGCGCTCGGCCCCGCGCACCCGAGGACCGCCGCCGCCCTGCTGGATTACGGCTTCTACCTGCTCAATGTGGACTCCATCAACCACAGCGTGTCTGTATATGAGGTGAGTTTACAGTAGTAATTATAGTGGGTGAAGGCTTAGCTTCGGCGCACAGGGGGCTGTTCCCCGCGCACCCGCGGACCGCCGCCGCCCTGCTGGATTACGGCTTCTACCTGCTCAACGTGGATTCGATCAACCACAGCGTGTCTGTCTATGAGGTGAGTTCAGAGTAGTAATCTATACTCTATCTCTATCTATCTAGATAGATAGAGATAGAGAACACTTTATTGTACATAAAAATGGAAATTACACAGATATTTCTTAAACTAAGAGTACAAACAGCGTCAAGCCGTGGCCCCGTACGCTTGACCCTGCGCACCCGAGCACCGCCGCCGCTTTGGTACCTGCTCAATGCGGATTCTATCAACCACAGCGTGTCTGTCCATGAGGTGAGTTAACATTACTCACTATAGTGGGTGATGGCTTAGCCTTGGCGCATCGGGGAACGTTCCCCGCGCACCCGAGGACCGCCGCCGCCCTGCTGGATTACGGCTTCTACCTGCTCAATGTGGATTCGATCAACCACAGCGTGTCTGTCTATAAGGTGAGTTCAGAGTAGTATATGTAGTGCGTCAAGCCGTGGCTCCGTACACTGGACCCTGCGCACCCGAGGATCGCCGCCGCTTTGGTACCTGCTCAATGTGGATTCTATCAAGCACAGCATGTCTACCGCATGAGGTGAGCTTTAAGAATAACTATAGTACGACAAATCGTGGCCTTGGCGCGCCGGGCACTGGGCCCTGCGCATCCGAGGACCGCCGCCGCTTTGCTGGATTATGAATTCTACCTGCTCAATGTGAATAGCATTTTCCACCCAATAATCAGATCAAAACAACACTACTTTCCGAGTATAAGAAATGAAAAATATATTTTACTTTAAAAACCTATTTAGAGGCAAAAAAATCCACCCATGCCGGGACTCGAACCCGCGACCTCTGGCTATCCGTGCCAGCGCTCTATCCAACTGAGCTAATGATGGGCGACTCACCGGCATCAGTGAAATTTCGAACCTCTTTACACTATTCTCTGTATTACGTACAATACGTGGAATTTTTAGCCTCTAAATAGGTTTTTAACATTGTCCTTAGCACGGGTTAGTGCATTAAAAATAAAAATAGTATATATTTTACTGTTAATACACAATTTCTCTAATAAACCGCGCGGCCCAGCTAGTGTTCACCATAAATACGAGCCTTTCCCTTTGTCATAATCGGTGTTTGTCTCGCCAGGAGGCGCTGGCGACCCTGCGGCGCGTGTTCGGTCGCAGCAGCCTGCACGTGGCGACCGCACAGGAGGACCTGGCTTACGCGCTCTACGTGCTGGAGTACAGCTCCGGCAAGTTCTACAAGGCCAGAGACCACGCGGAACGCGCGATACGCATCATCGAGGTGAGTCGGAAATCAGAAGTCTTTTTTATTTTTATTTTATTTTATTTACAAAACCCACAGCACAAGTTACTAAATATTCACTGTTACAAATATGATTTATCATTGGCCAATTACGGGCTTATTTTATGTTGACATAACTTGGAGACAGGCATTATTCGTTATCAACCCTTGTATGTCCCCACTGCTGGGGCACGGGTCTCTTCCTGCATCGCAGGAAGGTTAGGCCATACTCCACCACGGGGGCCAAGTCCGGGTTGGTGGAGGATTGTGAGACAGTGGCCGGGCCTCACTGTCAGAAGTTATCAAGCCGCCCATAAGGCCTCTGACATGGCTTAACGACTGCCATTATATGACAGCCGGCACCAACGGCTTAACGTGCCTTGCGAAGCACGGAAGCGCTCGGAAAAATGCCACTAGCGGTAGTCACGGGACGCTCACCCATCCCGTACCTGACCGCGCCTGTTGTTGGTTAACCAAGTGATTGATTCCAATCACTCGGTTCGCCTAGGCCACGAGCGCTTCACTCGTGGCAGGCATTATTATTAATTACAAACTTTAGAGGCTTTAGAGACAGCAAAAGGTAACAATATGAGAAAAAAGAAAAAACTTTGAAATACCAAAACAAAATCAGGCAAACAGAGTATTGAAATTAAATATAAAAATCATGACTGCAGACTGTACCTATATATTTCTATGTGAGTACAAGTCTTAAATTTATTTCAACGTAAGGAACTTACGTTCCGTTATACGCATGATAGAGATGAATCGGAAATCAGAAGCTAATATTTTATTTCAAGGGAAAGAATTATAGTCTGCATTATTATATATTATACGCATAATTGAGGTGAATCGGAAATCAGAAGTCAATAATTTATTTCAACGTAAAGAATTCTGTTCGCTAAATGCCAACTATGTTACCCGCTTTCTCCGGGTGGTATTTGCAGTGGAGAAAAAGGCAGCGGGAAAAAAACTCTACTCTGACCATCTCTTCTAAAATCATCTTAAACTTGAGGGTCTGTATGATAAGATTCCTTGAATGCCATCAATGAAGTCGAAACATTAGATATTTTTCTTCCAAAAGTTGGAAGATTATTTATAATTATACTATTTTTATTTTTAATGCACTAACCCGTGCCAATGACTATTTTAAAAACCTATTTAAAGGATTAAAATTCCACCCATGCCAGGTTCGAACCCGCGACATCTGGCTATCCGTGCCAGCGCTCTTTGCAACTGAGCTAATGGGCGACTCACCGACATCAGTGAAATTTCGAACCTCTTTACACTATTCTCTGTATTACGTACAAAGAAAAACAAGTAAAAGAGGTTCGAAATTTCACTGAAGCCGGTGAGTCGCCCATTAGCTCAGTTGGAAAGAGCGCTGGCACGGATAGCCAGAGGTCGCGGATTCGAATCCCGGCATGGGTGGAATTTTTAGCCTCTATTTAGGTTTTTAAGATTATTTATAAGTATAAGTATTTACTTAGTGAAATTCTCAGTTCAGAAATGGTCCTATCTCGCTCTGAGAGATTTCTTTTTAAAATGCTTTTATTCCTCCACAGAATCTAGTCCCGCCCGAGCACCTGCTGCTGGCTTCTGCCAAGCGGGTGAAGGCGCTCATTCTGGAGGAGATCGCGCTCGACATGCTGCCCAACCAAGACTTGAGTGGTAACTTTGTTCCAATTTAAAAACCTATTTAGAGGCTAAAAATTCCACCCCTGCCGGGATTCGAACCCGCGACCTCTGGCTATCCGTGCCAGGGCTCTTTCCAACTGAGCTAATGGGAGACTTGCAACTGAGCTAACGGGAGACCGGCATCAGGGAATTTTTAGCCTCTAAATAAGTTTTTAAATTGTCCTTAGCACGGGTTAGTGCATTAAAATATATATATATATATATATATATATATATATATATATATATATATATAGATAATCATGTGGGTGGGTGAATCTACTCAAATTGTCGTCGTCATTGTCCTTGGAAGTGTCACACTTATTATGTTGTCAGTGCAACAGTTGTTAAGAGATATTTTTATTTCTATATTAGTTGGAGTTGACTGACAAACTTACATACTAAAACGACAATAACTGTATACTTAGTACATTTCTGTTGTGCTGAGAACTGTGAGAGATTAATGAGAACAATGACGAATTAGCGACAATTCGTGTAGATCCACCCGGGTACAGTAGATACTTGGGGTTGCAAGTGATGCAAATTACTTCAGCTAGATGTCGTTGCCTGTACGTAATACAGATAATATTGTAAAGAGGTTCGAAATTTCACTGATGCATGATGATTTTTAGCCTCTAAATAGGTTTTTAAATTGTCGTTAGCACGGGTTAGTGAATTAAAAAAAAAAATATAACTTTGTTCCAAGTTCTATTTAGACAAAGAGAGATTTTCTTTTTTGCCAGATATAAAAAGCACATAAAAGAAAATTAAAACTAATGTGTATATGTCGATGTGAGGTACGCTACATGCGAGGTAAAGCAACATACACCTTTCAGAGTTACACATTTTAAATTGAAAGGCTCAGGCAACCGGTGCCACGCTCAGCGATGAGCCTCTGAATATATCATAACATGACATGTACATACACGCACATACATTGCTTCTGGCCCCACACTAGGATACCCTGTGTCGTGGGAACCAGAAACCTGTAACATCACAAACATGTGAACATCTAAGACCTGCGCTTTTTTTGTCCCCAGCCGGGATTCGAATCCGGGACCTCTTGCATGGTAGGCAGACGCGCTACCGACACGCCACAGAGGTCGTCAGCGGTGTGAATGTATAAATACACAACATTCATAAAGCGCTGATTTTTAGTCAGTATGAAGATCTATGGAAGTGCGCATACTGCAACGCTTCCGATCGGCCAATATTGAAATTGGATGAGCTTTACGATTGCCTTCAAACTTAACGATACTCTAACGATAACTCTAAGAGCTACCGCGCACTGGCAACTTTTAGTCGGCCGATAGTCTAGTTGCTATCGCTCGCCAATTGCAATTATCGGCCGACAGTTCAGTTTTGTAGCAGCGCGCTCACTACATCGATTCGTAAGTAACCCATCGCTCATCTGGACCAAGAGATGACAGCAAAATGGTTTCTCTGACAACTTTGTGGCAATTATTTCGCTGAATACAATGCGCGCACGCGCATAAGTAATTCACGCAAATTGTACTATCGGTAACAGTTGCCCCATTGTTAAATCGCCAATTGTGTGCACTTCCATACATCCCCATACTGATTAGCCAAGCGATCAAAAGTTGCCAGTGCGCGCTAGCTCTAACTTGTTTTGTCTAACCTCTAACCTTGTCTTTGTCATCGACGTCCGAACGCACAATAATGCTCATCGTCGTTGTTCTAGAACCGAGTCTGCTAGAGGAGTCTGAAGCGCTGCACAAGGCGGCGCTCAACCTCTCCATGATGGCGTTCGGCGAAAAGAACGTACAGACGGCCAAGCACTACGGGAACTTGGGACGGCTCTACCAGAGCATGCAGAAGTTCCAAGTGAGTAGCACATGCTAACCATCAGCGCAAATTTGCCAAAAGCCCTCCTACAACGCACGCTACTTAGAACAACACAGCAGCCTGTATATATGTATACGTATCCAGCATGAACAGTACGACGACGCGAGTCGCGTGTTTTAGCATGAAAATTCACGACTCTAGCTGTGACATATTTGCGCTAAAACGCGCTACTCGTGCTGAGGTATCCAAGAAGGGATGACCATGTAAAGTGATGATCTTTCACACCGAATGCCGATAAGTAAAAGTTTAAATATCTAATTTTTCTTTAATTCTAAACTTGAAATACTGTATTTTTAAATTGTACAAATAATCGAATCGTGAATTTTAAACTTTAACTTATGGGAAGGCTTGGAGCCTATAGGCCCGATTTATATCTGTAACTATTTTTCTAAAACCTATCAACGAAAGGTTAATTTATCAATATTGAAATAACGGATTTTCAATATTTCCATTATTTCAATAGCACCTTTTTAACAACGAAAGGTTAATTTATCAATATTGAAATAACGGATTTTCAATGGCCAGTATTACAGAAGCGTACTCAAGCGCCGATCTCTACTTAAGACTAGTTTTGAGTATGGATTTAATTTTAGAACGTTACTTGAGTCAAGATTCATCGAGCGCGACTCAACTGAGTAATAGCTAATTCGAGAACGATACTTGGGTAGCAATCTCTACATAAGTAAAGATCAAATCTGTATTTACTCAAGTGTTGTCGGAACCACGCTTGAGAGTCGATCGGCCAGTTATTAAAGTTGTCAATTTGGAATGTTTATTGCAAAATTCATATATTCGAAAACCTTGATTACTATGACGAAATAGTTAATGATAGCAGCAGCCCCTTAGGCATTTAAGGGACGCTGAAGACCCCTACTGCATGGATTCTAATAAGTATCATTATGTGCAAAAACAATTGCATTAATATTGGGGTGGTTTCATTGAATAAATTTCACGCAACACAATCACTTCGCGAGCCCTTCCGTGCTTCGCAAGGTACGTTAAGCCGTTGGTGCCGGCTGTCATATAATGGCAGTCGTTAAGCCATGTCAAAGGCCTTATGGGCGGCTTGATAACTTCTGACTGTAAGACCCGCTACTGTCTTACAATCCTCCACCAACCCGGACTTGGCCCCCGTGGTAGAGTATGGCTTAACCTTCTTGCGACGCAGGAAGAGACCCGTGCCCCAGCAGTGGGGACATACAAGGGTTGATGACGAACACAATCACTTCACCTGGTCCCAAACTAGGATATCCTGTACTTTGATAACCAGGCAAGAACGTCACAAACATGAAAGTACACCGAGACTGTGGTCACTTGTACAAATATATAGGCCCAGAGTGGGAATCGAACTCACAAGCTCGGTCTTGGTAACCAAGCGCCTTAGCGGCAAGGCCAACAAGACATTTACAAAGAGGAATAAATAAAATAATCAGTAAAACAATCTCAGCTTTTTTATTATTATTATTATTATTATTTGTAATTCAGGCAGGCAGTTATAGAACTGGTGAAGCCTGTATCCAGATGTACATTTGTGTTTAACTCCTTCTCTGTTTTGTTTCCTTTAGATATTGCTCATAAATTTGTAACATAATTGACACATATTCTATAAATCCGCTGTGTTGAAGTTGACTTTTTATCTTCCTCGAGGAGGATCCTCTCCACTGTGGTGAAGTTGAAGTTTTGTGTTCAACGAGCAGGTTCCTCTCCACTGCGATGAGGTTGAAGTTTTATGTTTACCGAGCAGGTTCCTCTCCACTGCGGTGAGGTTGAAGTTTTATGTTCAACAAGCAGGTTCCTCTCCACTGCGGTGAAGTTCAAGTTTTATGTTCAACGAGCAGGTTCCTCTTCACTGCAGTGAAGTTGATTTTATGTTCAATGAGCAGGTTCCTCAATACTGCGGTGAAGTTGAAGTTTTTTGTTCAACAAGCAGGTTCCCCTCCGCTGCGGTGAAGTTGAAGTTTTATGTCCAACGAGCAGGTTCTTCTTCACTGCAGTGAAGTTGAAGTTTTATGTTCAATGAGCAGGTTCCTCTCTACTGCGGTGAAGTTGAAGTTTTATGTTCAACAAGCAAGTTCCTCTCCGCTGCGGTGAAGTTGAAGTTTTATGTCCAACGAGCAGGTTCCTCTTCACTGCAGTGAAGTTGAAGTTTTATGTTCAATGAGCAGGTTCCTCTCTACTGCGGTGAAGTTGAAGTTTTATGTTCAACAAGCAGGTTCCTCTCCGCTGCGGTGAAGTTGAAGTTTTATGTCCAACGAGCAGGTTCCTTTGCACTGCGGTGAAGTTGAAGTTTTATGTTCCATGAGCAGGTTCCTCTCCACCGCGATGAAGTTGAGTTTTGTCTTTTACGAGAAGGACCCTCTCCACTGCAGTGAAGTTGACTTTTTATGTTCCACAAGGAGGATTCTTTCCACTATGGTGAAGTTCCTTGTTACATCTTGTTTCAAAGCAGCGATTAATGTTCAAATTAAACCACACCGACTATGTACAGATATTAGTAATTTATTAAACCTAAATAGACAGACGTCAAGAGAATTATTTTATCGACATTTGTTACGTTCCGTTCTGTACTCAAAGCGAATAAATAAACAAGAAGCGTGAACGTTTTGCTTCCTTTAAATATACGGTTCATTACAAACTAATATCTAAATAAAGAAACTTTGAACAGTTTATTTACGAATACATAAACATTATTTTAGTTTCCTCTGTATATTTGACATAATTTACTAAGTTTTATTGTCACGTTTTTGTAACATGCGTAAAACGGAATAAAAATCAACACTTGTATTTTTCTTGTCATAGAAAACAAACTTTGATCATAGACAATCTGATTGCAGTTCTGAATCTCTACTTAAGCAGTGATTGGCTGATCTCTACTCAAGAACTGTTTGAAAATAAAGGGAGTGCTTGAGCATCGATTCAGCGCTCAAGTAATGATTGGGTGATCTGAGATCAATCTGTGCTTGAGCAACGTTCTGTAATACCGGCCAATATTTCCATTATTTCAATAGCACCTTTTTAAGACTTAGCAAAAATAACCTCAAAACGAAATTTTCCTCACGCGCCAAATCGTTCAAAAAGCATTGCCAACGCCTTAGTCCTTCTTCCATTGTAATATCAATCCATCACCCACCCGCAGGCGGCAGAGACTATGCACCTGAAGGCGATCGCCATCAAGGAGGAGCTGCTGGGCGCTGAAGACTACGAAGTGGGGCTCAGCATCGGCCACCTCGCCTCCCTCTACAACTATCACATGCATATGCACGGCAAGGCCGAGAAACTCTACTTCCGCTCCATCGCCATTAGTGAGTACCCCCGACTGACGCCCGAAATACTCGATAAGCAGCCTCACACCCTAAGCACAATGCTGAGTCAGGTTTCTCGAGCAGCCTCACACCCTCAGCACTTCTCGAGCAGCCTCACACCCTTAGCGCCATCCTGAGTCAGGTTTCTCGAGCAGCCTCACACCCCTAGCACAATCCTGAGTCAGGTTTCTCGAGCAGCCTCACACCCTCAGCACAATCCTGAGTCAGGTTTCTCGAGCAGCCTCACACCCTTAGCACAATGCTGAGTCAGGTTTCTCGAGCAGCCTCACACCCTCAGCACAATCCTGAGTCAGGTTTCTCGAGCAGCCTCACACCCTTAGCACAATCCTGAATCAGGTTTCTCGAGCAGCAGGTTTCGCAACATCACGGGACAAAATAGTCACAATGATAGCCGACCACCGATAGGAGATGGGACTAACAGAAAGTGTCCTTTAGGTTGTTGTTTGTAGCACAAAAGTTGTAGATTCAATAGTTTTTCAGTTATCTTTAAGCAATCGTTGTTATATCTCTGCTAACCCAAAGATGTGCGGTGCCATGTTCATGAAACACGACAAAAACTGCGCGCCAAACTAACCTGTGTCCCCTCTCGCCGAAGGTCTAAAGCTGTTTGGCGAGCGCTACTCCGGACTGGAGTACGACTACCGCGGACTGGTGCACGTGTTCACACAGCTCAAGAAGAACGACCGCGCAGACTTCTACAACCGCCTGCTGCATCACTGGCATGGTCAGTTTATAGATAGATAGATAGATAGATAGATACGAGTAGATAGATAAAAACATTTATTTGCATCTACACACACACACACACAACAATATATAACAGATGAAAACTTACAAAAGGAATACAAAGCAGAATTATACGGGAAAAAGAGTAACAGACATAATCATGACAACACAAATAATCACATAATATAAGAGAGCAGTTCGCAGATGTGGCAGATGGTGCATAGTTGAATTTAGAGATTTTTTCGCTAGTTTGCTCATTAGTTTTTTAACCCTTTCGGTCTAATTAGTTTGAAACGTTGTGGACTGAAAGAGGATGTAGTGACTAGGATTGAGAAAGGAATGTTGCGTTGGTTTGGTGGACATGTGGAGAGGATGAAGGAAGAAAGATTGACGAAACAAATATAATAATAATAATAATATTGGCCTTTTTGCATCTACTTAATGAGATGATTTATACAGCGTCCAGTGGTATCTTCACTCACACTAGATGGGTGAAGGGACCACTCCGACGCTGTAGTGCCTGGGTCATGGTTTTATAGATGGTGTAGGCTTGCCCAGCACCTATACCATCCTGACAGCTTAGTCGGCCTAGCCCACAGGAAAGACTAGTCAATACGTGCGGAGCCAACCAAGCCGCGGGTTTCCTCACGATGTTTTCCTTCACGGTTAGCGTGTGGTATTGCGACTGCAAATTCGCAAATGTACGTAACTTTTGAAATTAAACAAAGTCATTGGTACATGCCCGCACTCGGGATCGAACCTGGGGCTCTCGCTTGCCAGTCTATGGTTCTACCCACTGAGCTACCACCGCTGTCAAATATGACGAAACAAATATATATTGCGAATATACATACAATTTTTATTTTTAATGCACTAACCCATTAGTCGCCCATTAGCTCAGTTGGAAAGAGCGCTGGCACGGATAGCCAGAGGTCGCGGGTTTGAATCGCGGCATGGGTGGAATTTTTAGCCTCTAAATAGATTTTTTTAAAATATATTGCGAATGTGAGTGGAAGGGCTGGTAAGGGACGGCCCAGGCGGACATGCATCGGCCAAATAGGGGATTAGCAAAAGGAAAGATACAAAGTACCCGGATCCGGCGTGCATGCATGCAACGACTTATGGACGTTGGTGAAGCGAAGGTGATCTGTCAGGATCGTGGCAAGCGGCAGTCCCTGGTCTCTGCCTACCCCTTTGGGATACAGGCGTGAGGTTATGTATGTAGTTTGAAACCATATAAAATATTGGGTCGCAAATTCTCGAAACTATACTTATTGATCTTGGCCCATACAAAATTACACTTCAACACATACCTCCATGAAGTCACACCAGGCAAAGTTAGCCACTTTCCAGAATCTTCTTTCGCTAATAAATTATGATTAAAACGTTCGTAAGCACTGCGAGTACCTTAATCTGGTCTGACTCTTCCGACAAAAATCAAGTAAGTGAATCCGGAATTGAGCTAATAATAACTCTTACACCTAATTTCACAAAACATATAAAATCGATTTATTTCAACATAAAGAATTTATATTCTGTTTTCTGAATGTCAATGTACAATGCCATTCAGAAAACAGAATAAAAACAGAATGTATTGTAGGGGAGACAAAGACGGCGGGGAAAAAAACTTTTCTACCTTTCTTCCTTTTACATTCTACCTTTTCTCAAGTCATCTTAAACCAGATACAGTTGCCACCTATACGTGTACCTAATATGATTTAATGATTGCCATCAATAACTTTAAATGTCAAAGGATTAGTTAAATGTCATACAAAAGTAGGGAAAACATAAGTGCTGCGGCCAGACACACGAACAGCAAATGAATTATTTGTTCTCGCTTCATAATTCCCATAATGAAGCGAGAACAAATAATTGTGTCGTGTGCATGTTGTTCAACTGTATATTTTTCATTCTAGAGCTGCGGGAGCAGTCCAAGGGCGAGCAGCAACCCGTCATCGGCGCAGAAGAGGTTTTACCTCTGGAGGAGCTCAAGGAACAATTCTTTAGCCCCACCGCGGACTGAGCGCGCGAGCGCCCCTCCCTCTCTACCGGCTAGTATTCTCACGTCGACCGCACTCCGCTCGCTAACGGAAAGTTTCCACTCAGTAACGGGAAGGCTACATACACTCCCTAACGGAAAAGATACATCTGCTCACAGAAAGGTTCCATTCAGTGAGAGAGGCTTCACTCCCTAAAGCATTGGTTTCCTAAGATAATGTTGTCTATGCTAACAAAACGCTCTCATAGAAACCGCGCCATTTTGTTTCCATAGACAATCACGTTCTAGCACCGCTGTGTTACGGCCGCTATATGGCGACATCGTTATGTTAGGTTACCAAAGCTTAAAGGAAAAGTTACTTTAACAAAAAAGATACATCTGCTAACAGAAAGGCTCAAAAGGTACATTATTTAGTTTCATTCCGCTTTGGTGTACATCTGAACAAACCGTTGATAGAAATCGTTAAAATGCGGGTACTTTCAAGTTGCTTGCTCGTTCTAGATCGTTCATTCACTTATTAATTCTTGATATATCATCACATCAGGCCAAAGTAGAATGGAACTGACAACTGAACAACTATTTGGCTTGCTCACAATACTGTGTCGGATGAGGGAAAGGTAAATAGTGTTTCAATTACTACGCAATCGTGTTATAACACCTAGTATTACGGTACCTAGATTATTTAGAGTTTTGTATGAATTAACATATCATACACATCTCTAAACAACAACGTCCTAAGAGCCGGCGGCACGCAGAAACCAGTTCTTAAGCCACATTCGCCTTTAAGCTTCACGTAACGAGAGCTATGGCTCGGTTAATGCCGTTTTGAAGAACGGAATCGTTCCGTGATCCTCGTTGGATGTGGCATGAGAGCGAATGTCGATAAATATGAATTTAATTCTCTATCTGGATTCAAAAAGGCCTGAGTGTGGATTTGGTTGGAGAGCGAGTACGCACAATGTAGATAATTATAGTCAATCGATTTTGCAGGATTTTTTCGTCGTATTTCTATGTGGTGCAACCACTGCTATTGATAAGTAAATAACGCATATGTATCTCAATTACCTCGTCTTTCCGAAAGGGGTAGGACTGGTGGTTCCATTCGTTAATATAAGCAACTTTAAATTAGCAAAAATCAGCTGTTTCATATATGGTATCAAGCAACTGCCTTTTTTTCTTTATTTTGAATTTGACGTTATAGTAAAAGTTGTTCCTATTGACGATTAAAAGTCCCCGTTTCCCGCCCTCCAATTTTTCAGGAAGATTAGAAAATTAAATACATACTATATGCCTTGACACTTCTATTTTCTGCCTTATTGTCTTAAGTTTTTTTTTCAGAGATAAAGTAATGTTCATTTTGTGTTCTTTTAATTTTAGAAAACAACAAAAACATCGCGATGTAGTCTATTTATTATATTTAGAGGCTGTTTTTACTATACGATTTTGAGCAGAGCGAGTTATTTGTAACGTGTAATTATTGTAAATTAATCGGAGTGTTACTTTCGCGCCTCCAATTCCCGATACGCTACACCAGCCGAGCAGAGGCAGCGCACATTCGAGCGCCACAAAAAGTGCGACGCGCTCCGTCATGGTACCATTACAGTCAAGGTTGTATGACGTCGCGAGTCATGCCCCTTGACGCGCTCTAATGTCGAGTCGCGAATTTTGACGATTGACAAAGTCTGATATATTTAGAGGCTAAAAATTCCACCCTTGCCGGGATTCGAACCCGCGACCTCTGGCTATCCGTGCCAGCGCTCTTTGCAACTGAGCTAATGGGCGGCTCACTGGCATCAGTGAAATTTCGAACCTCTACAATATTCTCTGTATACAGCGATATCATTCCGATGTAAAAACCTAACTGCAAAGTATGTACTCGGGGCTGCAAGTGATGCAAATTACTTCAGCCAGATGTCGTTGCCTGTACGTAATACAGAGAATATTGTAGAGGTTCGAAATTTCACTGATGCCAGTGAGTCACCCATTAGCTCAGTTGGAAAGAGCGCTGGCACGGATAGCCCGAGTTCGCGGGTTCGAATCCCGGCATGGGTGGAATTTCTAGCCTCTAAATAGGTTTTCAAATTTGTCCTTAGCACGGGTTAGTGCATTAAAAAAAAGAGTATAAATTCTGACATTTTAGCGTCACAAAATGCGCGACTCTCTGTGCAGCTCTATTTGACAATGTCCCACTTTTAGGCACGGCACTGTCGAATATTAGAGGGATAGAGGCATATGTGTAACTATGTAAATCGATGTGCATTGTATAGGTTTTTGCTTCTGTCAAAAACGTGCCAGTTTTTGTTTTCGTAACGGTTCGTATTGTTGTTTAGAAAATTAGGAAAAAACAAAACAATTAGGTACCTATATGGAAAAACGTAAAACGTTGACTCTGCGTGGACATCAAGGTTTGAAGTTAACTGGTAATTTAATATGAACCCTTTGTCCCCACTGCTGGGGCACGGTTCTCTTCCTGCATAGCAGGAAGGTTAGGCCGTACTCCACCACGAGGGCCAAGTCCAGGTTGGTATAGGGTTGTAAGACAGTAGCGCGCCTTACTGTCAGAAGCTATCAAGCCGCCCATAAGGCCTCTGCCATGGCTTAACGACTGCCGTTACTTGACAGACGAAGGGTGCAAGATTATCGGATAATTTGTTCGCCCAAGTGGAATTTATTGATACTATGCATGTGTACAGATTAGTATATGCATTTAATTTTAAGAAGTATTTCTTCTTAAAATTCAATGGTATAGGTTATATCATCACGTTAAGAAATTAGAGGCTAGGAAGTCACTGGCGAAAGTAGGATATTATAAAAACTATATTCTTATACATAAAGTAGGTCATTATTATATTTGATGTATTATTTAACTGTACGAAACTCATTCGTGAAATACGCTGCTGGATTATAATGTAAACATATCTTCGTATAACAATCCAAACATTTATCATCGAATAAATGGAAAACATGCTACTAAGCTGCTGCATTAATCTACTGAAGAAGAAAATAAGCAAGATAATTTATATTCAAAGCCGATTTTAAGATTTTTCTTTGTGTACTTAGAGAGTAAACTTGTAAAGGCGGAGTGTTTATAATTTTCTTGTAGGTATATAAGATTGTTCAGACACTCTGCTTGTCGAGTATTTTAACGCATATTGTTATGATTAAATTTTAAGTAATATATCGTTTCGATCTGAATGGCTGTTATCCAAGATTGTAAGACATGCAGTAAATATCTTTTACAGGTAATGAAAGTTTTTTATTTCAAATGCAAAACACTCGAAGTGTCGTTTCTCGTATAATACCTCTGTGTCGTATAGGTACTCGTATAATACCTAGAAACTAAGTCTGTTTTTGTCATATAAACGTGTCATTTGAGAGGTTTGATATCGTTAACCGGATGCTAAAGTGGCCCCACTACTAAAGGTTGTGTGGTGACCATTTTGTACAATAGTGGTAAAAACATTCTGTTGCTAAAAATATTCAGATTCAGACCACACACCCTTAAGGCTACTTTTATGTCGACCTTGCTGGCTCTCTAGGACAATTTCAGTTTTTAGCGATTGTAGTAAAATGAGTAATACTTATGGTAAATCTGGTCTGGCAAAAGTTAATACATCCTTCATGGGGCATTGTATACGCTTCTACAATAAAATCCCTGAAGATATATTAAGTTTGACTGAAGCGCGGTTCAAAAAATGTGTAAAGTACACTTTGTGCCAAAAGAGCTACTATAATATTAAGGATTATTTAGATGACAATGATGTCTGGAATTCAAGCATGTAAAATTCACGAGTTTTGTAGAATCTGTGTAAATTCTGTTAATTAAGGAATTTGAAAAGACTAAGTTTGGAGTTTTTTTGTCCATTTTTTCTCCAAAATGATCCAGTTTTTGAAATGGACACCTAGTTTGACTTGTAACGTTCATTAAGCCGCAGTATCTGCGCTACTTTGAATAAAACCTTTTCATTTCATTTGAGGATAAATCGGTAAAACTTTTCATAACCTTAATTTATTTCATAAATCTGGCCTGGGGGTTTGAATTTAATTGCGGATATCCAAGGCGTATTTTTCTTATCCTGTACCGCAGGAAAACCTGTACAAGTTTTTGATTTTTTAAACGATCGTGACAGATCACCTTCGCTTCATCAACATTCATAAGTCGTTGCATGCACGCACGCCGGTTCCGGGTACTGTTTATCTTCCCCTTTTGCTAATACATCCCTTATTTGGTCGACATCAACATGGCAAGACAAAAATATATTTAAATTGTCCATAGGTAATTTTTACTTATCAAACCCTCTGGCAAAATTTAACAAAAGTATACTATTTTTATTACATTATCTAAAATATGATGTATTGTCCGAGTGAGATAACATGCTCGAAGTAGCAACGGCGTTATTTGTTGGTATAGTATCAGTTTACTATATAAAAATATTTTTTATAGCAGAAATGTTAATGTTTTACAAAAGTAAAATACTATTTTTATTTTTAATGCACTAATCCGTGCTAAGTACAATTTTAAAAACCTATTTAGAGGCTAAAAATTCCACCCATGTCGGGATTCGAACCCGCGGCCTTTAGCTATCCGTGCCATTAGCTCAGTTGGAAAGAGCGCTGCACACTGGTTCCACGCCCTAAGAGTAGCGGTCATAGGGTTTCGCGATAATAATGACTGTCGTTGTCATAGCTGATTATTATTATTATGGTGTTTTGTAATACTTTAAGCCATAACACAATAAAAAAAAAACAAAATAATCTTAAAAAGCTTATTTTATTTACAAAATTATGCATTTTTATTACACTTAAAAGAAGGTTTGCAACTTAATAACTATTAAACCTTACTATTTACATTTTATATTACAAATAAAGTAAATACTTAACTAACATCTAAGTACAAACACACAATTGGACAAAAAATATTATATTTACATAATAGGAGTTATGTAAAAAATAACATAAATACCTATCTTATTTTTTACATTTTTTCCTAAACCGACAACAAATTTAATACTTCTTTTGATAGAATAGACTTCTTCTTCTGTGGTAACCTTCTTAAACTAGAAATATAAGGATCCGAATTAAGGAGAAGTCTATGTATCAAGTCGGTGTTTGTGACAACCCGAGACATTTTCCTCGTGTTGTCACGCCTGAAGAGTTTGATTAATTTATTGCAAGATTCGGCGGCCTCTTCCGAAAGCTCACCTATTGACAATAATGCGTGTTCAATTACTTCCGACCCATGAATGAGGACCTTATGTACAGACGATGGCAAGTTGTACCATGGATAGGTAGCAACAAGTTTACGTGCTGTTTCTAGAGAATACTCTTTAAAAGTGGCGTTATTAATTTTGTATCCCGACGAAAGACACTGCAGCAGATTATGACATCTGTCAATAAGGATTTTATCTAATCCAGTAATTTCCGCTGAAACCGCTGAGTTAGAAAAAAACTTTCTGGCAGTGTTTCCGTCGTTAGATGTGCCACTTCCTCCACTTCGCGGTTTGTCGACTATTAGACCAAGTTTCTGCCTAAACTGTTGCTGCACATGTTGTTTTTTTTGTGCAAGAAGAGCTTTTTCGTCTGAAGAACGTACCTGCCATTTCTTTATGTCTAATCTATAAGAAACGTGAATTAAATATTCGAAGAATCGGATATACGAGTGAAGAGGAGATAGTCCAAATTGATAGGTACCACTATCTGCAGTTTTGCTCAGCGATTTATCAATGTCATTCATCTCTTTTGGAGTTGAACCACAAATATAACATCTACTACAAGATGTATCGCTCAGAGCACTGCACACTTTACCATCAACCATGGTTAATTGTAAAGAATGCTGCACTTTTATTTCATATTCACCGTGAGTGAAAGAAGTCGGTTGTAAACTATCAATTTTAGTCTTGAAATAAGCTTCTTCTTGCACAGAAAGGTCTTTGGATTCTTTGGCAAATTGGAATCGAATAGGCCTACAATACCTGGTGGAAGAAGGGCGCGGATTTTTCCAAACTATTTGATCTGGGTCGGAGGTATTGGACTTACAAACCAATTGAAGAGGACAATATGAAGTAACAAACATACTGCCATCATCATCGATACCAGAATCTCCAAAAATCTGTTTATATTCGCTGTGCCCCGTACTCCCATCGAAACCCCATTTTCCAATCAAAACAAATTCTTTATTAGGGTCAATATTATTCAAAACGGGTTTTTGGGATTCTAGTATCCGGCAAGCAGTATGATCTAACAATGATTGTAATTCTACTTCAGCAGATGATTCCGTGATAAACTCTTGCGATGGATAGCACCGCTTCTTAGCTTCTAACACTTTTTGATAAGATGGTAATGCATTAGGTGATTTTGCATTAACGAAGTCTTTCACCAAAAGATACTGATGTTTAGTCAGTTTTGTCTCATTTATAAGAGACAAGACTTCGTCAGTGCTGAAATTTAAAGATGCAGCGGCGTTAGATAGACTAGAATCGTCCAACAAAGAATTTATCGCAGAACTGTCTACTTTACTTAACTCTGCAAGCCTGCGGCGTTTTGATCTCTTGCTACATTCCTCAAAGTCCTTCCTGTGCTGGTGCTGTTGGGTGCTTGTCGAAGCTTCTGCTGCTGGCCGTTGGGTGTTGTGGCTCCCTACTGTTGCACAAGTTGGCAGAACGCAAACTTCAATTTCGTTCAGCCAGTCTCCGTACTTAGAGACCATGCGAGAATGGTTGCGCGTGACTTGCTTCCAAATTGCTACCAATCTTGTACAAACTTTAGTAACTCTTTTTTCCAAGTCATCAGCAATGTAATTCTCAACATCAGGCAGCAATTGTATTAGGTCTCGAAAAACTCGATGCCAACGCTCCAGTTCAGATTTGCTGTCTTTAATAGACAGCCAAGTATCTAGTACAAGCATTCTTTTGAAAGAACACTTAATACTAGTACCTAAAACAAAATAAAAATACGTTAAAAGCGGATCAAAATAGATACATGTTTCGTAGCAAGTGCTACGCGCCTGCTACGCGTTCAGGCGCGCGGCGTAGCACCTGGCTGCACCTTACAGACGCAGCATGACGCAGCTAAATTTGGAGAGGCCTAGTAGTAGACATTGTAACCCATATTTCTATACCAAATTGAATGGTACAAGTAGGTACAAACATAAGTAAAAGCTTCAACGTAAAAAATATACAGACATAAATACATAAAAAATGCCACGTTGGCGTAGCACTCTATTTAAAAAAAAAATGTAGAAGGAAAAGGCAAAATAGTAAAGTAAATTAATAATACATACCTGTGACTTCAAATTCCATTGTAAAATAGCAGGTCACAGACAAGTTGGAACTTAAACACACGCGTCGCGTCTTGGGCTAATTAAAGCACTTGGTGATAACAGGTTGATGACTAATTACTTGTGTTCACTTCGGATGCCGAAAAAGGAATGTTGGGAACAATAGATTGCGAAACCTTTTATACCCTCAGGTAGTATGACAATTAGTGGGTAACTGAGCCAGATATCATGGCTTAGCTCAGTCATTGCCATCCGAGTCCTATGACCTACTACGGTACCACCGTGCGCTGGCACGAATAGCCAAAAGTCGCGGGTTCGAATCCCGGCATGGGTGGGATTTTTAGCCTCTAAATAGGTTTTTTAAAAAGTAAAATAACATACCTACCCACCATCTTCGCCGACCCAAGCGGAGATGGCGAGACGACCGCACGAACAATTAACACAATTAAAAAACCATACTCGCATATAATACCAATTTATTTTCACAGAAATACACATCAATTATACTTTCTAATAAAATTCTAACACATACATGTACTTCCAAGAATTGCAATAAATAATTCATAACGAACTCTCTCGATTGGTGGAAGGAAATAAACTGACCATATCTAGACTTTATTGGAAAGTAACTTTCAGACGTTTTGTTAGACAATTTTTATATATTAATCTCAATCATTACTCATCAGTGCTCAAAGCAGTCTCGATTCAAAAGACAGTTTCAATTCAATTGCAACCAATAGCTACCATCAAAATCACATTAGGCATGCTTATAACAAAGTACAATATCGTTGGTCTGTAATTAATGCAAATAATATCTCTTTACGTAACAACTATAAAATACTACGTATTTATAACGTATAATAGAATATTCCTCTTATAACGTACACCTTAAAAGCTATAAAATTTTAAAGGTATCTTCAACATTTCCGGACTACCGTGTTTCGAGAATCACAAACTAAAATTGCATAATAATAATGCCATCAGCATCAGCTTCTTTTATTGGCCATTTAGAAAGCCCTTTTAATTTCCTTTGCCTGCCAATACCTCACTGCGTCTAAGTCTGTAATACGCCAATTAATAAGTCGTTCACTGACTCTAGTACTAATTTAAATGTTTTATGCATCTTTACTGCAAAACTACTGCCTTAAACAAATGCTTTTCGGTGGTGAAAATGTACTTTTCATTACTCATACTCGGAAAGCATCTTTAAATTCAATGTCGCTCTGAAGTTCTCTGAGGTTGAAAGTAATACTTTTTAGCCCTCGGGAAGAATAAGTTTAGTTTTGGGCTGACAGCTGTTAAATTATAAAATATTGTTCTATATTCATGTATCTGTTGATGTTCCAGCAACTCAATTGCGGGATGTAAAATAGAAATAACAAAGTTAAGTATATTAATAACTATAACTGATTTTTAAATTACTTTACTTTCAACAATTTCTTTGAAATAAAATACATTTGGTAAAAATATAAAAAAACAATGCCTACGTAGCTGTCCGGCAATCAGATTTTTCATTTGAATTTTGAATTGAAGGTAGATTTTACTTTCACTTTCCTTATATTCGAAATGAAAAGCACAGCGTTTAAGACTTATCTAGCCCCTCAAACGCCGTCCCGGGCCGAAACAAGCTACTTTCAGCCCTACGGCAACAATGTACAAATTCTCGTCACGATAGCCGGGAGGCCGTCGGCCGCGGCCGTCCGGTGAGATCTTCCTTCACCTCTGCTTTAGGCGGGCCCGCCGACCAAAGCCACCAGCGCCCTCTTGTAGTCGCCAGACGTCTCGCCCTGCTGGCGGCCGCGTGAAACCGACGGACACCGTTAGATGGCGCGACGGGGTCATGCGAGAGAGACGCGAAGTGATTAGTTACTTGCGGTGTGAGATGGAAGATGTGGGGTGGGGTTAAGTTTTGCAAAGATGAAAAGGCGTAAACTTTTATCCCTGAGAAGACAAATATAGCACCAGCCCGCCTTTTTCCAATACGTGACCATATGATGGGGCTACTCTTCTTGTAGATGAAAGAAGGAAGGAGTAGTCCTCCTCTCCCCTATCTACGATCTACGCTAACGACGTAGAATGGAGTCGTACCGAAACAGTTTTTTTGATCCGCTTCCTCAATACTGGGTCTAATTAGTCTAAATTGTTGGGACTAGACGCCTTGCGGGATTTCTAGAGATGTCACTACATTGTAAGGAGATTCGGGCTGCTAACCAATGGAATTAAATCATAAATTGTTTTATAATACGTTTTTATATAAAAATGTACATGACAAATATTAACAACTGTGACATATATTTTTAGAACCTACATTCTAGAACCTAGCATCAATAGGCTAGACTCACTTGACATCCGTGGCTCTGGCTAGACTATGATCGCATAGACTAATCGATTCCCGCTAAAAACGGCCGTTTTTGCCGGAAACTGATTAAAGTCCTTGGTTGTTGATTCTAAGTTCTTGACTGTAGGATTTAAAAAAAAAATTGCCACAGTTGTTAAGATTTCTGTGGTTAATTTTTAGATAAAAACTTATTATAAAACATTTTATGATTTTTTTTTTTCATTAGTGGCGCTAGTTAGCACCCCGAAGCGCCTTAAGGCAGTACTGGGGGAAGACGCCATCTTAATGATAGTCACCAAAAGGGCTTATCTTTTAAGGGATTGTGTTTATGGCCGTTTTTTATATACCATCCATACAGGTCAACATTCTACGGTCTTTCCATACAACTCCAATCATAACTCCCAGTACGTTCAACTACAGGGTGAAACAAAATCGCCAATACATCCGAAAACGGGGGTAAACAGCTGATATTTTTCATAGCGGAAGGGGTAACTTCAGTATGGAATTATTGATATTTTGCTAGCGCCTTTAAAGTTTTCCTTATAATAAAAGTTTTCGTGTTGAAGGGTAGAACCCTTAATTATCGGATATATATTTGGGGATTTTGTTACACCCGTATAGACAGATTGAATATAGAAAACGGCAGATAAGCAGATTTATCTTTCTTAAATCTTAAAATAACTCTCACCTCCTATATCCGATCACCAAAAGTAGCGACAGAGAACATTTAAAACACGATAATTATGTTATTAATTAGAAACAGTACTTAGAAGTATTTAAAAATATAACATTAAAAGCCAAGCTCATGTCATGCGCTTAAATATTCTTAATCGTTACTTTTAATGGCTTTGATCTTCAATGTGCTGATGATGGATATATTGTTGTGCTGTGCCGGACCAAAAAACTGCCGTAAAGCTGTTATCATTGTCAATGTTTTAGCTCTTAACGCATCAGCCTTCACGAGATGCTCTTAACGCATCAGCCTTCACAAGATACTCTTCACGCAATCAAATTAATGCGTCTTCTTGGAGTTTAATTTATTCCCGGAATGAATAATTGTGTAACAACGTGGCTGTCCTATTCTATTGAGTTCTATTCTATTGAGACTTGTCATAAAGACATCTAAGAAAAATATTTAATCAAAACCCGACCACTAAAAAGTTTTAAATAAAGCCTAGATTAGACGGCGCCTTTCATAAAGTTTATTATGTGGGTTAGTTTCTTAGGAAGCGCTTGCTGAGATTCAAAAATCAAGACTCATCAAGGCATATCCGTGAAGACTTCAATCTAGTTCTTGGATTTTTTATTTTATTTTTACCAATAATCCGACAGCTGACGTCCACCATTTTGGTTTTTTCGTGACGTCATATAACCAGAAGCAATCGTATCATCAAGACATTTCATTTGACATTTGTCAAAATCGGTCAAGCCGTTTGAACTCTCGGTGGTCTTAGAGAGCCTTTGTCCTCACATTATAGAAAGTGAACAGCCCGCTACCGCTACATTACAGATTCCTAGCAGATCTTGAACCAAACCACAAACAGCTAAAACACTGACAACACCGCCCCACCAAAAGACCCTTACCTTCAAGTCACTCTCCAGCATTTTATCGTAGAGCCGCTCGTACTCGCGCTTGATCCCGCCGAGATCGATCTCGGAACGGGCGACAATGATCCTGACCAGGGTCTGGTCATCGGTCCCCGCGCCTTGGATGGCCGAGCGAATGCGCTGCGCGAACCACGCCGGCGCGTTCTCCACACACTCCACTAGAAAATACACACACGGTTTACATACCTAGGATAGGTAGCGCCCAAGGACCCCTGGTGACACGAACTGCTTGACGGCTACCCGGGAAAGAGCCTTGACCTGCGCCTGTGGGAAGTCGACGCGTTCGGTGCAGCGATACGAGTTAGTGTAGGTTAGGTTACATTCAATGCGGTAAATTCTGTCTCCCTTACTAAATTCAAGTGAAGGCATGACACTGCAACGTCTGATGACAAGCCAGATACGTAGTGCCGGTTAGGCGTTGCTACTCTCAGCCTATACTTTGGACCTATTGAAGCGTCAGTTCTGGTAGCATGAATTCGGATTCGCGCGACAAATCGGTAAAGAATCGCGCCTACTGCCCCATGTAGTAGCGATCGGAAACGACAAGACGAAACACTGTGTTACTGCATCGCTATACTCTGATCGTGCCGCCAGGACAGAAGCTGTAATAGGTTCATAGTATAAGTTGATAGTGTTAACGCCTAACCTGATTTGATTTGTAACCTGTGTTATAGATTCTCATCTACTACTGGTGTCAGAATGAAATAAGTCTTGTAATTGTAACAAAATTTTGTCAACTATGTACCTACAATTTTGACGACCTCGCTGGCGTAGCGGTAGCGCGTCTGCCTACCATGTAAGAGGTCCCGGGTTCGAATCCCGGCTGGGAACAAAAAAAAGCCCAGGTCTTGGATGTTAACATGTTTGTGATGTCGTTGTTTCTGGTTCCCACGACACAGTGTATCCTAGTGTGGGGCCAGAAGCAATGTATGTGCCTGTATGTAAATGTCATGTCATGTCAATTGTAACTTGGCATATTATAAGCAATAAATGTAATTCATTAATGCATTTGACTAGAGGTACACTTTGCGGCGTAGTGACCAAACTCTGCTGTAGGGACCCCAGCTGTCATGCCTTCGTCTCATGTTATAACCCTGGCATAGCCGGTAGAAGGGCTACATAAATTAGTTCTGCATGTAAATTTTTACGCTGAAAAAACATCGGATCGCTGCACCAACCCCGCCATACATCACTAGGCTGACGCCACCGCCGAGGGAGTCGCCGGAATCGACATACCCGGATCTCACTCTCCAGTGTTTTATCGTAAAGCCGTTCGTATTCCCTCTTGATGGCCCCCAAGTCCACCTCGCTCCGGCTGACCACTATCCGTATGAGCGTGCGGTCGTTGGTGCCCATTCCTTGCATCGCGTCGCGGAGCCGAGTTGCGAACCAGGCCGGCGCGCTCTCTACGCACTCCACTGGAAGGGAACGGTTAGACGGGCCGAGGACGGGGTTTAGTTTTGAGAAATTGTTAAATACGTCGACGTCGTCAGGCTATACTAGTCCACTGCTGGACATAGCCCTCCCCTAAAGAGCGCCACGTTGTGCTATGATAGGGGGTAATGACCATAGTCCCCACGCTGGGCATGCGGGTTGGGGATCGCAGTTTGGTGGAATTGTACTGCAGGAGGCGCAATACGAAAGTATGAAAATGTGCAGAAAATATGCGCTAGTCACACGGTACATCTATCTCTAGAATTTGTTAATGATTCGCGATACTCATACATAGTTATATATTAAACGGGTCAAATCGTGATTATTTATTAGGTAAAACGTAATTACCTTATTTCCCGACGTTGAGGCAGCGTTACAGTTGCCGTGGTCTCGGGTAGACTGAAGCGGCGAGTACTCACAACGTCCACACACAACACTCACAACGTCCACTGACAGGTTCGGTGATAAGGCGCGTGATTATTATTTTATAATTGACTGTACTCGCCACTTCAGTCTACCCGTGACCATGGCAACTGTAACGCTGCCGAAACGTCGGATAATAAGGTAATTACGTTTTAAAAAACCTATTTAGAGGCTAAAAATTCCACCCATGCCGGGATTCGAACCCGCGACCTCTGGCTATCCGTGCCAGCGCTCTATCCAACTGAGCTAATGGGCGACTCACCGGCATCAGTGAAATTTCGAACCTCTTTACACTATTCTCTGTATTACGTAAATAGGTTTTTTAAAATTGTCCTTAGCACGGGTTAGTGCATTAAAAATAAAAATAGTATAATTACGTTTTACCTAACAAATAACCGCGACTAGACCCCTTTAATATGATATAACTACATCTATCTCTGTCATAACGGCTATATTTTTTTTATGTATGTAGCCTATACGCCCCCACTCCAGGGCATAGGCCTTCACTCAATATACATAAATTTATTTCAACATTCTTTACATTTAAAAATTATTTTAACGTAAAGAATTGACATTCTCTTTATTGCATGTTAATGTTCGATGTGATTGTTATTGCTGTCTTCGGGTCGAGTTGCAGAGAGAGTATGGGCTTAATTACCACGCGTGCCCACCGCGGATTGGCAATTTCAAGTGCTGAGGTATGTAAACACGCCAGACACTCATGTATACTCAGATAGCATTTAGACTGCTTCATTTTTATCTGTAGCGTTGAAAAAGCAAATGGAGTCCCCACCTTAGATTTTCGTTCGGGCTGTCTTGTAGAAATTGGATATGCCCGTTTGCTTAAAGGCGAAATCAGACGATTTACTCTCAGACTTAGATTATGATAGTACACTCCGTCAGACCTGACCTTGAGAATAATAATAGACCGAAGGAGAATTCGGCAATCTGCCCGACACAGGGCTGCCTGGAAGAATTGCTATCAGCAATAAGGCCGCCAATTGTATGTCTTCTTTCGTAACTGTTGTCTCTGTGAATGTTTTTTCGTGAGCTGGTCTTTGACTGAGGCGTGAAGTTATGTTACAATAAAGAATATTGTTATCTGAATAGAGTAGGTAGAGTATACTGAACAGGGTGCACATATGTGCTGTTGAATTTACGAAGGAATTTTAACAGTGTACTTTATCCATTATGATGTTACGTTTTAAGTAATAATTACTTATAACGTCCACACAACACAATCACTTGTCCTGGTCCCAAACTAGGATACCCTGTACTATGGTAACCAGGAAAGGACGTCACAAACATGAAAATACACTCAGACTGTGAGACCACTCGTACATGTACGGCGGCCCCCAGTGGGAATCGAACCCACGACCTCTGCCAATCGTCTTAACGACCAGACCAACGAGGCAGTCTATTTTGCTTTTTGTTCTCAATTTTTATGCATTTCCGTATGTTTCGTGTATATAATGCATATACATATTTTATGTACAATGTTTATATCATGCTTGAGTATAGTGCCACTAAATAAATGTTTTTATCTATATATCTATCTTATAACAATAGAAAACCATAGTTTTTCAACCTATATCCAAGGTCAGGACTGAGAAGGTTAAATTGTAGATTATCAGAAACGGAGAATAAAAACAAGCACCGTCAAAGAATCAGATGTAGTGGAATGTGTAGGTGAGCAATTGATGTCAATCGAGGCTCGCCGTCAGCAAATTGGGGGAAGTCGCCAATTGACCTGGAGTGTGTAAACCCAAACGTATGACGGTTTCATGTGCTTAAGATTTGTACTACACGCTATAAGCCACTGGCATGAATCAAACATCGCGAGGTTTGGGATAGATTACCTATAGTACCTTCCAGGTGGAACATATTAGCATACGCCTGGTCATACATACATACATACGTACATAACCTCACGCCTTTATCCCAGAGCGGTAGGCAGAGACCAGGGACTGCCACTTGCCACGATCCTGACAGATCACCTTCGCTTCATCAACGTTCATAAGTCGTTGCCTACGTGCATAAACTTGGTCACCTTTCTCTATTCTCTTACCCGATTATTGAATTTATTAATTATTCTTTTTTTTAATTCAATTATGGTAATTAATTTATCAGAATCTGCCAGATCGTGGCAAATGTCAGTCCCTGGGTGGATCCCAGAGGCGTCAGTCACAGGCGTACGGTTATATTAAGTGCGTGGATTCAACAATAGCGGATAGCGTTATGGATGCCTCGCACGGCCTGAAAACGCCTTGTACGCCTCAAAAAAATGGCCAAAACTATGCCAGGGTTTGACTGGAAGGTGGACTCACCAATAGCGGACAGCGCCTCGGCGAGCTCTCCGCCAATCTCCGCCTTGATAGCCTGTTCGATGGTGCGACCAGCCAGCCCCTTGTAAGCCTCGAATATAAGCCGCAGCTGCGCGAAGCTCTCGTGCGCGAGAATCTGGTGGGAAGAGACGACATTTCGTTCTGACATACCCTGGTTACTCATCAATACTAAAAACTCTTATTATGGGAAAGGCGGCGAAATCGCCGAAAAAAATATCAGTTGGCCTGTATATCCACAAAGCAAGGGTTGACGAGTAAACTTAGCATTAACGTCGCCTTTGCACCAAATCTGTGTTTTGGGCAATAAAGAATTTTAATAATAACAAACCTATAACGAGAAAAATAATGGCAGTATTCCGCGGCATAAAAATGATCCATCTCATTGGGTACTCCGCGGAAATAAAGCCGTTTTAGTTCCTGATACTCGCTCATTTCCGCTCACGCTCTCAAGCGCCCCTTTTGCGACGGCGCCCCCGAGAGATTGGCCCAGGGGCGCCGTAGGGTATACGCCCTACTCTACTGCACTTACCTTGTTGAAGATCTCCTCGTCGGTCCCCCACTTGGCCTCGCCGGCGTCGAAGAGCTGCTGCGCGGCCTCCTGCGCGCGCGCCGGGTCCGCGGCGGCCTCGTCGTCGCGCGCCCCCTGGTGGGAGGTCTGGTTACGGGGGCGTAGGGGGAAGTTCCTGCGGCCTTGGCTCAGAGTGGCTTTGCCGGGAGCCGGGCTACCGGTCACTAGCGCCAAAGGCAAGGCAATCATTTTGTACTAAGGTTATTGCGTAGACTTTTGAAATTAATTCTTGACCACTTCTCTTTTTTTGGCTTCTTTATAATAATATTTTTTTAAGATTGCCAAGTGTTGCCTTGAATCATTACAATAAACGTTTTTCTTGTTTTCAAATCTAATTATTAGTGTTTTTTTTTACTCTTTGGTCCAATTCCATAATCTAGTGCTTCAGCCAATTTTTTTTTATTAATTCAACCTAAAGAATTTTAATTCAACGTAAAGAAACATTCTATTTGCTGAATGTCAATGCACAACGCAAATTGTAGGCTGTTAACAGTTAAGGAAAGTAATACCCGACGCCATCTGTTTTTATTCATCCAGAACGGATAAGGGAAAGCCACTCCAACCAAGGTCGAATAGAATCCACGCAAAAGCGAAAGTAAAAGTTTGAATAGTGCATGGAGTTCGCTACTTAAGAGTCTCCCTCAAGTAGCGAACTCCATACGAACGTAGTTTGGTTATTTATTTCCTATCGAAATGTCTGATCGCAATGAAACTTTGTCAGTACGTTTAGAGGACACAAATGGAGATAGGATCGTGCTTACAACAGCGGTGGTAGCTCAGTGGTTACAACAATGGACTCGCAAGAGAAAGACGCAGGTTCGATCCCCAGAGCGGGCATGTACCAATGACTTTGTTCAATTTCAAAGTTACGTACATTTGCGAATTCGTAGTCGCAATGCCACACGTTAGCGGTGTAGGAAAACATCGTGAGGAAACCCGCGGTTTGGTTGGCTCCGCACGTACTGACTAGTCTTTCCTGTGGGCTAGGCCGAAAGTTGTGGATGGTATAGATGCTGGGAAAGCCTACACCACCTAAAAACCATATGAGAGAGAGACATTTATTTTTATTGCAGGCACTGCAGCATCCGACTGGTGCCTTCATCCATCTAGTGTGAATGAAGAGGCGACTGGACGCTGTATAAATCATTACGTAGATGCAAAAGGCCACAACCTGTGTCGCAACTGAGAATAACATAGTAAAAAGAAAGTAGTCTCGTAAAAACAATTCTCAAGGTTGTCATTTTTGTTCATATCGTTATTCTCAGTTGTAAGCACGATCAAACCCCGATCTGTGTCCTCTAAACGTATTCGCAAAAGAAAGCCAAACTACCTTCGTATAGGAATTGCTCCTACTCAGATCACCACCTAGCCTTTCCGATGCCTATAATATATACCATCAATATTCCATACACTTAAATTCAATTAGAAGCCCAATTGGTTTAGGTAACAGTTCAATAATCAACATACGTTTATATAAGCTCTGAAATTCTCAAATTTCAAGATCTAGATCGATCATGTAGATTACTATGTTAGTCGCTAGACAGGACACAATAGTTAGTGTGCAAAAGAAACAAACATTAGCTAAAGCATATTCACAATAATTACATTAGTTACAGTGGGTTATTCATTCAAGCAGGATAAATGGTTACGTCTGAGGCCTATGTCCAGCAGTGGACTGAGACCGGTTGACTACGATGATGACGAAATGGTCACTACCGCCTGCTACTTTTTATCCGATAATAGATCTTATGCCCAGCTCAGCAAGCGATAAAGTCGTTAGCTGGGAGTTGAGGTTCATTGTAAATTACTATGCTGACTATCCATTCCCTCAGAAGGATCGTTGCTTCGTCACAAACGGAAACATGTGGCTATTATTATCAATGTCACAAAGTATACCGTGAGTCAAGTACAATTGTGTACTGAATCACGGTCTGCGACCTCAGAAGTCCACTTTGTGAGTGCATACTCGCACGTATAACGTAGGCCATAAGAGCTATCGGAATTTGATGCTGCTGAATAAATGTACAGCAAAACGATCGATCCATATTTTCGTTGCAATGCAAAGTCGTCCGTAACGTGTGATGACGACTGTATACATTAAAACAAACTAATAACACAACTTGTGGTTTAATTTCTATGCTTTTTGTTGCCTTTCCAACGTTTTTGTCTATGCCAACTTCAGCGTGGGGAGTACGACGACGGGAGTCGCGCGTTTTCATGACTTTCCAATAAATTGTTAATTTCTAATGCGGCCAGTACACAATGGCCCAAGATGGCCCACTGCTCGCCATTGCCATTGTGTACTCGGGGTAATGGTGTGCAGTGGCGGACAATATCGTGGCGCGCAATCGGACAGTTGTCGGTTTTTTGGGCACACTTCAAAGGATCGTGGCGTAGCGTGGCCCATCCCTGATTACACAGTGGCCCATCGTTCAGTCAATTGACCTTCAAGTTTTTTGATTTATATCAATCTGAGCACGTAAGTTTGCGCCTTTTGCGCCATTTTTTTTTAATAACTTTGTTGTTGTACATACTTCTGTAATACTTGTAAATAAATGAAATAAATAAATAAAATGCTGCGGCCGCAACTACATCCACGTCTATCGCAAGTGGTTTGCCAGACAGAAATGAGCCACGCGCCATTGTGGGAACAGCAAGTGATCGTGGCCTACAAATTGGCAATGGCTAGCAGTGGGCCAGCATGGGCCAATGTGTACTGCGGGCTTAACGTCTTAGCGCTAGAAAACGCGTGACTTGTGCCATCGTACTACCCTTTCCACTAGACCGCACAGCAAGGCAAAAATAGCGGATACACGGATTTATAGTGACTGAAACGACACAGTGTCTTACTTAGACTTTTTGCCTAGCCGTCACCGTTGCCTTACCTGCCGTGCCCTCTAGTGAAAGTAAAACTGTTCAGTAGGAAAAAAAAACATAAATGTTATTGTCATAACACTGATGATCTTCGGTAGTCAAGTACTAGTGTCACTTACAGTTACGATGAGCGTAAGCAGGCGACGGAAGTCTCCTGAGGTTTCGGAGCACATGTGCTCGGCCAAGGGGCGGTTGAACACTGCGGGAGAAAAGTGTTACAGACACTATTTATTCATTTCCATGTTTACATTTATTACACTATTTCACGGAGTAATTTTATGTGAAGTGTGATTAGATGAATTTGGAACACTACAGTTGACAGTACATGGCGCTTTAAGATTCGCACTAGAGCGTCGCTGAAAAATGAGTATAGAGCAAAATGACGCGACGCATCGCTCTAGTGCGTTTGAGGTCATAGAAATTAGTGGAAAGCAAATATAAATTGTCACGCGTACCGCGCTGTGCCAGTGCGGTTCAACCTCTACGTTAACCATCTCTTCTCAAATTATAATGAATGAAAATTCTTTATTGCACTAAAACAAATCTGTACAAAGGCGAGCTTAATACTAGATAATATTTTCTTCCAGCTAACCCACATTATATTAAACGTAATACATCTAATTAACTACATTATTTATAAAAACACAATTCCATAAAACACTCCAGAAACGCTCACTACAATAGTCTGGTGGAGATTTTACAAAGGAAAGACGTAATCACAGATTAAATAAATCGACTCTAAGAAGTGCTTTGAAGCTCTTATGTATTTTTTACAAATAAGGTCTTTTAAAAGTTAAAAATAAGATTAATTTTAACTATTTATATCTCTTGAAATCGATTTACATAATATTATTCCCTTATTTAACCTATATTCGTCCCACTGCAGTTCACAGGCCTTCTCTCAGAAAGAGAGAGTATGGGCTCAATTACCACGCGTGCCCACCGCGATATTGGAAATTTCCAGCGCTGAGCTAGTTAAACACCTCAAGCACTCAGGTTTCCTCACGATGTTTTCCTTAACACTTAGCGTTATGATACTCGTAAGTTACAGAAGTTATCATTTATTTAAAATGAAAAAAACAGGACCATAGTGAAACGGAGTGATTCATAAAACACTCGTCAGTGGCAGCTCCAACTATCTGCGGTTCCGTCTTTCCCTTTAGCATTTGAAAACTCCAGGGCAAAAGACAAACTAGTCACTTTTTTTCGAAACTAATCAGTGAATGCAGTTTTGTGCGGAATTTCCCTTACGCTAAGATAGTCAACCGAACAGGGTAAAAAACAAATTAGTCTCGGAGTTATCGACGCTTAAAAAATCGCATACAGGGAAAAAGCGGCATAAGTCAAACTTTCAAAATGCAATATCTCCAAATGTGTGTTGCTTGACTAATTTGGGGTCTTCATTTCATAATTCCAATGGACAGCATATCACTCACGTCTCTCGTAAGCCTCGACAATAGCGGCGATCTCCTTCTTGGTCCGCGTGCAGAGAATCTCGACCAGCGTGTGCTCGTCCGTGCCCATTCCCTCCATGCAGCGGTTCAGCTCCTTGCAGAGGTACTCCTCGGCCGGCAGCATCAGCGCCACGATCACGTCCTCGAAGTGCCCGCCCAGCTCGCTCTTCAGGTCCTCGATTATGTCCTGGGAAGTTTTTAATATAAATACATAAAGTGTGGTTATATATTTTTTTAATGCACTAACCCGTGCTAAGGACAATTTTAAAAAACACGGATTCACGTTGCGGGTTCGAATCCCGGCATGGGTGGAATTTTTAGCCTCTAAATAGGTTTTGACATAAAGTGTGGTCCAATGAAACTTAAGTGGGTAATCCTAGTACATCATAATTACGTTCACTGGACCTCAATACCTGTTATTAAGATTGCCTTTGTCTTAGGCGCAAATCATTTATTACGTAAGACTTTTGCTAGTGCTACTTTTTGTTCCCCTCCCTCCCTTTATAAGAAAAGCAACCAACGTCGGAATCTAAAAAAAAATTAGCGCGGTTCCGTTGCCATGGAAGTTGCTATGGTGGGAAATGGAAAAAAATACAATATTACTGACGGGTACCTGTTTCTCTCCAACCACAGCGCTTAAATGTATTGCTTTCATAATCGATCATACATTCTGGCGTCTAAAGGCATGACTCAGCGGATGTAAACATACTTCACGCGATTGATTATCTTTAGTTTCAATTCACCCTTATTTCAAGAGCTAAGCGACCAACAAGTAATTTTTCGAGTCTATGGTATTTTACAAGTTTTGGACTCTATTCCAAGGCCATAAAAGCGGTATTATAATTACAACTGTCTTATTAAATTGATAATACTGGAAGTGGCGTTGGCAATTTACAACAGGCCAAGGTCGCGTTCGGCTGAATCATACTCTATTTACTTTTTGTGTCTACACTAATAGCTCATGAAAACCATGGCCTTTTGTTATTGTTGCCATTTAAATAAGGCTGAGAGTCCTGTGGCAAGGTTTGGTTCTGTTCTAGCTCTGTAATTAAGTTAATTGACATAGGTAAAAGTACATGAATAACAAGGACACTCTGTTTCAATGTACATAAGAAGTGAATAATAAGTTATAGATACCTACTATGTAATATATGATCCCATCACAATTTTATCACTAAGCACTATAAGAACCAATACTTTCATAAAGATTGAAAATCACCATTAGTTTTCGCTTTTTGAAGTGCTGTCAACTGCACTCATTAGTTTTCACTTCACTTTTAAATATTTTTGTTACAATTGACTAGTAAGCTTGGAAGACTTACTGCCAGACGGATTAAAGGCTCAAAGAAAAATATTTTCTATCCACATGAAGTTTGTTTAGAACTCACCCGTCCATACTCATGTGTGAACGCCTGCGAGATAGCCTGCCGCTGGGCGTTGGAGCGCGAGCAGAGGATGTCAATGATGGTCTGCTCGTCTGTGCCAAAGCCTTTCATAGCACCTCGGAGTGCCGCTGCGTCTTCGGCTGCATTGAAATTGGCAACTCCCACCACCGTTGGCTCGCGCTGACGGTGGATTAAAAATAAGATCTTAATCCTCGTCGTAGTATATTTGTGTGCCAAATTTAATCTGAATTAGTTTAGTTCGCATGCTATGCATGTTTGGCCATTAATAACATTATTTGTAGCCCTACGTAATTAGGTACTCTACTAAACCAAGGACGAAAATTCTGCATGGCATAGTACCACTCAAAATCCAATAGCTTCTATTATTAGATGTAGCGATCACAAACTATTTACTTGTATGTAGGCATACTATCGATTTTATCAAACTTACGGTGCCTACACATCAACCCTCTACCTAATTCAGTATTGTTGGCGAAATTCCAACAGGAAAAGGGAAAAAGGGCAAAGAAAACTGTCCCTTCGTGTAATACATCATGTTCGGTCGATAAAGTTTACTTTCCTCCATTTACTTCCTTATTTACAAGGAAGAAAGGTCAAGGTTGCGTAGTTACCAGCCTGCGCCCTATGACTTCATCTGCGCCGCCCTTAATCTATTACTAATGGGAGAGGAATTTACTATATAATTAACTTGTACTTACCTGAGGAGACATTGTTAAAGTTGATCGACAAAAAATAAGTCGAAACTTGGTAAGTAGGCCGAGACAACGGTAGATCGAGCTGTGGAATGTGAAGATTTAAATCACTCAACTATAGTTAAAATGGCGTGTTACGCTCAGAAAAATCAACTATTGGGTTTATTCCACTTGTTGATGCACTGTCTTTGCGTAAATAATCACGAAATAGTTAAGAGTCGTGGGACAAAAATCCGATATTCGATTCGGGAAAACTTCCGGCCGCAACAATTTATGCCGCAATTGAACTGACTGAATGAATCACAGAGAATGTATCTAAACGAATGAATAATTTTGTAGTACAGAGTGCTTAGTGCGAGTTTGACAGATCCAATCGAATAACTTTACTACCGCGTTAATCGAGCATTGAGTAGTGAGTATGAGTAAGTTAACCGTTCGAACTGGCAAAACAATGTCACAGTACAACTCGCACTCGCGTTTATTCGTGTTTTGGCTGGTAAACGTGTTCACTTCTCAACGTAAACCATTACAACTCGCACTCAGCTATTTTAATTTCCATACTTGTCGCTAGGTGGCGCTTCCTCGATGCCATAGAAATATGAGTTTACGTTAACGCGATCGAGTAAAAACTCGCACTAAGCTCTCTGGAGTGAGTGAATGAATTTGGAAATGTCAAACTGGCTACGTTCCATTCATTCACTGAAGCGTTCAAAAACAACTTCGTTGAACTGTACGAAGAGCGAGAGCGCGGCTAATTTTGAAATGAGTACCTACTCATAATTTCCATATTTTTCTTACACGTGGAAAGCAAAGCAGTGGCGAAATAAAACACAAAATATTTTAGAGAAGAGTTCTATTTCATCTAGGTATGTCAATAAATATATTTCTCTTATCTTACCTATTATCTTAAATTATTTTGAACCTTACAGATCATAGAGTACCTCTAAATATACGAAAAATAAAAAGATAAATGTTAAATAAATACGACTACAAGGTTAACCTACGCTGAAATAGTATAGTTGTCACACGCATACTTTATTTTATATTATTGTTATGTAGGTAAACATATTTGTTTGTGGCAAAATAGTCAAAAAATCAAAAAACTTTCATTCATCCAAAAAATCTAAATTAAAACAAAGAAGCAAATCACATTGTCTTTTATAATGCGATAATTTAAAATAACTTATAACGTGACTAATACTTAATAATAACATAACGTGCTAATATGCCGGGCGGGCCATGGGCGGGCACGAATGTAGCCGAAAAAAGCGCGCGGCGCGATAGCTGAGCTACATTCCCATGCACAAGGCAAAACCTCATGAAAAGCATTACATAGTTGTAACTTTAGCTTGAAACAGCTGATATTCCATTCACGATTTCAATGTATTTCCAGTTAGAGTTGTATTGAAGACCCGATATTGTTTGGATGGGTATTTGTTAACAACGTGGTAAGGAAGGGCGTTCTTACGTGGAGCATGCTGTCTCCCTCGCTCAATCTAACATGTTGCGTATAATGAGTATTCTGTTGATAAATATGGTCCGAAGGTTTAATAGATAATAAAATTGCGATCATTGAAGACATATTTTCCTAATCCATTACCTAGTCTTATTTTGGCACCAACATTACTTTATTAAAAATTACGTTAAAATTACCTACAGGATAACAAATAGTAGATTGCTTTACGAGGGTAGAAAGAATCAATTCCCGAGGTATTTAGACGCCCGAGCGCCGCGAGGGCGGCTATAGTCCGAGTAGGAATTGATTCTTTTACCCGTGTTAAACACTCTACTTCTCATTTCGAATATGAGGAAAATAAAAGCTCATTTTTAATACTCAAATCTTAGCATAAAAGATTATTACCTATTTTTTTGCATTCCGTCTCAGATACTATAACAGATTAGTAATTTAGTACCCGCCAAATTAAGTCAACTTTTTAAATTTTCAATATGGAACTCATAATTGTTATGTAACGCGTAATTGCTGCGGCTTATTCCTCTCAAAGAAGTTTGAGCTAAGTTCACACTGGCTGTTTAGAAACTCACATAGCCGCAGCATTATTTTTAAATAGTTTTTTTTTAAAGCCTATTTATTACATAAAACTCTTCACAAACTGACAGTAGTTCTATTTTTTAGTTTTTTAGTTCATTCCGGCTCTTAGGTGGGAAGTAATTTGTATGAGTTTTTCCCTACCTATAGAGGGAAGCAAAATTTTCCATCCAATAATCAGATCAAAACAACACTACTTTAGTATAAGAAATGAAAAATATATTTGAAAAGTTTGATCTAAATTTCAAACGCTCAGACCACAAGTATCAAAAGAATGAGACAGCATGTTGCACGTGAGAACCTCAGAATAAGTTATTGTTCTAGGGTGAGAACAGACCTAATAAAATAACGCAAAACATTTTTCTTCAGTACCTACCGATATTTAGAACAAAAGTTTAAAATTACTAATTTCATTTAGACATTTATTTTAATAAAAAGTTATAATTACTTTGCTAAATTCCGCCAAAAATCCCACAAGCACCATGCGGAATTTAGCAAAGTAATTATAACTTTTTAATGCTATTATGGATTTCCGCAAAGTAACGCCTGATTCTACACAACATTTATTTTAACCAAACAATTAGAAGTTTAAAAAATGTTCCAAAAAATAATATTATGTATGAGTTATCAGGTCTTATTTATAAAAACACGTCTCAGGGTAGTTTAAATAATCTGTGGTTATTTAAACTGCCCTGAGACGTGTTATTATTTAAACTGCATCGGACCAGTGTTTCAAGGATTTTTATGGGCAAGTGGTACTGAAGAAACGGTTTTCTGATTTTGCCTCATTTTAATAAAACCCGTTGTAGAGTTTGAATCGTCTTTGCGAATTGTGTTCTTCCGCGAATGGCCTGGCCCATGACGGCCTAAGTTCGCCACTGGATATCTTCGAGTGTCATCAATTTCTCTGTACCTACATAAGCTATAGTCTGTTAGCTTTTAGAATATACCTCGGCTACTATCGGATACATTCGTGTAATAGAAATATCTGAACTAATATGACACTTTTAATTAAACATAACTTTTCAAAATAGTGAAAAAGCAGAGCAGGAAGTAGTATTACATTCGTGTGCTTTCGGCGAAAACCGAAGCCTACTCTAGAGCCCGAGGTATATTCTAAAAGCTAACAGACTACCCTTAGATCGATAAAAAATTGATCTCAGTCCACTTGATTTGTGGAAATATTTGTATTTGACACTAGACTATAATTTACTCCCACACAACGACTCGGTAGGCTCTATCGACGCCGTCCACGTAGTATCCGTTCGCGTACGGACTGGGCAGGATCTCAGTCAGCTGGGGAAGCAAACCAACAGATTCCATGACTTGAGGTCTTCACAGGCTACGCAAAGCTAGGAAATAGAGGGCCCCACCGGATGTTGGTGGTCCCTTTATTTTATTCTATGTGTTACCATTTTTACACATTGGTAACACGGTTAATTAAAGAAAGGGCCCAGTTAACTTCGCTTTTCGCTTACAATTTTTTTTAACCTAATTGCAAAGTAGGTTCTCGGGGCTGCAAGCGAAGCAAATTACTTCAGTCA
Organism: Yponomeuta sedellus; assembly: GCA_934045075.1. Taxonomy (NCBI): domain Eukaryota; kingdom Metazoa; phylum Arthropoda; class Insecta; order Lepidoptera; family Yponomeutidae; genus Yponomeuta; species Yponomeuta sedellus. Next base: position 22,309,541 of record OW203733.1, on the reverse strand, counting down.
GATGTCGCTGCCTGTACGTAATACAGAGTATAATATTGTAAAGAGGTTCGAAATTTCACTGATGCCGGTGAGTCGCCCATTAGCTCAGTTGGAAAGAGCGCTGGCACGGATAGCCAGAGGTCGCGGGTTCGAATCCCGGCATGGGTGGAATTTTTAGCCTCTAAATAGGTTTTTTTTTTATTCAGCTTATAAACGTCTTACTGCAGGGCGCAGGCCTTCTGTCAGAGAGATTGGAAATTTCAAGCGCTGAGCAATTTAAACACGTCAGATTCTCACGCAATAGGTATAGACGGCAATATTGTATGAGTGAGAAGTCCATGGTTCTCCAGGCCCTTTCTGTAATTAACAGCTTTATAAACATGAAATACCAACAGCCTGTCTTATTACAATTTAATGTAAGAGTGAAAACAATGATACCATGATATCTATTGATTTTCAAACAAAAAAAATGTGCCAACACCCAGTGTTAGTAGAAGTATGTACAGTACCTATGTGATGATAATGGAGGCCACAAAGTAAAAGTTGTATTCACAGAAATTTGAAATCAATAATTCTTTCAACGTAAAGAATTTACATTGTTTGCTAAAATAATGTAAATTTACTATGTTAGCCCCCAGCCTTCAGCCTGGGTAGTACGATGGCGCGAGTCATGCGTTTATGAAATTTTATGTCAGAATTTGACAATTAATGTACTGGAAAGTCGCGACTTTTGACGTTTAAACTAGTCTAAAGGCGCGTCTCGCGTCGTCGTACTACTCAGGCAGAACGTATTTGTAGTGGAGAAAAAGGCAGCGGAACAGTCGGCTTGACCAAGAATTATTTATTAGAGGTATGTATGCCACCACCATCTATCTCTACTTATTAAGAGTATAAGTTCGGTTACCTTATTATTCTGAGGGTTACCCTATCTAAGCCGATGACGTTTAATTTTAATAACAAAAGTACAACAAAGATGGCGAGCCAAATGCAACCATAATGGTAGAAATGTGTTACTTGTATACATGTAAAATAGATAAGTAGGTAGGTACACGTAACTTTTTTTGGAATAACTATCGTGACCTAATGATTAAGTTAACAATGTGTATTAGCTGTGCGAATCAGAGCGAGACCCTGGTCGGACTCATCCGACAAAAATCGAAAAAGCCTGGAAATGTCAATAATTGGGAAAAAATAGTAAATAATGTGTGTTATTCTAGATATCATTAAAAAAAAATGTTCTTTTAAAATGGGTTAACCTAGGCCTGTAGTTAAGTCTTTATGTGATGCAATTTTATTTAACTTGCTCTTTATATTCCACAATTAAGGATTAATTTGCATGGAACTTCAACTCTCTCCTAACGGCAGACACTTGCTCCTGACCACAGGTTATCCTAGTTCGAGAGCTTCAAAGTTCACTGTGGCCAATTGTATTTCTCAAGAAAGATATTTATTTGACTAAAAAATTTGGATAGTTGCGTTCTAGGTTTTTTTAGTTGTATATAGCTATATAAGGCGGATGGATGAATTGAGAAGCAAACAATGTATTTAGTATCACAGACACAAATTCTTTAATTTTAAAGTCATGTTAACATGTCTACATCAAAAATAGTCCATACATTGGTAAATACATCAATCAATCATCAGTAATCGTCTTTGACAACACATTATTATTGACAGTTATAGTTAATACATTGGCAACCGCGTCTGGCATTCACAGAATTAGTTAAGTACATGAATTCACAACAGTAAACATCCATTTTACAACACTGAGGAGTCTTAGAAACCCATGGAAAGTAGTAGAATATCATATATTATTTCAGGGAACTTTGAATCTGCGATAGAGTTTTATGGCAGAGTGCGGAGTCTGAATCCAGCGTGTCCGCCAAGTAGCAGAACGCAAAGCTCGGTATGTAGTATTACAAAATAGTGGGTCGTATTTTCAAATTTGCAGGAACACATACGGTCGTAGGAACGTGAAACGCGTGCCCGAGTCTTTGTTACGGGCATGTAAAAAAAGTCACGGTAATCATTGATGAATTAATTTCTTTACACGTTGGCCTCGGCGTCAAAGAACCAATGTCGTTAATTCTTTTAATTCAGCACACAGTTAATATTTTTTTTACTTAATACCCGACCGAATATTGAACGGATGCACACAAAGAACTTGATAACGAAAAAGAAAGTGCCTTGACTACTCTATAGGGTTAGTCACGATACTTATGATTGGTTCAAATTATATTAAGAAGACAGATACCAACGCCTGATATTTTTTTTTTGTTTTTCATGTTAATCTAAAAATGTTCGATCCCAATTTTAAACTAGTTTGGGAACACAGTCGAAAAAGCTTTGATTGATAAAACTTTTTAGCAAAAAGAGAAAACAAGAAACAAGAAAACAATTCGCTCTAAAATGAGAATTCGTTGATTTTGTCATGAATCTTGACGGAATTTAAATGGGACCACGTGAGGTTCCCCTTTCTTACAAACACAGAATTAATAAAATTAGACAATGTGGTAAGGAATTCGCTGAAAATACTAAAAACATTCAGTATATTCGCACGATTATACTGAAAACCTCCTTTTGTTTTAAGTCTGTAATGTTAACAATACATGCCTATTTTGAATGATAGGACTGGATGCTTATGCGAATTTCGCTGCGAATTTAAAAATACGGCTGAAGACATTTATTTATTAGCTACACAGTTACAGTACAGTATACATTTAACATTTAATACCAGCCTACCTACAATGATCGGGAAGATTACATTTATGAATTTTTCTCTTCCCAATCGAGTCCCGTTCTAAATCTTACATTAATTCATACTTTTTCAGTCAATTCAGCCGGCAACATTATAAAGTATACCTCCCAAAGCAAGGACGGTTCTAGAATTCTCGTTGTGATGTCAACCTTATCATGTTTATGACCTTAAAACTTTGCCAACGAATTCAATGTCACCCTGAAAATGTAAGTCGTTGGTAATCATGACCTATCAAGTTGTTAGCTCGTCCCAGTTCATTGAGAAATATAAACGGTTACTATAAATTTCCCGACCATTGTACTATTTAATATTTCTGGATCCGTCCATGCCCCGAGCATACTTTAGCGGTGTTACCAGCTCTTTACCTATGCTATAACCGCTTAAAGCAATTCTGAAATGCTGATCGTTCAACAAACATCATCAATTTCACTTTAAAACTCTCGCAATCCCAGCATTTTAAAATTCGTTTATGTTAGTTACATAAAAGTATTGTATTTATTTCATGAAAGAATTAAGCTCTCGCGACATCTTAGACTGTTGTGCGACTAAACGCGAAAGTCGCGAGCACTTCAGTGACAACACACTCATTTTGGCTTACTTCGCTACAAATATTCAGATTGTCAAACTAGACAATCAGAATGCAACCAATATGAGAGGCATAAAAGAAAAGTTAGCCATGAAAGTAGCATAACAAAACACAGGAGGCTATGCTTTTCAAACAGATAATTAAAAATACGCCACTGGAAAAAAGCTAGCGGATTTCAATACCTCGTTGGGATCAATAACGGTTGAAGGATCTTAATGAGAACGGGAACTTAACATAATTAAATGATCACCAAAATAAATATTTAATCAGCAACAAAGATAAAAAAATATCAATTAGCAGTTAGTAGAATGAATGAGCATGTGGTCAGCAAATAAATTCATTTTGGTCAGCGTAATTGTTTGGTCACCAAAACTCAACCTAAATATTAGATATACAAACCTATTAAGGTAGCACAACAAGATAAATTCCGTGTTTGTGTGCCTTTTTTGCCCCTTACATACGTTAATCTGTAGATGCAATATTATTAACTGATCAACTAACGATTGGTCAATTTTGTACCGCAAATCAATCTGTAAATGTCCAACTTATCAGAACATAAAACGTACCTAAGTCACGATTCTCTAACATATCAATCCAGCAATTTAACTGACCAATTTGAAATTTCCATCTCATCTTTTTTTTAATTCTGTTGGTCAATTTGACTATTTCGCTGCTCAATCCAGTATTTTCTGCCATCATTAGTTGCTGCTCAAACTACATTTAGTGACGACAAAAGAGATCTGCTGACCAAAACAGTATTTGTTTGCCGATCCAAATTAAATGCGACGAGAACTAAGCGAGCAGCACTCGATCAGCACTTCAGAATTCGGCGGTCATCCGCCCGATGCGGCACGAGAAGCAGCTGGCGTCGGTCGAGGACGACGACGAGGACGAGGGCCGGGCCGAGGCCGAGCCCGGGGCCGAACCCGAGCCCGAACCCGAGGGTCACGAGATCGTCTGCCAGTGCCGCCGCTTCACGCCCGCCGACAGCGGCTGGCGGGAGACGAAAATGGCCGCTTTACGTACGCCTACAGCACTGCTTTTCACCTCAAACGGAGTTTGCATTTGACAGTTTGCATGCTTATTGTATGTACACTCGCGCCGTGCCAGTTGCGCTTGACGACATAGACGAATGTGCTTCAATCAAGCTTCTCGCCTTTTAGACGTTAAGGGAGGTAACTAACACCAATGTAAAATTTCTTACAAAATGTGAAAAAGAGTCTCAGTAGTTATTTATAAAACCTACATAATTGAATTACAACATAACGCCTAAGTCCCGATAGAAACGGCTCTGCGCTGTATATGCATTGAAGTCCTACTGTATGAAGCACGATACCTATGATTCCAAGAGTCTCGAAAGGCAGTTTAAATAGACTGGTTAAGTATATTATTATATTTTAACTACATTTGACGAGTGTTTTTAAAATAACACTGCGAAGACGTTTGAAAAATTGAGAGGTTTTCTTTTTGATTATAAAATAATTCCCAAGTACTCTATAGATGGCGATGAACTGACTATTCGTTCCGATTTGCGCCCGCAAGGCATCATGGGAAAATCGGAACGCGCTAGAGATCGCTCACTTACCTCACATCTGCCGTTGAAAACCTTGAAAATATGGGTATAGTTTTTTGATCCTTTCTATGCTGTTCTGTTCTATTTCTGATTAAAATGGCCACCATCTGATGTCGACAAATTCTGCCAAGGTCACGGCTTGACACGAAATGGACATAATTATTTTTTAATTTCAAATTATTTAAGGCCTGCAGGGACTATCTCCCGGGTACTTTTTTGTACGTCGATATAGATCTTTTATAAATTGTATCGAATAACGCCACACGAAGGACTAAAAGTACCCCGTACAAAAAGTCCCTAAAGTTACCGAGAACATCAAGAGACCGGACTGGACAAAAGTTGGGTGTTTTCATTTAAAACGCCTTTTCTTTTTCAATTTCATGTTAATTACAACACAACGTAATCTCAGTGAATATTTGCTTCCGTAGCGTACGCTTCACTCAATTTCCGGGAAACAAATGACCGCACACCGTAGGCGTTGAGTCCGCGACAAGTACTCGGAGGACATTTTTTTACGATTCAGGGACTTTTATCCCTTGGGGACAAAAGTCCCTCGTCTGCGCAGGCCTTTAATATCAACATGTGGCGTGACTTAATCGATTTTGGCCAAAAACGGCCGTTTATAGCGAAAATCGATAAAAATCCTAGGATACTACGTTCTAGGCTGTTATATAAATTGTTATCACAGATATTAAGATTTTTGATGATAACTTTTTGAAAAAAACGTTATAAAACAAGTTATAATATTCATTACATTGGAGGGGCTAGTTAGCACCCGCGCCTTCAATCGTCTCATAACGTAGATGCAATTCATACCGAGACCTGGGCTAGACTATTAAAAATGCATTGTTGTTCGATGGAGTGATATTAGAACGTCAGTATAAATGACAACAATAAATGTTTTACTTTATACATTAAAAACTCATACAAAATAAATTTTATATCTTGTAACGATGTGCCAAGGCGTCAAATGATGGTTACATAATTATGTTCGATGGGTGCCTCTGATTATGGGGTAAACAAGCATAAGCGTGTTAAATAAACGTTATAAATAATTAATACTAATTTCAAAATGTTATTATAATACTAATTTCAAAATGTTATTATACGATAGAAGAATATTTAAAAGATAGTATAGATGAAATGAGATAAATAATTGTATAAATGTAACTTTATAAATATAATCAATTAAAATTGTATGATAATTAATCAAATTAAATTTAAATTAATGTAATACATACTTTTATATAGCACTTTAAAATGTTGCGTGCCCTACAGGGTCCACAAAGATCTTATCAAATAACTGTTAAGTTATAATGTAACAACCTTGAAACTTGTGGAATGCAATAAAGTATTGAGTATTGAAAAAATAGCAAAGAAATTACAGAAACAAAACGATTTGTAGTTAATACCAGAGGTAAACAGAACACGTCTTGTAGAGACACAAGTGATACTGGGTCCATACAAAACATGTTTTAATACGTATTCCCCAGCGTTTAAACTTTCGCTTCGTGCATCTACATAGCCAGTCACTTTTTGTGGAGCAAAATTATTATTTTCCGACGTATGAGATGAGTTGACAACGATTGCACGTCATATCCAAATATCCTTGCGTTCCGAGATGCGATGAAATCGATTACAGTGCGAATCCGTATAAGTGCAGTAGGCATAAAAACCCTATTTCGTGCCAGATACTTTGGGACTACTAAATTTGGTCGGATTCGCGCTGTAATCGATTTCATCGCATCTCGGAACGCAGGGTATGAAATATGATTTAACAAAATTGTGTTTGAATTGAACCAACGTTGTTGTAAATGGCATTATCTAATCGCGGTATATTTTACAGACTATAGCAGTCGGTTGGTGCACACTTTTTAGGTAAGCTCGCCTGTCTGCAAATTTATTTCCCGTGGCACAAAGAATTTTAATTTAAATCACCTGGAATGATTGGTCTATAAATATACTAATGTTGGTGCTCATATCGCAATGCAAATAGCAGTCCAGTCCAGTGTTAGCAGTCCAAGCAGTCCAGTCTTGTACAGTCGACAGCAGCTCGACCTTTGCACGTCCTTGAGGTATTTAGATATGGGCCGCAGATAATGTTCTCGCATGACAAAAACCTATTATTATTTACTATCTTTTCCGGCGAACTTTGTACCGCCACAGAATCCGTTCATACGATTCTTGTTACCATGGCAACGCAATAAATATCTTTGGCATAAAAGTTCTTGAAAGTTCTCTGAGAAACTTCTCCACGCAACGCCAAGTGAAAAGCACGTTTGCAAAGATCGACTTGCTGTTGACTGCACCTAGAAGAAATGAATACGTACCATGCTCTTTGTAAGCTGCACTGGCTCTATCTTGATGGGCGTCTGCTCCGTCTCGTCCAGTATGCAGCCTGGAACGAAACAAAGGAATATTTCATAATTTTTTTTTATATTTCGTCTATACTAGCTGGGCCCGCAACTTCGTCTACGCAGGATTATCGGGTAGATTTTTCCCTACGTACTTGACACTTATCGTCATATTTTGGACAATTCACACTGTTTAGAATAGAAGTTTGATTTTGGAACGCAGACTACTTGACAGAGTTGACAGTTGTCCTATGAGTCTGTGCACACTTTGACCTCTTGTTTTTTAAAACGTGTGGAGTGTTTGTTGGCTCAAATTGGTGTGGCAATTAGATTGCCGGGCTTGTATCTTCGTGTGAAGTGTGAGATACGTTCCGGGACGGATCCCGTGTTAATGCTTTTGGTTTTGGGCGACGGATCGCCCAAAATAGTGGACAAATATATTGTGGTGAAACGCGGTGTCGTGCAAGTGCACTGCAGGTACGTAGCTTTCTGGGGAATGAGCTCTTGGGGAAGTCTAGGGATCCCCAAACCTCAGTGCACCCACCCCGGGCGGCACCGGCTGCCAAGTCGAGGCGTCGACGCGGACAGAATTTGTAAGTTATTTGTTTTATTAGTTTTTAAGTATTAGTATTTAAGTGGGTCCATTACCCAACACACACAATATCGCCTGATGTATAAGCCATATTATTGTGAAGTTTAATTAAAATCCATTCAGTATTTTTTACGCGAAAGAGCAACAAATCCATCCATACTTACAAACTTTCACGTTTATAATATTAGGAAGGATTGTAGTGGCAGTGGGCGGGGCACATAGCTCGAAGCACTGATGGCCGTTGGGGCGGTCTGATCTGGAAACCACGGACCGGACGACGCAGCTTGGGCAGGCCCGCCACCAGATGGTCTGACGACCTGGTTACGGTGACGGGGAGTCGCTGGATGCGCAAGGCCGGGAAGTTTGGAAAACCGTATGTAATGTCCTGCCGTGGCGTCAAATGGCTGATGATGATGATTATATAGCCTATAAACTGCAGTCTTCAAATGCCTTCTCTCAGAGAGAGAATATCGGATTAATTACCACGCGTGCTCACAGCGTATTGGCAATGCAAGCGCTGAGGTGACATTTTAGGTTTCGAGGTTGATCTTTATTTTTTGGGACGCGCACCCCAAACTTTGGCGAATTTACGAACCAAAGGGGGGCCTTGGGAGGCCGGGAGGTGGGGTCGTCTAGAACTGCATAATACCCATTTCCTAGACTGTAAGTTCTAAAAATATCAATCATCAAAATATCCCGAAGTCAGCGGCCTATATTTTACAGTGTACATGTAAATTTTATACGAAATTTAAATTAAATTTTATTCTTTACGATAAAATAAATTGAATTAAAAAAAAACAAGGCAGGGGGGACCGAAGCCAAAATAACGACCTTATCGGCGACCCCAATGGCGACAGCCGATATCATCGCTGTCGTCAGGAGCCTTCGAAACATAGATTACGGAACATAACCGCGTCTGGCGCATGCTTAGGGTCATTGTCTCGGTTATATGTGTAACTCCTTATCTCTTCATGTACTTTGCTACGCGGCAGCAGTCCGCATGTATTGCGGAAGTCAAGTCAAGCCTTATTGATAAAAACACGATCCAACTAAACACTCCTAGATCATTCTATACTTTTTACTCTGTAATAACTTACGTCAAATAAAAAACAAAAAAAATACGCTCACTTGCAGGTGACGTAAAAACGTTTTTTCATAAAACGATCTTAACAGCTTAACATCTTAAATACAAAGGTTTCGCCATGAGAAACAGGTGGTAGCGCGGGCGGTTTAACATACATTTCAAGTGGCATAATAATTTTGCTCGCATTCAGTAGGCGGTCAGCCTTAGTGTCTGAAGTGATCAGTATTTTTAAGCGAGGCTACAGTCCCCAGGAAAGGAGTATGGCCAACTTTTCAAGAAATCAGAAGTGGGATAACAACTCTACTCGCCTTCAGTTGGCAAAGTCAGCCAGAATTGCGACCTCAGCGTGTGCCACAGGCCAGGCAGCAGCCTCGGGCGAGCCTCCTTGGTGACTGAAGCTAGCCTATGCACCCCGAAAGAAGTATGGCCACATTTCCGCGAAATCAGAAGTGGGATAACAAATCTACTCACCTTCAGTTGGCAAAGTCAGCCAGAATTGCGACTTCAGCGTGTGCCACAGGCCAGGCGGCAGCCTCGGGCGAGCCTCCTTGGTGACTGAAGCGGCCAGTATCTTCGCGGCGTCGACCAGAAGAGATGCGCGCCAGGAAGCGGCGTAGGTCAGCCGCATTGTCGATTGAGCGGCGGTGGAGCATATCATCGGGTAGAGAAGCGGGTGGCGGCGCAGGTTGTGGAACGCTATGCCTGTGAAAAAAAAGCTTCGTTGAGAAAAGAACAAAAGCCATTTAATCTTGGTGTTCCCGACCCGGCAGTAGCAATCGGGTTCTGTCGCACTGCTCTGTGGGAATTTTGATTGCAATGAGCTCTGTGGGAATTTATGAATAAATGAGAAGTAACTGAGGCATGTCTCAATTTATTTGTAAAGTTCCTATTTTATTACTGATTCATTTATTACCTTCACAAATACTTTCCAAGTATCTTATTCAAATATCATTTACTGGCTGATCTTATTTTGCAAGGAAAAACCATCCAACTGTTCTGACATTCTATTCTATGCCATGACATTCCAAACAAGCCGAACGTTGGGTTGGTGGGTAAAGTTGGGGAGTAGAACAGAGAATTTACAGCAGCGAAACCTTGCGGCTTCCAGTTGAGGCAGACCTGGAGCGTGCCGCGCCACATGTATGGTTTGGATTATTTTCCGAACCAAAACAAACTAACGTTCTATTGTAAAGTTTTGCAAACAGAAATGCCTCACCGTGCGACTCCCCGTTGAGGTACAGATAAGGGTGCCCGCCTGATGTTTGGGTGGGAATTCTTTTATGGATCAAAACAAAGGGTTTTTTAATAATAATTAGTTCAGCAGGCAGAAGCGAATGAACTTGCGGCTTCCTGTTGAGGTCGAAGCCGAGCGAGCCTCGCCGCCGGTGGAGCCGCCGATTCTTGATTCTAGCGCCGCAAGCGAACGCTTCAGTGACATTTTTGCGCAGCAGGCCCTTTCTTTCGATTTTCCTCTCCAGTGACTCTTTCATTTTCTCACTCTAGTGGTTCCCTTTCCCTGTCTGCAAGATGCGTTACCTTCTCTCTTACTCTGCAGCTGAAAATAACTAGTGTTGCAGGCAAATGCGACTGATCTTGAGATTTCCTATTATGGTAGAACTTGAGCGTGCCTCGCACAGGTCGAGGCGTCGATTCGTGCCGATTCCCGATTCTAGCGCCGCAAGCCGACACTTTAGTGACATTTTAGTGCTGCAGACCGACTCTTCTCTTTCACTTTATCATTTTAATGACATTCTAGCGGCGGTTCTGTCTGCGAGAAGCGCTACCTCCATTCGTACCTCCAGCTGAAAATAACAAGTTTAGCAGGCAAAAGCGACTGACCTTGCGGCTTCCTGTTGAGGTAGAACTCGAGCGTGCCTCGCCACAGGTCGACGCGCACGCCAACGATGGTGCCGCGACAGAAGCCGGCGCAGTCGCGCGCTTCGGTCGCACCGTGCTGCACCGTGCCGCGGTACGACAGACCGTAAGACTCTGTGTCTGAGCCCAGTAGAGACGTGAAGCGGAACTCCGACACCGTCGTGTTCACTTTATCAGTGCCGATGCCTATCATCTGTTGGAAGAGTTGGAGTTGTGTAGTAAAAGTTTATTTTTAATATAGCACAGACACTGATATAGGCCGTCCTGAACGACTTTCAGAACTGTGGCTAAACCAGGTTTAAACTGAAACTCTTCATCAATCAGTCAACTAATGTCCTAAGTGGATAACATTGGTATTGATACTCGTAACTTAGGTCTGGTGCTGGCACTGTTGCCTGAGATCTAGAAGCTAATTTAGGTACAGAAGACAATCGTTTATAAGCAGAATTGCAAATTGTAATACCTCTTAAAAATGTAGACCACTATTTTCAAATTTTGAAGAAACAACAGAAAATAGTACTTGAGGTTACTTTAAATAAAAAAAGATTGCTAAGGCTCTGTTTATAGTCCAGCTTTAGATTTGCCAGTAAAGCACATTTTGAACTCACAAAATAGTATATTTCATTACAAGTGCGGAAAGGCTGTCATTGCAAAGAGATCCGACAAATGTCTACCCGAGCCGAGGCGCAGCCGAAGGCGAGGGTTGGTGGTGGATTGTAAGGCAGTGGCGAGTAAGCTTATAAGGCCTAAAAAGTATGTAAGTATTAGACTAGGGCCAGATCATCTACATCACACACCGTTCACTGTCAGCTGAGATGGCACACGAGTCAAAGGGATTATAGAGTTTAGAATTACCACTCCATCGCATTTATAAGCAAGTAAGAAGTACGTATAGTAGACAAGCTAGGGTTATATATTACAGGGTTATCTATCACTCCATCAAAGTCAAAAGAATTTTATTCACTATAAAAACTAAACGTTTACTTAATTAACGGATCTTTAATTAAGAAGGATGTAGGAATAGACGAGATAAAACAGTAGGAAATCTAAGAACCTCAGATAACGTAATGTAAGAGAAAATCAAACCAAAGCAAACTGTAACTTATTGACCGTTACTAGTAAATTTAGGTGTACATTTCAAAATCTAGATATTTTTGGAGAAAAATGGACAAAACATCATTATTCCTGACCAAAATACTGTTTGATACAGAGTTAACATAATTATTCTACTAAAACCTAGCAATAATTGAACTAGCATTAATTCCCAGCATCTTTGTCATTTAAATGTTATAATAGCATTTTTACACAAAGTTTGCTTTAGACAGTGTTTGAATCTCCGCCTCATAATATAGCCGAGTCACTCAAATTTTTACACGTAAAGTAGAAAGGTATAATAAGGTGCCAGCTGAGACGGAAGCGGTAAATCAGAAATAAAACTGCAGGAACACTCCATTTCAAATGCGCATGTCCGACATTGGGGCACATTGCCAAAGCGAGTTCTTGGCAATGAACTAATGAATGGGTTTGTATTGTAAACAAACTTGTTCACAAGCATCAAGTTCAGAAGCAGATAACGAACGACCGATTTCAATATTACACACTCAGGCTAAGATTATACCTACATAAATACTGTGACAACTTGACCAAACTTTTCTCAGAATTCCCGCACCATTAGTTCATGGTTTTAGGGAAAGATTTTGAACTCATACATAGTAATGCACATCAAGTATTCCGTTTTAGTCCTAGCAGCTATGGCACTTTTTTGCCGAAAAGCTGCATTTTGCGATGAAAGCAAGCCGTTTTGCACAGTGATAGTAGGGACAAAAATAAGCGATTTGACCCGCAGCAGCACAAGTTTCACCCCTTAGGAACAGAGATGGCGCCACTTCTTTGAAAAACACTACAAAATTCTGACACGCTAACGGATGAACCGATTGCAATGAATAATATCTTAATCGAAAGGGATTAGTTATTGTATCATTAAAAAAATAAAAAAACTATGAGAACTGTCAAAAACCTTACGGTTTGTAACAATTTTTTTGTAAATTTTCAGTTTTTACACAATCATGCAAAAAAAAATTATGAAGAGTGTATGTTTTTTTCAACTCATATTGTTAGAAACTTAATACTGCATTAAATAAAGAAAAGATCATGCCAATATCTTTTCATTTTTCCTAAACCAATATCAATAGTTTAGGAAATATTTAGGTTTAGGAAATATTTAGCTGGAAAAGCGGGGTCATTGCCCTCGCGTCGTAGTATTTGTAAAGAAAAGGAATTTATTTTTGTGATGAAAGTGTAACGTTATTTATTTTAGAACAACGTTATAATTCTTAAATAATTATATGCGTTAATTATTACTTCTTTATATTAACAAACAAGTTACTTACAACTAGGAAACCAATATTTACAAGCACTGAATTACAATATTTATTCTACACTACATGCTAATGGGAGCCTTTGCGGAAAGGGTTCGTTAGTTTTTCGCACGGCTGGCCCCTAAAACAACTTTACTGGTCTTGCGCGCGAGCAGCCGGCGACACGCCTCTCGACTCGACCGCGCTCCCACTCCCATTCCAATTGTCACTGGACCATCGGCGAGCCTGCGCGTGCATAGCTCTGTTGCATCGCCAGCTCACCGTCGCTAACGGCCGGCGTCAGTTTATTATATTATAACAAGTTACACTGTTCCCTAATAAACAGCTGAAGTTTATTAAATAACAAAGATTTTGTGTTTCCGTCCCCCACACTTTTTGGGTAAGTTGCGAACAGCTATTTTATTATTTGGTAGTAGACCGATCGATTAGTTTTAATAGTGCTTGTAATAATGTATAATGTGTCCTTCTTTCCTTTAGTTGTAGTGCTAACAAGTTTTACCGGCAAATTTATACACGGTGTTGCAAAGCATCTCCATCGCTTGACCGCTTGGTGGCACAAAATGGCGTCTGACAAAATTGCTTGTCACTATTGCGTCATACATTATTTATCATTTCATTTCTCATGCATTTTCATAATATTAATAGAAATCCATCAGGTATTGGCTTTCATGTAGATACGCACTAGCTTGCAATTTAATGGTATGCAGACATTATTGTAAATTTATACTGCAGCTAGTATTTACATTTATCGTTTTTCCATTGTACCTCATTTTTGGCCTATCATTTAATATCATATTAATTTCATTATCATCCTGCGTTACTCCGCTACTGATTTATTTCACCGCCACTTACAAACTAGTTGGGTTTCTTCTTCTTTTGCTAAAACGGAGGCGGTGAATTGTTCCTTCGATGGCTGGTACTAATGCAAGGGGTTTTTTCCAGGGTCCAAGTTCCGGGCCACAATCCACCGCGGTCCCTACTGGGCCACAAGCAAGCAAGGCGAGGTTTTTCTAATCCGGCCAAGACTGAGGACACGACGTTATATTCCCGTGACGACTGGGACTGCTCCACCTTAAGCTTGGTCGCCGCCTCGAGAGGACATTCTACTGTTCCCGGATGGCTCAGGAGAGTACCTGACCGTGGTGATAATTAGAGAGAGACCGTAACCAGTGTGTAGGGCTGAACCACACGACTAGCTAGTACCTTTTGTAATAGCTAGGTTTATATTATTAAATTCATTATTGTTCTACCTGACTGTTTTAATTTATGTCTCCCGCCTCTTCAAGGCTAGCTGCGACATTGGCGCCCAACGTGGGGCCATGCGAGAGTGAGTGGTTTTCCCCTGTCCTTATAGTTTATAAAAAGAACGGACAACCGAGGTTTTGTCTCGACAGCCGAAAGCTCAACTCAGTGACCAAGAAAGATGCCTACAGTCTCCCTTACATTTCCGAGATTCTTGACAATCTCAGGGATGCTAAGTTCTTGTCGAGCATAGATCTTTCCAAAGCTTTCTGGCAGATTCCTATTGCTGAACAGGATCGAGACAAAACAGCCTTCTACATACCTGGGCGTGGTTCACTTCGTTTTAAAACGACAGCTTTTGGTCTCACAAACGCACCCGCGACTCAACAAAGGTTGGTTGACATGATGTTTGGTCCGGAATTTGATTTAAAGGCGTTCGCTTACCTCGACGATATTGTCACTGTTAGTAGCTCATTTGAGGAACACGTCTCGCTTCTTCTCAGTGTCCTAGAGAAGTTGAAGCAGGCGAACCTGACTGTCAATATTGATAAGTGCCAGTTTTTCAGGAGTCAACTTAAGTACCTAGGCTATGTTGTGGATGCAAATGGGCTGCGTACCGATCCAGAGAAAGTGGAAGCCATCCTCAATTATCCGACTCCCAGCAGTCGCAAGGATGTTAAACGTTTTCTCGGGACCGCTACTTGGTACCGCCGTTTTGTCCCAAATTTTAGTACCATAGCCGGTCCTCTAAATAAGTTGACTTCTTGTAAAAAGAACGCACCCCCTTTCGCTTGGACAGAGGAAGCAGATTCCGCTTTCAGTAAGCTGAAGGAATGTCTTGTTTCGGCACCGGTTCTTGCCTGTCTGGACTACAGTCTACCTTTTGAGGTCCACACTGACGCAAGCAACTATGGTGTTGGTGGTATGCTCACGCAGACTATAGATGGCGTTGAAAGACCCATCGCGTACATGAGCAAGTCTCTCTCTGGTGCCGAGAAAAATTACAGTATTACTGAAAGGGAAACCCTTGCCGTCCTAACAGCTCTCGAGCATTGGCGTTGCTATATTGAAAACGGCCAAACCTTCACCGTCTACACCGACCATTCTGCCCTTAAGTGGTTTTTATCTTTGAGCAACCCGACAGGCAGGCTTGCTAGGTGGGGCGCGCGTTTGTCCTCTTTTAATTTTGTTATCAAGCACCGAAGGGGCGTTGATAACGTAATACCCGACGCATTGTCGCGAGCGTTTCCAGTTTCGGCAATCACAACCGAGGACTCTTATTCCAAAACTCAGGACTCTTGGTACAAGAATTTGTATAGTTCTTGCTTAAATACGCCTTCTGCGTTACAAAATTTTATGATTAAAAATCAAAGATTATTTCGGCTCTCTAAAAACTTGAATAAAAGCGCGCTCACATCGGAGTTCGCCTGGAAGGAGGTTGTACCGAGTGAATTACGTGAGGACATCATTGCTGAAAATCACTCAGAACCTACAGCTGGACACTTAGGTATTTTTAAAACTTACCACAGGGTCAGTCTTCGTTATTACTGGCCGGGAATGCACGCTGATGTAGTTAAATTTATTGCGAAATGCTCACCTTGCCTTTCACATAAACTCGCCAACCACGCTACATTGGGTGAGATGGGTAGGCCTAAGAAATGCTCGAGACCCTTCCAAATGATATCAATTGATTTTGTTGGTCCATTGCCTTCCAGCAGGAAGCAGAACGCTTACCTTCTGGTGGTTGTTTGCTGCTTCAGTAAATTTTGCATGGCATTTCCCTTGCGAAGGGCTACGGCTGAGGGAGTTATCAAGCACCTTGAGGATTCTGTTTTCCTTGTCCATGGTGTCCCGCAGTCTATCTTCCTGGATAACGGTTCCCAGTTCATCAGCAAGGAACTCGATAATTTTTTTAAGAAATACAAGATCCCTAACATATTTTTTACGCCCAAGTATACCCCACAAGTCAATACGGTCGAGCGTTACAACAAGACGATCATGACTTGTGTTTCGACCTTTATCGAAAATGATCATAGGGCTTGGGACGTTAACCTTCCCAAAATCCAATTTGCCATAAACAACTCCGTCAACGAGTCCACCGGCTACACGCCCTCTTTCCTGGTGTTTGGCAGAGAACTAGTAACTTGTGGTTCCCATTACTTAGACGCAGACTTAGGGGATGAGGTCTTATTTCTCCCTCGTGACGTCTACAGTGAAAACCTCGGTCATTTAGCTGGAGTTTTCAACAATGTACAGGCATATCTCTGGCAGGCTCACCTAAGAAACACATCTCGGTATAATCTGAGACGTAAGCCCGCCGAGTTCGAGGTAAATGACATTGTCTGGAAACGAACCTACTTCCAGAGTGACAAGGATAATCACTTCAGCAAAAAACTGGCCCCTAAGTTTGCAAAATGTCGAGTAAGAACTAAATTATCTCCACTAGTCTATCAGTTAGAGGACATGAATGGCAAGGATCTTGGGAAGTGGCACATTAAAGACCTGAAGTTGGTTAATTATAGTTAGTTTTTTTTTTTTGAGATTTTTAAAGGTACCTTTTTTTTAACACCAAAATACGATTCCTGCCTTAAGTCAACTAATAAAATTATTTCAGTTGCCTTTTTTATGAAAGATTGCCTCAATGCTGACAGTTACTGTGTTGAGGTTAGTTTGCTAGGTGATGTATGAGTGAATGAAGCCTATTAGTTATGTTTGTAAGGTAGGGTAGGTTCTGATACGGATTTACAGCTGCGGATTTTATCCTTGTAGGGAAAAAATCCTTGGGCAGCGAGCGGCACTACGACTGTCCTGATTGCCAAGCTAAATCGTCAAAAAACTAGGTCGACAGGATTGTGGAGAAGTTAGTAACCACTTTGACAAGGAAGATTGGTCGAATTGGTTAAAAGTTGTTAAGAACTTCTTCTCCTATTACACTGTTTCCACAATCCTGAGACACAAACCTAGCGGTGACTGTAGGCCTTATGTAAAGGTTACAATTAATGAGGTCGAAACTTGTGGTCTTCTCGACTCAGGAGCAGCTGTTACGATCTTGGGTAACAATGCTCACAAGGATCTAAATTTACAATCGTCTCTTCGTTTCGATGACTCCATTAGGATAATAGCTGCGGGCGGACAAACTCTTCAGAGTGTCGGCTACATCAATCTGCCTATCAGGTTTGAAAGTAGTTTTCACATAATCAAGGCATATGTAGTTCCCGAAGTGGAAACTTCTCTTATTCTAGGCGTTGATTTCTGGAGGAAGTTTGAGCTGTGCCCCAAGTATCTTGGTTCCTTGGACATAGTTCAATCTGCTGATTCCCCAGTGTCATTGCTGTCCACTGCCCGCAGAGACCATATCACGGGCTACGACAATTTAGAGGAGAGTCAACGCCACATAGTTGACAATTTGGTTGACCAATTCCGTGACATCTCGATGGATAGAAAAGGCCTCGGAAGGACCTCTCTTATCACTCACCGTATTGATACAGGTGACTCCCAACCTATCCGCCAGCGATACTACCGTATGTCTCCCGAAAAGCAAAAGATTTTGACTAAGGAGGTAGACGAGATGCTAAGTCTTGACGTTGTGGAGCCATGCGAGAGTGAGTGGTCCTCCCCTGTCCTTATAGTTTATAAAAAGAACGGACAACCGAGGTTTTGTCTCGACAGCCGAAAGCTCAACTCAGTGACCAAGAAAGATGCCTACAGTCTCCCTTACATTTCCGAGATTCTTGACAATCTCAGGGATGCTAAGTTCTTGTCGAGCATAGATCTTTCCAAAGCTTTCTGGCAGATTCCTATTGCTGAACAGGATCGAGACAAAACAGCCTTCTACATACCTGGGCGTGGTTCACTTCGTTTTAAAACGACAGCTTTTGGTCTCACAAACGCACCCGCGACTCAACAAAGGTTGGTTGACATGATGTTTGGTCCGGAATTTGATTTAAAGGCGTTCGCTTACCTCGACGATATTGTCACTGTTAGTAGCTCATTTGAGGAACACGTCTCGCTTCTTCTCAGTGTCCTAGAGAAGTTGAAGCAGGCGAACCTGACTGTCAATATTGATAAGTGCCAGTTTTTCAGGAGTCAACTTAAGTACCTAGGCTATGTTGTGGATGCAAATGGGCTGCGTACCGATCCAGAGAAAGTGGAAGCCATCCTCAATTATCCGACTCCCAGCAGTCGCAAGGATGTTAAACGTTTTCTCGGGACCGCTACTTGGTACCGCCGTTTTGTCCCAAATTTTAGTACCATAGCCGGTCCTCTAAATAAGTTGACTTCTTGTAAAAAGAACGCACCCCCTTTCGCTTGGACAGAGGAAGCAGATTCCGCTTTCAGTAAGCTGAAGGAATGTCTTGTGTCAATACGATTCACTGATGATTTTGGTTTCAGATTCAGAAGCAAACTACGATTGTGCACAAGACTGTGCTCTGATCGAGAATCTATCGTTGCGGTGCGGAAGAGGACTAGTTTGCTTTTTTTTTGTAAAGAATGAGCTTACTCTTGACCTCTGCCTAGCCGGAGGGTGAATATGAGGATAGACCGAGGTTGCGCAGAAAAAGCCTGTTCACAGGCACCTCAGAGAGCTTCAGGTTGTAATCGTTCAGTAAAATAGCCGACAACATGGTGTTCCACACTTTGGCGCATTATGAAGGATGATGAATAACTCTTAGTGCGGAGCTTCGAAATGGTAACCCGCAGTACGTCTGGTGTTTCGGTTGCGGAATGGAGTGATTCTCCGAAGTTCATCTTGTAGAACACCGACAGACATGCAACTTGGCGGCGGTCGGCTAAGCTGTGAATCTTGGTTGCCAGTAGCTTTGAGATATCCATTAGCCTTATGATTCTTCTAGAGACGAAACCGGCAGGTCAGTATTGCTTCATTAAACAAGCTACAGACAAGCCTTCCGCCAACATCAGCCGCCCTTCACAACCACGCACTCCGTACAGTTTACCAAGCGGGACATAGATGTATGGGTAAATGCTTTGAATTTACTAGTTCAAATCCCATGTCCATGTTTTTGGGGATGAAAAAAGTCCTCCCACGGAAGAATAATATGGGCTCCACAATGGACCAACGGCCATTTGTTCGGAATTATCCCTTCTCGCCCATGCTCCTGTAAATCAGGCTACGACCCCATGCGCTGTGGGTGCTCTATCTTGCACTCTGCACTGCAATCCTGCGAAGGCGATTGTGTTACCAAAACGTAAGTAGAACGATCATGTTTTTTTTCCTTTTTCAGTTCAATAAGGTTCAAGATGGCAAAAGATGAATAATTTAAGTGAGACTATTCTGTTTTTTTTAAATTTAAATTCTATATGCAAGTACTTACAAATTTTGTATTTTACCACAAAATTCATGCATTCAAAAAATATCCACAATATCCATTTAAAAAACCTTCGGTTGACCCCAAATCAGTAGACGCAATTTCTGGAATATTTAATCTGATTTAACGACCAAAAACTCAAAGTATTTATACAAGAAAATGACAAATCTTTTGGCTTATATTTTTTTTTTCAATTTGAACTTTAATCGTGAAAAATCGGTGGAACGGTTTTTTTATAAAAAAACATTTTTTTTTTCTAAATAAGTGGCGATTGTTCCTAAGGGATGTAAGACCCCTCTCCAAACGCAGCATTGATATTGCGGGCTGTTTCTGCCGCGTTAGTTCCGCGTCGGATCGGAACTCGTATTCAAAAATCACTCGAATTTTCGCAGTATGCATCTTTCTTGTCTAAATTGAATAACAAAAACAATTGAAAGTCGATATTCAAATGTTTCACATTTTTTAAAAAAAGAACATCATAGAAACCATTTGAAAAATGTTTCATTCGAAAACCTCAAATCATGAAGATTCTATGTCAATTCAAAGAACCTATTGCAATAAAACGGCAATTTCATACTTTAACCTCTAATATGTTATAAAAGTACTTACAATATCAGTCCCGTACGTGTCAGTAAGCATCTTGACCTCCCAGTAGTGATGGTGGCCATGCTCAAACGGAGTGTCCCCACGCACCACGGCTGTGCCGGTACTGTAGGACGGGTGGAATGTCACCTGGCGCTGGTCCTCGCTCACGACTGCCATTGTGGTGTCCATCAGAGCCGGTTGCTCCCATTTCCACTCGTTCACTGTGAGATTTACATCAAATATAAGGAGCACAATAGAGGTTTCAACAGTATTTAGCTTATTGTATGGAATCAGGTGCTACTTTCCAAAATCCATAATAGCATTAAAATGTGAAAATGACTTTGCTAAATTCCGCCAAAAATCTCACAAGCACCATGCGGTTAGTTAAAGCACCGCCGTCCCTTCCACTTTTTCAAGCAGAAGCAAGACACAAACACCCCACCACCTACAACAATACTTGTGTGAGAAATACTTGTTTAACCTCTAACGCGAGGCATCCTCAGGCTCACAAGTACTTGTGATTTTCTCAAGTATTGATGTCGGTGGTGATGTGTTTGTGTCTTGCTGAAAAAGTGGGAGGAAGGGCGGTGCATTAACTAACTGCATGGTGCTTGTAGGACTTTTGGCAGAGTAATTTTCACATATAAATGCTGGTATTTAGCTTCTCATGACCAATAATAAACAACAGAAACGGCAAAGTGATTAGGAATGTTTTTTCTTCCCTCGTCGCTGGACAGACTGCGCTGAACTTTCTAAGTTAGGTACTGCAAGGAATGGAATGCCACTTTGTTTTTCTATTATTTCACTTGGAAGTAATTCTTTACCTCATGACATCACTTCACATGTTGAAATTAAAGAAAGAAAAGAAAACTAATACCAATCTTTTGATGGTAAATTTTTATCAATTGTTGCAAACCACAACGCATAGAAAGAGTTCTTCGCAATATTTTTATTTAAAAGTCAATAAGAAATCCTTCTAAAAAATTCTAATGGTGTTAGTGTAGTTAAAGCAGATCTCTCTTTCGTTATATTGTATGCTGCTTGACACTGCAAACGTCATCCTATGTCTCAATTCTGATCTTTCTCTAACTGTATGCCAAGTTTCATGTAAATCCATTAAACCGTGATCGAGTAACCAACATCCAAACATTTTCACAAACTTTTACATTCAAAATAATAGTAGGATGTTGCAAAATGTTTTATCTGCTACTGACTTAGGTACACCAATTTTTTAAATTTGGGTTAAATTTGACTAATTATCTTAAATTTTTCAAAATTCAATTTAAGATAAGATAAGATAAGAATATTCTTTATTGTGCACTGGAAAAACAACAAATACAAAACAATTGCAAATATACATAGTACAATTGCAATTACAATGGCAAGCGACACTTAAGAAGTGGAGCAAGTCTGCTGGCGTATGTGTCTAAATTAAATATTCAAGGTGGTGACATTGTTTTAATTACTGGAGGCCCTGGGTAAACATAGAGGGGCCCACTGCATAGATAAAATAAGCATTAGGATAAGATAAGCATTTAATTCACAAAATCTAACTATAATGAACATAATTATCATTAAAGAGAACCTGTGGTGATGGGCGACCATGTTAGTCCTCCACTATATAGACTGATTTAGTCTGCTCTGAATTGTCAAATACATACATGTATATTTTGACATTTTATTGTCATCAATCCAATTCAATTATTTTTATTCATTGAAAAAAATATGTTTACTTAATGAACATCAACAAAGTTGCTAAGTTTCATCTAAATGTTAACCCGCTAAGAGTGGAAAGTTACGAGATTCAAGTGCTGGACTGGCAGGAACCATATGGGCCCGTGAATAGAAGTTATTGGAAAGGAGACCCTGAGCAGTTTTAGGTCAGGTGTAACTAGACCTTAGTTACATCTGGCTTGAAACTACTCAGGTGCACTTTCTCTTTGTTGTCTTTTTGCAAAAATCAAAAATGCAAAAAATCTATAATTAGGAACTTCCGAACTTATCCCACCAGCCCAGTAGATAATTAAATGCCACCCCATCATATCATTGTCTGCTCTTACGAATTCGATTGTACAAATATATTTTATACCATATTGGCATCTGAAAATGTGAAAGTGAACAAGATTCCTAACGACCCAAATACACAGTATTGAAATCTCGTAGGCACTGTTTATTTGCACAAACTTATTGATGTTTGAACATAATCTTTTTGTTTCAATAAAAGGAAAAATGCTTTGAACAAGAACAAAAACACACCGTCTGTTTCCTCTCCGCAGCCACAAGCACTCAGCTGCTCCCAATGTACAGGCGTCCGTTTAGTGTCCCAGCACTCGCAAAACGGCGTAGCCTCTCCATCGGACTGCGATAGAGATCCGGCACTCATCTTTACCACGAGATCATCGAACGTTGAACAATAGAAATTGATTAAATTCAAAGCACTTGAAACACAACGAACACAATCGTATTTACGTCGCGAATTTGATCATTTGATAATTGAACATTGAACTGCTGAAGTTGCCAGCACTGTTTTCTATTTATCTTCGAGACGAGAACGTTTAGAAATAAATTGAGTGAATGAGTGAATGAAAATTGTTATTGCCAAAAAATGTATCGGACAAAACGAGTTTTCCAGAATTGATTCTGAAAGAAAATTCTTAAGATATCTTAATCATATTTAAATATAGTTTGAATACGCAGCAAAACTGTAAATAGTGGCACAAAAAATTTTGAACACAAACATTTTATTGATTGATGGATTTTATTGCAATGTTGGCATACGTGCATGTTTGTTTTGCTTTGCGCGCGTCTCGCCCCCACTCGCCCCGCCCCTTCGAAAATGGTTGTCAAAAGAAAAAGGGAAATTGTTGAAATGCACGCGATATTTTTAAATTAATTACAGTAGAAATACATTTATCCTATTGATTATAGCTAATATGTATGAAGAAGTGTAATATAATTGTTACATTTGTAATAATATGTGTTATCGACGGACGGTGACGCGATGAACATTCGCTTCTAATGTAAGTTTCCTCCGCACATATATTCTTCTCTTAGACTTTAGAGACCTTTCTGAGATCTATAAGATTAACATTCAAGCATTCAAGGAAAACGTAATTGAAGCTGATAAAATCTTACTTTTCGTCTCGTTTCAGCTACATTTCTAGTACAATGTCGCAAGTTTTCCTGTAGTTACCAACCGCGGCTGTGCCGAGAGCTCAGTGGGTGACGCTAGCACGCAGGAGCCCCGATGCATTTCTGGATAGACAAACGCAGCCAGTGCGCCTACACAGGCCGCCACCGCGTGCCCTCCTCACTGTCAGCTGGTATGTTCATGGGGTCAAGTTGGGAGTCTTTGTTTTTAGAACTTTTAAGGTAATAGCAGTTTCAAAATTATAATGTTGCAAGATGGACCACTTCGTTCTCTTGGCTTACCTACTTCATTGATATACGAAAATTAATAATATGGTTGACCTCTCCTAGAGGTGGCAAATATAAATCTAAACAATTGGGTAATTTTTTTAGCAATTTTACAGCTATTATTAAGGAAAAAAGTTAAGAAGTAGAATCTCCTTGAATAGAAAAGGGTATATCTATTATAAATTCAGACCCTAAGGGAAGCCCTAAATTAAATGTCCATTTTTTAGCAATTTTACAGCTATTATTAAGGAAAAAAGTTAAGAAGTAGAATCTCCTTGAATAGAAAAGGGTATATCTATTATAAATTCAGACCCTAAGGGAAGCCCTAAATTAAATGTCCAACTACTTAAGGGAAGCCCACTATTGAGCATAGGCATCTTCCCTATCATACAAGCCCCTCAATTCCCTCCTTCATAGTATTTTTTTTTAAAAAAAAAATCGGATTCTCCACCAATCCAGACTTGGACCCCGTGGAGTTTGGCCTGTACCTTCCTCAGGGAAGAGACCCGTGCCGCTCGGTGGGGACATAATGGGTTGATGATGATGATATTATGGACAATGTATGTATGACAGGTGTGGGTCGGTCGCGCGGACGCGTCGGCGTGGGCGCGCGCAAGGGGATGGCGGCGCCCGTACATCGCTTCGCGGCCATCGACCCGCCGCCGCGTCGGCCTCGCGTGCATCGGAACCACAAGTGAGCGTCTGATCCAAAGGCGTTTACACGTAGAATGTTGGCTACCAGCGCCGTTCTGCCAGCGCTTATCGGAGCCGGCCGGCTCAGACAACAGCTACACAAAGAAGCCCACTGGCAGTCTCTCTGAGTAGCACGCAAAATGTCGACCTCGTTTGACAAAGATTTGTTCCGTTAGAAAATATGTTTTTCAAAATTCAAAGTGGCCATAAAAAAATTAAGAATTTTGGAGAATAGTTCTACGTGTATACGTGTATACGCCATTAGCCTTATTAGGAGAAATATCTGGCTACCATAGGTTGGAGGCGCCGGTACATCGGTTAGCCGCCGTCTGTACACTGAACGTCTGATCTTACCCTTGCCGAGCTGGCTAAAGTACAGAATTACAGAATTGGAGGCGCCATTGCAGTGCGTCGTCACGCATACACCGGGATTTACCCTTGACTGACTGCTGTTCATTGGTTTGACCAATGGCTACTACTGGCTACGCCTAATTACATACTGATTACTGGCAGCGGTTGCATGAGGATGGCTGAAGACTGTAAGAAGTGGTTTGCCTTGTTGAGACTTACCAGGTGTCCAGCAGCGGATTCATATGTGATGATTGTTTACAATTCATCGTCCATTGTATCAATCAATCAGCCTATATTCGTCCACTGCTGGATATAGGCCTGCCCCAGGCGCAACACTTACTTCTGTCTTCGGTCATCCACGTCCAGCCACTGCTAGCATTCTGCCTCTGATCGTTAGTCCAGCCGCGCGTCCTACGCTGCGTTTGCCAGTCCGTGGTCTCCACTCGAGAACCTTTCCACCCCAACAACCATCGGTTCGAAGCGCTCGTGGCCTAGTCTAACCGAGTGATTGGAATCAATCACTTGAGTTAAGCAACAATAGGCGCGGTCAGGTGCAGGATGGGTGACCGTCCCGTGACTACCGCTAGTGGCATTTTTCCGAGCGCTTCCGTGCTTCGCATGGCACGGTAAGCCGTTGTTGCCGGCTGCCATGTGATGGCGGTCGTTAAGCCATGTCAGTGGCCTTATGGGCCGCTTGATAAGTTCTGACAGTAAGACCAGCCACTAGTCTTGCAAGGCTCCACCAATCCGGACTTGGCCCCCGTGGTGGAGTATGGCCTATACCAGCGGTTCTCAAACTTTTGGTTACGGAACCCTTTTGGAACCCATGTGATACTGATAAAACAATTGTTTAAAAAATGTTTTATTAATAAGCATAATAAAAAAGTACAATGTAACTTACATACATAAGCCCATGCCTGTATCCCAGAGAGGTAGGCAGAGACCAGGGACTGCCACTTGCCAAGATCCTGACAGGTCTCCTTCGCTTCACCAACGTCCATGAGACGCCGGGTTGCAATGTAACAGTCACTATTAAACCCCTACAGGGGTAAACCCCAAGGAACCCTAGGATTCCGCGGAACACACTTTGAGTATGGCTGGCCTATTCCTCAGGGAAGAGACCCGTGCCCCTCGGTGGGGACGTAATGGGTTGATGATGATGAACCATCGGTTCTTCGCCATATGTGACCAGCCCACTGCCAGTTCAGACTACGTCCACTGTATATCCAGTACTGAAGGTCCGCTTCGCCCCCAGCCCGCCCCCGGCTCCGGTGCACGCGCGGCGGGCTCCCGACGAGCCTTCTCTCTACGTGGAGATCCCGCCGTCGCCGCCCGCGCCCACCATCGCCTCGCTGGCGGCCGCCCGCAGCGTCACGCCCGATACTCTGCTGCGGACCGCGGCGTTGGGGCTCCACGGGTCGCCCGTCATGGCCCCGCACCTCAAGTTTGGGATGCTGGTCTCCGCCGCGCTGGCCACCGTGTTCCTTGCGGGCGCGAAGTACTATTTCGATCGTCAGGTGAGTTTATGTCACAGAGGAAATGGAGTCGGGTCGTCGCATACTTTTACAGGTTCAGAATTCTGTGTTTCTGGTGACAAATACAATTTTGATCGTCAGGTAAGTTTCTTTCACACGAAGCAGGTCAGCTGAAGCGTTGACAGGAGAGCAGCCCTCTTTTGTTTCACAAATGAAACGAGAAAAAAACTTTCTCATTAAATTAAATTGAATATAACTTTCTCTCACGCAAATATGGCCTGAGTTTTAAGTAACAGATTATTTTCTTTTTTCTTATTACTAGCTTTTGCCCGCGACTCCGTCCGCGTCGACTTTAGTTTTTTGCAGCCCCGTTCACTACCTTAAAGGTTTTTAAAAAACGGCGAAACACGTGTTTAATCAATTGTGTTGAAGAGTATATATTTTAAGTTTCAAGAAAATTAGACAACATTATTTTTACCTAGCATACACATTTTGGCAACTCTTTTCGCCCCCTTTGGGGTTGAATTTCAACAAATCCGGTCTTATTCCTTGCCTACATTATATATTGACCCTCCATGCAAAATTTCAGCTTCCTAGGTCCAACAGCTTGGGCTGGGCGTTGATGAGTGAGTCAGTCAGTACTTTGAATTTTATTTATATAGATTGTAAAACAATGAGCATACTATCTGGTATTAAGCTCGACTTTGTACAAATTTGTTTTTAGCGCAATAAAGAATTTTCATTCATTTATACTCTGTACATTGATGTGGTTTGAGAAGGCAGTACATTATAAAATTCCGGACTTTTCGGACGCATAGTCTCAGGGCGTAGGACCTACCTCTAAATTACGTTTTTATCCGCAGATGGTGCGCGAGTCGGACCGCAGCGACGCGGGCGGGCAGGCGGGGGTGGTTTGCGCGGCGCTGGCGGCCCTCGCCGGCGTGGGCTGCGTGCTGTCCATCTGCCGCGCGCGCCCCGAGCCGCCGCCGCTGCCTCCCGACCGTATCTCGTCCACTGCGCGCCGCCGCACCCCGGTCAGTATACACTTCGTACACTTGCTGCGCTAGCGGTCAGTGCACGGTTTAGCTGCATTAGCGGTCAGAGCACAACTAGACTCACAATCAGCTCTCGCCGGCGTGGGCTGCGTGCTGTCCATCTGCCGCGCGCGCCCCGAGCCGCCGCCGCTGCCTCCCGACCGTATCTCGTCCACTGCGCGCCGCCGCACCCCAGTCAGTATACGTACACTTGCTGCGTTAGCGGTCAGTGCATGGATAGCTACATTAGCGGTCAGAGCATAACTCGACTCACAACCGGCTCTCGCTGGCGTGGGATGCGTGCTGTCGTTATGCCGCGTGCCCCCCGAGCCGCCCGACCGTACTCGTCCACTGCGCGCCGCCGCACCCCGGTCAGTATACACTTGCTGCACTAGCGGTCAGTGCACGGTTTAGCTGCATTAGCGATCAGAGCACAACTCGACTCACAACCGGCTCTCGCTGGCGTGGGATGCGTGCTGTCGATATGCCACGCGCGCCCCGAGCCGACTTACTTTACATCTGGTCAGTACATGTACACTTGCTGCACTAGGGGTCAGTGCACATACACTTGCTGCACTAGCGGTCAGTGCACATATACTTGCTGTACTAGCGGTCAGTGCACATACACTTGCTGCACTAGCGGTCAGTGCACATATACTTGCTGTATATGAGCGATCAGAGCTACGATAGCAGTCAGTACAGTACGCAATTAGTTGCGCTAGCCGGTTAGTTAACAGCACAAGCACATGTAGCACAAGACTTCAATAGTAAGCGTCAAACAATAAATGGTTCAATTAATGGAAAAGTTGTCTAGTCGAAAATTGGGCAATAACTGAAAGTGTTACTTTTTAAAATATATGAGATTTCACGATACGAACGGCCTTTTTTATAAAAACCTTAAAAGTAATAAGTTTTTGAACTAAAACTTTCGTAAGCCCAACACACTGTAGACTTTTAGTCCGGATCTACTTACGGGTGTTGTTTAAATAATAAGTTTTATAAAAGCCTTACTGCCTTATTTATAAAAACTATATTTCTTTTATTTTATGTGTGATAACGTATCTTGCTTGTAAAATCTCCACCATGGACAATTATAGTCAGCATTTTTGGAGTGTTTCAACGAATTGTATGTTTTTTTAAAAAGGCCATTAGTCACCTAGCTCGAACTCTTCGCCTCCTTCCAGCCGCCCTCGACGACCTCCCTGGAGCCTTCGGAGGACATCTCCCTGGGCGCCCTCCTGGCGCCGCCGGCCGACCCGCGCGCCGCGGAGGCGCCCCCCCCCTACCACATCGCTGTGCTGCTCCCCCCGCGCGACGCCTCCCCCCCGGCCTACCACGCCATCAGCTAGCTGCCGGAGTCGGTGAGTCAGGAATACATCATCTAGGTCGCCGCGCTGGGGCTCTGAAGCTTCTCCTGTGACGTGTGTGAGCGTCGCCGTTTTCACGCCGATTCCTACTGTGTTCTTAAGGTGTGGAGTTCCAAAACTGTGCTGGACTGTACTTAGGGCGATAGGATCTATTGCTAACCCGTCTAAAGAGATAGTTTTGATCGCCTTTTTAATTGAAATCAAATTTAAATTTTATTAGGGTAGCACAGAAATGGTGCCTCAATGAATGTTACAAGTAAAATTAGGTGTCCATTTCAACTCTAGACCATTTTGTTTGGGCAGTCTCTTTGAATAATTAAGGAATCAAAAATGTGGAGGAATCATTGAGAATCCCACTGAACAAAGAGCTGAAAGCCGAACAATATTCAATTCAACCAACAACACGAGGAGGAAGCTTAAATAATGTCCTACTGAAGTAGCTGGTCCGAGGGATTTTCACACCTTAATGACACGTCCTAGGCGAATATTTAATTTAAAAACGGTGACTTTTTACCATAACATACATCACAGGAGATGCAGTTTCAACTCAGTTGTCCAAGGAGTGAGCAAAGAGCTCAGTCCCTGGCGGACTGAATTGAGCGGAGCAACAGTATTATAGGGTAGTTGTGACATGTAGACACAGCTTTAATATTTCACTTTCGAAGGAAAAGAAAATATACAAATCATGCATTTAACCCAAAGACCACGAGACTTCTATGAAGACATCATCGTTGTATCGCAAATTCATAAAAACATACTTAACGTTTGTTAAGTATGTCACAATTTTGTTACAAATCATGAGCAAATCCAACAATAGTTGCAAGAGTTTTGAAATTGGGAATATAAAGTTTATCTACAAGTCACGCTAGCCCACTCCGATGCTGCTGTCAATCACGATTATGTATACCATAAACCTGTGTTAAGTAAAACAGACAATATAACTGTGAAGTCGATGGTTGGGCAAGCATATACAACCGTAATGTTGTTATATGCGTCTAGTATCTCCTCTTCTGTGGGTGCGTCTGATTGACAGCAGTATTGAGCAAGTGCTGGGGTTGGGATAGGGTTTATAAGTGTTTGACAATCGTTCGTCTGTCAGTGTACAAGACAGACTAAAGTAAGTGACTATATGTTATGTATAATGAATTATGTCGATGTGATGTTACAACGAGAGAGACGGCCAGTTATTGGCATGATATTTTGTGAATCCCCTTTACCAAATCGTCCAGCCCCAATCCCAGCGTCTTGACCTACCAAGATGTTAAGTCCTATCCTGACTCATCGAGCGTACGAGAACGTAACCTCTGCGCAAAACTAGATAGTTTTCCATAGGGCCTCGAGTAATTAATGTCGAGTTGTCTTAAGTTGCTTTGTTTTTTCGAGGCTAATGTTGAGGGGTTTACCATGAGATCACTAATGGCATTATCAAATGAAATTAAAATATACACTCAATATTAATATTTGTAACGACAAAAAAAATGGTGAAAGTATGGTTGCATTTGTTTATATTTTTATTAGCGGGTACATGGTTCAGTGTGCCACAGGATTGGACGATTAGTTCAGTCTGGTTATATTATTTGTCTTAATATGTCAATAAATGCATTCTATTCTATTCATATTAATCGCGATTTGTTATTTGCTTGGTAAAGCGTAAAAACTTTAGTTCCCGACGTTTCGGCAACGTTGCAGTTGCCGTGGTCACGAGTAGACAGAATTGGCGAGTACAATCAATTATTGTAGTGAGGGTAGGTGGTCATCCCTCAAGTCACACTTATTATTAGCAGCAGGCCGACACCCAACACTCACTACGTCCGCGGACAGGTGCGGCGATTTGTATATATGTACTTAGCACTGGGTTCCATGTGCTTGAACGCTCATTTTCTCTCATATTTTTTTATTTCAATTGTTTCCCGAACGATCCTTCGATAGTAATGTCGATCGGTTGAGAGAACTTCCGATTGATGAAGCTCGATCCAGTGGTTCTAAGTTTGTTTTATGTAGTAAATAATCGCGATAAGACCCGTTTAATATATAACTTTGTTGAGTGTTGAGTAAATTTGCATTCGCTTGGACTGTATCCGGCTCCATACATAATATGTATGTGTAAAGATGTGACTCCTCCAAATGAACATACAAAACTGTTTTATTGCCTCCAGTTTACGAGTAGGGTGGGACAAAGCCAAGGCATGGAAAAATATATAACCATGGTGGTCTCGTGGTAACCCAGCGACTTGTGTGTCTAAAGAGCTTTGTATATAAAACGGTGTATAGTCCCGCTCAAGAGTTCACAAGAGATTTGTATCTCTTTGGAACGAAGCCTGTGACCCTCCCATGTGGCATGAGGTCACATACAACATGTGTTTAGTTGTAAGGGCATATGTATTGACCCTCTTATACGTATTTTGTATCCATCAAGAAGTAAGGCAGATCCTGTGTGCTCGGTTCACTAGAGCCCTTGCTCCACTGTGTTGCTTTAGTTGGCAACTACTAAAGTGCACTGTAGAATAATATTCTTAAGATAAAAGGAAATATTATTTGAAAAAATATTTTAATTGATATTTACGATGGAAAATTTACTTTTTTCGGGGCTTTGGCACGATAGCGACATTAAGTCTTTGCAGATCGTTTCTGTTGTATATTTTTCAAAGAATATAACAGTGTCTGTCAAGAGAACACTAACTAAAGTCATGCAGTGGAAAAGCATCAGTCTGTCGAGTAGATTTTTTCTACTCAGTGTTAACTCTTAGTAGTATAATTGTAGCTGTATTCTAGTCTGATTTTACCTCTTAAATTGATGCATTTACTTGTGCTAAAAGAAGCAGTGGATATTTTAAAACTTAAGGCGGTTCGGTCTCCATACAAGTGATGCTTACTGCCGATTGGTAAATTGATTAAGTGGAATATGGGCAGTTCGGAAAGCGTTAAGATTGTACTTAACCCAACCGCCTTAGCACTGTATAACGAATTATGGATAAAAAGGGTATACAATCCATGATGGTTAACTGTTTTAGGATTAAAATTAATTGATATTTCAACGAGATATCCCTTTTGGCTTCCTTCCGGGTGATTTTAAATGGCTTTTATATTCGACCGAAAATGATAAATGGGCCAAATATTTTAAATTTTAAAGTGTATCGTAACACGAATATCCGTATCGGGTTCAGTATATTGTTCTTGAGTATGACTTTAATGTCGCCTATTTAATATTTATTGATTATAAAAATATAAAATTGCACTACGGCCCGAAAAAGAAAAGAGACGCGCTGAAAATCAGCGCTGCGATTACGCATTCACGGCAATAAAGCTACAATGGCAATTGCGTGAGCATGGCGATTTTATTTCGTTGCTGCTTCAAGTCTACGCGCGGACATACATCGAACCTTGAAGGTGTCAAAGGTATGAAAAAACACCCCACGTCTCCCGTCATGTCTGTCATAGTAGAGTATGTTACCTTTTAGAATATACCTAGGCTACTATCGGATAGCATTCTATATCCGGATAACATACTATATCCCATTGGATATATTCGTGTAATAGAAATATCGGAACTAATATGACACTTAATTTCGAAATCAGAACGCTATCACCAATACGAAAACCGGTGAAAATTGGCGAAAACCGAAGCCAACTCTTGAGCCCGAGGTATATTCTAAAAGCTAAGAGACTATACTATGCCTAACAGAATCGAGGTCCAGGGCACGTACCTTTTTACCACAAACATGTGAATGAAAGAAACTTAATATTTACCATTGTTGTAACATTTGTGGTAAATAAAGTATCACTATATCTCCCTCCATAAAGTTCAACAGGACGGACGCACGTGCAACGAACCGCATACGGATATAAGTGAGGCGCTGGTTCATTACGGTATTTTAATGTTTAGCTAGTGATTTTAATTCAATTGTATTTTATAAAACAATCCATGTATTTACAATAAATATTGTACAGTGGTTGTGTGATAGAGGAATCTCAACTCTTGCATAAATCGGTCGTGATCAACCATGCCATGTTAAATTATATTTATTGAGGATTCCAGCGGGAACTTTCGTTACCCTTACACGTTATAAATGTTATTCCGGATTAACTTACTTGCAAGTCCTAAAGTCCACGATTTAGCTCTGCGGATCAGAAGCGCTCGTGACCCGGTTTGTCTAGACAAACCGGGTGATTGGAATCAATCACTTGGTTAAGCAACAACAGGCGCGGTCAGGTACAGGATGGGTGAACGTCCCGTGACTACCGCTAGTGGCATTTTTCCGAGCGCTTCCGTGCTTCGCAAGGCACGTTAAGCCGTTGGTGCCGGCTGTCATATAATGGCAGTCGTTAAGCCATGTCAGAGGCCTTATGGGCGGCTTGATAACTTCTGACAGTAAGGCCCGCCACTGTCTTACAATCCTCCACCAACCCGGACTTGGCCCCCGTGGTGGAGTATGGCCTAACCTTCCTGCGATGCAGGAAGAGACCCGTGCCCCAGCAGTGGGGACATACAAGGGTTGATAACGATCAGATCGAAACATAAGTGAATCCTGAACGATATTTGTAATAAATATTCCCTCTTCTTCAAGTCGTTACAAAGTTGCTAATCGCCTTCAGTCTTCACAAATCTCCAATTTTAACGCGTGAATACGCATTTCACGATTATTAAAACTAACACATCCCTCTATTTTAGTAGGCATATGTTCAAATGGGCAAGCGCACATCAAAGTATTTTGAACGAAAAAGAAAACTCTTAGTTTTATATAACTTTGAAACCCCAATATTTTAAAATATACACCTATTTATTCTCCTTTAGCTGTAAGTGGCTAAGAAAATGTACACTTTTATGTATAGTTAATGTATGAATGTATAATAATAATAATCGTCCAGTGTATAGGGTAGTTATAATTTTTGATTGAACCCATTGTGTATACTGCTCATATATTCTTTCAACTGTATTCGACAACAGTTAGTAACTTGCAAGGCCTACATTTAAGTAAGAAAAAAAGAAACGGTACTTAATTTTTTTGTCAGTAAGTCTGTATAACAAGTAGTGAATATCTAGTCCCCGTCGTTAGAAATGTGATGTGTTTTCGGTTAAGCATTTTTTTATTCGCAACTATTGATGAAAATAAGTTGATGTTTATTTTATACATTACAAGGCGCTTGATTAAAAGTATGATAACTGAATAAATTGGTTTTCTTCATGAAGTACCTGCTATTTTTATATTGGGCTTTTAGACCACAATAACGAATTGACACCTCATCAAAATCGGAAGAGTTGAAATGTTTTCTTTGACCACCCTTTAAGAAAAATAAATATAATTGTAAAAGAAACGGGATTATTTGCACTACATCAATTTTCTTCAGTCTTCACAACAATTCTTTTTAAAAAGTACAATCGGAATAACGCTTTTGAAAAAAAAAGAACGAAGCAAGCTCATAATAATATATTTTTATACATTTTCTCTCACTTGATATCATTATTAAGTACAGTATACAATAATCGTGTTAAATAAATAAAAAATATTTCTTCATCTAAATTATGCTAGGTAACTTAAACCTAATAGAGACATCATAGTCGTTCACCATTCTGGCTTTTACATTGACTTGTGATGCTGAATGTACCATCGGCCAGGATTGCGGTGGATCACCTTAAGGTTTGCTTACCCTGCAACGCCTAGAACAAGTGTTCGCTTATAAAACAAATGGATTTTGGAGGTAGATAAAACTAAAAGGCCTGGGGGCCAGCCAAGACCTTCAAATGCAAGCTACAAGCGAAAGTTTCAAAAGTGATTAACCGCAACTCTAGCGGAGTGTAGGTATATGTAACAAATTAGTGCAGGATGTGTAAAAATAAATCTTTGTTTAATCATAGCTGAATTTCTACAAATAGTTACATAGAACAGATTTCATATTTTAATTTCTCTAATAAAATTGGTATAGAAATAACAAGGGAATATTAACGAACACAGCATGTAACATAAATGCGTATCAAGATGACTAGGTGTCAAATATTTTACGTGTAAGCAATAGTGGGCATTCGTCGGTACAACACAGTCGTAACTTCGTTTATAAATGCAATTAGTTGCAATTATTCGTATAAGTGCTTCTGATATTTCTTCTAAAAACCTAATTAGATGCTAAAATCAACTCACTTAAACGGCTATAGTTCTACCACTAAATTAACTAATAGGGTAAAAACCGGCTTTGATTTTCGTCGAAGGGACATCAAATGACTGAAAAACCACTACAGTGAATAAAAATACCAATTGATTTGTAATTTGGAATGGTCGCTGAGTGCAATAAGTGTAAAAATGAATTTCTGCTGGATGTTTACAAGGCGATAGATCTGAAGTAGGCAGTGTCGTTGTGAGAATGTAAACAAATCGTCGATAAAATGGTTAAAATACGGAAATATACAGGATGTTAAAAAAAAATGTATACACGATGTTAGGTTTAACATCAGGGCTAGTGATTGTGTCGCGTGGAAGTTATTATTATTTTAAAAAGAACAATTTCTTTACATCTAGACGACATGTGGTGCACAGTATAGTCCATTTGTTTAGGTACTAAAAAAATGTAAACAATCTTGATACGTCTTTTCATCGAAATAAACACTTTTAAAATCTAAATCTTTACACTTTACCAATTCAATCTGAAATTTAATGTAATTTTATGAAATTCTATTGTTCAAAGACTTCGATTTAAAAGTGTGTATTTCGAGAAAAAGACTTATCAAGGTTGTTTACATTTTTTTAAGCCCTAAGCAAATGGACTGTAGGTCCGAGACATTTACCAAATCTCGTTACAGTAAAAACTTTAATATTTTATTTATTCGGGCGGCTGCTTGTAAACCACGCTTACCCTCCACCCACTTGATTGCCGACTCCAATAACTAGCAGTTTTATTTTATTTGGTGGATTTGGATATGCTGATGTGGATTTTACAAGCAGCGCGCCTGAAGATCCGTTGTGTTAAGCATCTAGTCGTAGGTGTGCCGCTTCACACTCGCTGGATCTCGAAGAGTTTGACGTCCGTATCGTACCAAATCGGTGGGTCTACGTTTCTGTAAACAATGTAGAATTTTTCTATTATAGGTACTCACTTTTATGTAGCCACGTCTGTGGCACACGGCCGTTTCAGCACGAGGTATATTCCGATACTCAAGGGAATCAAAATATACGGGTATAGAGTACTTTTACCTAGAACTATGAATTTTGGCAAGTGATATCATTTTACACTATAAGTATAGGGAAAATCTGAAACAAATTAGTCTTTAAAGCTCTGAAAAAACTGCAAGACTCGATTCCTGAACTATTTACAATATCTAAGTGCCTACAAATTTGTACAGAGCCCACCGGGGCGAGTCCAACTCGCACTTATCCGGTTTTTTCATCATAAAAATACAAATCAGTATATGTCTGCCCAACTGCATAGTTTCTTAGCATATGCTCCTATAGTATTTTCTAAGGTTAAACTCTAAGGTTAAGGTATTTTATAAGGTTATTTTTTAAATTGTAAAAAATTTTATAAACGAGCATAAATCCGTATAAAAACAGTTTTAAATATGCTCCTAGTTTTATACAATGTATATTGCTCGAAAATTTGTGTCGTGTACATTTGCTTGGCCCCCGCTTTCAACGTGGGTTCGGTCATGTCATGTCATAGTGAACTATGAATTGTAGTTCTATGAAATAAGGCCCTGGGCTGGTATTTGCGGACGAGGACGGGTTGCGGCCTCTTACCGCGATTGATGACCGGATGATGCCTTACAATAATTATAGATGACACCCCACATAAAATTGCCGACCCAGGCCTTAGAGACAGCAAAAGCCTGGTACTAGCGGATAAGGATGGGTCTGGCTTTTTATCGCAATTAGATCAGAGACATAATACCGCATGTATACCGGAATCGTTGGTACATTAGTTACATGTGGTTGGACTGCGATTGAGGATGGGGCCTTTTACCGCAGGTAGATGACGCCTTACCGTATGTAGATGACACCCAACATGTAGGTGCGGAACCAGACCGCGGTGCCGGCGTTCGCCTAGTACTTGCGGATATGGATGGGGTGCAACCTTTTACCGCAGGTAGATGACGCCTTACCGTATGTAGATGACACCCCACATGTAGGTGCGGAACCAGGCCGCGGTGCCGGCGTTCGCCTGGTACTTGCGGATGAGGATGGGATGCGGGACTGGCAGCAGGCCCACCAGGGTCCCGTGCTGCAGGAAGCGGAGGATCTCCGACTCGTCGGTCAGGCCCCTGACGGGAAAAAAGTATACAGTCTTTTAACTTTTAGAATGTACCTCTGCTACTATCGGATATATTTGTGTAATAGAAATATCGGAACTAATACTTTACATATCTTTATGCCACACCTGGCAATAAAGTGGCTTTTTCCTGGCCAAGTGTAGACATAAAAAGAAGTACACAACACGGGAGGTAATAAAGAAAGCTCTCGATCGCATATTTACGTCCCCCGCTTGCAGCTCGGGCTGCAAACTTCTGCGATCTCGGCCTTTCTTTGTATTACCACCCTAGTTGTGTAATGAATGTTCTATTACAAAATAGTGAAGAAAATTTTATACAGAGAATGAAGTAGTATTACACTAGTGTGCTTTCGGCGAACACCGAAGCCTACTCTAGAGGCAGAGGTATATTCTAAAAGCTAACAGACTGTACATGTATCAGGCGAGCATGATTGTGTCCGCTCGAGAAGACACTAGTGAGATGATCTCGACCAATCTGTGCCCGAGTGGCCGAAGATGGTTGTTGACCGAAAAACTTGGTCTGAAAAGGCCTTTTTAGCGCTGATGGCTCACCCCCTCAGCACAACGCTGAGTCTTTTGTGGCAACTTAGACACACCACAGGCTAAATATTATGTTTTTTTATCTGTTGTTCATATTTCGCGTATTTGCTTACTTTGTTTCGATATTGAGAAAACACTTTATTGTACAATTAAAAAAAATACACCCATGATTTCTAAAAATATATTCGGCAATGTTTATATTATTTTTAATGCCCGTGCTAAGGACAACTTTAAACACCTATTTAGAGGCTAAAAATTCCACCCATGCCGGGACTAGAACCAACCTCTTTACAGTACTCTCCGCCGGTGAGTTGCCCATTAGCTCAGTTGGGAGAGCGCTGGCACGGTTAGCCAGAGGTCGCGGGTTCGAGTCCCGGCATGGGTGGAATTTTTAGCCTCTAAATAGGTTTTAAATATAAGCAATGTTATTCAATAATGTCTTTTCTTTTTTTTCTTTAGTAAGAGAACACAATTTTTTAATTGTATTTAACTGGTCTTAGGATACAATTATTTTGGAAGTCACGGGGTTAACTCGACCAGCTTCAGTTTTTTTTCTTCTTTCACTAAATGGTAGCAGAATGCCCGATACGAGATGACTGGCCTTGCGACTACGCTTGCCTGATGTAAGTGGAATGCCAAAAACCTATTCCTATCTCGAAGGAATGACACACCATACTTAAAAGAGTGTTGGTAAAAGAAGGAAAACGTAGCTTAATATTGTGGACAGTAGTGGTCAACGTTGAAGTGAGAACCTGTTTCGCCCAGTAGGAAATAGGTATATGGATACCCTATGTTCAGAAGTATGTCAGCAGAAAGGCACAAAAGCTTTACTCACTTGTCAATGCAGATCTTCTCCACCTGGGGCACGAGTACTTGAAGCAGCCGCATGATCGTCTGCAGCGGCAGCTTGCTTCTCCAGCTCGAGACCCACTCGGAGTTGGCTTGCCACTCCGACGGCCCGCCGCCGCCCGTGCTGAGGCGAATGCTATCACGCTACAAGTGTAATGAGTGACAGTATGAATTTGGCTTCCGTCGCCAGCTTGACTGACACCATACTGCGTCGCTTAGGCCGGTTACAGCGCTCCACCGACCGTCGGGTAGGTCATTTATATAAAAATTCATATATCGTAGTGCTGGACCGACCGTATTGCTAAGCACAGCGTTCGATGAGTGTCGGTAAAACACGTGGGCACTAGGCATGCGTGTCGTTCGGTCGACCAACGCGCCATGAACGCATTCAGTGCACATATCGGTGGACCGACCATACGTACGTCAGTTTTATCGTTGTACCAGTGCGGTCAGTTTGTTGGTCAGGAGACCACTGAATGATATAATCTGACGGTCTATTAATGCGTATTGTCAAAACGGATTGTACACACCGACGGTCGATGAGACACTGCCATAAGGATGAGTGTTCTATATTGATATAATGTAATTAATCTGAACATTCCACTAGCTGGAGGCCCGTATATGTGGTGTATTAAGCGACAGTGTAAGAAGTGTTATCATGAGTTAGCAATATAAATGTGAATACAACACTAAACGCATTCATTGTATGTGTTATCTTCTTCCAAATTGTATTTTATGGTCTCTAACTATTGGGTATGGTAGGTTATTGTATTGATTGGATTGTAGGTTCTAAAAAATAGTTGTCACTGATGTCATTGATGGCGGTAGTTAACACCGCGTGGCGTCTTTATCCTTTGGTTTCCCAAGACCTAAGATAACGGTGCCGTCATATAGCGGCCGTAATACAGCGGTACTAGTACATTGTCTATGCAAACAAAACGCTATCTCTAGGAAACCGCGCCATTTTGTTTGCATAGACAATGTTCTAGCACTGCTGTATTGCACTGTTAACTATGTAAACACGTTTTACATTGTAAAGTATGTTTAAGGAGGAAACTTAGAGCGTTAAGTCTGTGTAACAGTATGACATAATAATTATACCAAATGAACTATTTCAATTTGTATTACGGCCGTTATATAAGTTACTGTTATCAGGAAACTAAAGCTTAAGAAATAGTACAGTGCTACACAAGAAATAAGTCTCGCGGATGTACCTGCGCAGATGACCAAATTTTGGAAGTGCGACAAGTTGATCGACCAATCAGATAGTTTTATTTTATGGCGGGCCGCGCGCCTTTGTTGCTATTGGTGGATTCAACGTCATCGATGCAGGTGACTATTAGTTTGGCAATATTATCGTGAGCGAAATAGGTAGCGCTACTGCGGCAATCATATCTGCACCTTAACCGTATCGGTTAAAGATCATGTTGAATGTACTTATAGCTTCGGGTACTTTCGTTACACTTCTTCCTAGTCTGCGCGAACGTAGATTCCTGACGTGTTGGACGGAGGGGCGCGGCTCGCGATGAGTCACTGATGTGGATTGTGTTAATTTAAATAATTAACATTGCTTGTGATGATTTCTGTACAATTTATCGATCTTGTACAGCACGCCGTGTGGTCAGACTCGTGATAGGCCCCCCAGACTACAGTCGAGTCGCATACGGGTCCTTTTCGCGTGCGCGTTACCCTACCACCGATCTAATGTACTCTCACGGCGATGCGCCCGATTGATATCTGCTTAATATTTTTCACACTACCCTAAAACAAGTTTTATAGTGTATACAACGTTAATAGACTATTACAATAAATACTTTTGAGTATGTTCTGTCTGTCCCTAGGTAAATATATCTAAGACAAAAATGTACCTCGAACAAGAAGCACATAAATACACTTATTATTAATTCTCATTAATATCCTAGTTTCTAAATAGTCCTAACTTTTAAGTAAGTATTATGTTTTTTTATAGGTAAGACAGCCTGGTAAAAATGTCATACATTTAAGCTACTAATGTGCCCTTGTTTACTGTATCAAGCGTGTACTACAATTGTAAACTTATGAATAAAAAATCAAATCACTGTACTGACGTGTTGGACGGAGGGGCGCGGCTCGGGCTCGGGACGCGTGTCGGCCCCGTCGCCGCCGGGCCGCCCGGCCAGCGGCTGCCGCGCCGGCTCGACGCGCTCGGCCGACTCGGCCCGCTCGCCCCGATCGCTCGGGTGGGCCGACTCCGGCTCCGTCATCACGCCGATCGCTGCCGAGGTGACACGGGTCTTTTACCGAGTTGTCATCATCATCCAAAAATTCATAATTGTTTACGTACATAACTAATCAATTAAAATAGTGTTGGGTATCTCTACATTTAAGTTAAATAAAAATATATAAATACAAACTGTTTATTTCATAAAAAAAAATCCACAAAATATTCTAGCTCTGGAAGCTAAAAATCTTCTACATAAGATTATAGTGCTTCCAGAGCTTGCTCTATATTAAAGATAAATTTGACAATCATTCCACTCAGCTGGAACCTGTATTAGCAGAGGCCCGCTCAAAATATTCTTTTACATTATTCTGCGCTTTCAGTGCCTTACTGACCAGAAGTCGGTTTTTAATATTAAAAAATCTTTTACGATTTTTTGTGAATGTTTGTGTATGTTTTATTTAGGGAATAAACACAAGTTGTATATTTACTTAAATTCTGAATTTATAGGTGCAACTGGACCTTCTATCTATTTAAACAATTTTTTTTATCGAAATCTGTTAATATTTGAAGAAGTTTTACATTTACATTTTACATACAGGGACATACGGTCGCGGTCTAAAAATGTTTATCAGTTTTCAAATTTGATTCTTTAGCACACTGTGTGCAGTAAAGTCTAAAATGCTATATCTAGGTACGTATTACTTTTTAATAGTTGTAGCATCGATTCTAACAAATAGAGTATTTATGACGTTTTGATGATGAAACTCTTTTCTTTATTTAAAAGTTGACATAATTGAATTTTTTACAATGACATTTATCAAAAATACTAGGATTAAAATAATAGAAATTGATTGTAAAACCATAGCAACCTCGCTTGGGTGAATCTCTATTGCTTCTTCTATGCTCTATTCCTAATCTATGCTCTATGCCTAATCAAATCACATAATATTATCGACCATGTGGCATAGATTTGTGCATGCAATTACCACCCTTAAGGTGGTAAACATTTTCAGACCGCGAGTGTACATTGCTTCTGGCCCCACACTAGGATACCCTGTGTCGCGGGTACCAGAAACCGACAAACAAACATGTAAACATCCAACACCTGGTGTTTTTTTTTGTCCCCAGCCGGACAAGTTATGCGAAAACAGTAAAAGTTATATACGCTTCGAATTGAGAACCTTCTTTTTTGAAGTCTGTTAAAAATTGTCTTCTGTCACATCATACTCATAGTCAGTCTAGTAACGACCGGAGCCTCCAATAGGTTAAAGGAGCTGTATAAACAGGCGACAGTTGCCAGGGGGTCCCTAGGGTCTCCGCTCACCTGGGGTCTCTGGCAAAGTGGGGTTGAGAGTCCCGGGTTCCGCCGGCTGGGCGGGCCGGGAGCCTTCCATGGGCGTCTCCGCCACTGATTCCGCACTCGTCGACCTGGTAAACACATTGAACTAAATGACTATCCACGTTACCTATAACGCGGGCAGTGCGGACGTTACGTTGCAAACTAAAATAGACCTTTAATACGTTTAAGATTAGACTAGATTTCTGCATGTATTCTATCTGTCGAAATTGCCGAAGTTTCTTTCTTTTTCTTTTGTTTTTTAGAAGTGGAGATTTATGATTGGCCTTCGTCTATTAACTTATCTTATGTACAATTGTTATGCGGCTGTTAATCTTTCCAGCAGAAATAAATAAATAAGCGTTCCACTGCCGGGTACAGGCCTTCTCTCAGACAAACTGTATGGACTCAATTACCACGCATGTCCACCCGGGGTTGGCAATTTCAAGCTCGAGTTATCTGAACACCAATGGCGGGTTATCGCGTGGTAATTTGACAAGTAGAGGTACGTCGGTGATGTTAGGGACATTATATTATGAGGTATGTTAGGTAACACAAGCAAGCTGGCAATAGCGGGTTATCGCGTGCTAAGTACACAAGTTCAGGAATGTTGGTAATATTAGGGACAGTATATGAGGCACATTACCTTCACAGCGTCCGTGCTGTG
Source organism: Yponomeuta sedellus (assembly GCA_934045075.1). Classification (NCBI taxonomy): domain Eukaryota; kingdom Metazoa; phylum Arthropoda; class Insecta; order Lepidoptera; family Yponomeutidae; genus Yponomeuta; species Yponomeuta sedellus. The sequence goes on along the minus strand of OW203733.1, from coordinate 22,267,023 downwards.
AGCGAGCCTCTCCCCTTGCCGGCAGCCAGCAAGCGGGCAATGGCGGGTTATCTCATGGTAATTTGACAAGTTGAGGAACGTTGGTGATGTTAGGGACAGTATATGAGGCACGTTACCTGGGCAGCGTCCGTGCTGTGAGCGAGCCTCTCCCCTTGCCGGCAGCCAGCGAGCGGGCAATGGCGGGTAATCTCGTGGTAATTTTACAAGTTAAGGAACGTTGGTGATGTTAGGGACAGTATATGAGGCACGTTACCTGGGCAGCGTCCGTGCTGTGAGCGAGCCTCGGCTCTTGCCAGCAGCCAGCAAGCGGGCAATGGTGGCGCGTGCTAAGTACACAAGTCGAGGAATGTTGGTAATATTAGGGACAGTACATGAGGCACATTACCTGGGCAGCGTCCGTGCTGTGAGCGAGCCTCGGCTCTTGCCGGCTGCTAGTGAGCGGGCAATGGCGGCGTGCTCGTGCGGCAAGTTGGCCAGGTTATGGAACACGGCGCGCTTGCGGATTATCGTGTACACCAGGTTCGAGTTACCTGCCGAGAGGAACGGAGTGCTTAGTGCGAATTTGACAGATCTAATCGAATAACTTTACTACCGCGTTAATCGAGCATTGAGTAGTAAGTTAACCGTTCGAACTGGCAAAACGCTGTCACAGTACAACTCGCACTCGCGTTTATTCGTGTTTTGGCTGGTAGACGTGTTCACTTCTCAACGTAAACCATTACAACTCGCACTCAGCAGTTTTAATTTCCATACTTGTCGCTAGGTGGCGCTTCCTCGATGCCATAGAAATATGAGTTTACGTTAACGCGATCCAGTAGTTGAAAAACTCGCACTAAGCACTCTGAGTTTCGTACTTCGGTCTCTGATTGCGATTATTGGACATTTTCTCGCTCAATCTCAAGCTCGCCATGTACACTTTATATTTTGTTTTCGGTATGATTTTTATGTGTTCAATAAAGTATCAAAGCAACGGTGCTGCGCGATATCAGGAGTGCTGAAGGCTTTTTGAAGTTTCAGCAGGTCACATCCATGCAGCATTACATTCCAACATCTATCTAGCAACATTATGTAGGATGTCGTAATACGACGCACTCCAGCAAGATGAAAACAAGGTGTCGGTGCGGGTGGGACCCACGGAGTGCTCAACACTTCTAGCAGATGAACCAACACAAAATTCCTGCTGTAGTACCAGTGGCGTTGCTAGGTAACCAAGGGCCCTGGGGCAAATTAAAAAAATGGGGCCCCACTGCTATGTAAACTGATAAGGTTTTATGAAATAAAAATATGAAATATACGAATACTTTAACAAATACAATAAAAGGCACTTCGATGGATAATAAAACGTGTGCGTTTTATTATCACTATCCGTCAAATTGACAACACTGCCAACCTATAGAAAGAATTAAGGGGAATTCCATATACATAACTTTTTAATTTCTCTTAACTGAGTTGTCATGATTAAGGTGGGGTTGCAACGTGTCATATTTATTTTGAAAATGGGAGAAATTTCCAAAAGGTCAGTTCGATTGGGATTTCTGGTAAGGATTCGAGGGCCCCCTGAGCTTGAGGGCCCCGAGGTACTGCCCCGCCTAGCCCCTAGGTAGCTACGCCACTGTGTAGTACAGACACAATTGCTTACCGTCAAACTGGTACTGAATGATGTTGTTGAAGCACTCCAGCAAGAAGAAGACGAGGTGATGGTGTTGCGGGTGCGAGAACAGGAACCACGGGGTGCTGAAGGCTTCCAGGAGATGAAGCAGCTTCGTGCTCGCCACCATCGAGAGGGTCTTCAGGTAGGGAGACACTGCGGGAGGTGGGAGGTTAGCTTAAAACCTGGGATACTTTTCAATAGACATTTGCACGCCACGCGGCGATAAATAGCGCCACCAATGGAATAGAAATCAAACCTTATTTCGAAAAAAAAACGTTAAACGCTTTTTTTAAAAAAAAGTCAACATCATAAATCTTAATAAATAACTGACAACTATGTTTAGAACTAGCTTTTGCCCGCGACTCTGTCCGCGTGGACTTTAGTTTTTGCAACCCCGTTCACACCTTTAAAGGGTTAAATCTAAAAAAACGGCGAAAGACGTGTTCAATCAATTGTGTTGAAGAGTATTTATTTTAAGTTTAAAATTTTCTCCCATACAAACTTTGGCAACCCTTTTCGCCCCCTTAGGGGTTGAATTTTTAAAAAATCCGGTCTTATTCCTTGCCTACATTATATATAGACCCTCTGTGCACAATTTCAGCTTCCTAGGACCAACGGCTTGGGCTGGGCGTTGATGAGTGAGTCGGCCAGTCAGGATTTTGAATTTTATTTATAGTGTCGCGGTCCTATCCCGAACCATCTAGTATAGAGCCTTCTGGAAGCCTATCGAATAGTCGCCGCATGCTGCGTTTTAGTAAACAATAAAACGCTGCAAGCAATAATGACTCGTATGTCCACTAGAGTAAGGTTCAAAACTCTTTAAATGAGTAACTGTTCGAGCGACCTTGCCGCGTGTACCGAGTGTAGGTACATAGTTACGGGAATGTTCTAGAACCCTGGCCGGCGGATATAAATAGCGGTCGCCGCGGCGCGCTGTCAGTTCCGTTTGGAATAGCGAAGAGAGAACTTCGAGCGAACATACCTGCGATACGAGCGATAACCTACGACCTCAGCGATACATTGGACTTCGATTGAACCTGCGATTGGAATCTACGTGTGGACTTCGTGTCGTGAAGACCTGCAGACCAGACCCTGCGTGAATAAATCCTAAGAAGTTGTCATTGGTGTTTTACATCCAAATCCAGAACCCTGGCCCGTAACAATATAGAAGATAGATAGACTGACCGAGAATCCACATTAAAGACCTTGGACTTTAATAGGTTTCCGCTGAATACGTCCGTTTTTGGCAAAACACTGTTGGACCTAGGTTTTTTCTTCAGTAGGTTCTAAAAGGGCTATTATGAAATGTAGTGGCATTAGGATTTATAATGTTCACGTATTCTAGAGATCAAAGAAGTTATAAAAGAAGATATGATTTTTTTCCCATTGGTAGCGCGCACGCGCAGTGCCTTGAGTTCCATACAGATAAAGTGCACGCAAGACAATGTTCTAATTTATTGGAAAATGTTAACACGGGGATGGCCGTCGGCAAGCGGCTGAGTATGGCTTCTTCAGCCCCAAACCATAGTTGCCCTCACCCCTAGAGGACGCTACTTGCCGCTAAAGCTAAGCAACGGGCGTCGTAGCTCGAACTGTTGGATTTGCGTAGTTTTTAAGCGACCAAAAGAAGCGTCTAGTCTATGCGAATAGAGTTAAAATTCAAAATGTTTTAGTCTCACGTCGCAAAAGAGACAGTAAAACCTAAAAAGTAAAAGCTAAAGAAAACTGCAAAGCACACTATTACATATTTACAACCGAAATTACGTAGGTCATGACAGTTTAAAGAAGTTTAATAAGTTTCAATTCATTAACAGTCAACTAACCTTAGTCTAACCTACTATGTTAATTTATGGAAGCCTATATTACCTATAGGCTTTAGAAAATTGTTACATTTATGGCCAATTACTGAATTGTCTTTTTACTAAGTAAATTCTCAACTATAGTGCTGTCTCTTCGAATTTCTGAGCAAAGAGCGTGACAGAACGAGACGTAAGTATTTACTTAGCCAAATTCTCAATTCAGAAATTGGCCCTTAAGCTCCTACTGTTATTTAAGCTGTTGGTTTCCCAAATAAACTAAACAATAATATAAATGTTTAGTGTATTATATGCGTAAGTTTATTTAACTACACCATTTTACTATATTGTTTTACTTTTTCGTTTTTTTTTTTCACGCCGCCAACTTTTTCGTTGCCTCCTGCGGTTGACTAGTAGAAAATGCTCATGGCATTACGTTCGCCGCATTGTACGATTTTATGGTGCAATAATAATAATAAACTTTTGTCACTCACCGTTGACCAGTATAGAATAAACTTTTGTCACTCACCGTTGACCAGTATAGAATAAACTTTTGTCACTGACCGTTGACCAGTATAGAATAAACTTTTGTCACTCACCGTTGACCAGTATAGAATAAACTTTTGTCACTCACCGTTGACCAGTATAGAATAAACTTTTGTCACTCACCGTTGACCAGTATAGTATAAACTTTTGTCACTCACCGCTGACCTGTATAGAATAAACTTTTGTCACTCACCGTTGACCAGTATAGAATAAACTTTTGTCACTCACCGTTGACCAGTATAGAATAAACTTTTGTCACTGACCGTTGACCAGTATAGTGAGGAGGCAGTCGAAGAGCGGCTGCAGGCGCTGGTGGCCGGTGGTGACGACCTTGTGGAAGACCACCACCAGCAAGTCGGCGTGCGTGCCCGTGAATACGGGGATGTCCATCGGCACGGCGGCCGAGTACGGCTTGTTCAGCCGCACGCCGAAGTTACGCTCCCCGCTCAGCAGAAGGAGGATAAACACGCCGATGTGCATTAGGCCGACGCGCGCTAATAGTACGAGCAGACAGAATAGGCTATTTCAGTGTGAAAAAAGAGGTATTAAATATAAACATTTGTATCAATTGGCGGCCTCTGTGGCGCAGCGGTAGCGCATCTGTCTACCATGCGAGAGGTCCCGGATTCGATCCCCGGCTGGGAAAGAAAAAAAAAACCCCCCAGGCCTTGGATGTTTACATGTTTGTGATGTCGTTGTTTGTGGTTCCCACGGCACAGGGTATCCTAGTGTGGGGCCAGAAGCAATGTATGTGCCTGTATGTAAATGTTATGTTAATTAAGAGTTTTGAAGTTTTAAAAACCTATTTAGAGGCAAAAAATTCACCCATGCCGGGATTCGAACCCGCGACCTCTAGCTATCCGTGCCAGCGCTCTTTCCAACTGAGCTAATGGGCGACTCACCGGCATCAGTGAAATTTCGAACCTCTTTACAATATTCCGTATAGAGAATATAGCCAGAGGTCGCGGTCGCGTTCGAATCCCGGCATGGGTGAAATTTGTAGCCTCTAAATAGGTTTTTAAAATTGTCCTTAGCACGGGTTAGTGCATTAAAAATAATATAGTTTTGAAGTTTTGAAGCGCTCGTGGCCTAGCCGAACCGAGTGATTGGAATCAATTACTTGAGTTAAGCAACAACAGGCGCGGTCAGGTACTGGATGGGAGACCGTCCGCTAGTGGCATTTTTGCGAGCGCTTCCGTGCTTCGCAAGGCACGTTAGGCCGTTGGTGCCGGCTGTCATGTAATGACAGTCGTTAAGCCATGTCAGAGGCCTTGTGGGCGGCTTGTTAACATCAGACAGTAAGGCTCGCCACTGTCTTACAATCCTCCACCAACCCGGACTTGACCCCCGTGGTGGAGTATGGCCTAACCTTCCTGCGATGCAGGAAGAGACCCGTGCCCCAGCAGTGGGGACATACAAGGGTTGATATCGAAGAGAACCGGTTTAAGGCATTTTAATTGAAAAATTAAATCTTTTCTGCCAAAATCAGGTTTAAACTTGATAATTTTGTATTTGAAGCAATTTTATTGATAACGGCCTGGATTGGTCGAATCGATAATGACGTCACAGGTCAGTAAATATAGCGATCCCAAAACCCGAGAGTGGACTTGACGTTTGTTGCTTTAGTGACCAGTGACGTCACTAATTCCTGTGCGGAGCCATATTGCTCAAGAGAGTTTTGGCAGCTTATTTTAAAAATAGATTTCAATTTGCCTTTTTTATAAAAAATACAAACTATTTCAAAATTATCATATTCTGAGCACTTATTAAAAACCAACAAAAAATCTGATTTGGTTTCAGAAACCTGTCAAATAGCCTACAGTGTATCCGTTCTTAAATGGCAAAACGAGTAAACAAACATGGCTGACCAATAAATTGTGACATTTCATAGTGTTGCTGAAATTACTGAATGAATGACGGATTTCATTATTGAATGAATGGAATGAATGAAGTTTATGTCATAAAATAATCTAAATAATTAGGTGATATTAGTATCGCAATCCATCTGCTACTCTGAACTCGACCCATATACCTACAAACTGGGACAAAAAAAATAAAGAAAATTCCGCTAGTAAATGTTGGCGGTAATGCTATCTCCTCAATAAAGAGTTCTTAAGATCATTATGGGGAAAAGTAGAATCGAAAAACGTGTAGAACATTAAAGATAGTTGACCATTTAAAATGGGGGTTTGTGCTGCAAAAGATATTATTTTTAGTTTTTTTTACACTATTCTCTGTATTACGTACAGGCAGCGACATCTGGCTGAAGTAGATTGCATCACTTACAGCCCCGACATACTTTGCAGTTAGGTTCTTTTTTTACATCGGAATGATATCGCTGTACCCACATGATTATACTATTTTTATTTTTAATGCACTAACCCGTGCTAAGGACAATTTTAAAAAACCTATTTAGAGGCTAAAAATTCCACCCATGCCGGGATTCGAACCCGCGACCTCTGGATATCCGTGCCAGCGCTCTTTCCAACTGAGCTAATGGGCGACTCACCGGCATCAGTGAAATTTCGAACCTCTTTACACTATTCTCTGTATTACGTACAGGCAGCGACATCTGGCTGTAGTAAAGTCTGGATGGAATTTTTAGTCTCTAAGTAGGTGTTTTTAAAATTGTCCTTAGCACGGGTTAGTGCATTAAAAAAATAAAAATAGTATAATGACTTGAAGATATTTAGAAAATCTCATCTGGCAACCGTGGCTACAGCAAGGTGAAAAAAACTTCTTGCTCGCTGGCTCGGCTGATCCACTGGCAGTTTTGTATACCGCTTTAAAACTGACCCACAGAGTAAAATTTGAAAAAAAAATGGCCGTATTTTGGGGTGATGTAGTTGCGGTCTATACCGTTGGCTCGCAGAAAATAAAAACTGCGGTAAAGAAAACTGGTGGCTCGCTAATGAAACACCCGCTTAACATGCAAGGTTTTAGTAAAAAAAATCAATCAAACTTTAATTCTTTATTCAATACCCACCGCAATACCTACTCTATTTTGTTATTTTTATTATTCCGGTGCTATGTGCACTTCTTAAATAACATAACAGCGCAATTTCGTTCATTCGTTCTTTCATTCACCTCATACAACCGCATCCCAACACTAAAAAAAATTACAAACTAATCTGTGTAGTTTTGTGATCAGAAAATCAGTGTATTTAGAATTTCGGCAAAAAATCATAGTTTTAATCACAAACTCAGCCAGTTTTCGGTAAAATATAATGCCCCTGTGTCTTAACTAGTGTCTACAACTAAATGTGGTAACCTACATCGAGTGATGCTTCCGGAATTAGTGTTTTGTGGTCGAGTGAGGTTTGTTTACTCGTTTTGCCATTTAAGAACGGATACACTGTACTTAATACTTAATGCAACGTGATCAATCTACATTATGTTCCTTATCTGGTGCAAAAGTTAATAAATCCTTTATGGGGCACTGTATACGGTTCAAGAATCCTCAAGATATATTAGAGTCACTTCCGACGAGGTTTAAAAAATGTTTTAAGCACACTCTGTGAGAAAAAGCTTACTATAACATCAGGTCTTATTCAGAAGACAAGGATGTCTAGTATTACACATATTGAAAAAAAAAAAACTAAAACATAAAGCTATATATGCACTCGGAAATTTATTAGTACATATAAGTAAACAATAAGTACTTACATTGATCAGCGCGCGAGTCGTTCAAGTGGTACAGAATAGGAACTAGCACTTCCAGCACATCACTGCTTTTCAATACGTAGTACATGAATTTCTGTAACAAAAGCAAACTTTTGTAATTTTATCAATACTGACTCCCGTGGAGACGTGAATATGCCTCTCCATAGGAGTCATTAGTAGCAAATGTAATCCAAATTAATCGCCGAAGGCCTGAGTCTGAGTGTCTTATCCAGTGCTAATAAGTACCCACATCCCCAGTAGTTTTGCCGGGGCCGAAGACTAAGCTTTCTGAATCTGATCAGACTTTGGTTGACACACATAAGTATAACCAATCTAGAGTCAACATGGCAGTAAAGGCCGAAGAATAAGACGCGCCTGGCGAGGCCGAAGGACGAGCCTGCGTAGTGCGAAGTTCGGCTCGGCCTAGAATTGACTGAATAGTTAGAATTCAGTCTAAATGGAATCTTTTTATGGGCCGCTTGATAGCTTCTGTAAGTAAGCCTCCCCGCTACTGTTCTACAATCCTCCACCAACCCGGACTTGGCCCCCGTGGTGGAGTATGGCCTGACCTTCCTGCGATGCAGGAATAGATGGCCCAGCAGTGGGGACATATAAAGGGTTGATATCAATTAAAACTGTTTTTATACGAATTTAAGCTTGTTTATTACATTTTTTACAATTTTCCAACGTTTCGGCACTTTTTCAGGTGCCGTAATAAACGAGCATAAATCCGTATATGTTTTAATTAGTAGTTTTAATTATTTAAAAACCTATTTAGAGGCTAAAAATTTCACCCATGCCGGGATTCGAACCCGCAACCTCTGGCTATCTGGTACGGATAGCCAGAGGTTGCGGGTTCGAATCCCGGCATGGGTGAAATTTTTAGCCTCTAAATAGGTTTTTAAATTTGTTCCTTAGCACGGATTAGTGCATTAAAAATAAAAAATAGTGTAGTTTTAATTATGTCCACTGCTCGGGTTGATATCAGTCTAAATGGCAAAAGTTTAACCACACACCGAGACGAAATGGCGTGAGAATTTCCTCAATAAAAGAAACGTTACCTTATTGTAGTCGCACATCTTCCAGAACAAGACGAGCAGCTCCTGGTGAAGCTGCAGCTTCTTGGCGGAGTTGGGCAGGTAGGTCTGCTGCAGCGGGTTGCTGAGCAGCCGAGTCACGCCGCGCAGGATCAGCTGCAGGTCCTCGTCGCGGTGCACGCGAGACAGGTAGTTGATGAACAGGTTGTCCGGCAGCGCCTGCGGAGGATACTCGATACGTTGCTGCAAGGAGGCAAGGCAGACCAATTCATCATCATCAACCCATTATGTCCCCACCGAGGGGCATGGGTCTCTTTCCTGAGGAAGGTACAGGCCATGCTCCAACACGGGCGCCAAGTCCGGATTGGTGGAGTCTTGCCAGACTAGTGGCTGGTCTTACTGTCAGAAGTGTGGAGACGAGCCTTAAGACTTGGCTTAACGACCAATTTCCTCGGTGTTGTATAGAATCAGGCGTTACCCGTATCCACAAGGTGTTTGGCAAAATGAGATTTATCCGGATGATTGTTCCGGAAAGCCGCCACATGCTCCCTATACCGAGTTATAAAGCACCTACCGGTCTGCCCAATATACACTCCATTACATTCCGGACAAGCAACTCCATACACCCCAGACCGCTGGAATCTATCCACCCTCTCTTTTTGATTGCACAGATTTGTAGCCAAAGAGTTGCCCGTCCTGAACGCAACTCGTATTTTGTTGGAGCGTTCAAGTGCATTGCCTCTGGATAATGTCAATATCATTCGAGATGATCCATTTTATCTGTGGCTTTATGTTAACATGAAACAGAATTCCTGTTAGGAATTTCAAAGATACGCATAAACAAATTAGCAGATCTACGAAAGGCTCCAGGCGCCTTTTAAAAGCAGGTGGATGTACAGCCGCTTGAACTCCGCCAGATCATAGCCGCAAATAGTGGCCCGAATTCGAATTCCTGCGTCGCGCCAGCAAAGTTTCTCTCGGAGTTAAAATAAATAGAAGTTGAACTCGAAACTCCAAAATGGTTGAGACTGATGATGGCTGGCCACTGCGTTATGCTCGTGAACGAGTGCTGTTCGTGTGTCTGGCCGCAGCACTTATGTTTTCCCCTATTATTGTGAGACATTTGACTAATGCTTTTGCATTTAGAGTTGTTAGGCAATCATGAAATCTTATTAGGTTTACATACGGCAACTGATGTAATTGGTTTTAAGATGATTTGAGAAAAGATGGTCAGAGTGGAGTTTTTTTTCCGCCGCCTTTTTCTCCACTAAAATACGGCCCGATGGCGGCGGATTACATTTTACATTGCACATTGACATTCAGCAAACAGAATGTAAATTCTTTACGTTGAAATAAATTGATTTGAAATTGAAAAACCAATAAGTACCTCATCAGCGTCATCACTAGTCACGTTGGCGGTGTCATGGTCTAGGGTCACGATGAGGATCTGCAGCGCCAGTTCCACTAGAGGCTCCAGGGCGTCGGTGAAGAGCAGATGGTTGTACGGCAGGCCGAGCCCCGCCGGATCGTAGCCGCACACAGTGTTGAGGAGCGATGTAAACAGCGGTAACGCGTGCCGGTTGTCCACGCTTGTGAGGTATCTGAGAGGGAGGAGGGAAAATAACATAACCATTACAGCAACTCACACCTGTATCCCAGAGCGAGGCAGACGCGAGGGACGGCTGACAGGTCACCTTCGCAACTAATCACCAGGGAAAGATGTACGCGTGTCGGATACATCTTGCCCTATACTAACACATCCCCTATTTGGTCGATGTATGTCCGCTTGGGACGCCCCTTACAAACCCTTCTACCCGCAATCGCTCGATATATTTGTTTCGTCAATCTATTTTCCTTCATCTTATACATGTGCAAACCAACGCAAAATTCATTTTTCTGTTCTAGTCACTACATCCTCTTTCATTCCACAACGTTTTCTAAAGAATCTATTGCGTATCCTGTCATTCAAACTAAGACCTCATACATTTCTCAAGGACTTCACTGCTACAGCATTAATCCTACTTTCTTGATTCTTTTGCTATACCAAGTCTTGTTATATAAGTGTTGGGACCAGCACACCATTATAGATATGGAAAATATTTGTTGGCTAAAAACTCATGCGTCGAGGGTGGCCAAAGATATTATGCAAGAGTGATTACTAGGTCTCAACCTAATTTAAAGTGCTACTCTAGGACGGTGTCAACATAATCCGCCTGACACTCACGCAATCCACTTATTATGGTGCACGGTCTAGCTGTAGCACGCAGTGGAAGTTCCAATACACTCAAGTGATTTGCTTGTTATGGAGCGCGGCGGCACAGGAGGCGGGCTTGTAGGTGATCTAGCTGGATCACGCATTGGAAATTCCAATACAATTACGCGATTCACTTGTTAAGGTGCGCGGCGGCGACCATGCGGGTGGCTTGTAGATGATCTAGCTGTAGCTCGAATTGGAAGTTCCAATACACTTATGCGATCCACTTGTTACGGTGCGCGGCGGCGACCATGCGGGAGACTTGTAGATGATCTAGCTGTAGCTCGAATTGGAAGTTCCAATACACTTATGCGATCCACTTGTTACGGTGCGCGGCGGCGACCATGCGGGAGGCTTGTAGATGATCTAGCTGTAGCTCGAATTGGAAGTTCCAATACACTTACGCGATCCACTTGTTACGGTGCGCGGCGGCGACCATGCGGGAGGCTTGTAGATGATCTAGCTTGCTTACGAAATGGAAGTTCCAATACACTCACGCGATCCACTTGTTGTGGTGGGCGGCGGCGCGGGCGGCGGGCTTGTAGATGGTCTCGCTGCAGCAGGTGAGCAGCAGCCGCAGCAGCTCTGTGCGGTGCGCCTCGTGAGCCGCGTTGCGGGGAGGCGCGCGCGCGAACCCCACGCCCGCCGCCCAGATGTACTCGCAGCTGTCGAGAGATGACAGCTCCTCGGCGCGCTCCTGCGGATAAACCTGTTACATGAAGATCCCGTGTCTCAGCGTTTGTTATCGAGTTCTTTCGATGCGGCTTCCCGATTGTTGGCGATTAAGGCTAAGCGCAACCCGAACCCCGGCATGAACCAATGACTTTGTTTTCTAAGTTATGTACATTTGTGAAATTATAGTAGCAATACTACTCGCCGACGGTGAAGAAAAACATCGTAAGGAAACCCTAGTGTCTGAGGTGTTAGCGTACCTCAGCGCTTGCTACGTATGAGGCTAAGTGCGGAAATCTCAGGTCTAACTAACTAAGGCTAAGCGCGCACGGGTTACTTTTTTCGCCGTGACTGTTTCGTCACTCCGTAGATATGTATGGAGATGCGCGAAATGTCACCCAGTTGTCACGTCGTAACATACGTGCATCTCCATACATATCCGCGGTCTTGATAAGAGTGACGAAACAGTCACGAAGACAAAAGTAACCCGTGCGCGCGTAGCCTAATAGCTTCATATTTTTTGTACATACGTTTTCGTTGTAATATTGAAATTAAAAGTATGTTTGCTGTCACAAAGCCGTCTTTGAAATAACACCGATTTTTATGTATATAAGGTTGTCTGCAAGAAATCGCTCTTAGCGATAAGATCGACAATGGTATAACATTACTTACATTTAAGAAACCATGGTTGTATCCTTTTTTCTGGTTGTGCAATAAAGTGTTCTCTATCTATATTTAGTAGGTCGGTCGGTGGTAATATAATTAGTATAACAAAACAACGTTTGCAAGGTTAGTAATCTATAAGGCTGTGTCTAGTCTGGGTTAGTAATCTATAAGTCAGACATCAATTGCCGTGTGTTAGTCTCAAAGACCAGCAAAAACTTGAAAATGGCTCGACACTAGTTTGAATATTTTTGGCGTAGATTAGGAAAATAGAAAGTTAGGAAATCTAGAGGAATGGGTAAAAATAGTGGTAATATCTAATTCTAATATCTGAGTAATCCTCCTGAGTTTATGTAGTTTCATTTACATAAAAATTGTACAACGTTTGTAGTGAACTCAATCTCTGAGCTAAATAAAATACCTGCGTTAGCAACGCATCGGGCGCGCGCGTTCGCTGAAAACATCAGCCCCATAATATTTACTTGTTAATTTATTGAAACGAGGTCCTTGAGAAGTATGTGTAGTGTTACTTTGAATGACAGGATACGCAATAGTCTGATTAGAGAACGTTGAGGACTGAAAGAGGATGTAGTGACTAGAATTGAGAAAGGAATGTTGCGTTGGTTTGGACATGTGGAGAGGATGAAGGAAGGAAAATTGACGAAACAAATATATATTGCAAATGTGAGTGGAAGGGCTGGTAAGGGACGTCCCAAACGGACTTACATCGACCAAATAGGGGATGTATTAGCAAAGGGAAAGATAAAAAGTACCCGGAACCGGCGTGCGTGCATGCAACGACTTATGAACGTTGATGAAGCGAAGGTGATCTGTCAGGATCGTGGCAAGTGGCAGTCCCTGGTCTCTGCCTACCCCTCTGGGATACAGGCGTGAGGGTATGTATGTATGTTTGTTTGTTAATTTATTCATTCCTCTGTCCCAAGATAAGATGACATGTTGGAGATAATTATTAATTTCTAGCTGACCCCGTAAACGATTTTTGCCATTAATTCTCAGACCTACCAAATATAGACAAAACTTCATGAAAATCGGTGAATCCATTTCTAAGGAGTTTGATATCGATACATTCGATTGTAAGAAGTTTAAAAGAAGAAAAATAAAAAAGTAGTAGAGATTACCATGTGATAGGTGTAGACTTTTAGTCCGGATCTACTTACGGGTGTTTTTATATCGAAAGAGTCCGACCAGGTTTCGCTCCGATTCGCAGAGCTTAATCATGGTGAGCAGAGACGGAGCTCGCGTCGTCGGTTGCTACAGCTCTGCGAACCGGAGCGAAAACTGGTCGGACTCTTCCGATATAACAACACCCGTAAGTAAATCCGGACTAAAAGTCTACAATGTGTTGTGCTTACGAAAGTTTTAGTTCAAAAAATGTGATAGATGAATTAAGATTTGTGTGAGTGTGGGGGGGGGGGGGGGTGTAAGTCAGTATGTGTAACATATTATTTATTTCCATAAGGTGACAGTGATTGAAATAAATAAAAAGAAATGTGCACACTGTAGGACAGGCATAATTTGTAATACACAGCCTAAAGTGTGAAATATACATAAAGAATGTATTCACGTCTTATTGAAATAACGAAATTTATATCATTAAAACATCGTAGGTTAAAAAACAGTTTCATTAGTTTCAACAATAAACCACTTCCAATAAGCAAACTTGACTTATGGAAAAAAGATACAACTTCTGACTTACCACTTCATCAACCTTTAAATAATAAAATTGGTTTAGTCACATCTGAGAGAAACTAATGACCTAGAATGAACTATGGATTAATTAGTCACTTCTGAGATAAACTAAGGACCTATAATGAACTATAAGATTTGGAGGCTTAAAATAGAAAAAAACAAAATCACTTACGGGACCAGATCTTTTGGTGCTTGAAACTGTGAAGTCAGGACAGAAGAGAAGATCCTGAAATAAAAGTCTAACTTTAATATTAACACTAACTGGGATTACGAATTACGGGTATTTGGATTTACTTTACGGATTTAATTTACGGGTACTAGGAATGCAAGGAAAGGAGCAAAAATCTTTCAAAACAAGAGTGTAAAGTTAAAAAAAAACATACGGGCCGAATTAAGAACCTCCTCCTTTTTTTTTTGAAGTCTGTTTACAATAAGAAATATTTTCATTATTAATTTTCTAGAACATTTTGGATGATGAATGATATCAACACTTTGTATGTGCCCGCTGCTGGGGTCGGGTCTTTTCCTGCATCGCAGAAACATTAGGCCATACTCCACCACGGAGGCCAAGTGCGGGTTGGTGGAAAATTGTAACGCAGATTTTAATTGGCAAATTGTTTTTTTTTATTAACTCTAGCAGCCTGCAGGATTATCCTAAAGGCTGATTATTTAGTCTGAATAAAGTAATGTCTATGTAAATCTATGGACACTTACACAGATAGCGTTGATGAGGGATTGTGCGAGTGGCACAGACTCATTCTCTCCAGAGGCAGGCAGCGAGGACCAGAAGAAGCCCTGCCATTCCGGTTCCTCCAGCATGTATGGCAGCAATCGTGTCAGTAACCGTGCACAGTTTAGCGCTGGAAAGTTATTCACATTAGAGTTTACTTAAGGCTGCTGATATGTTGAGCATGCTGTCTTGCTCGCACAATATAAAATTTTTAGTGATTACAACGAGTACACGTTTGATAAATGTGGTCTGAGAGGTTCATGGTTAATAAAATTACTAATATTTCAAATACAATTTAGTTTTGCTACAGCTTGTTACTAACAAAGAAAAGTTTTCAAAGTGGATCAGAAATATATGTCTTGAATGCCTCTAATTTTATTATCTGTCAACCCTCAGATCATATTTTAACCATAAACATTGTACAATTATTTTTTTGGCAATAAACTTATTTTTATTATTACATATATTTGTTAAAGGAACACAAATTTATTACAATCACTAAAAGTTTTGGATTGTGCGAGTGAGACGGTAACCCAACTTAACTACCACAACACATTTGTTCGTAATACAACCTCTTTTTGGGAACATATCTGGGATTAAGATTGTTCAGTGAACGGTTGGTAAAATTTTACCATTTGACACAAATACTAAACTGATACGGCATGGTACTACTTTCACATATACGTTTAACCAATTTTATTTAATAAAGAACTTTTTACTTTACATTATCACACCCAGAATGTACCCAGAATATATGTAACATTTTTGTTAGTATTATTTGACCAAATAAACTAGTCATATTGACTAAAAGGACGCTGCTGCAATTAATTACAATGGTCTATAGTTCCGTTCATTACACCAGGAATATTCTCAGAATATGCTGATGAATTATATTTCTTAAAAAGTTATGAATGGCACTATTAAGCGCAGTAATAGTAATTATAGGTATATTTACCCGTCAATTGCTCCTTTTGTGTTCGACAGCTGCTGTCGACCGTCTTGACCATCTTCTCGACTGCTTTGTATACAAGAGTGGCCAAGTTGTTTG
This sequence comes from Yponomeuta sedellus, assembly GCA_934045075.1. Lineage (NCBI taxonomy): Eukaryota > Metazoa > Arthropoda > Insecta > Lepidoptera > Yponomeutidae > Yponomeuta > Yponomeuta sedellus. The sequence goes on along the minus strand of OW203733.1, from coordinate 22,251,253 downwards.
GAGACTCTTCACGCAGCGCCCGGATCTCGGCGCCTGGAACTAGCGCGAACACATCCTGCACGCTGGTAACGCTCTCCGACCAGAACTGGTCCCAGAAGGCATCGTCCGCCGCGTCAATAGGCTGAAATAATCAATGTTATCAACAATCGGGGCAATGTTTCTTTTGCGTAGGTGGATATTTCGAAACGAGCGTCAAATCACCTGGGACTTCGAAGTCAACTGGACGACGGCCTTCCTGAAATTCAGTTTTGTGTCAGCGTTACCCATTTTTCAGCTTGTGTTTGTAAGAAATCTAATTATTTTTCCATTTCCATTGATCTGAAAAAATTCGCTAAACAGAACACAGAACTTTGACAGATTTTTTTTTTTTTTTTAAAAAAGGGTTTTACGGCCCTGGATCCGTGTCCTTTTGAGCCTTGAGTATTGTATTAGTTTTTTATAGTATTAGTTTTCAGATAAGAGCACTTATCACTTCCGTATCACTTCACTATAATGTTCAGTTTTTCCAGTCACTCTTTGACAGATGACCACACAACACAGATGACTGCTTAGTAATATTGTTCTGTGGGCTACTGACGTGTCATAGACAATTTGCTTACACTTTTCTGGGTATAAAACGGAAAAAACCGGTAATCGAAACGTCAGATCCACAGCATCTTTGGTTTTCACATCACTAAGAAAAAGTCTAGGTTTGTCTTGTTGTCTATGAAAATTATTTGAAGTGCGGAAAATGGCTGCCGCAAATCTTGTGCGAAGTGCTTTCGGTGGATTATTACGAAAATCCACCTCCTACAGGGCACCAACTGTGTGCAGATTATCTACAGTTGCCCTGCAACAAAAACACCATACAGTAAAAATCGCAGTCAAACTATACAATAGCCCAATCGTTAACAATGGGGTAAGAATTTTCCTAATCAATATCCGGTGATTAAACGTGATTATAATTATTTCTGATACGAATTATTGAACATTATTGATACGAATTATACTTTTTTGTCAATTAGGCTGTCTTCCAAGTCCAATTGATCAAAAACCAGTTCTGCTTTTTCCATATAACCTCAAAATGTCTGTTGCATAACATTTGTGTACAACGGTGCTAAAAACTGTTTAGGTGCAATCTCAGCGCATTCGGCACTACGCGTCAGATGCGGCGGCGCTAAAGCAAGTTGAGGAGCGAGTGCTCAAAGTGTGCAAGGCTTACGACAAACTGAAAGAATGTCAGGTAGTGTCACTTTGTTATTTACGTTAGATATTTGTTTCAGGGTACCAATGCTGCGGTTCGCATGTACAGCCACGGCCCTCCACTTACCATAGACCTTATCCAACAAAGGGTGCTCCTAGTTCTCAAACTTTATGACAAAATTAGCCCTACGAAGGTACCCAATCTTCCCAATCAAAATTACTAAAAGTGCTGCATAGTGCCACCATAATAATTATAGTCGGTTTAATTTTACAAATAACATCATAGTAATGTTCCTTATGATTTTTCAGCTTACCCTTGAGTCCCACTTCATGACTGACCTGGGTTTGGACTCATTGGACCATGTGGAGGTGATCATGGCCATGGAAGATGAGTTTGGCTTCGAGATCCCAGATGGAGATGCAGAGAGACTTGTGCGACCTAAAGACATTGTCCAGTATGTCGCTGATAAGCAGGACATCTACGATTAGTTAATTTTAAAGGGCTTTTGAAATTCAGTGAGTTACACCAACTGGTAGCAATCTTTAGAGAAATTCTTTGTTATTTCTGCAGTTGGTTTAAGTCTTTGAATGCTTTAGTTTAGTACCAGTTTACAATTTAATTGTTATTCAATGTAAGAATGAACAAGTGAAAATGGCTGAGCATCTTGTCTTAACCATGAGTTATTGTATGTAAATTGTTTTTATTCATTACAAGTCTAATAGTTTAGATTTTTTGCTGATGTAAATGGATACAATAAATTGGTCCGATGTAATCAGTCAAACATTGTTTTCATTTCTAGGGAATTAGCCTATTTTCTGTGCAAAAATGATTAAAATAAGAAAAGTAGGATAATATTTTACACGTTTTTATTTAAGTTTTACACATTTGGACAACAATTTCCATCTGCTCATAAATAAAGAAAGTACTATTCTCTAAGCACAAGTACATTACTATTTACATACAAGCTCTCTTGCACACGGCTAAATGCATCCACTGTACGTACACATCACTACTACAAAAATTAATGCTACATTTACATCTTTTTACAGCTTAGATAAACAAAGAAAGTTGGTCTACCAGGGGAGAGTTTAATACAACTACAATTTTTTATGACAATAGGAGGTACATTGTGTAGCAGTCTTATGTGTTAATTCCTGAGTTAATAGACTTTGCAATGTACATTAAATTGTCATATTAAACCAGTAGATCTAAGAAACGGGCCCTAGCGCTCTATTCCATACAATTACAGTTAACAATGAAACTCTATAATCATTGTCAATGAACCAAATATCATAATAAACTGGCTTTATAAAATGCGACCTAGCCTGGGTGTTACGATGACGCGAGAGGCACCTTTTAACTTCAAAAATCGCGACTTTTCTGTACATTAACTGTCGAATTCTGACATTTCATCGCCACAAAACGCGTGACTCACGTCATCGTACTACCTATGCGGGCTGTGAGAAAGTATCTAGGGGCATTGCATTGTGACTTACAATTTTGGCAGTCTCACTAGTATGAAGACAAGATTCAATATTCGCTGTCTCACATTGAAATAAAAGTTATAAATACTGTTCATTATTGACTTTAAAGTTGTATCGGTTTAGTTAAAGTGGTGAACAGAGGCTTTTGTGGCTCATTGTGTAGTTTCCTTAATTTCACATTTACCCACACTTAGGTTTAGTTACATATAATTGCAGTTCCCTAGTGAATAGTGTTTTGACATGTCTTTTGAAACAGAAAGTGGGGTTAGGATCAATACACCTATAACATGTGTGATCTTTTTAAAATATGGCTTTCAGACAGCATTCCAACTCAAACATCCACAAGAGGAAATTGAGAGGAAATTACTACAAACAAAACCAACTCAATCAAAAACCTATAAAAATATATCCAGGGTACTGAAATACAATTTTAAAGGACAGTCTTAAATTCAGATCAATCGGTTCAGCAGATCCAGGCAGTTAGACAGTCCGGAAGCTATCCACTTACCCGTTTGATCCATTATAACATAAACCGACAACACGAGACTTATTTACAACTACAATCACTGGATAGAGGTGGGTCAGGCGCGGTTGGTTACGAGCCATCGACGAAAGTACATGGTACTGCGGTGCAGAAAGTCGACGGCGCGCTACCTGAACCGCGTGGAGCGGCCACGACCGGCCGAGCGAAGTCTTCGCGCCGCGTTGGGGTCCACTCGCGCTACACGCACTACGGGCTGCAGCCAGTCGCCTAAAGCTGGCACCGACCGTTTCTTCCGAGATTTCTCCTCTTTGTCTTCGCTTTCCGACGCTGACGACCGCGAGGCTCGTTTGTCGCGCTCAGCCTTTTTCTCCTTGTCCTCTACTAACACTTGAACGTCTAACTGCAGTGGTTTGTCATCAGAGTCCTCATCCTCTGCAGTGTTCGTTTCGTCTACTTCCATGCCGTCGAGTGTGTTTTCTTCTGATTTGGGCAGATCTTTGAGCGGCACGTCGTCTTTCCCTTCAGTCCCCGTGAGAGTAGGCTCATCCGCTTCGCTATCGCTTTCTTGAGTTGTATCATCGTCGAGTTCCGTCGATGATCCATCTAAGCTACTTTCTGCTTTGTTTTCGGGGCTGTTTGGTTCAGAAGTCTTTTTCGCTTGTTTCTTCTTGAGCGGCCACCCGGTTCTGTTCTTTTTCTTGTGTTTTCCACGACGACCCCGCGGCCGCGCCGCCGCCTCCGCCACGCCTTCTCGTATCTCGTCGCGGATGATCTCGCAGCCTTCGCACTCGGAGACTAAGCTCAGGACATCAGGGACATTAGTGGAGGTGGTGACAGCGGCTTCGCCCTCCATGACCTCGTCTGACATGTCGTACTCCGCCGCGTCGTCAAAAACTTCCGACAGGAACTGCTGGAGTCGTTCGGACACCTCTTGCGTCTCTGATATGACTGGTTCTACTTTCATGTTGCTTTGCGTCTCGCTGACAGTGTCCTCGGAGGCTGTAGACTTGGCATCGTCAGGTTTCCGAAGACCTGCCGAGCCTAGAATAGCTAACGTTGACGCGTGCTCTCTCGGTGATTTTCTAGGGTGACTTTCTAAAGCTATCAGCGCCGCGGCGGCCGTTTTCTTCCTTATCTTTTGCCGCTTCATTCCTCTGGTGCCGTAGGAACGCGAGGGTCCAGCTTTCTCATCCCGTTTCACTAAATCACTTAAGGGACAGCAGTTTGGCTTCAGGGGTGGTAGCTGCCCAATTTCGTAGGGTAACTTTGGTGATTTCGTCGTATATAACGCTGTAACAAAGAGATACACTTATTAGGTTTTCAGTCCTAAAATTAGCAAAAATCCATCTCTGAAATGCAATAGTAGGACTACTTACAAAAATATCGCGGAACATTCTTAGTGACTACTTTGTCTTCGTCTTGCCGCTTGAATGTTTCAAACCAGGGCTCACTCTGCGGCACAGATTCGAAAGCGAACTCGAGCTGTTCGACCGCTGGTGTGTACTTCAATTTACCGTCTTCCCATTTCATGCATCTCTCCACGGGTTCCTCCCGCAGTGGGCTGACTTCCTCAGCCGGGGCTGGGGCCGGCGACGGAGGGGGTTCCGGCTCGACTGGTGCAGGTATCGCTACTTCTGCTTCAGGCGGGGCAAGTTTGGACAGCACCCGCCTAGCTCTTTTAACAACTGGAGGCCCTCTTCGCTTCCGCCGCCGTTTGTCTTCGGGCCAGCTGTCTTCTTCCGAAGATTCCTCTTTCAGAGCTAGTGGCCGAGCGAGGCGACGCCTCTCAAGTGTCGGCGATGGCTGTGGCGTGCTCTTCCGCGGAGTTTGACGGGCCTCTTCGTCTTCGTTCGAGGATGTGGAACTTGTGGAGCTGGCACGTTTGGGGAACATAAACTGTTCGGCCTCGTCGCTCAAAACTGACAACTCAGAGCGCCGCACTTTCCTGAATTTGACCACGATAGGTTTGCCACCGTTGCAGGTCGGCGGGGAGTCTTTCCGCTTAGTCGGGAACCCTCCGCTAGACCTTAGCTTTGTGCTGACGACCTTGTAATACTGTCGATCCTCTAACTGGGAGTCACTGATGCGTTTGCTGCACCGTGTGTTATGCCTCTCTAAAGTGCCGTTCCTCTTCGGACTTTGGTTTCCATTTGTTGTGGAGTCTCGACTTTGCGACCTTTTGGAACGTTTACTCTTGGATTCGCTGTCTCCATTGCATAGTTTCCGCAAGGACCTTCGCTCCCCATTGATTGGAGTAGCTTTGTCGAGGAAGGTGGAGACGTCTCCGCCCGCGTCGATGAGGGAGTCTAGCGACAGGAAGTTGGTGTGGTCTCGCACGAATGCCAGGTGGTGCGGCGAGCGACGGTGCAGCGCAGCGTCGATGTAATCCGTGTTGCACATCTCACAGTAACCTCCTTTGGGTTCTTCGTCTCGCTCTTTGATACGCGGCCGACTCTTTCGTGTCATTCTAGAATAGAAGGGTTTTCGTTCAGAACATTAGGTTAACAAGTGAGAATAGTGAATTGAAAACTGTTGTCTATGGATGAGTGACGGATGTCACTGATTTTACTTTGTTTTCCTATGTCAATGAAAATAGATATTATACGTTTGCTGATTATTTACATACCCATTATGAAGGTACCTACTTAGGTACGGGATAATAGTGAACTTTAGCAAAAAACCAAAATATCAAATAATCAGCAAACATATTTTCATTGACGTAGGAAAACAAAGTAAAATCAGTGACATCCGTCACTCATCCATAGACACTGTAGTTCAAAATTGTTCATTTTAAAACTGAAGGAGTTTGCTCTTACTTCTGACTCTCTGTCGTAGTATTTGGCAGATTTGTATTAACTTCCTGCCAGGGCCGAGGAATGTTGACCTTTTCCCTGGGCGGATCTGGGTCTACCGGAATCTCTGGCCACTCATCGAATTCCTTGTAAACTGGCCGGCAAATCCTTAAAAAGAAACGATCTTAGTATTTAGGAAGACTTCAAAATTTCAACTAGAAAATAAAGGAAGGGATATCATACTTGTCCAAAAACTCAATCTTGATATAATGTTTTTTGAAGATTTTGATAGACTGATTCTTTTTGGCCTTGCCGCAGAAGAATGTGTCATAAATCTTATCCAATAGTAATACAGTCTGAAATGTCAATAAATTATATATTGTTTCTGAATAAATAAAAAAACCAAGCATTAGTTGAAATAAAGCATCTGAAACTGAAGAAGAGGATAAAGGAATTTAGTAAAAACAGTACACAGCATATTAGTAAAAAGAGCAATGTATAGTGTATATTCATAGCAAACACAAAATGTCTCGGCTAACCTATGATGGAAAACATTGTGAGAAACCCCATCATCTTTCAGACTCCACACAAGCAATTTTAACTGGAGGGAGCATTTAAGACAATGAACATGGCGTTGGCCTTAAACACTGAATCATAGGGGTGGATGCCAGTTCCAAGACCAAGAATGCTACATATATATATATATAATTCCTCGGACAACCGCGCTGTACTTACCTTATATACAGATATCGTGGTGTAGTTTGTGTGGGGCACAGGCGGGACGTCGTCGAGGCGTATGCGCTGCAGCATGAGTTGCGCGCGGCCGCGAGGGGCGCCGTCACGCCGCCATGGCGTAGGCGCGGGCGCAGTGGACGCGGCCGCAGCGGAAGCGGACACAGACGCGGCGGACGCAGACGCGGCGGACGCGGACGCGGCGTATGCAGACGCGGCGGACGCGGCCGCGTCGCGAACTACGTGCGTCACGCGCGCGGTCAGGAAGACCTCTTGTTGCTGCAACAGAGGTAGAAATGTTGGTTTATACCAGATATTCACTATAATTGATCTTTCTTTGCATAGGCCTATTGACAGGTCTTCCATTGAAGGATTGATTTATCAGAAATGTCAGTATTAGACAAACTAGGCTAAGTGCTTTAGCAAATTTATTTGCTGATGGGTTGGTCAAAACAAAAACTGAACCGTTCTGTTTAGTAATAATTTACATGAGATTGCAAGTATATTGCCCTTTGTATTCCCAGTTTTTTATTATCATTGTTTTGCTTCTACAAAGCCTATGTTCAACCGCTAGATGAATATGCATTACAGATATGAAATGACACCTACTAAAGAAAAACATTGATTTACTCGGGAGAGTTCAATGAAGAACTGCAAAGATGTTAAAATCCAGCCCTATGAAGACAGAATAAATGAACTAGAGTTAACCACTTTGGAAGAGCATAGACAATGAGGTGACCGAATAGAGACTTACAGAATCTTGAACATCTACTACAGTGTGCCAGATCTTGCTAAACAAAATTAATACAAAAAACCTCTTCGAGTACACTCGCTAATATTGGCTAAGCAACCACAGACTAGCAATCCCAGAAAACACTTCTTCCCGAACAGTGTAGTTAATAAGTGGAATAAACTACCAGAGACAGTAATTAGATAAATATGTAACAAGTGCATAAAAGTGATATACACGCTTCAGCTAAAGCTGCTTGTGTATTAATTAATAATGATAATATTCAAAACAAAACATTACTATACTTTACTTTTATGTCATGTGTTGGTAACTCACAGGCAATGTATTCAGACCACCTATTCAGTCACTGCATAATATTTAGTTTCACATGTGAAGGCATCGACTGCAATGACTGTACAGATTTTTTACTAGAATGGTTAGCACATATTTTTTATTAACACTGGTATTTATTTGGTGCACTTTTGGTGCATAATATAGCACAATAGGCAACTCAGTTTTAGAACAGGTGACTTTGAGGTGAAACGGTAAAGGTGATAAGCTGCCAACTGTAAGTGTCTGAAAATCAGGCTGACATAAGCTACAACAATTAATAACAGTAAATATTCAGCAGTTTAATTTCATATTTTTAGGACCTTAAACAGATATACATACTAAATATATGGTTATCCGCATTTAAAAATGTAGGTGTGTGAAAAAATATGCTGATTCCAATACAGGTAAACTAAAGTCCAATCAAAATGCTGAATCATAACAATTTTCAGTCCGATGAGTAACAATACTTATTGGCAACATTAGCAGAATTTAAATTAAGCTGACAGGAACTGATGCTACCCACCAATTTAGTGAAACATTCAAAGTCCAGACACAAAGGTGTTTTGGAGAGGCCATGCAAGTAGGTACTGGGAACGCATCACAACTATGTATACAGTAGGTAGGCAGTGGTCGCGAGTGTGGCGGCGAGCGGGCGCCGATATAACGTTATGTACATGCTGTAGCGACGTGAGCGTTTCCGCGAACACGGCCGGCGCAAGCCAGGCGCGGCGGCGGAGTACTCGGGACTCTCTCGCTCACGAGTCCCGGCATCGTCAACGGTCCCGCGCAAAAAATAACAACCCCCACTCGGTAACAGGAAACTCGCCCCTAAGACTACCTACTTAAGACCCATATCTCCATTCCGAGCAAAAGTAATATCAACTGTCAAAAATTAAAGCGTGTGTATGCTTTCAAAAGAAAAGCGCAAACAAAATGAGTCTAGAAAATGTTATTGTAATAAATGCATGAGGAGCGCGGGCAGGCGCGCCGCGCGGCCTCGAGCCGCCGCTGCATTTTACGCTGCGGCGACGGCTCTAAAAGCGAGCGTACAAAAGATGACCTAAAATCGAACGCCAGCCGAGCGCTCGGCGAAACGGTCGCGCAACTCGTTTCTGTACATTTTTAACCACATTCACCGTTCCGGGCGGAACATGTGGACATTATGCGATAGATATACTCACACAAAAGCCGTCCGAAAGGTCTCCGCGCTCCGCTTATCACAAAAATAAGTAACTATACTAGTCACAGAGAGGAGTACTTCGTCACTGTAAGAATTACTCGAAATTCACGCACTTTCACTAAGTTACAGTCACTACTAGTATACACAATTGTTCGGGGATATGAATGCTCTACGCAGGATACTATTTAAAGTTATCAAAACACTTTTATCAAATAATATTGTAAAAGAAACAACAAACACAAATCTGACACACAAAATGGAGATATTTCGCTATAGTTAGTTATTATTTTTATCACCAGAGGCGCTGCTGTACTAACGAGTGGAAGGGCGGCCGGTGCTATTTCATTGGTCCGTTTGGAAATGCGTTTCAATTCATGAAAAATTGCAAAATAACGAAATAAATAATCATATTTGTTTCTGCAATTAACAGTATCAAAATTGTGTCTGTAAATTCTATCAACACATCAATCGATGAGTTACATTACATCATAAGTTTACATGAACTCATTGAACGGGTGAAATTAAAGTAAGAGGAAACGAAAAATGAGGGTTAACGGAACGTCGATAATCTTATGAAATTAAGATGAACTCAAGAAATGCGGTAAACGCTTCCAAGATGACACTATTCACTTTGTCAACGTAATCAATTTATGATACTATTTTTTTGTTTTTGATCTACGTGGTTGTACTAGCTGTAGAGCCAACCACCTAACCACAGCGGAAAGCATCCCAATGCGGGTCCAATTCGGTTCCCGCGTATTGCATCCCCATTTTGGCGGCATAATGAATTAGCAACTCACCAATCCCAAGTCTGCTATTCGTTTGGATAGTATACGAGAAACCCCGTTATCTTGAACATCCAAGTAGAAGCAGAAACTCCTTTTTACTGCAAACAGAACACACATTAACACCAGGAAAACCATTCTAATTTGAGAATTTCGGTCACACTGAGGTCAGGAATATGGCGCACCTTGATTGTATTTTTCCTCCAGACTGTTAATTGAAACCATTATCATTAGCAGTTTCCTAACCAGAATGTTTACTGCACTATTTATTGATGGTTTAAATTGCTTCTAGTTTGACGAATCCATCAGAGAAATAGAAAACAGATGAAGTGACTATCCTCAATTTTACGAGAAGAATAAAAATTCATTTCGAAAGAAATTCGTTCAAGAATCGAAACAAAAAAACTCGAAATGTCACTTTCATTGACATTTTGACAGACAGCTGAGAGTTATGGACAAGATAGAGTTGGATCTACGCTGTGGTGATCGATATCAATCGATGAACCGATTCACAATAAGCTAACGAATAATAATCGTTTCTAGGGATGTTTACGGTTCGTAATAAAAACCGGTAACTAATATTGGGATAGAGTTGGTGGAAGGGCCGGCCCATGATAAAAAATGCAAATTATATACTTCCTTTTAGACGATTAGTCATTTGTTCTTTTAATATTTGGCTCCATTTCATAAATGTTTGGCCCCTAAATCAAAATATCCTATATTTATAATTTAATGTTGATGATGTAGGAAGAGATCCTGTTAGGATCGTGAAAGTCGGGTCTCTGCGTATTCCTTCAGAATATAGGTGTGAGTTTACGTAATTCAATAAAATATCCGCAATAACTACCTAGATGTAAGTCCTCGTTAGGGGAGCGTACACGTAGGTACCTATTTATTGATTGCTTGTATAGGGACACCTTTGTGGCCGGTCGTATTAGTACAAGGTTTAATGCGGCCAGTACACAATGGCCCATGAGGCCCACTGCTCGCCATTGCCATTGTGTACTCGGGATAATGGTGTGCAGTGGCGGACAATTGCCTATCGCGGCGCGCAATCGGACAGATGTCGGTTTTTTGGGCACACTTAAAAGGATCGTGGCGTAGCGTGGCCCATCCCTGATTACACAGTGGCCCATCGTTTAGTCAATTGACATTCAAGCTTTTTGATTTATATCAATCTGAGCCCGTAATATTGCGCCTTTTGCGCCATTTTTTTTAATAACTTTGTTGTTGTTGTACATACTTCTGTAATACTTGTAAATTAATTAAATAAATAAATAGTAAATAAATAAATAGCTGCGGCCGCAACTACTCCCACGTCCATCGCAAGTGGTTTGCCAGACAGAAATGAGCCACGCGCCATTGTGGGAACAGCAAGTGATCGTGGCCTACAATTGGCAATGGCGAGCAGTGGGCCAGATTTACACTGGCAAAGGCATTTGCTGTACACATACACTCTCACGGTCAATTTTATGCAACAGGGTACCGGTGTCAATATCTATGTTGTCGCTACTCGACAATAGGTGGCGCTTGCAGTTCAGAAAAAATAAAAAAAAATAATTGGCACATATCAATAGCATAATTTTTATTATGTTGGTCGTACAGCATAAGAGAGACACGAGCGCAGAAGTTTTGCTAATAAGATCCCCTCCCACTTTTCCATAACTGCGTCCAGGTCAGCAGCAATGATCTGACGAACGCGGGATGAGGTAAGAAGAAGAGGGAAGGGTAGGTCTTGGTAGGTACTCATTGGCAAACCTGCGCGCGGATGGTATTTCATGTACTGGCACTTGCGTTACCTAATATTGTATTTTCCTTTTTTCCTCTGTGGTAAAACCTTGACAGGCACGCGTGTAAACAGCAAAAGCGATCGCAATCGGTAAGGTTTGCAAGCACTTCAGATAGTCTGGATTCCTTGATAGTAAAGTTAGCGAGTAGTTTGACTAGTGACAATAAATTCATAAATCCATTTCATATGACATGTATTCAAGTAATCACGCGCGCGCCCTATGTACAAGGTTAAACAACATAGGCGCGTTCAGTGCACGAATGGGTTACCGTGTATGACTAACGCTAATGTTATTTTTACGAGCGGCTCCGTGCTTGGCAACGTTTAGCAGTTGGTGCGGGCTGCCGTCTATAGATGGCAGTCCTTAAGCCAAGTTAGAGCCCTTAGGGCGGTTCGAAAACTTCTACCTTCTATCAAAGAGTAAGAACAGCCACTAGTCTTGCAAGGCTCCACCAATTCGGACTAGGCCCCCGTGGTGGAGTAGGGCCAATACCTGCCTCAGGGAAGAGACCCGTGGCCCTCGGTTGGGACATAATGGGTTGATGTATTCAAGTAAGAGATTTGTTAGCCCGATGTTAACTACCCACTTTAACATCAGGGGAAAGTTTCGTAAAACTACAATTCGGGGTACTGCTACCGCAGTAGAATGCTACCTACTTTTTAATCGACTTATAATGTAGGTAGGTACATCCAATCGTCATAGTAAACGATTTGTAATTATATGAAACAGGTTCCTGTAGTTTGGACAGGTTAATAGTAATATAGTAACTTTTCACCAGAGATGTATGACCAGAGTTGGACTAGGTACTTATATTTTGGGGTGCGATGCCAGATTACCTTCCCGTGTGCCCTTCCGCTTCCGTTCCTACTGATTCATCTTGAACCAGTGGGAAGGGTAAGTGGCAAGGGCCGGTGCACTCTGGGCGCTGGTCAGTAACTTCTCTTTATGGGATCTTGCTGGCCAGCGGCGAAAAATCTGGCGGGAGGGGTCGCGTGGGCCCTGTTTCACCCTGTGGAGCGGGACCCAGGCGACCAACCGAATGAAGGACCGACTGGGGGGGCGCTGCTGCGCGGAAGCGCGCGCGCCTTGTACCAGTCGGACCAGAGTGGCCGCCGGGACGCGGAGGGTCGGGGGACCCTCCGCCTCCATCACGGCGGGCCGGAAGGCGCCCTTGCGTGTTCCGAGGGTGCCTTCTGGCACGAAGGGGGCCCGCGCGGTCGCTCTCCGCCTTCTCTGCTTTCAGAGAGGCGCAGGTGGGCGACGCGACGGGCCTCGCGTGTGGGGACCTGGATGCGTTGGCCCCCACGCGCCTCAACGAGGAGGTGCGCCGCCCTCCCCATCTCATCGACCGGGTCGCGATGAGATGGAGGGGGCGGCGCGTTGGGGCGTGTGGGGGCCAAGATCTTACGCATTTGGCCCCTATGCGCTCCAACGAAGAGATGAGGCGTTCCCTCGCCCTGTTCCTGCGGGCGGGGCAGGGTCGCCGCCGAAGGAGTGCCCGAAAGGGCGCTCGCAGACGGGGTCGCGGAAGTGTGCGCAAGCGTCCCCGTGGCCCCGTCCTTTGCGGTGCGGAGGAACACCCCAGGAGTTTTAGTCGGTATACCGCCCTTTTCAGGGCGGGGAGTCCGACATAACCACTGTGCTCCCCCGAGCCGGTGGTACCCGTAAGTGGGGTTTCTCCTGGGTAGCAAAAAAAAAAGGTACTTATATCTTCATGGCGAGGAAGGAGGCGGCGGAGAGGGCGCGAGAGGATGATCCTCTTGCGCTCCCTCTCCGCCGTCGGAGAACCGGGCGCAGACGGCGGGCGTATGCCGACCGTTTGCCGCCATAACGGGGGCCTTCGGGCGGTGGGTCGGGGGGCCCGCTGCTCGATTAAGAGGTCCCGTGCTGGAAGGCGCTCTTTCCGCTCGCTGAAGGTGCCTTCAGCGGAGTAGGGGGGAGCAAACGCTTCCCCCCCGGAGGAGTGCCCGCAAGGGCGCCCGCAGACGGGGTCGCGGTAGTGTGCGCAAGCGGTCCCGTGGCCCCGTCCCTTGCGAGTGCGGAGAAACACCCCAGGAGGTTTAGTCGGTATACCGCCCTTTTCAGGGCGGGGAGTCCGACATAACCACCGCGCTCCCCAGAGCCGGTGGTACCCGTAATAGGGTTCCTCCTATGTGAAAAAAAAAGGTACTTACATCTTTATAAATAGAGAACACTATATTCGGACTGACAAAGAGCCGGTTCCTGAAGTGAGAATTTCACAAGTAAATACATAAGTGACGTTCTGTCACGCTCTTTTCCGAGACATTCAAAGAGACAACACTACAGTTAGCTATTTACTTATCGAAATTCTCAATTCAGAAACTGGCCTTAAATTTTTAATTTTATTTATGTTAATTGGGACTTTGGACTGGGATTTATAGTTGATGGAGATGTCTCCACAGGGGTTGCATGCACCATACACCAGACTTTCAACGACACGACATTTTTGTCAAGAAAATAATATTGTAAAAACCTATTTAGAGGCTAAAAATTACACCCATGTCGGGATTAAAACCCGCGACGTCTGAGACGCCCATTAGCTCGGTTGGAAGAGCGCTGGCACGGATAGCCAGAGGTCGCGGGTTCGAATCCGGCATGGGTGGTATTTTTAGCCACAAAATGGGTTTTTAAAAATTGACCTTTGCACGGGTTATTGCATTAAAAAGAATATAAGAAAATAATAACAATAGAACGTCCAGTCTTAGCATAGAACATACATTATTTTGGGTTTCATTAGATAGAAAGAGTAGTAAAACACAAAGACCCGCTTAAAACAAACTTATATAATATTTTTTTAATTTAAAAATTACAATATACATTTTATTTTTAAATATACGTACATTAATTAGTCACTTAGCTATGTAATAAAAATTGCATATTGTATATAGTTCGTCTTGTAACGCGTGATATTTTCTTATTTTAATTTAGGCAAACCTGGATAGTTTACAAAAATATACTCTCGAGCATGTAGTAAGAGGTAATGAAATGTTGATGAAGTGAAGTAGAAAAAGAGGCCTCACTAAATCCTAGCGGATACCTGACGATAGCAGTTCGTATGGAATATGACAAACCATTGGAATCTTCCAGGATTTGGTGTGAGTAATATAGGAGCTGCTCCTTACAACAGCCGAAATATCACGTCCAATCAGATGTTTACACCACGTCCGCTCCACCATAAAAAGAGATGCGTGCCGCGAAATCTTGTTGTGCTCTTCAGCTTAGTGGCTACGACCAGGGCCGGACTGGGCCTAAGCGCAGTTTACACGTTCAGTCTGGCGTCAGTTCAGTCCGTGACCTTGATCAAGCTCGCATTGATGCCAGACTGATAAGACATCAAAATATTCGAATATCTGTCAGTCTGGTCCATTGGTCCACTGAATAGACAGTCTGCCGTCAGTAACCAGACTGGACCAGATAGAATTGACTGACGCCAGACTGAATGTGTTAACTCCGGAGCGGTAGTAGCCACGTGGGTAGAAACGACTCGGAAACGAAAAACCAGGGTTGTATCAGAGTGCGGGGATGACCTATGATTTTTTTATTCATGTTACATACATCTGCGATTTTAATAGCTACCTGTGAAGAAAAACATCGTGAGGAAACCGGCGGCTTTGTTGGCTCCGCACATATGGACTTGTCGTTCCTGTGGGTTAGGACGATTAAGCTGTCTCAGGATGGTATAGGTGCTAGGCGAGCCTCCTCCATCTAAACCCAGGGACTACAGCGTTCGAGTGGTCCCTTCACCCATCAAGTGTGCCACTGGAAATCATCACTTTACGTAGATGCAAAATTCCAAAGTTGGACATTTTACAGATCAAATAAACTGCCCCTGCGGAGTGCTTTAGAGGAATCTCGTTTCTATAAATAAAGCCATAATAGTATACGTAACATTATAGGATCTCGCGATTCGTTTGCCCTGCTAGGGAAACTTCGCACCCCAATATTAATTTATACGGAATATTGAAAATAAACGGGATTCTGGCGTAGAATATTAATAATTCATTAAATTGTATTTTTATGTCAAAAAAATGTAGGTAGTGATTGGCCGCACATCCGACGACCAAACCCGTGGTATGCCATCGGCGATGAAGCGTAGCATTCTAGACTCAAAAACGATTGGCCCAATGTGGAACCCCGCGTTCCACTCCAAAATGAAAACGCTCATATTGGAGTCGTGCGGAACTGGGCTATTTAGGTGTTGTCACGAAAACCGTCCAATCAGATGCAATATCAGGACGGCGCACTCGGTCCGAGCGTACTAAGACCGTGAAAACCTGGCTTACGTCAGTGGTATGGGGCCCATACTCATCCAAAATTGTCCACGGGTACCACGCGTCAGATATCGCAGACGTGTTCGGCCAAGGCCAAGATGGCGGGACGATCTCTCAAACTTTTTGCTCGGATGGGAGAGGAAGGTTCAAGGCAGAGAGGAAGTGAAAGATTGTAAAGATTAAAAAATGTTTCCCCTTCTCGCACGCAGTGGAACGGACGTGGGCTGCGTCGCGTCTGTTGAACGCACTTAACAATTACCAAAAAGCTGCATTAGGGTACCCACAAATCAGTCTCAAGTTCTTTCGCTCTCATAATGATATACAATGTTTTTTTCTTGCCACTGCAATGCCACTATAGAGTGACCGATGATTCATTGGACCATTTTAGTTTCATTAGTTGTAAATCGTGGGTAGAAATTAAAGAGTTGAGATTTTGCTAAGGTAAAAACCTTATGAACCTTTAGTTCTTATGAACTATGCTGCCATATATTTATTATTATAGATTTTTAAAGCCAGCCGTTGGAACTCACCCGTTTTATTGGCGCGAGCATGTGTTTAAATTTAAACACATGCTCGCGCTATTTTAGTAAATTTCTAGTAATTAGTAATAAAACTCTAGTAAAGTTTAAATTTTTCATATCAGTAGACCAAACTTGTTTTTAAGAAGATTTAAAACTTCTTTCCTTTGCCGCGTATAGACCGGCTTTTACCGTAGCGTATACTAAGTTCGAATACTAAATCCGTTCGAATTCAACCAGTTGGTCTGTATCCGGCATGTCGATGTTATAAACATCAAACTAGTCCATTGAACCACGGTCTAGACATAATTTTATATTAGAATAGGCCACAGAAGAAGCTGTAGCGAGTCTCCGCAAAGTGAAGAATGCAGCACCCTCCCAAATTTTATGTTGAATTCCGCCAAAATGCTAAACTGTCTTCATAAGAGTCTCCTTCAAGGAGCAAGTCCCATACAAATGTACCTCGATTTCACTATTTTTATTTTTAATGCACTAACCCGTGCTAAGGAACAAATTTAAAAACCTATTTAGAGGCTAAAAATTTCACCCATGCCGGGATTCGAACCCGCAACCTCTGGTACGGATAGCCAGAGGTTGCGGGTTCGAATCCCGGCATGGGTGAAATTTTTAGCCTCTAAATAGGTTTTTAAATTAGTACCTCGATTTGTTTCCTCGAAACGTGTTGGCGATGTTTCATTCGGATCCGGGCATGTCGTTTGTAAATAAAAACCGAACTATACAGCCTGTTAGCTTTTAGAATATACCTCGGCTATTATCGGATAGAATCGGATATATTCGTGTGATAGAATTTATCGGAACTAATATGACACTTAATTTCGAAATCAGAACTCGACCATCATCAACACTCGCGTGCTTTCGGCGAAAACCGAAGCCTACTCTAGAGCCCGAGGTATATTCTAAAAGCTAACGGACTGTACGTTTGTATGGGAATTGCTTCATTGTCTCTGCTTCAAAAGGGTTCATCATTCCACCATAAGTTCTAAAAGTTAAAGAAAGTTGAGTTGTTGTAATGCTGGAAACCCACGGTGCGCTCGGGTGCGCGGAAATACGCACCACAGAAATCTAGAAACGGGCACAGAC
The DNA here is from genome assembly GCA_934045075.1 of Yponomeuta sedellus. NCBI lineage: Eukaryota > Metazoa > Arthropoda > Insecta > Lepidoptera > Yponomeutidae > Yponomeuta > Yponomeuta sedellus. The sequence continues at coordinate 22,233,849 of OW203733.1, read as the reverse complement.
TGCCACGCACCGCACCGAGCCGCTATGTTTAGTGCGTGTCGGAGCGCGCTTGAGATGCCTCAGCGTATGTACAATCGCCAGCAGATCAACCTTTAAATTACAGTTGTGAAGTCTCCCATAACATAACTAAGTAGATCGCATGCGCGTAAAGGCTGATGGGTTTAGTTATACATTTATCTAATCACGACTATTTATTAGGTAAACTTACTTGCCTTAACTCCCGACGTTTAGGTAACGTTGTCGTGGTCACGGGTAGCCTCAAGTGGCGAGTACTGTCAAATACTGAAATACTGTAATGAGGGTTGGTAGTCTACCCTTGTTAAATGTATAACTATGTTCGAGTATCGCGAGTAATTTAAAAAAATAATATGGTTGATGTGTTGTTGGCTGTTGCCTTTGCATCTATGTAACGGAAATTATTTATACAGAGTCCAGTGGCACCTTAACTCACACTAGATGGGTGAAGGGGCCACTCAAACATTGCAGTGCTTGAGGCATTGTTTTCAGATGGAGAAGGCTTGCCCAGCACCTAACGCGCTAACTGTGAAGGACAACATCGTGAGGAAACCCGGGGCTTGTTTGTTGAATCTCGCGATCGATCCGATACACTTTCTTCCCACGGTATGACGGTCGGTGCGGACTCGCGCGTGGTGGTGCGTAATATCGCGCACTGTAGGATTCCACCTTCAATAGAATTATTTTCTTAGAATCCTTGTGTAATCCCGACAGGGGTCTTGAGCTATCAGCCTGTTTTATTCTTTTTTTATAATAATTTATTTGAACTGTAGGCCCACAAGGAGGTCCGTGTACTCTAGGGAGACTGTTTTTCTTCTTTCTGGTCGCCGTTCGAGTTCCCGTTTATGAGAGGAACTGGCAGGCTGACCGGAGGCGCCGGGATTACCTAGAGGAGAAAAAAATAATTATGAATACTATATTGAGCTAAAATTTAAAAATAAAATCGTACAACGCGGCGGACTTAATTCCACAAGCATTTTCTACCAGTCAACCGCATGAGGTAGGAAGGTAGAAGAAAGATTTGATAAGCGTGCATAAAACTAATTATTTGTCCTAAAGTAATTATTGTAAATATCTCTGCAGGCATCGGATTCTTAATCGTCGACACCGAGGTTAGTTTGTATGGAGCAAAATATTTTAAACATGACAACATTACTTAACTTTTCTAGTATGTTTTATATTAGAATATGCTACACTAATAGAAGTTTATGATACTGTTACATAATAAGGGTTCTTATAACACGAGTGACTTTTAAAAAAACGAGCCGTAGGCGAGTTTTTTTATAGTATCACACGAGTGCTATAAGACCAAGTTATGTACAGTGTCATATACTACTTTATCTAATCTCATACTATACATAAAATCTCTCGTATTTTATATACATTAAATAATATTAATCCGAACCAAACTTTGTTTAAGTTTTTTAAAATGTAAAACGTTGGCGCCAACGCTAAGGCGCAAACATCGATTGCGCATGCGTGTTGCGTCGCCGCGGACTCGTTCATTTTTCAAACCTTTTTTTTTAAAGATCAACTTCAAGAGGTTCAACCTTCTTGGTCCAGCTGGAGGTTGTTTAAGTCGTCGTCGTCGTAGTCAGGCTATACTAGTCAACTGCTGGACATAGCCCTCCCCTAAAGAGCGCCACGTTGTGCTATCATAGGGTTGTTTAAGTGTATCGTTATAATTAAAAAGTTATATTATGATATAGGTGTCCCTACAAGACCTGTATCGTAATAAAACTTTTTTATTTTTGGCCTATGTATGCGTAATGTTTGTCATAAGAGTTTTGTTTTCAGTTTTATAGTATTTGCATTATAATATCAGAGTAGATAAAGTAATTAATGTAATAATACTTTCCACGACACAATCACCTGTTCTGGTACCAAACCCAGTACTATGGTAACCAGGCAAGGACGTCGCAAACATGGAAATACACCTACACTGAGACCTTTTGTACAAATGTACGGAGGCCCCCAGTGGGAAACAAACCCACGACCTCCGGTACGACAATCAGACGTGATGCCGATAGACCAACAAGGCACGTTAGACCACAATAATTGCGATATGGATTATTTTTGTCAAGCGACATAAATAGTGATTTGAATAGTATGACGGCCTCGGTGGCGCAGCGGTTTGGCACGCTGACTGTAAAACCGAAGGTCTCGGGTTCGATCCCCGGCTGGGTCAAACTAGGAAACGAACTTTTCTAGTTTGTCTCGGGTCTTGGATGTTATCTATGTATTAAATCTATCTTCGAGTTAGCACCTATAACACAAGTCATTTAGTTATATAAGATAGATAAATTATATATTTACACTACTAATTCTACTTAGTATAGGGCTAACGAGATCTGTGTAATATATTAATGAAAACTTATTTAGAGGCTAAAAATTCCACTGCCTGTACGTAATACAGAGAATATTGTAAAGTGGTTCGAAATTTCACTGATGCCGGTGAGTCGCCCATTAGCTCAGTTGGAAAGAGCGCTGGCACGGATAGCCAGAGGTCGCGGGTTCGAATTCCGGCATGGGTGGAATATTTAGCTTCTAAATAGGTTTTTAAAATTTTCCTTAGCACGGGTTAGTGCATTAAAAATAATATAATAATTATATTCATAAATATTTAAAAACCTATTTAGAGGCTAAAAATTTCACCCATGCCGGGATTCGAACCCGCAACCTCTGGCTATCCGTGCCAGCGCTCTACCAATTGAGCCAATGGGCGACTCACCGGCATCAGTGAAATTTCGAACCTCTTTACACTATTCTCTGTATTACGTACAGAGAAATAGGTTACGTAAATAGGTTTTTAAATTTGTCCTTAGCACGGGTTAGTGCATTAAAAATAAAAATAGTATAATCATAAATATTTATTTATTATTTATTTTTAGGACCCATGGTAATGAACCTAAAGCAAAAACCTAAGACATTAGATAGCATTAACGCCAGTGTTTTTGAGAAAGTATACTTATACTGCCGATAAAGATTTTTTTTAGACAACTTAGTATGAGTATCACATCACGCTAATATTATAAAGGCGAAAGTTGTGAGTGTGTTTGTTTGTTATTTCTTCACGTCTAAACGGCTGGCTAAATTCTTATGGAGTTAGCTGACACCCTGGATTCATACTTATGCTACGTTTTGCTGCGGGAAAATATCTTATTTCCATGGAAAAATCGATAAACCGCGGGTAACACCGCGGGGCACAGCTAGTATTTAAGATTTCTGGTAATATTAAAATAGGTTGAGAAAATGTAGAAAAAAATCGTAAAATTTCAGGGCTGTAAAAGAAGAAACTAAATCAAGCTCTGTTTTTATTTTCGAGAAAATACGTAATTTTTCGAGCCAGAGTCACCTAACCGGAAGTACGTCATCAAGTGAGTTCCTATCCTACGAGCTACCTATATCTAGTGATTCGTCAGAATAATCATAAGAATTATTTAATTAATATAAACTAAAAAGAATTGTTTTTTAGGGAATACCGAGATGTCAATATCTTGGCGCTTTTCATTCTTGTTTGAAAGTATTCATTAACGAGTAGAACGAACGTCGAATTAGTCACACACTTAGTCACAAAAATACAAGAAACGAGTAAATATTTTTTTGTTATTATAATTGTAGTGTTATATGTACAGGCCTTATACCTTTAAAATTAGTTTAATTTGTAACAATTGTCGATATGTAGGAGAATTCAAATTAAGTAGATACTTGCCACAACCCCACAACCAAAGACACACACCAAACAAATGTACAAGACTATGTAGACTCATATAATCCACCACCAAAGCAAGTAATAATTTTTAATACTTCTCAAAACTCGTGGACCGTTGATTCCCAATTTTGAAAGCCGAATTTGTGTTGGATATGATATGAAAATGGCTGACGACGAAGTTAATAACATTGTGATTTGATTTCTCACACGCACCCACAGTTATTCTATCTAATCTGTGCATCCAGTCTATTTGCTAATCTGTGTACAGTACATGAGTTTCTACAGGTACTCTATGTGTCAAAGGTCTATTATCTATGGCACACGAACTACCCGCACGTGTGCGTTGGTTATTAAATATCCGTTTCGACATCGTCATCCTTTTCGCCCTGTTCGGGAAGAAAATATTTTAGCGTCAATTCAGGGATCCAATTCGGTAAAAATTGGAAAATAAGGTATACACTCCAAACATTGGCGCTTTGGCGTCTGTGAAGTGTCTACATAACTTTTCTTATTTTTGAAGACGTAAAGTTTAAAAAGGCCTGAAACTGTGCGGACATCCGCGCGGTCCCATACAAATGGGCTTCGTCACGGGGGCATGCGCGGGTACGGTAGCGTGTGTGTGGGTAACACACACGCGTGACACACGCTTTTATTCAGTGCCTAGCGACACTGCGTAATCGACCTCCGCGACGGGCGGCCTTTTTGCACACGGACCCCTTTTGCGTATCAAAGCACGTGACACCGCGGCGGATGCCTACCACAGGTGCCCGCTTAGCCAAGCTAACGCAGTTTTAGGCCTAAGATGGCACTCGGATGAAAGGAATGGGGCTTCACCTGGTTCCGTTTCTGTTCTTTAAATGGAAGAATTTGAATGCAAGTGACGCACAACAGAAGGAGATGGCGTATTTTCGTTGCAGAGGTCTATTTACACTTACATACATACATAACCTCACGCCAGTATCCCAGAGGGGTAGGCAGAGACCAGGGACTGCAACTTGCCACGATCCTGACAGATCACCTTCGCTTCATCAACGTTCATAAGTCGTTGCATGCACGCACGCCGGTTCCGGGTATTTACACTTTGTGTCGTTCAATCGATTGATTGAAGGACACAAATTGAGTCAATGAATACATTACTATAGTTATAGATACATAAGACGGATCTTATCGCGATTGTTCATTGTTGAGTGTTGTGCTTCGAGCCAGTGTAAAAATATAAGTGACTTGAGTCTTGAGTAGACCACCTACCCCCTTGACAATTGACTGAACTCGCTTTTTCAGTCTCATCATCATCAGCCATTGCAGTACGTAGGCCTCCTTCATGGTTCTCCAAGCTTCCCGGTCTTGTGTTGATTAACCGGGTCGTCAGACCATCTGGTGACGGGGCCTGCCCGCCGTTTGTTTTCTAAGCTACATACATTTGTGAAGTTATACCACTCGCTAACGGCGAAGGAAAACATCGTGAGAAAACCTGAGTGTGTGAGGTACCTCACCGCTTGAAATTGCCAATCCGCGGTGGGCACGCGTGGTAATTAAGCCCACACTTTCTCTCTGAGAGAAGGCCTGTGCCCTGCAGAGGGACGTTTATAGGTTACATAAAAAATTAACAATCCCGATTAGACCTCTTGAATGTATAACTATTAAACGCGGCATGGTTGGCTCCGCACGTATTGACTACTCTTGCCTGTGGGCTAGGCCGACTAAGCTGTCAGGATGGTATAGGTGCTGGGCAAGCCTTAAAAACCATGTCCCAGGCACTACAGCATCCGGGCGGTCCCTTCACCCATCTAGTGTGAGTGAAGATGCCACTGGACGCTGTATAAATAATCTCATCACGCAGTAGAAGCAAAAAGCCGAAGTACCAACGCGAACATAAAAACATACTACGTGAACTTATTTCTTTACTCACCGCAGGCTTAGGGCGATGCGTGTCGACCGCGTCAACGGGCAGCTGAATGTGTTCCTCGCGGCATCCGTACGCAACGGGCGTCAGCTTGATCATCGTGTGGAGCGGAACGTGGAGATACGGCAGCTCCTCTGTACAAGGGGTAAGGTTCATTATTGAGTGGCTGTTGGCATGGCTCAGCTGTTGGAGAGGGTTTCAGGTGTGTTAGAAGGTACGCCATCATACGCCACTGGACGCTAGTCGTTGTGAACTTAGAGGTAGACTACCAGGTGGCATGCAATACCACTATTACAACGATATTGTAAGCGAAAATAAAAGTAGGCACTCCTAAATATACTAAAAATAAACACAACAATACAGAAGGGTGAATCATTATATATTTTTTTCTTTTATTAAGACTAGTGTCCATTTATATAATACCACTAGTCAAATGGAAAATAAACTTGTAGTCGGTGGCAGCGGGTTCGGTTAAGGCAGCGGCACCCAGTCTTAACCGAACCCGGTCGAATCTTCAAAATTATAGGTTTCTGCCACTCTACTTCGAATGAGCCTGTTTTGCGTAACTAGAAACGTTTAATTGCATTGAGAAATAAGAAAGAAAGAGAGAGAGAGAGAGAGAGAAAAGAGAAAGAATGAAAGAAAGAAACAAAGAAAGAAAGAAAGAAAGAAAGAAAGAAAGAAAGAAAGAAAGAAAGAAAGAAAGAAAGAAAGAAAGAAAGAAAGAAAGAAAGAAAGAAAGAAAGAAAGAAAGAAAGAAAGAAAGAAAGAAAGAAAGAAAGAAAGAAAGAAAGAAAGAAAGAAAGAAAGAAAGAGGGAAAGAAAGAGACATGTTAATTATCAGATAAGTAAATTTACAACTTACGTTCCACATTTACACTAGATGCGAGTGGGATAACATTAAAATAATCCGTACATATTACATGTTTACCCGATAAAAAGTGTTACGCTCAGCTGCCGCTGCACGGCCGTCCCGGCAGCGCTGTCTTTCAGCGTACATCGAGCGCGACTCACCGGCGGACTTGTCGAGGAAGTAGGCGAGCAGGCAGCGCTGTCTTTCAGCGTAGGTCGCGAGCGACTCACCGGCGGACTTGTCGAGGAAGTAGGCGAGCAGGCAGCGCTGTCTTTCGGCGTAGGTCGCGAGCGACTCACCGGCGGACTTGTCGAGGAAGTAGGCGAGCAGGCAGCGCTGTCTTTCGGCGTAGGTCGCGAGCGACTCACCGGCGGACTTGTCGAGGAAGTAGGCGAGCAGGCAGCGCTGTCTTTCGGCGTAGGTCGCGAGCGACTCACCGGCGGACTTGTCGAGGAAGTAGGCGAGCAGGCAGCGCTGTCTTTCGGCGTAGGTCGCGAGCGACTCACCGGCGGACTTGTCGAGGAAGTAGGCGAGCAGGCAGCGCTGTCTTTCGGCGTAGGTCGCGAGCGACTCACCGGCGGACTTGTCGAGGAAGTAGGCGAGCAGGCAGCGCATGACGGCCTGGTGGCTGACCACCAGCACGTTGCCCTGGCGCTCCAGCTCCATGATGACGGGCTCCAGGCGCGCCACCAGGTCCTCGTAGCTCTCGCCGCGCGGGTAGCGGTACGCGAACTTGTTGGCGTCGCGCGCGTTGAAGTCCGACGGGTACTTCTGCTGGATCTCCGCGTACGTCATCTCCTCGCAGATGCCCTGCGGGACGGGGGTTCGGTGAGGGAAGTTTACAATTTAAGTGCCTGTTAATTTTTTTTTTTTTGTATATACCGTGTAATATCTAACTATAAGTAGTAGTATTCTCTTCTTTAAATTCCTATTTAGAGGCCAAGAGTTTCACCCATGCCGGGATTCGAACCCGCAAACTCTGGCTATCCGTGCCAGCGCTCTACCAATTGAGCCAATGGGCGACTCACGGCATCAGTGAAATTTCGAACCTCTTTACACTATTCTCTGTATTACGTACAGGCAGCGACATCTGACTTAAGCAAATTGCATTACTTACAGCCCCGACTACCTACTTTGCAGTTAGGTTTAACATCGGAACGATATCACTGTACCCACATGATTATACCTACTATTTTTATTTTTAATGCACTAACCCGTGCTAAGGACAAATTTAAAAACCTATTTAGAGGCTAAAAAATTTTTTATTTTAAATTTGTTCCTTAGCACGGGTTAGTGCATTAAAAATAAAAATAGTAGGTATAGTATTCTCTTCTGTTCACGGTTGTACCATACCGCAGCGTTTGACGCGCGGGGTAGCTCCTGACACTGTCTGAATATCAGTGTAAGCTTGATAGTTAGTTAAGTTAACACTTCAGACACTAGGGTTACCTTACGATGTTTTCCTTCACCATCAGCGAGTGGTATTGCTACTATAATTTCACAAAAGTACATAGCTTTGAAAACAAAGTCATTGGTACATGCCGGGGTTTGAATCCACGACCTCCCGGTTAAGAAGTCGGCGTTCTACACCGCTTCGCTACCACCGCAGTGTAGGCTTGATATCAACCCTTTGTGTGGCCCTACTGCTGGGGCACGAGTCATACATACTCAAGAATGGTTCTTGGTCATACTCCACCACGGAGGCAAAGTTCAAGTTGGTGGAGAATTGTGAGGCAGTGGTTCAGAAGTTGTCAAGCCGCCCAGATCGCCTCTGACATGGCTTAACGACTGCTATTACATGACAGCCGACACCAACGGCTTAACGTGCCTTGCGAAGCACACAAGCACTCGGAAGAAATGCCACTAGCGGTAATCACAGGATGGTCACCCATCCATTACATGGCCACGCCTGTTGTTGCTTAACCCAAGTGATTGATTCCAATCACTCGGTTCCACTAGGCCACATGCGCTGTAGGCTTGCCAATCTGCAATCAGCCGAGTCAGCTGCCATTTATAATAACAGAGACACGCCGCGTGACCCAGGATGTGTTGCGTGTCCACGTACGTGGCCAGATCATCGGCATATTGCGGGCCATCGAGTCTACGGTTTCCTTAAATAGCTTTCTATGCCTATAGAAATAAAACGTGGGCTTGCCGTGCTTATAGCATGGTTACTGTAGCTGTTCGCGCGAGAATCGACGCGACGTAATCATGAATCTGTGGTCACTCATTGTTCATTATTCTGGTCGTCCCGGTGCCGTCACTCGTGCCGCCCGCTCGCTACTAATTTAATCCAGCCATCTGCATACACATTCGCAGGGTGACATACGCGCGTGATAAGTGCTCGAATTCTCGTGAAGTGATAGACATTTTGGTGACCAAGAAACTTTATCAGCTCAAGAACAATATATTGACAATATTAGACTATAAGTGAACAGTGCAGGAGTGTTCTCCGTACGCTGGACGCATCAGCTCATCCATCACCGCTCATCATCTGCCCAACAGCTAAAGCGAGCCATCATCCACCATCACCAAGTAAGTCCATTCACTTCCCCTCCCATTCCGCTCTCTCAACCAGCCCATCGTGAGGTAGACCTAGTCGACATTGGCTAACTACCAGTAGCTATACCAACCAACGGTACGCTCACTGTGCCTATGACAGGTTTATTGCATCTATAGCAATCATGCTACAAAAGTCTGTCAGGCGGCAAGTTACAGCGACAATCTTCGCCTTCCACCGCTCCTGCGACACCTTAATCTCCCTAACGGTTTGTATGGCGGGCTTTATCCACGAGGTCCACACGCGCAGGCCCGGGATGCGCTAAATGTGTTTGTAGATGTATGTATATGTAAATGAGTATGTAGAAAGCCCTCGTGCTGCCGCATATCGAGCCTGCTTTATCTATAGCTAGCTTATTGGGCCTGTGCCTGTAGCAAGATGTGCCAATAACTCACTTTCTGAACAATAATACATTTTATCCCTATAGCAAGCTTGTTGTACCTATGCCTTACTGTGCCTATAACTATCAGTTTTACCATGCCAATAGCAGGTTTATTGAAGAAGAAACCTTTATTATAGCCACAGTACACACGCCACAATAACAAAACAATCTTAAAACACATTACTAAAACATTTAAAAAAAAAGATAAAGAACACTAAAGGTTGTCTGGAAGAGATCACTTTTAGTGATAAGGCCGCCGTTTGTACTCTTGGGTTAAGAAATATCTGTGTAATTTCCATTTTTATGTACTATAAAGTGTTGTCTATCTATCTATCCAAAGGTCACTGCCGCTATAAACAGTAACTGACTCAGCATATGCTGATGGACAAGCCTTCAGCGCTGATTTTCAGTCAGTGCCAGGTGCTCCGCGAGTGCTACAGACTGCCGTGTGGTGCAAGCATGGGAAATGTTGACATTCTGTAGCAAACTCGCTGTCGCTATGAAAGTATGTCAAGGGGCAACTTACAGCGTCAATCTCGTTGAGCGCCTTCCACCGCTCCTGCGGCGCCTTGACGTCTTTAACGGTCTGTATGGCGCGCTTCATCCACGAGGTCCACACGCGCAGGCCCGGATGTGCTGAGTGTCGATGTAAGTGGCCAGCGAGCCGGCGTACTGCCGGCCGCGCGCCGACAGCTCGCTGTCGCCGCCGATGCGGCCCACGATGTTGTGGACGCTCTCGCCGTGCTGCGGGCAGATGACATTAGTAGGGTCAATATTTTTGTTTCTTATTAGGAACTATGTAGAAGAATAGAATAGAAATTCTACATAAAAAAGGTTCTACATAGATTACTTACTACCATAAATAAGATATACGCACCAAAATGGCCACCGCTCAGCATATGCCATGATCGTTGGAGACCATGACCCTGAGTTTCAGCGGTCGCCAAAATATATAATAATAATCCCACACAATAATAATAATAATAATTCACTAAATAAACAATTTTAATTAAACATAAAACAATTAACTGTACGGAGTCCAATTTAATTAATTTACATTACGTATGTATGTATGTATGTATGTATGTATGTATGTATGTATGTATGTATGTATGTATGTATGTATGTATGTATGTATGTATGTATGTATGTATGTATGTATGTATGTATGTATGTATGTATGTATGTATGTATGTATGTATGTATGTATGTATGTTATTCCAGCATTTTGTGGCACGATATCGGAAGCTACCACTAAATGCGGCTGTTTTGTGTCTAGGGCAGATCAAAACTACTATTCTAGGCAGAACTACTATTATTATTTACCTACTTAGGGACCATCCATAAATTACGTCACACCTTGAGGGGGGAGGGAGGGGGTCGATGGTGTGTGACATTGTGTGTCAAGGGGGAAGGGAGGGGTCTTAAATTTCGTGACGTCACATTTCCAAATCTGCCTGTTTTAACACGAACTTTACACTATTAACGAAATACTCAACGCATTTGCAACTCAGAATGTAAAATTACAAAATATGTGACGTCACACTAGGGGGGGGTCTCACAAATGTGACCAGCTGTGACCAGGACGAGGGAGGGGTCAAAGAATCAAGAAAACCGTGTGACGTAATTTATGGATGGCCCCTTACTACTATTACCTACCTACTATTAGTATTTAACTAAACAATTAGGTAAGTATCATCATCGTCAACCCAGTATGTCCCTACCAAGGGTCTCTTCCCTAAGGAAGTCCCTTCCCTACTCCACCAAGGGGCCAAGTCCGAATGTGGAGGCTTGCAAGACTAGTGGCTGGGCTTACTGTTAGAAGTTTTCAAGGCGCCCTAAGGCCTCTGACTTGGCTTAACGACTGCCATCTATCGACGGCAGCCGGCACCAACTGCTTAACGTTCCTTGCGAAGCAATATAATGTAAAATAATAACTTCCATACAACCCATACAGTTATCCTGGTCCCAAACTACGATACCGTTGCTGTGGTAACCAGAAATGGACATCACAAACATGGAAATACACCCAGACTGCGGCCATTTCCACAAATGTACCGAGGAATCGAACCTAGGACTTCAAGCATGATAATTAGAAGTATTTTATATAAAATTGCAGAGAAACTGTGACTTATTGAACGTTACGAAAAAAACTAGGTGTCCATTTCAAAATCTAGATAATTTTGGAGAAAATATGTACAAAAAGATACTCGTATTACGATAAGTATGTGGACTTGTAGATATACTTTATGCCACACCTGGCAATAAAATGGCTTTTTCTGCACGCTGCGCGTTCGGAAAAAGCCGCTTTCTGGCCAAGTGTAGACATAAAAAGATGTACACAACACGGGAGGTAATAAAGAAAGCTCTCTACCACATATTTACGTCCCTCGCTTGCAGCTCGGGCCACAAACTTCTGCGATCTCAGTCTCGAACCATCCTAGTTGTGTAATGTACTATTACAGACTTACATCCGGTTTAAAAGTACAGACGTTAGATACCGTAGTTTATTACAAATGATTACACATTCTCAATTGAAACTCCACAAAGATAAGGGATTATTGTACGCACGTGATCACCACGCACAAACAACATTAGTTGTTTGGTCAGTGTGTATGGAAAAGTTATCATTGGCACATATAAGTTGTACCTACCATGCGAGAGATCCCGGGTTCGAACCCCAGCTGCGGACAAAAAAAACTCCAGGTCTTGGATGTTTACATGTTTGTGATGTCGCGGTTTTATTTAGGGGCAAAAGCCACATGCTCACCGTGTATTGATAGCAAGAGTGTTCAGTGAATGGATGGGTGACCGTCTATGACTAACGCTAGTGGCATTTTTCAGAGCGGTTCCGTACTTTCGGCAGTCGTTAAGCCAAATCAGAGGACTTAGGGCGGCTTGAAAACTTCTGACGGTAAGACCAGCCAGTATTCTTGCAAGCCTCTACCAATCCGAACTTGACGCCCGTGGTGGAGTATGACCTATACCTTCCTCAGGGTAAAGACCCGTCCCTCGGTGGGTTGATGATGATGACTTGAGTTAGAACAGTGCAACACGCTCTGAATAGTTCCACTTAGGGGTCCGATAGAACACACAGTGACTCACCCTAGTCAAGTAAATGGTCCTTGGCACGATGTGAATGTTCATCAAATAGTACACTATTCGGCTTTGTATGTGCCCCTCGTGTTTGTGCACCACAACCTGGAAAACAGAAATCGTGTTGTGACAACCAAATACAAATAAATTGTGGTTGGTAACATTGGTATTTTCATCTGTACAATTTTGGTTCAACTTCGTTCGAAAACAATAGGGATGTGGACTAATGTTCGGAATGGATTTTGTTTCATAGATAGACGCTATTTAAACACGAAAAAAATAATTTCATGAAAAAATACGTCACATTTTACCGAAAAAATACTTATTTTAAACTACTTTTTAAAATTCCCGCCAAAACGTTCTAAACTAACGCGTGAGTTTGATGACGTCACAGACCGATAAACAATCTCGCGCTCTATGAAAGTTAACCTGATATTCAGTGGATTCTTACGAATAAATAAGTTTTCTGAAAGGTGTAAAAATGAATACGATGTACAAATGCTGTGCAGTACCCATGTGTAAAAGTACGTCAATAAGTACGCCGCAAAAAATGTTCATAAATGTTCCAAAAATTGCTAAAATAAGGAGAAAGTGGCTAACGCTTGCTAGAAGATGTTCAGCAACATTGACATCTAAGTACCAGCTATTTATGTGAAGACCACTTTGATGTAGTTAAGCCAAATATTCTAAAAATATTGTACGATAAAATTTAAATACGAGTATGTACTTAGGTACAAAATGGTTTTAGATAGGTAGTTTTGACTTTACCCACCAACCATAGGTAGGTATTTCAAACGTACTTACAGTGACATTTTTACGTTTCTAAGCTCCGCTGCACAAAAAATCTTATTTCGGGCAAAATAACTTGCCACCATCAACGAATCTATCTTCGGTAAGTTAGAACTACTTCCTTTGATGCATCCAGTCTCCATTGTTATAATAAATATTATAATAATATCGTTGAAATTAGTTCGCCGGTGATACTTTTGACTACGTGAGCTTGTTTTGTTTAGCGGTCAGTGACGTCACCCGCGCTTTGATTGACGTTCGCAGTCACGTGATAATGGGTATTAAATAATGCAATTTAAACTATTTTTATTTATTTTATGGCAAATAAATATATGCTTAGAATGTTATTATACGTTTTTAAATACGGTCTTTAATTTAAAAAAAATAACTTAACATGAATTGGTAACATGTCAACATCCGTATTGTTTGGATTATGAAAAAAAACTGTTTTGGTCGATTTTAGAGGGGTTAAGTTTGGCATGCTTTAAAATTAGATTAAGGTGAAATGGTATTTATCATGAAAGAAAAAAAAAATATTAAAAAATATTTGTGGCTATTTGTAGTTCATAAGGTCTCAAAAAAGGAAAAAAAAAAACGATAACTTTATGCTCACGAAACATTATAGGACATTCATAAACACATGTACAGGCGACCTTATTTCTCTAAAAGATTTCTTCCAGCAAACCTGACTGTATGTTTGCTGGAAGTTGGAAAGCTGGAAGATCAGTTTCTTTTTCATAAAATTTTAATGGTATAGACTCATTAGAACATTGTTTCATAATTCAAATATTGATAAAAGGCTTAAGCTTCAGGACGTCCGTAGAAACTGACTAGAAACTGCGGCTCAATGAACGTTACATTGACTTGAAACGTTCTAAAGCCTCCGTTTCTGACCTTTTCATTTCATTTCAACTTGTGGCGCAAACTGTGACAGTATGTAGCTATGCAGCGTGTTTATACCACGCATAACTAAAATTACTCTCAAACAGTATCTATGATACTTATGACTCTGTGATTGGTAAGGCAATTTTCATTAAAAGCTTCTATGTACGACCCACTGCAGAGAACTATGACTTTTAAAAGTGATTTAAGGATTTTAAGTGAAAAATTGATCATTTCTGCAAAAAAAAAACAGGATGAAACTTGATAATTTTGTATCTGTAGCAATTTCATCGAAAACGGCTAGGATTGGTCGAATCAAAAATGCCGTCACAGCTCAGTAAATATAGCGATCCGAGAACCCGAGAATTGACTTGACATTTGTTTGTGTACTGACCAGTGACGTCACTAATTCCATGCGCGACCATTTTGCTTGAGAGCGTTTTGGCGGATTATAATATAAATTGTTATTTGCTTTTTTTTTTAGAAAAAATACACAATAGATTAAGAAAACACTTTTTGAGCACTATTAAACACCAACGAAAAATCTGAGTTAGTTCGTAACCTATCAAATACGGTACTGCTTGCGAAAGTTTTAGTTGGACTATTTCTCTTTTCTGAGCCCAAGGAGAGAGAGGCCTGTGCCCAACAGTGGGCTCTGTTTATGGGCTGATTAATAGATAGAACCCAAGTGCAACATTACCTTCTCGCCGGTGTCATAGATCTTCATGTAGCTGAAGTCAGACTCCTTGTGCTCGTCTAGAGGCTCGTACTTCTCCTTGTAGTGCTCAATCCGCAGCAGGAAGTCATTCACGACGTTCTCAGTGTTTTGGATATTGGTGTAGTCGGGGCTGCTCACTTTCACTTCCTGCGGGAGACAGAGACGGTTATACAGAAGTTATTACAAAATGTTCGCTAGAATAATATGTATTATTTATGTAGCTTCCGGATCCGAATCGCTCGTAGCCCCGACTGCCTGAGTAATCTTAACGAGTGCGAAAGTTTAGCGACGTCGAGCGCGTTCAGTGAATGGATGACTAAGGCTAGTGGCATTTTTTCCGTGCTGCATTTTTTCGCAAAGCATGTTAAGCAGTTGATGCCGACTGCCGTCGATAGTTGGTAGTCGTTAAGCAAAGTCAGAGGCCTTAGGCCAGCTTGAAAACTTCTGACAGTAAGACCAGCCACTATATAGTCTTACAATCCTCCACCAATGCGGACTTGGCCCTTTTGGTGGTATGCCTTATACCTTCTTTAAGGAAAGGAGACATGCCCCTCGATGGGGACAAGGGTTGATAGCGATCGTTAGGGGCCCGCGAGAGATGGTATTTGGGGGAAAAGGCATATATATACCCAGCAGTGGGCTGCGGTGGTATCCTGATGATGATGGCAAATTCACTTAGAAAAGAAAGTCATTGGTACATATGGGGATTCGAATCCACGACGCGTTCCACCAATACGCTACCACCTCCTGAACTTAAAAGAACTATTCACATTACATCGACGCCCGGTGGGGGGCGGGTGCAACAAGACAAACTAAAATAAACCTTAACAGCCTTATTCCAAAACGCGGTCTAAATTTAGTACTGGGATTGTTACCAGGTTTAAACCATAGACCAAGTAAAATGTTATTACAAAACGAAGCTACGTCAAGGACTATCTATGGTACTAAAGTTAAACTTCTGATACCCCTAGTTTATTTATGGACTAACCTCCAAGTTGACGTTTGAATTTGTTTGGTTTTGTGTGTGTTGTCATATCATATCAGTGGCGTCTTGGTTGACGCCACTGATATGATGGATTTCGATGATTTGGACGATTAGGCCATGATTTGGACTTCGTCATCGTGTGAATCCCTTCAAATTAAGTGACGAAAATTTTCGATACAAATATAGGTTCACGTTTTTCTTCAAATGTTCCATTTTATTAATATAATAATCAACAACGAAACCGCCCAAAGTTTAAAGATTAATAATACCTATTCCCAGTATGAAACTATCAGAAAATTTTTGACGTCTCGGATTGGCGCGCGCGCTCGAATATTTCACTCCATTTCACACGAGAGTAGCCATTTGATTATAAAAACGCTTCAATAACAATATAATAATTAATAGTGCTCATTTTAGTTACATTGGAACATAAACAAAGAACAATTTACGATGTATAGGTATTTTAAACGCAATAATGAATATTTTTGCGTTTAAAATGTGAAGATTATATCCATTTAGTGAAACGGAACGCAGCATTGAATGAACGTTGAATGAACGAATCAGTGAATATTATTTGAACCATGGCTGATCTCTGGTTTAACTGATCCTCGAATAGTCTTCTATTTGTAATAATGACACACATTTGATCTGGGTCTAACTTTGATACCGTAACAATCCTAGATCTTTTAGTCTTGGTTTAAACCAGGACTTATTCAGGTTTTTATAATAAGGCGGTAATAAATCTCTTTAAGGTTAGAGACTACCATACTAGCGACAATAAAGCCCGGCCACGTGTGGCCGACGGGCACGTTGGAACGGGCTTTTTTTGCACATGCATTGTGATCTCTAACTTCATAAGTGATAAAGGATAAATTTTGATTTTTTTTATGTCACATGCTTTGGTATACTTGTCTTCTCTTCCAGTCACTGCCCACCGCTTTGCGAATGTCGTCGCTCCACCAGGCCCTAGAGTCTAATACTTACATAGTTTTTCATAGAATGAAATAAGCACGACAATGGTTGAGATTTGTCTCAATTTGGTAGTCTACAAAGCAATAGCAGTACAATGTCATTTCAGGAGTATAACCCGTTAAGTAGCACGAGTTGTACCACCATGGGGGCCAAGTTTGTGTTGGTGGAGGACTATAAGACCGTGGCGGGCCTCATTGTCAGAAGCTACCAAGCCGCTCATAATACTTCTTTAATGCCATTCCTTGACAGCCGGCACCAACGGCTTCACGAGCCTTCCGAAGCACGGAAGCGCGTTTGGAAAAAAATCCACTAGCGGTAGTCACGGGATGGTCCCCATCCTGCGCCTGATAGCGCCTATTGTTGGTCAACCCAAGTGATTAATTCCAATCACTCGGTTCCATTAGGCCACGAGCGCTTCTTATATGACATACCATAATGTTCTGTTCTATGATCCGTGGGTCGTCGCATATGGACTCTACGAAGAACAACTTGAAGCCCATCTTGTTGACGACGATGTCGCGGATCATTCGGCGCCGCTCCATGGTCGAGTTAGTAGCGTCGAACACCTGCAAGCGAATTGAAACTTTAATATGCGTTAGTTTAAAGTTGTATGAATCGCGCAATTATTGCAGAAGAAATAAAAGTATTTTATAGGACAAATACGAAATATGGAGTGTGGGCCGGGGTATGGGCTCGTAACTAAGCCTTCCTTGTCTACCAGGGCCTCCTTGCGTCTAACAGAGTCTTTACTTATGTCAGTATTGCCAGATGGGAGGAATTCCCTTCAAAATAGTTTTTTGCTTAGGAGAAAAGGGAGGAGGGAGAAATTCTTTAAGGGGAGTTTTGAAGAGTAAAAATGGATTTGGGGAATCGTGGAGGTTAATCTTTTATCTGCAAAATAAGAAAGCACACGATGGAATGATAATATTCTCACTTTTTTTCATATAATTTTAATGGTATTCCACACATTTGTGCTATAAAGCAAGAATTGAAAACGACACGTCCGAAGATGTGTTAGAAGCTTTGGCGCAATTTATTTTTCCAATAAAGTGTATTTGAACTAAACGCGTCTACTTCGACACACCGATTTTTCTGCTTTTTTCCTTCAAAATTATAGTTATGTATTTTTATACCATGCTTGTCTCATTTTTCCTAAATATGAGTTCTACCCTATTAAGCTTGTTTATGTATTTTAACGTGCATGTATACTCTGTGTGCCAATCTAGCTTAAAACTAGAATATACTACAACTACATAAACTAAGTGGAATGAGTGGACGCATGTAAATCAGGAAATTACCTGATTGACATGCGTAATGAACAAAATAAAAATTTTTAAAATGGCAATTTTACGGAGATATTTTTCAGCTCGCGGAGGAATTTCTAATTGGCCATCTGGCAACACTGAGTTACGTGTAAGCCTATTGCACTCACTGCTACTTCACCTCCGCGCGCCAGCCACTCGCAGACGTCGTGTAGGGCGTCCAGCGCGCACTGCTGGCGTATGGCCATGGCCTCCTTGTTGTCGGCGCGGAAGAACTCGTGCGATGTGTAAGCCGTGGTTGCATGCCGTCGGTACTCTCCTAGGTTGAATACTGGAAGGAAAGATGAAGGTATGAGTCTCTCAAAGTGAGTAACGCAAAGTGAGTGATACGAGTAGGTGAGTTAGAAAAAATTTGGATGCGCTATGGATACTGTGGTGGGTGACATATGATCACAATCATATAAAACATTTTTTTTATGTAGCCTCGATTGTGTCCCACTGCTGGACAAAGGGAATATAAAACATAACATTTACATACAGGCACATACATTGCTTCAGGCCCCACGCTAGGATACCCTGTGTCGTGGCTACCAGAAACAGCGACATCACAAATATGTAAACATCCAAGACATGGGGTTTTTTGTCGCCAGCCAGGGATCAAACCCGGGACCTCTCGCTTAGTATGCAGATGCGCTACCGCTGCGTTACAGAGGTCGTCAACATAACATAACCTCAAGCCTGTATCCCCGAAGGGTAGGCAGAGACCAGGGACAGCCACTTGTCAATATCCGTTGATGAACCTTCGCTTCATCAACGTTCATAAGTCGATGCATGCACGAATAATCAACAACATGGTAAAAAAACTTTTTCTGTTCTGGGCTTAATAAAATAATCACAGAAACGAGATTCTGTGAGACTGATTCGCTGTTTCTTGTACACAAATAAATCTGTCAAACTGTAGCAGTCAGTTGGCCAAAGTGCATACATAAAAATTTGTTAATTAACCTTTGGAATGCCAGAGCCACCGAAAATGTTGCACCCTTGTGCGCCGGGCGTAACGGTGTAAATTAGCGCGAGTGACAGCGTGTTAGATAATGTCTTGGAAATTTGGAAAAATGTATGGAACCTATGAAATTTATGATTGTTATGGAAAGTCCAATAACGAACAAGTAATATAAACACAATAAGATTGTAAGGTCGTCATTTATTTTTATTTTACAGCCTCAAAAAGTAAACAATGTGTTTTTTTTTCCCTTCTTCCTGCATTGATGATGTTTTCTGTCAACTACTTTGTTTTATTTTTACTTTTACTTAGCACTAACTATTCACCATGTACCTAAGAATTCATTAACATGAAAAACAGCGCATTTCTAGAGAAAATTGTCGCCGAAAAACTATTATCAAAAGTCCACATTTCTCCAGAAGAATCGCCATTTTGCACTTGTTCGTTGCTCACTTTTCGAGGCTCACAACACATCGTCACATTGATGTAAGTCATATGTTCGTGCTTATTTAGGTAAAATATAATGTCCTTTTTCATTTATAGTTATCAATAAATCGCATAATCCTTCTAATGAACATTTTTTTGCCAAATGAATCTAACAATTGTGTTTAGAGTAGGTTATTTTCGTTCAAGCTTTTTTTTATGAAGATCTACTCTTTTGTCTCTGGAAGTAGCGGTATCGCAATGTTCAATAAATGGACTGTCGATGTGTATAAGACAGTAGTACTCTGTGGAGCAACTTTTTTGAGAAAATAAACTATAAACACAGCATATTCTCGCACCACATTTCTACTGTTCTATACATGTGTGAGTGAACGGCCTACTGCGTTCAATTGCCGAAGCGCGTATCCGCGCGAAGTAATCTTTACTCACCTGCCTAAGCGCGGATCCGCGCGACTATACAGGGGGTCGTATAGACGCTAAAAAGCTAGGGACATTTCGTACCAATTACAATTACGTTTTATTATTTAATATTATTGAGATGGTGTAAATAAATAGTTAGGATAGAGTAAAATATTTTTATTGATAAACAATATTTACATTTTTACAATTTTTTTTAATAATGTTGGTCTGCCAAGGCTTACACATTCTTTCACACACAAAATGTATCCCTAGTTTGCTGGGGATAATAATAATAATAGGCAACACAATAAGTAAAAAAGTATACATACACTGTCCGTGTGAAAAAGGCTGCGTGGCCTCAACCACCTCAACCCTCTCCCCTCCAAGAATTTCTTGGGGCCTAAATTGCTGCAAAAATTTTGTACATTTATCAAATCATAAAATATGCATTAGACACAAAATAAAATTGTTCACTAAATATAGATTTATACGTACTCTAAGACTCCCTGACGCACTCCTCTCTAATATTACTTGGTCGTTGCTCCGTACCCTAAAACTACTTTCAGGAGTACGATCGACGACCATGCCCAGTACTAGCGATGGTTGGAGTGGTAAATCCGCCATTATTTCTTCTGTAAGAAAGACTATGTTTATCGGGGGCAAGATCGACGCGATATTTATTATATTATATAGTATTTATATTTAATATATAATAAACATAATATAATATTATCAGGTTCAAATGATGTTAGGATACGACCTTTTGGAATGAAGCGGTATATTACGCAAACAACGGGAAAACGCGTGACACGTGAGTGACGAATAGAACTTCATCGTGTAACGCAACTCCAACAAAAGATCATATCCTAACAGCATTTCAATCAGATAATTAGTATAAATAAATATACATATAAAGCTTGAAGAATTTACAAACTTATTTAAAGTAAAGAAAGGAAAAAAAATGGAGTTATTAGTTATGTATTATAATAGTTATTATTATATAATTAATTATATATTAGACATTTTTTTATAAATTAAAATTGGAAATAAACTTATATTATCATTATTATGCTATTTTCTAAATCGTAAAATATGTCTTCATATTAAAATGTTCAATGTTTACATGGCATGATGTGTTTCGAAATAGGAAAGAGCCACCTGTATAGTCGCGCGGATCCGCGCTTACGCGGCGAGTGAACATACAACATCGTATGTGTGCATGTGTGCGTGTATTTTAGACATGATGGCCAAAAAAGGCATTTATCTGCTACACTATTTATCCAACGTAATTATTGAATTGAAATATATAAAAGGGACAAAATTCCCATCAAAATGATACAAGTAAGTCAATACAAACATACTGAGAGATGTGTACAAACATGGAACAAACATTCCAAGTACTTTAGAATGTTAGTTTGGTTTCAAGATAATACGATAATAATGCATAGATTCAATCAAAATTTTATTTATGTAGATAGCAGAAGAACTATAAATAATGATTACTTACCCCTTATTTCGTAAATAAGCTTATTTTCCTTAGAATTTCACTTTTTTGTCTACCTCGTAGTTGTTTGCGCGCACTCGGCAAGTTTGAATTTCAACCACTTGAATTGACCGGTTTTTTGACATTGTACTCTGTGGGTGACTATTGTTTATGGTTCATTCGTTCATTAGGATTAAGAAAAACACTATTTTAAACTCTGTTCCCTTGTATTATTGATTAAAATAGCGCAAAACCTACACGATATCGGATGCGCGCGGATACGCGCTTAGGCATTCTAGTACTGCCGCGCGGATCCGCGCTTCGGCGTTCCAGAGGTTAAATAGGTCATCGACTCTATCTTTAAAAAAGAACCACTGACACAGCTGTTAACAATAAATTAATAGTTGGTTGGTTGGTTAATGAGAAACTAGGGGATACCTATGGTTTCTGAAATAATAATTCCACTGAGTAAATAATTAACCATCGTTTTGGAAGAAATCGTACACTGAATAAATAATAATAATAACTTTCACACTACCACAACAAGCGCTCAGTTTTTATAATAGAATACTATAAAAATACAAATACAGAAAAATACAAAATTCTTATTTTAACCACAAAAACACAGCATTATCTTTATGTTACATTGAGTATACAAGCAGAAGGTACGAGGATGGATTGAAAAGTTAGCGGCCTCAGCAAGAAAACAATATTAAATTTAAACAAAAGTAGTTTTATTTTTCCACGTAATCTCCACTTAACTCAATGCACTTCTTCCATCTGGTTTCCAACGCCTGGATGCCGGTCATAAAAAAAGTTTCTTCAAGGCCTAAAAAAATGTCACCCACCGCAGCTTCGACCTCCTCATTTTATATTAACTTTTGACCTCCAAGGTGTTTTTTTAAGTTTGGGAATAAATGAAAGTCTGAAGGTGCCAAATCAGGGGAATAGGCGGGATGGGGCAGTAATTCAAAGCCACAATCACGAATTTGAGCCATAGATTCAACAGACGTGTGAACGCGTGCATTATCCTGATGGAACAACACTTTCTTGCTGAGTAATCCTGATGGCCTTTTCTCTTTGATTGTTTCACGCAAACGACGTAAAAGGGTGCAGTAATAAGCAGAGTTTATAGTTTCACCTTTTGCAAGGTAGTTCACCATGATGACACCCTTAGCATCCCAAAAAACTGACGCCATCACCTTGCCAGCTGACAAAATTGTTTTGGCTTTTTTGGAGTCGGTTCATCAGGTTTTTTCCACTGCTTGGATTGCTGTTTTGACTCTGGGGTATAGTGGTGTACCCAGGTTTCATCCATTGTCACAAATCTGGCCAAAAAATCTTGTGGATCATCCTCAAACATTTCCAAACAGTCGCGAGAAATCGTGAGCCGTATTCGTTTTTGTTCAACTGAAAGCAATCTGGGTACCCCGCGGGCAGAAACCTTAGAAAAACCAAGTTCATTGACAATGATGTTTTGTGTTCGTTCATACGAGATGCCAATAGTGTCTGCAATCTCCCTGATGGTCAATCTCCGATCTGCCAATATCAGATCACAGATTTTCCCGATGTTTTCTTCATTCGTAGACGTCGTAGACCGGCCGGAGCGAGGGTCATCTTCAATACTCTCTCGTCCGCGTTTAAGTTCTGCAACCCACTTTTTCACAGTCGTATACGACGGAGCAGATTCCCCTAATGTTGTTGACATATCTTCGTGAATGTCTTTTGGACTTAGTTTTTTTTTAAACAGGTATTTGATGACCGCACGTTGCTCAATTTTCTCCATTCTTTAGAAACGCTGCACTTAGGCTCACAAAATTTTGTCTAATTTAAAAACAGATAATGCTATTGCGATAGAATTTTACAATGTGACAACCAGAGAGTAAACAAATCGAAGGAGGTCAGTTACATTAAAATAGTTCAAGTATTCATGTGTTAGGCCGCGAATATTTCGATCTACTCTCGTACATTACGAAGCACGACAATATGTGTTCTTTACCTCTATTTGGTAGTCTGCAAAGCAATAGCAGTGAAATGTCAATCCAATGGTATAACCCGCGCAAATTAATATGACTCCCTTGAACAACTATGCGTCTTATAGTCTCACCGCGCCGTGGACCCAAACTAGGAAGGACACCGAAGTATTTATCAGACGTATAACTCGCACAGGACCGTGAGGAATGGCGCAGTAAAAAAGGAGGCCTATGTCCAGCAGTGGTTTGATGTGGGCTGATTATAGATAGATAGACGACTCGGTTTCTCCTAGGTTTCGTAAAAGACGATTAATACATTTTATAATAATATTTACAGCCAGGGCTTAGTACAACCTGATACCACGATAACAGAAACGGAAAAATCTAATCACAGTGTTGTTAGTTCCAGGAAATTTATGGTTGAGCTGTTGCGGAGAAACTGACAATGAATATCCGCAGTCTTTTTTAAACCGTGTTTTTCGTGTCAATTAAGCTGAGAATAAAAAAAACTCGTACCAGAATTATTCTCAATATTCTCTGTACGTAATACAGAGAATATTGGGCCATGCTCCACCACGGGGGCAAGTCCGGGTTGGTGGAGGATTGTAAGACAGAGGGGTGCGATGCCAGATTACCTTCCCGTGTGCCCTTCCGCTTCCGTTCCTACTGATTCATTTTTGAACCAGTAGGAAGGGTAAGTGGCAAGGGCCGGTGCACCCTGGGCGCTGGTCAGTAACTTCTCTTTATGGGATCTTGCTGGCCAGCGGCGAAAAATCTGGCGGGAGGGGTCGCGTGGGCCCTGTTTCACTTTGTGGAGCGGGACCCAGGCGACCAACCGAATGAAGGACCGACTGGGGGGGGCGCCGCTGCGCGGAAGCGCGCGCGCCTCGTACCAGTCGGACCAGAGTGGCCGCCGGGACGCGGAGGGTCGGGGGACTCTCCGCGTCCATCACGGCGGGCCGGAAGGCGCCCTTGCGTGTTCCGAGGGTGCCTTCTGGCACGGAGGGGGCCCGCGCGGTCGCTCACCGCCTTCTCTGCTTTCAGAGAAGTGCTGGTGGGCGACGTGACGGGCCTCACGTGTGGGGCGTGTGGGGACCGGGCCTTGGGCCCCCACGCGCCTCAACGAGGAGGTGCGCCACCCTCCCCGTCTCATCGACCGGGTTGCGATGGGATGGAGGGGGCGGCGCGTTGGGGCGTATGGGGGCCAAGATCATACGCACTTGGCCCCTATGCACTCCAACGAAGAGATGCGGCGTTTTCTAACCCCGTCGTCGAGCACCGACGGGGCAGAAGCGCCGCCGAAGGAGTGCCCGAAAGGGCGCCCGCAGACGGGGTCGCGGAAGTGTGCGCAAGCGTTCCCGTGGCCCCGTCCTTTGCGGTGCGGAGGAACACCCCAGGAGTTTTAGTCGGTATACCGCCCTTTTCAGGGCGGGGAGTCCGACATAACCACTGTGCTTCCCCGAGCCGGTGGTACCCGTAATTGGGGTTTCTCCTGGGTGAAAAAAAAAAAAAAAAAAAAGGATTGTAAGACAGTGGCGGGCCTTACTGTCAGAAGTTATCAAGCCGCCCATAAGGCTTCTGACATGGCTTAACAATTGCCATTACATGATAGCCGACACCAACGGCTTAATGTGCCTTGCGAAGCACGGAAGCGCTCGGGAAAAATGCCACTAGCGGTAGTCACGAGATGGTCACCCATCCAGTACTTGACCGCGCCTGTTGTTGCTTAACCCAAGTGATTGATTCCAAACACTCTGTTCCGCTAGGCCACGAGCGGTTCGTAGTTAGTTAGACCTGAGATTTCCGCACTTCGCCTCATAGGTTGTGCCATTGTACGTAGCAAGCGCTGAGGTACGTCAACACTTCAGACACTAGGGTTTCCTTACGATGTTTTCCTTCACCGTCAGCGAGTGGTATTGCTACTATAATTTCACAAATGTACGTAACATAGAAAACAAAGTCTTTGGTACATGCCGGGGTTCGAACCCACGACCTCCCGATTGAGAAGCCGGCGTTCTACACCGCTCCGCTACCACTGCTTTTTTAGTTTTGTCCATGCAAATTATACTATTGCTAAGCTCAGGAGCGCAGGATTACTTTAAGGGAGGTATTATTACTTACTAGCTGACCCAGGAAACTTCGTACCGCCTAAAAGTGGATTCTTTATTTTTTTTTAATATATCTCTCCGTAAGAACCCTCCTCGTACTTCAAGGAATATTTAAAAAAAAGAATTAGCGAAATCGGTTCAGCTGCTCTCGAGATTTGCGCTTACCAAGACATTCAGCGATTTATTTTTATATTATAGAAGAAGATTAAGTACGTATATTACGTACTACTTTTGTTTGTTAATATTCGTATTTGCACCGGCTACCCGTATCTATTTCTCCTAGGCAAATTCTCCAATTTGAGGTTGCCTGGAATAAATTGCTATTAGCAATAGGACCGCCAATTGTATTTTATCTTTTGTATCTGCCGTTTCTGTAACTATTTTTCCGGTATACAATAAAGAATGTTCTTATCTTTTATGTTATCTTACGTAATACGAGTATATAAGGCCCCAGATTGGTCAAGCAATATATAATTATTTCATATGAAAACTAACCATTACCGAGAGTAGAATGCATTCCAAAACGCCTGATTTAGGGGGGTCCTTGTTGAAAAAATGCATTATTTATGAATTGGTCATAAATAAGTCGACGACGACGTCTTTTCGTTCCTGACTGTGGAGTGCACCCCCTTACACCCTGCTGATGGCGCCCGTGGCTAAACTTGTGGTAAATCACAAACTTAGCCACGGGCGCCACTTTGAATCATAATCCAAAAAGTCCATTAGTTTTTATCAGCCAAAACGGACGTTAAATTGTTGCGTATCATACTAAAAACCTGTACGATAGATAAGAACCCGAATATTGCTACAAATAATCTAGTCTCGATGTGTGTGACGATCTTTAGTGTTGAATGACCAACACGGGGCGCCAATTCACTAATTATCTGGGCCTCAATTCTGTTAGTGCATTATAGTACCATGACATATGTATTGTGGGGTCACGTGGGATGTTTTTTCATACCGTTGACGCCTAGAAGGTTCGATGTATGTGCGCGCGTAGACTTCAAGCAGCAACGAAATTAATTGAAATCGCCACGTTATTATTATTAACACTTTTATTGCAATTAAATTTTAACAATAAAACCGTGCAATGCGAACTTATGTTGGTTATGGTTGGTTATGGTTGGTAATGTATGGTTATGTTATATAATATTGCACTACCTGCTAACCTTGTCTCCAAAACTTAGGTTAGCTGGTAGATAATGCTTAGTAATATTAAGCTCGCCTATGTGTAAAATTTTTATGCAATAAAGAATTTTAATATGAATAATAACTTAATGCCATAACCATTTTCTACCAGTAAACCGCAGGAGGTAGACGAAAAAGTTGGTAGGCGAGCAATTAGTATAGTTCACGCAATTGTCATTGCATCGCAATGCATTAGCAGAATCTAGTCCCTGATTGTCGAGTATCGTCACCCGTTTCCTCAATGAGAATTTTTGTTTTGCTTTCGGCAAAACTTTTTAGCCTCTAAAACCTATTTAGAGGCTAAAAAATTCACCCATGCCGGGATTCGAACCCGCAACCTCTGGCTATCCGTACCAGCGCTCTACCAATTGAGCCAATGGGCGACTCACGGCATCAGTGAAATTTCGAACCTCTTTACAATATTCTCTGTATTACGTACAGGCGAAGTTTTTAGCCTCTAAATAGGTTTTTAAATTTGTTCCTTAGCACGGGTTAGTGCATTAAAAATAAAAATAGTGTAACCTTATTTAATGTTTTAATTAGCCTACGATCCATTCTCAGACCATCCAAATATATACAAAAATCTCATAAAAATCGGTGACGACGTTTCGGAGGAGTTCGATAACAAACACTGGACACAAGATGTTTATTACATAATTTTCTTTGATAAGATTTTAAAGTTCGGCTCCCCAATAATGACCGAATAACTTGACAAAACAAAAAAATGACTGCCTTCGTATTTGACTAACCTACTCCACCACTATGTATTACTAAGGCTAGGAAAAGACAGAGACAAAAAAGTATACAACTTACCTCTAGTGTTGATTCCTATCCAGTTGAGGTACCGCGAAAGCTTCTTGCTGATGTATGTCTTGCCACGGGCCGGCAGACCCACCATCGCGATCACGTGGGGAATGTTCACGTAGTTGGCGCGCTCGCCTGCCAACAAAAACACAATAGCGTCAGATTTTGCCGGCCTCGGTGGCGCAGCGGTTTGGCACGCTGACTGTAAAACCGAAGTTCTCGGGTTCGATCCCCGGCCGGGTCAAACTAGGAAACGAACTTTTCTAGTTTGTCTCGGGTCTTGGACGTTACCTATGTATTTAGTGTATTTAATCTATCGTCGTATCAGATAGAGTTGTGTCCATCGACGTCAGAATAGGAAATAGAAAAATGAAGATAATTCAAATCTACGCCCCTACAGCGTCAAACAGCACAGATGAGGAGGTCGAACAGTTTTACGCAGCAATTAGTAAGGCATATCCACAACAACAAAATCATGAAGTATACGTAATCGGAGACTTCAACAGCCACATAGGAGAACGTTTGGAATACGAGGATCACATAATGGGACCATACAACTATGGAGAAAAAAACTCAAGGGGAGAGAGAATGATTATGTTTTGCCAGGAATACGGCCTAAAGATTACCAACACATTCTTCAAATCACGCAAAGGTAAAATGTGGACTTGGCTCTCACCAGACAGTGTTACAACACATCAAATAGACTTCATACTGGCAAACAAGTTAAACGAGATCAAAAACATCAAAATACTCAGCCACTTTATGGTGAATACCGACCATAGACCAGTTATTGCCTGCATAAAAACAAATAACATCAAACGCAAAAGACCTCGACCAAAAACAACAACACAGTATATTCCGCTAGACGAACACAAGACTACAATACAAGAGGAATTGAATTTCCGCAATTGCACTTTATCTGTCCAAGAAATTAATAAAGGCTTATATTATTATTATTATTAATCTATCGTCGAGTTAGCACCTATAACAGAAGTCATTTAGTTGTACTTAGTATAGGGCTAACGAGATCTGTGTAATATGTCCATGAACATTTATATTTTATTTATTACAGAGGTAATCACAGAGACCCGAGAACAGCGCCTTGACCATGTAACTTTTCAAGTATACATCTGTGAGCGTCATCTTTCAAGCCGCCCTAACATAACATAACATTTACATACAAGCACATAATTGCTTCTGGCCCCACACTAGAATACCCTGTGTCGTGACAACCAGAAACAACGACGTCACAAACATGTAAACATCCAAGACCTCGGCAATTTTTTTTCTCCCCAGCCGGGATTCGAACCTCTTGGGCGTAGGCAGACGCGGTACCGCTCCGCTACAGAGGTCGTCGTCCTAAGGTCTCTGACTTGGTCTAACGACTGCATAACGGCCTTTGCGAAGCATGGAACCACTCGGAAAAATGCTACTAGCGTCACCGACGCTAGACGGTCACCCATCCAGGCACTGAACGCGCCCTACGTTGCTTCACCTTCGTGATTGTTTAAGATCACTCAGGCAGCCGGGGGTAGGAGCGATAACTTTGTGAGCATCGCATGACAACAAAAAATACTAAAAGAAGGATGGCTACAAATAAAGACTTTACAGTTGGCAACGACAGCAAAAGCCACTCGAAACATGACAAAAGAAGATCTGTAAGTGATCGCTCTTAGCGATAAGAACGCTAGTTGTATATTATATAACTTAAATATTATGGTGTGCAATAAAGAGTACTAATCTAATTTAATCTAATTTAGTCAGCAGTATGCCAAAGCACACTAAATCTTGTAGGAATCCTGACGTTCGCAAATAGTATAGAATTTGTTCAATTATTGGAATAGCCCAGGATTTGGTGCGCGTAATATAGGTGCAGATCTTCTAATAAGGCCATGACTTTAACCTGCCACTTTACAAAGTAGAAATTTACATCGAGCAATTCCAATCTTCGCACTGTCAAATTCTATCCCATTTGCAAACGTCAGCATTCTGACAGGATTTGGTGTGTTGTATCCTCCGAAGCCCTGGAGGTAACAGTTACTTCAAGTCTTCTAAAACTAAGTAGATTTTGAAGAACATTTTCTTCTTGTTGTCTAAAAATTATGAGGAAAATATTGGACCTGTAAGTTTTCCGGACTTCCTACTAAATCATTGGGTGTTAATTAAGAAAGTTATTTGTGATGTCCTATTTCTGAGACAACAGGGCTTAGGAGGGTATAGCAAGCACTCCACCAACCCGGACTTGGCGCCCGTGGTGGAGTATGGCCTTACCTTCCTGCAATACAGGAAGAGACCTGTGCCCCAATAGTGGAGATATGTAAAGGGTTAATATCGATAGCAAGCTATAAATTAAAATGGGGTGGCTAGCAACTTTCCAAGAATCGCAGTTCACTGCCCACAGCATGTGGACATTACAATTCTGTGCACTTCTATGTACTGCATCAGAAACGTAAAAGTTGCTCTGTTGTTAGCTGTAAAGATTTTATGAGAGCTCAACCATCAATTTGGTATTACCTGCAGTATACGTACACCTTCAACCAAAGATTAGCAGAAAACCGATAAAGTGAACATTGCTTTATATATCGCAATAAATGTGATAACAAATTACTTTATGAATATTGTTTTAAAAAGCATTGTGTGTTATCATTTTTCATAGTTGTATTATTACAAAGAAGCCTTTGTCAGCTTGAAGTTGCAGTCAAAAAATTACACAATGAAGAGTATTGATGTGTATTTTTATGTTTGCATCTGAATGTGAAGTAAATGCAAGTGTTTATATTTACATTACACTAGAGGCTTTGTGAGCTCTAGTGGTAATAATAGTGGTCTATTATTTTGTAGTCTTACTGAATTACAGAATATTATGCTGAATTTAATTTTTGCATTTGAGTGAGTTGTTTGACTACCACTGCACTTGAAATTGCAAATCCACTGGAAGAGCTCTTGGTAATTACAGCCATACTCTCTCTGTCTCCCTGTAAGTAGGCCTATTCCCTGCAGTGGGACATATCTTCTTCTTCAGCCTATATTAGTCCACTGCTGGACATAGCCCTCCCCCAATGAGCACCATAGCGCAAGGTTGTGCGATCATTGGGGGGTAATGCCCATAATCCCCACGCTGGGCATGCGGGTTGGGGATCGCAGTTCGGTGGAATTGTACTGCAGGGGGCGCTGCTGGCCACCCCCGGTTGATGTCCCTTAGTCGCCTTTTACAGCATCCGCGAGAAGAATTGGGTTGGTGCTATTCTCTAGGCCGACACCACACAGCGGGGCGGGACGTAATACAGAAATGAAAATAAGTCTAGATGAAAGTAATTTTAGGCTCTAGCACAAACATAATTCACTGCCATGCCTGAGGTTGGGAATCAAACCTCAGGCATGCAGTGCTGTGTGCTGACATACTTTATTTATACATAAGGTATTACTTTATGCACTTTATACAATCATACAATGCAGTATACTTGATGGCAATAGTTTGTAAGAATATTATGACCTCAGTCTGGGTATTTCTCGATGTTTGGGATTTAGTTGTATAATTATGATGTCTGAAATTAATGCCACTACAATGCATGAGTACGGATGTAAAATCCGTGTGCATGAGTTAATGTCTTATAGTTATGTTAACTTTGTTAATTAAGTACTTTGAAATGACAAAGGTTGGAGTTTTTCTGTCCATTTAATCTACAAAATTATCTAGATTTTGAAATGGACACCACATTTAACTTGTAACGTTCAACAAGTCAAGTGGAATTATGAATAAAATACTTTGACTGAATGAATACCATAGCATACATTCATTGCTAAAAAATCTACCTTCAAAATAAAATATAATATAAAGAATAAATGCATTTGAGATCTACCTACTACCCCCCATTCATACACTAACAATTGCCTATCTACTAAGAGTAAGTTTAGTGGGATTTCACACCTATACCAGAAAGGTAAAGTGACCACTCAGACATGGTATAGAATGGGCACATTTTCAGACATACTTTAAATGTGAACACAATGGTTGGAATCACTTCAGCAGCACATTTCAATTTATTGAGATAGTGACTTTATTTTTCTTTCTGTATCTAATCTACTGTCAAAGAAGCCATCAAACTCTGATAGCTAGGCAATGTTTGCGTGTCTGCCTTAACGACAGAAGTTTAAGTAATTATGACCTCTATTCCTGAACCCATAAGCCTTATCAGTCACTCACTGCCCCTCTGTCAATAATTATCTTTACTAAAGCATAAAAATAATTCCAATGATTATTCTAAGGGTCTGAAGTATCGACAGCCGATAAGCAATGATTGGTTGGTGGGTAAAGTTTGATTCAGTGGATAGTTATACGATATTTTTTTAAACTCCCATGTTGGAATATTCAATACCAGTGATTTAATAGGATTTCTAGGTGAAACGGTGTCTGTGACCAGCATTGTGGCCGACCAACGTTATCACATATCTTTCTAGATTCTACGGAAAACACGCCCGATAGTGAATATACGTAGAGTTATGTCAATTTTGCTACGTAAAAGAATTTGCACTTACCATCGCCGAAAAATTGTTTGTTCAAATACTTCCATCCTTCAGCCCGGTTATCTTCCGTGCTCATTATAGAAATACACTTCGGCACGAGCTATTGACTCGAGAATTGTTAAGATAATGAGGTAATTACGAGGCTAATAAATTGCCTACAGTCAGTCAGTTTACTCAGCAAAAGAATCAAAGAGTAACATACAGAATTTCTTCAGCTGCACAGATTAAATCAGCTGTCACCGAAATACAGTGTTGCCAACTTCAGTAAATTCGTCTCGCTAGATTTATTATCATAAGTCGCTAAAACTGATTGAACTAAAGTCGGCTCCCGGATTTCCTTCTGGGCCGCGTTTCATAAAGCTGCAATTCGTAGTTAATAGTAACAATTCGACGTACATTGCGTAGCAGAGTCTACTTGTTAATCTGTAGTGTAATAAACTTTGCAATGTATGTCGACTTGTCATAGTAAACCATGAATTGTAGTTTTATGAAATAGGCCCCGGAGACCATTAGCAACCAAAACAAAAGGGGGGAGGCACGTGAATAACAATGTATTTTTTCAGAAATACGATATTTAATAATTAAAAATAATTCTTCACCATCACTAGATAAATTAAACACTTCTTCATCCTCATTCTCATATGGCTCAGTTGAAGTAGACGTTTGAGTAAGTAAAAAATGGTATTGGGCATATTTTGTTATCTTGTACTTGACGAAATCTTCAGGTTAAAAAGTCGTCAGCTAAGTTGCTAAATTATTTTTGTCGTCAAAACTTTTTTCTTGTCTATACTATTTTTTATTTTTAATGCACTAACCCGTGCTAATGACAAATTTTAAAAACCTATTTAAAGGCTAAAAAATTTTTCATGTCGCTAAGGCTCTCGCAAAAGTCGTCATTTCTAGCGACAAAGTCGCTAAATTGGCAACACTGGCAAAATATGTCATGTCAACCGGTTTACTCCCTCTACGGGTTCATGTGTCAACCCACAGAACAATTAAACCAATAGAAGAAACGATGGTCACGTGACAGCGTACAGGCCTAATTGTCAAAACGATGCCTTAATGCCCTGAGTAAGAGTCCAAATGAAGATGGTAATGTAACTTACAATAGTGGCAGCACTCTGAATGTTTTCAAATTTAGTCGGGTTATCGCAAGTGCAAAATCTGTGAAGACGTCGTCGGATTATTTTAGAAAATTGAAATAACTAAAATATTTTGGTGCACACAACTTACCCTGGGATATTGTACAATAAATGCACAACGAGGTGAAAAGTGCGTGGTGGCTGCAGGTCACATAAGAAACAAAGAAAACGGAGATTATAATATGAACTTCCAAATGTGAGTACCTAAAACCTATGTTTTCTCGCATAAAAGGACCAACGGATAAAATATCACTTTGTAAATAAACTTCCTAATGACTCATCAACCAAAATTACCGTAATTGTTGCTTCTCGAACCCTTCTACGCTCTAAAATTAAGAAAATAAACCAATCCATTTGTAGGTTGTCCTAGTGATGGGATGGCAAAAGCATGGTCGATGAAAATTCGCCTCAGTAGTAGTATAGTCGATACTTGTTCATCACGCCTTCTTAATACATAATCCATTGTTTCTTCTTGTTCAAGTTTTCCCAAATTGATAAATGGAAGCAAAAGCACGCAAAAACGCAGAAATAAGAAACAGGACAAAAACGACTGTAAACTGCGCTCAAGGCACTTTAGACACGAGTGATTGGGACGAAGAAACTTATTGCGAACACGCCTGAAGGAAGATGTGGTGCCCACCTTAGACCAGTAAAAATGGAAGTAATGGTGAGAAAGTTAAACATTTGTTGCAGAATATGTACCTCTACCTTTTCATATACACTTATCACATGTTATTACAAAACAGGATGCTCCCAGGAGTTTATTTTGTATTCGAGCATAACGAGAATAACTATGAAAACTTACAATATTTTTTTTCCTTTGCCATACTTCTTTAGTTAAGTCTACTACATCCAAACAGTGTCCCAGGCACCACAGCATCCGAGTGGTGCCTTCATCCATTTAATTCATTTAACAGTTTATCTTTATTTAAAAATTTCTAAATCGTAATAAGTAAACAGTGTGATATGAGAATTGATAATATAAAAAAAAAACAAGCCCGAACATCCCACATCACGATGTTGCTTATATTAAGACTTCTACGTGTACACAATTTGTTTTCCGAACCCCATCAGCTGTTTTTTGTTTGTCCTGAATTTAAATCTCACCCAACGACAATACAAACTACCATAGACTTACCCACAAAAAACCATCTCTCCAACAGTGTAAATCATAGATAAAGAAAAGTTGAAAGGTAAAAACAAAATGTTAAATGAATGGACGTCAAAGCTGTTAGTTTCACAATTAATAAATTATGTGGTGATCACCTTATTGCAAAAAATATCTGACTATATAGATGCAAATTGTACCTTACTTCAAAGTATCTAATTAATTATCAGGATCAGTCAATAATAGACGTAGCTTGTAACCCAAATAGCTTTTATAAAGAGATCTAAAACGAAAGTGTTTAAAAGTGGAATATGTTATTATTTAAGCAGCTTTCTTTTGTAGGTACGCCTTTACTAAAAGTTTCTGTTTGTTTTCAGGTCAGTACTGAACATGGGAAGTGAGCAAAATGTCTGTTATCTGCCAATGCCACGGTCATATTCTTCTTTCTTGATCAAATTTACTGCAGCCTGACGTAGTTGATGATCCTTATAGTCTTGCGTTCGAAAATTCCTTTGTTGATGTGGTCATCAAACCCTATACCTGTTGTCTAAAATCTGTCAATGAAACGTATTCAAATATCAGAATTCATCACTTGACACATCAAATTACTGCATCCATCGAATTACTGAATTATTACTTGCAATAATAATATAATATTGTGATAATTAAATACGACTTTTAGCGACAGATTGCGGCCGAAGATGTATTTACCTAGTCAATATTAGCAATAGTATTTTCCTTTTCAAATTTCATTGCAAGATAAACAACTTTTTAATACAAGGACCTCACTCGATCTGTATTTAAAAACTGGAAGAAGAAACGTAACGTAAATTTGGATGTCGTTACGGATTTTATTCAGGAAGAAATCTGAGACGGAGTATTATGCTGACGTTGACGAATATAATTGTAAATTCACTATTTTGTATAAAAAAGTGTTGCTTTTTAAATTATTGTTACTTATTTTGATTAAACATGATTTAAAACTTATATACAAAGCAATTTATTATAATTATTTACATGATTTAGTCCAAGGTGTCTTCATTTTTCAACGTTTCTATCGATATCGATGGAGAGTTAGGCCTATCCCTAGTCGGTAGCGTTTGACAGTAGGGCCTGTACGCACCTTGAAATCGGTGCATTGATAAACGTAGTGCCATCTCTTTTTTTCTTATGGAAGGTTGGTTAGCGAAAGAAGGACAACATTACTGTCGAAGGTTTCTGCGAAGTTACTGCTACCCCTTGTGTCAACCGCGTAGACGGGTCAACCGTCAACTGTTTTTTTTTAATCTTCTGCTGATAGCAGAAAAGGCAAAGGACTCTCGTCCGTGCAGCCAAACCGTCAACTGATTTGTGAAACTTTCACGTTTATCTTGTCTACGGACATCGAGGTGCGTTCGAAAATCAAACGTCAAACCGACTTAGTGTTTTTTTAGGTTTGTCATCCGATTAGTGACTTATATCATTTATGTCACTAACCGGATGACAAACCCACGACAATCTAACAATATAAAACTGTAGATATTATTTAGTAGTTTCGTAATATTTATGTACAATTTTTTATGTTTAATAATTTTTGAAAGCCTATTTAGAGGCTAAAAATTTCACCCATGCCGGGATTCGAACCCGCAACCTCTGGCTATCCGTGCCAGCGCTCTACCAATCGAGCCTCTAAATAGGTTTTTAAATTTGTCCTTAGCACGGGTTAGTGCATTAAAAATAAAAATAAGTAGTATAATAATTTTTGGTTACTGTTCCTCAACCTATCTACTGCAATTTGCGAGGTGCGCGACTAGTGGAAAAATGTGCCATCTCCACAAACTTGACATTGGCAGAACAGTGTGAACAGAATCCTAGAGGGTGCCATAAACAAGAATTGAATTGAAACCCACGACAAACCTAAAAAAACATTTTTAAAAACCTATTTAGAGGCTAAAAATTTCACCCATGCCGGGATTCGAACTCGCAACCTCTGGCTATCCGTGCCAGTGCTCTTCCAATTGAGCCAATGGGCGACTCACCGGCATCAGTGAAATTTCGAACCTCTACACTATTCTCTGTATTACGCACAGGCAGCGACATCTGGCTTAAGCAAATTGCATCACTTACAGCCCCGGTGAGTCGCCCATTGGCTCAATTGGAAGAGCGCTGGTACGGATAGCCAGAGGTTGCGGGTTCGAATCCCGGCATGGGTGAAATTTTTAGCCTCTAAATAGGTTTTTAAATTTGTCCTTAGCACGGGTTAGTGCATTAAAAATAAAAATAGTATAATCATGTGGGTACAGTGATATCGTTCCGATGTTAAAACCTAACTGCAAAGTAGGTAGTCGGGACTGTAAGTGATGCAATTTGTTTAAGCCAGATGTCGCTGCCTGTACGTAACACAGAGAATAGTGTAAAGAGGTTCGAAATTTCACTGATGCCGGCGAGTCGCCCATTGGCTCAATTGGAAGAGCGCTGGCACGGATAGCCAGAGGTTGCGGGTTCGAATCCCGGCATGGGTGAAATTTTTAGCCTCTAAATAGGGTTTTAAAGTCCTTAGCACGGGTTAGTGCATTAAAAATAAAAAAAATAAAATAGTATAATCATGTGGGTACAGTGATATCGTTCCGATGTAAAACCTAACTGCAAAGTAGGTAGTCGGGGCTGTAAGTGATGCAATTTGCTTCAGCCAGATGTCGCTGCCTGTAACGTAATAAAGAGAATAGTGTAAAGAGGTTCGAAATTTCACTGATGCCGGTGAGTCACCCATTGGCTCAATTAGAAGAGCGCTGGCACGGATAGCCAGAGGTTGCGGGTTCGAATCCCGGCATGGGTGAAGTTTTTAGCCTCTAAATAGGTTTTTAAATTTGTCCTTAGCACGGGTTAGTGCATTAAAAATAAAAAAATAAAAATAGTATAATCTAAAAAAAACATTTATTTTAAAAAGGACTAAAACTATACAACAGTAATTTTATTTTTAGAATTATTCTGAGCACAGGAGGTAATTACATAAAAAAACATAGAAATCCGCGTGTGGTGTGGACTTGTGGAGCCACGCGCCTTGCGTGTGGTTCCGCAAAATATACGAACAAAGAAGGATGGGTATTTGATTGATATTTGGATTTCATTTTACTGCAAACATTTTTTTAGGTACATTACAGCTTATATTGTGTTTTCTTTTAACTCTTATGTGATTTTATGTTTTTGAGAAGTCTGTGTCATCTGACCTCGAGACAATTCGATCGGGACAGATCTACTCGGAAAAATCGACCCGGACCACTTGACAAGTTGCCCTGGACAACTGGACCCCTAATTTCTTTCCTGACTACTCGACCCGGACAACTCGATCCTGAGCACTCGACTTGGACAGCTCGACCCCGAATACAAAAGTCGACGGTTACAACCATAACGCAAGTACAGTAATTTGTACACTTAACAGTCACGTTAAGGACAACTTAACTTTCGATATACGGGATCGATCAAGTTGTCCGGAGTCGAATTAGGTACCGGAGTGCTTAGTGCGAGTTTGACAGATTCAATCGAATAACTTTACTACCGCGTTAATGGAGCATTGAGTAGCGAGTATGAGTAAATTAACCGTTCGAACTGGCAAAACGCTGTCACAGTACAACTCGCACTCGCGTTTATTCGTGTTTTGGCTGGTAAACGTGTTCACTTCTCAACGTAAACCATTACAACTCGCACTCAGCAATTTTAATTTCCATACTTGTCGCTAGGTGGCGCTTCCTCGATGCCATAGAAATATGAGTTTACGTTAACGCGATCGAGTAGTTAAAAAACTCGCACTAAGCACTCGGGATTGAGTTGTCCAGGGTCGAGATGTATTGCTATTTCGAGTATTGTGTAGTCAAGTAAATATATTTTTCGTTGGTTCTCATTTTCAATGGATGCCGTAGGTACAAAGTTTTCCTTTTATAAGTTACTCGTTAACTTGTAAAGCCTACAAAAACATTCTGTAAAAACTAGCCAACTCTCGATGGAGCTGCTCGTTTATGATAATTACGAGTAACATTACGTATAATAATAAAGAAATAGCAGCCAGGAACGTAGACTTTGCATGACTTTGTCCAGATTTCATTATTTAGTAGAGATAAACGAGCAACTCCATCGAGACTTGGCTAGTTTTTACAGAATGTTTTTGATTATATTCTTTTTAATGCACTAAACCGTGCTGCAGCCGTTGGTGCCGGCTGTCATATAATGGCAGTCGTTAAGCCATGTCAGAGGCCTTATGGGCGGCTTGATAACTTCTGACAGTGAGGCCCGCCACTGTCTCACAATCCTCCACCAACCCGGACTTAGCCCCCGTGGTGGAGTATGGCCTAACCTTCCTGCGATGCAGGAAAAGACCCGTGCCCCAGCAGTGGGGATATATAAGGGTTGTTAACGAAAACCGTGCTAAGGACAATTTTAAAAATCTATTTAGAGGCTAAAAATTTCACCCATGCCGGGATTCGAACCCGCGACCTCTGGCTATCCGTGCCAGCGCTCTTTCCAACTGAGGTAATGGGCGACTTACCGGCATCAGTGAAATTTGAACCACTTTACAATATTCTCTGTATACGTACAGGCAGCGACATCTGGCTGAAGTAATTTGCATCACTTGCAGCCCTGAACACCTACTTTGGGTTCGAATCCCGGCATGGGTGGAATTTTTAGCCTCTAAATAGGTTTTTAAAATTGTTCTTAGCACGGTGTTCGAGGTTGCAACTTGCAAGTGATGCAAATTACTTCAGCCGAATTACTTCAGAAGCGTTCGTAGCCTAGCGGAACCGAGTGATTGGAATCAATCAAATGGGTTAAGCAACAACAGGCGCGGTCAGGTACTGGATGGGTGACCATCTCGTGACTACCGTTAGTGGCATTTTTCCGAGCGCTTCCGTGCTTCGCGTTAAGCCGTTGGTGCCGGCTGTCATGTAATGGCAGTTTGTTAAGCCATGTCAGAGGCCTTATGGGCGGCTTGATAACTTCTGACAGTAAGGCCCGCCACTGTCTTACGATCCTCCACCAACCCGGACTTGGCCCACGTGGTGGAGTATGGCCTAACTTTCCTGCGATACAGGAAGAGATCCGTGCCCCAACAGTGGGGACATACCTATAAAGGGTTGATATCGACATCAGTAGGTATAACTACTTTACAGGCGCTTTTGAAAATAAGATTTATGGATGATAATGTCGTGACGTTAAGGAGACCTGGACAGTGCTTCTAATTTGCAAAGCGCCGTCACGTAAAAAAGACATTGGGGAGTTCGGAAAAGGGACGAAAAGGTTATGGAATTTGACCACAGACAGAACAAACCAATTTGACAGTGAGACGATTGAAGGACGCTCATACCTATTGGACACGTTCGCTGTCAAGAACCGCGACGTAAAGGAATCGCGATACCTATGCCGCGAATTAAAGAATTTATTACTATCTATCTCTGTTACCTACTTCTCAATGTACTAATTCCTAGAAACCTAAATACACTTATTTATGAAACTGGACTCAGACCATGTTTAACATGTAGATAACCTTGTAATTTGCTACATAAGTAGATAAACCTATAATTTTCCACACCACATAAAATATTATGTATAAACAAGTTGCTAGAGAACAATTTACGTGGCCGGCGATTATACCGGGTTATATTTAAAATGCGCAATTCCTGAACATACCTGCAAAAGTTCGCAATTGAACAGAGTTAGCGAGTCGATGGCAGCTAGGCCATCCTGGTGAAAGGATTTGCCAATCAGCGTAAGGGACTCGCTTGATTACGTCGTTTGAGGAGGCTCCTTTCATGCATACCATCCACTGTAGTGAAGCTATTATAATGCTTCGTTATCAACCCTTCTATGCCCCCACTGCTGGGGCACGGGTCTCTTTCTGCATCGCAGGGAGGTTCGGCCATACCTACTCCACCACCGGGGCCATGTCTGGGTTGGTGGACGAATTATACCGGGTTATAATGCTTAAAATAATATTAAATAATATTTGGTAAATCGAATGGACCTTCTTATATCTACGATAATGACTTAAGTACATAACTATCTAGGTACTGAAAGTTTTGATAACGGTAGGGAGCGAAAAAAGCGAATTTAATGAAATAATTTTAACACGTTGGAAAATATCTGAAAAAATGTCATAGAACAAAAGTTATTGTAGAAAACAAACTATAATCGGAGCGTTTCAGGAATTGCGCAATTGCGCAGAAATAACCGTGTATTTAGATAGATACAGTTGGTAAACAATCCAAAAGATTATTCCTAGAGTGGAAAACTAATAAGTGCTGCGAGGTGTCTCGACCGTAAGTTCTTTCTTCTGTTGATATACTCTGCTATATCTACTTATCTAGCCTCCAGGACTAAACAAGTGCCTCGACTTTTGGACCTTAGAGTAAGAGGTATCTTTGAGTTCAAGATAGCCAGCCCCTTTACGCCGACGTTGTTATGTTCCAAATTGTACTACAATATACAATGTATCAGAAATAACGACATAATTAACCTTTTCTGTCATATTTTTTCCTATGTGGTCATAAAAATATATTCTATACCTAGATGAATAGAGAATACTTTATTGCACAATCAGAAGAAATAATTAGAAAAGGTTTCCTATATCTAAGTAATGGTTTATATTTGGCGGTTTTATTGTTCAGAGCGATCTCTTCCAGACAACAGGTAGACACGTTGTACTCATTGAATCTTTAGACCAGCCTCGGAAAATATAGGTATATTTCGGTAAAGTTTATTCACTATTCACTCCATTGTAACGTAAGTTTTGCTTGAATCCGTAGGCTGACTCCCGTGGGTTGAAATATATAGACGTGCATATTACCTAAAACTATTGTAGCCTTATCTTATTGATGGTTATTTATAAAAATTAAGTAGGTACTTAATCCATGTTTGAACATCTCCAAAAAGCTCTTAAGAGCATTTCAAGTAGTTGTTCTTTGACCTCTTATTATTAATTACGCTCTTATTTTATTCTCAGATATTTTATAAAGCATATTTTAGAGGAGGATAGTAAAAATAACCGAAACCGACAGCTACTAAGTAATTATTGTTGAAGAAGCGAAACGATTTGCCAGCGTCAACGACATCATACAATCTTTTAATTACTATATCCCTTTCCAAAACCCACGTATTCTCTGCATCATTACGATCAGTTTTTCTAAAGGAAATAGGTATGCTAAACTCAGGAAGTCTTAGGAAATATTGCAAGAGGTAATGCAATACTTTATCCTAAACCGATAATTTCTTTCGAAGATACTTTATCGTTTTCTCGATTTCTTTTGGAAAGGTAATTTCAACGGCAATGTGGAAACATAGGGTTCTCAAACATCCGTAGTGCCGGTTTATTGTTTCAATGATTTGAATTTATGTTTTCCTCATGATCCGTACCATAAAAACGTTGAAAGGTGCTAAGATTGTTCGCAAAACGTTGAAAATTACACGTACATTAGCTACCCGCTAAAAATTTTCAATTATCGTAGGTACAGAACTAATATGTAAATATATATTATTAGGGGTAGGTAACTATATTTATTTATGTAGATATGTAGATATATATCGCACCCTCAGAACGAAACAGGCCTAAGTCAAAAAATAGTGAAATTGAGTTACAATCATAGAGAGTCATAAAAAGGTATGCCGTGGACGGAAGATTCGCTATGCTATTTTTTTACAATAAGTGCCTTTGTTTTACTGTTCATCGGATAGAGCATACCTTTTTATGTCTCTCTATGATTGTTAGGTACTCAATTTTTTTAGTATTTAAACTATTTTTTGACTTAGGCCTCTTTCGTTCTGAGGGTGCGATATGTACTATTTATCTTTATATATGTGCTTAATTATTATCTTGGTATATGTATGTTTATAATTTTTACAGATATTATGATAGAATAAGAATAAGAATCATTTATTCATGAACATAGGTAATAATAAAAGGTCTTAAGGCTTACATTAGTTCATTCCATGTTCTGCCCTTTAGAGCGTATGAATGTTCATGCAAACATGCAATAATAATAGTAATGACAATAATAAGTACTTATCACAAGAGTCAGTAATCAATTCAAATATTGTTTAATTTTAAAAGATAATTACGTTAAAATATCATCTCACTGTTTTGCACTACCACACTGGCTCCACGTCACCTGTTGGGTTTTCTAGAATATAGGTAATACTATTAGATATTAAACCGTTGGTGCCGGTTGTCATATAGGTAATGGCAGTCGTTAAGCCATGGCAGAGGCCCTAGGGGCGGCTTGATAACTTCTGACAGTGAGGCCCGCCACTGTCTTACAATCCTAAACCAACCTGGACTTGGCCCCCGTGGTGGAGAATGGCCTAACCTTCCTGCGATAGGCTGCGATGCAGGAA
Organism: Yponomeuta sedellus; assembly: GCA_934045075.1. NCBI lineage: Eukaryota > Metazoa > Arthropoda > Insecta > Lepidoptera > Yponomeutidae > Yponomeuta > Yponomeuta sedellus. The sequence continues at coordinate 22,191,186 of OW203733.1, read as the reverse complement.
GAGACCCGTGCCCCAGCAGCGGGGACATGCAAGGGTGGATCCATGAGTACAATCTTTACTGGTACAGTAAAGAATGTAATAATGATAAAACAAATAGATTTCCCTGCTAAATATGGATAAAATATTTACTCAGTTTTTTAGAAATAACTGTGGCTTTCGCATCGGGTGACATAAGTCTTGAAATGATCTATTTATCAGTCACTGTACTATCAGTTCAAACGGTAAATTTGCACTTAGACTAATCACAGAATGTCATGGTATGGGGCTATTATATGAACCGTTAATCGGTTGGGCACACATGATAATGATGGTTCTCAACAATTTCCTTGATGATAATGTGTCTGATCATACCTCTATCCTGTTTTCTACGTGATAGACGTCACTAACGACTCGCATTTACCAGGAAGTCAATCAGAAGCAACCGGCTGATGTTTGCGCTCATTTCTAGAGAGCATGAATTACTTCTTATGAGTATATTGGTGCCATTAAGAAATGGTACCATTAAACATTTGTGCCGAAAACCAATCGGTCAATGTTTAACCCTAGACACCTAACCTTCGTTTCGATGAATAACAGAAAAATTGTTCTATCCTTTTGGTATGTGCGTTGATGGTCGTGGTGTCTTTTGTAAACTCGGTGTTCGTCACGACTTAGCGAGGCATTGAATTCTAAAAAGCAAACTATACATAATATTTTCCAAAAATACGGATACAATCCCAATTTGCGTTGAACATAAAATTGATTTTTGTACTGATTGGGCCTAAAATTGTTAAGTTTTTTTTCTTCGAATGTATACAATTTGAGTTTGGCCTTAAAACCTTAAACTTTCTCTGTAAATACGCGTGCCCTTTTAAACAGACGAAAAAATAAATAGAATGTGCAGTATACAAAAACAATAAATAATTTTATTGAAAAATATATGATATGTCTAATACATCGGTGCAACAAAAGTACCAAAAGCAAAACAGTTTTAGCATTCAAAAGTTAAAATTACTTTGCTGAATTCCGCCAAAAATCCCACAAGCACCATGCGGCTAGCTAATGCACCGCCCTCCCTCCCACTTTTTCAAGCAGAAGCAAGACACGAACACACCACCACCAACACCAATACTGGCATCCTCAGGCTCCCAAATGCAAGTGACTTGCATTTGGGAGCCTGAGGATGCCTCGTGTTAGAGGCGAAACGCGTCGCGTGTTTTCTCACACAAGTATTGGTGTTGGTGGTGGTGTGTTCGTGTCTTGCTTCTGCTTGAAAAAGTGGGAGGGAGGGCGGTGCATTAGCTAGCCGCATGGTGCTTGTGGGATTTTTGGCGGAATTCAGCAAAGTAATTTTAACTTTTTAATGCTATTATGGATTTCCGCAAAGTAACGCCTGATTCTATACAACATCTATACAAAACAGTTTTAATTAAGCTTAACACTTCAACAAATTATCGCCGTACTGACGAATGGTTAGGTATTATAGGGTATGTGAGAAGGTTACGTGTCTAGGATTGATTATAATAAGGCGTTTCGGGGCGCTGATTGGCGCCACCAATGGAGAAAAATCATACCTAACTTGTTTTAAAATACGTTTTTATCTAAAAGTGAACATGAGAAATCTTAACAACTGTGTCAACTATTTTTAGAACTCACAGTTGGTTCTTGATTCTAGGTTCGGATTCTCGGCTAGGATTCTAGGTTGTTGACTCCAGACCTCGCTGTGTGGTGTCGGCCTATTGCTGTGTGGTGTCGGCGGCCTAGAAATAGCACCGGGACACGGATTCAGATGGTGTAGGCTTGCCCAGCACCAGCGCCTATACCATCCTCACAGCTTCGTCGGCCTAGCCCACAGGACGCCTGGCCGCGTTTTTAAGTAGATACCTAATGTATGATAATTCAGTGATGATGCTATTTCTTATTACTAAAATGCTAAAACTTCCACTAACTCGTAATTTCTGGCATATTGCATTTAATTGTTTAATTGTGGCGCAATTTAGAACACAATAACCTTTAGCTGCAAAACTAGGTATTTTGGATTGGTTTTGTTCATAGTGGGTACAACAAAATTCAACTTCACTATCGTGTGAAGTTCAGTGTCAGCTTCACCTTAGCTGTTGATCTTTGGTAGGTATTTGTTTATCATAAACTTGATGTGTGTTCTGACAAACCATGTTTTACATCGGTTGCGAAGTCTGCACCGACAGAATTCAAGAATACGTTACAAATGATGCTACCATACGACCACGAGACAATTCTAATTGTAGACCGGGGAATCTCGACCCGGAAAACTTGACTCGGAAGAAACGACCCCATGACAACTATGTTAGGCTCACTGACCAGAAAGCGACACTAAGCATTATTTGCCTTCTCTTTCCAGAAATAAGTAAGTAATAGGATTAGAAATTAGAATTACGAATATCTTTATTGAGAAATAAAATTTGCCACAGTGAATTATGAAGCCCTGATGATTAGATGATGTGTACAATATTTACGAGATGATTTATTTAAATCTTCACACACACTAGATGCCTGAAGGAACCACTCGGACGCTGCAACGCCTATGACACTGTTTTAGATGAGGTAGGGCATGCCAGTATGACCACCAAGAAACGGGGGGTTTGCCCAGCACCTATACTTTCCTGTGGGCTAGCTTAGTCGGCCTAGCCCACAGGAAAGACTATAGTCAATGCGTGCGGAGCCAACCACGCCGCGGGTTTCCTTCCAATGTTTTCCTTCACCGTTAGCGTATGGTGTTGGGACCACAAATTCACAAATATACATAAGAGTACGTAACGTTAAATTAAACAAAGTCATTGGTACGGTACATGCCCGTACTGGGGATCGAACCCGCGTCTCTCGCTTGCCAATCCATTATTCTACCACTACAGCTAGCTATGTATGACTACGGTGCATTTGAAGGGAGTTAAATACCTAGCTTCTGGAACAGGACAACCGAAGATCGGGCTCAGTGGCGTGTCTTGGGAGAGGCCTATGTTCAGATGTGACACGGGCTGATTATTATGAAGATGTAGAAAATAGCTTCGTTAAATTTGTGCATCTCACCGCTTTGTTTGTGTAAACAAACAGATTTGGCAGGAAGTGTGAGTCTGCAACTCGCACTGTAGGTAACTACATATAATGGTCTGGTAGACCGACAACGCCCCGCAATCTAAAAATAATGTCTAGGCGTCACACAATATATGTAAGTAATGTATTATGTAGCTGTAACGGCTTTCGTCACGAATCCATTCTCAAGGCCTCCTATTTCTATTCTGTATGTATTGAAAGTGACGCGTATGCGAAAAATGTGGCGATTTTTTTCTTTGCGTTTTTTTATCGGTGTTCATTCTCTGTTTCGGAAACTATAACGCATTCAAGATCAACTTTTATTGCTTCATGCGGTACAAAATTGGTCTTAAGGCGCTTTGGGGTGCGAACTAACTAACCTAACCAATGGAAAAAAAGGATTACTTGTTTTATAATACGTTTTATTTCCAAAAAGTAAACATCATAAATTAAACTATTTTTATTTTTAATGCACTAATCCGTGGTAAGGACAATTTTAAAAACCTATTTAGAGGCTAATACGTACGTAATCTGTACGTAATACAGAGAATAGTGTAAAGAGGGAAAAAAAATTCTCTGATTCGGTGAGTCGCCCATTAGCTCAGTTGGAAAGAGCGCTGGCACGGATAGCCAGAGGTCGCGGGTTCGAATCCCGGTATGGGTGGAATTTTTAGCCTCTAAATAGGTTTTCAACAACTGTGACAACTATTTTTAGAACCTACAGCCTAGAACCTAAGACTTTGAATGATATCCGCTAAGAACGGCCGTTTTCAGCGGAAATCGATTAAAATCCTAGAATGTTGATATTACGTTCCAGGCTGTATGTACTAAAAATTGTTATCACTGATATTATGATTTTTGATGTTTACTGTCTTACAATCCTCCACCAACCCGGACTTGGCCCCCGTGGTGGAGTATGGCCTAACCTCAGAACACAAAAATAACCTTAAATTTTAGAAAAAAAAAACGTATTAAATAAAACAAGTTATTAATTTTACTCCATTGGTGGTGCCAGAAGAGCCCATTAAGGATCATTGTAAGAGCTGAATAAAAAAAAAATATTTTACATTTACGTTCTACGAGTAGGTATGTCAAGGAAGTTAAAGACAAGTTGGGTAAAACATTGTTCTAACATAGAACGTAAAAGGAAATACTTTTATTCCATTGGTAGCGCTAATTAGCACCCCCCGCGCCTAAATTTACTTGAGTTCGCTTATCTATTGGAATCGAAACAAACTAATGCTATTGATACTGTGAGGTCACCAATTACAGTCTATTTATCCTTACTTACCCAATTTAGTAAACTAGATTGTAACCTCAAAATTGATATTTGATGCCAAAACTAGATATTTTCTCGCGAGTTCATAAAATTTGTTTGCGTGCTGTCTAAAATAAGTAGTCTCCCCGATTACTTCATTCATAGGACAATGACAGTTTTCGACTAAAAAAAAACCACTCTTTACGGGTAGAATGTTTGTTAACTAAAATCGACAAGGATAAATAGACTGCCGGTAATTACCCAATTGTCGATGCTTTACCTGTTTATGCTAAAACTAGATATTTTCTTGAGAGTTCATAAACTTTTTTATTAAAATTGGCAGCATGTTGTCTAAAATAGTCGCCCCGATTACTTACTTCATTTGTAGTAAAATGACAGTTTTCGACTAAAAAGCCATACTTTACGGGTAGAATATTGTTTACTAGAATGAACAAGTAAGGATAAATAGACTGTAGGTAATTGGTTTACCTAATTGACGACGTTCCGCCCCAATGGCTTTGCAGGGCGATCACGAGGTCACGAGTGCTCCAGTAAGTACCTAACCTTAGGGGCATTAAGCATACTCGTAACTTAACTAATTAACCCTTGTGATTGAGAAGTCTATTAATTACAAGTGACTTGCCATCTTAGGCCGACTTCCGCCAACGCTATCTGACTACACTAGATACACTACGTTGGTCTAGTCGTTAAGCCGCTTGCTCTTCTATTCTACCGCTATGTATAACAACATTACGGATTAATTATTGACGGCCTCGGTGGCGCAGCGGTTTGGCACGCTGACTGTAAAACCGAAGGTTCTGGGTTCGATCGCCGGCCGGGTCAAACTAGGAAACGAACTTTTCTAGTTTGTCTCGGGTCTTGGATGTTATCTATGTATTGTATTAAATCTATCGTCGAGTTAGCACCTATAACACAAGTCATTTAGTTGTACTTAGTATAGGGCTAACGAGATCTGTGTAATATGTCCATGAATATTTATTATTTATTATTAATATTAATATTTATTAACAACACACTAATTACACGATCACATCACGCTAATTTATAAAGGTGAACGTTTGTGAGTATGTATTTTGTTAGGTACTTCTTCACGTCTAAGCGGCTGGAGTGATTTTAATAGAATTTGGTACTGAGTTTGGAACGTGGCCATTGTGTTAATCCAGGTTGTCAGCTCACCCTGGTATAACACATAGGGTACGTTCTACTGCGGGAAAATATCTTATTCTCGTGGGAAAATCGATAAACCGCGGGTAACACCGCAGGGCACACTTAGTGCTTAATAAGCATGAAAATAATTATAGCAAATAAATGCACACATTATTGTACACTTTCCACCCTCGATTATAATGCCCGTATTACCACATCAAGGGTTGACTGGAAGAGATTTATTATGAAATGAGCTCGCCATGTAGACTTTTTTTTAATTTTATTATTTTGTGCTTTCATTACGTTTTTTATATGTGCAAAGTAGACAAGTTTTACCTACAAATAAAACTTATATTAAGCTACTTACCTTATTCCAAGCCTCCAAATTGAGATGGCAACCCCGTTTCCACAGACAAGCACGTCAAAATACTCCCCCGTTTACCTCGATTTTGCTCCTTCCTGTTACTCTGTGGCGCCAAACCAGCAGCGAGGGCGGCGGAAACCGGCGCCTCGTGGTTCATTGCGTCTCAATTTGTACCTACCATACCGCCCGAGTGGCACGCTGGGCGGAAGGCTACCACAGCATGGGATGTGCTGGTGGTGCGAGTCCAAGCATATAGGATTTGCTTTAATACTTCAAGTACACATGATTCTTGCATATGCCTGTTGAAAATGAAGCTTAACTATAAGAATCTGAAAAAGAGCTTGTTTGAAAAAAAAAAACTAAAATAATTATTAATTAATTATCTGTAGTAATTACTATGTACCTTATTCGATTGGAACCGCAGACAGCAATAGACTTAGGCTTGGAATAAGGTAAGTAGCTTAATATAAGTTTTATTTGTAGGTAAAACTTGTCTATTAAGCCTTTGACCTTATTCCAAGCCTCCAAATTGAGAAGTGTTTGTTATCGACTGCTGGTTTGAAAATAAAAACGCCAATGTGATCAGAAAAAAGTTTAAATCAGATGTATTACATAACGAAAACTTATAATGAACAAGTTCAATAGCTAATTTATCTGATTAAGATAGTATGTTTAATTTGACACAAAATTACATTTTATTTCTAGGCAAGAAATAATAATAAAAAATTTAATAACTTATGAAGTCAATCAGACTGATTCAAAACAATTTAGCAAAGGTTTCTTACTTCCCTGACGATTAGAAGAAATTTCTTTCCTATAATAATTATGAAATGTCTTAGCACTTCTCCAATTACCTCTCAACAGAATATCGTTGATATTATGGTTATCAAGCCAGCTAGCCGAAGCCACAGCGGACCGAACACTACCCGGACTACTGTCGATACCTGCGTCTTTCAAAACGGCTTTGATCCAACCGCCAATAATTGTGCGAGTAGCTGGCTTGACTTCCCCACATGTAGAAATGAACAAACAATCAAAATCTTTACGTCTCTCTTGTGATAACAAAATCAACTTTTTGGTCCAAAACACGGGATCAATATTAACACTAGTTAGGTATGACAGCAATCTCCATCCTGATTGACGATATGTAGCACTGTCGGTTTTGGATCCAAAAAGTGGCCAAAATATTATACAATCATCTTCAATTACACAGTTTGGAGATTTAATACTAAGAAGAGTCAAATCATGTACTCTACGGCCGGAACATAAAAGCAATAAAATTGCACATCGTTTTGAGACCTCAAATAGGCTATTTTGATCAGGCTCTGTACTTATCAAAAAATTGCAAAGATCCGAGATATTCCATATGGGCGGCTTATGATTCTTAGGTTTACTTAAAGCTATAGCTTTTAACATTTGCTTGACAATAATATGCGAGCTTAAAGGAGGACCTGACTGCACTGGGCAAAAGGTAGACACAACAGATTTATGTAGAGAAATGGAACTGTAGGAGAGATTTTCTTTAATATGAAGAACAGACAGAAACTTTGCGAGATCTTGAGGCCTCGGGCTATTTTTATCAACACCATTACATAATGCCCATTTACACCATCGATTCCACGCAGGTTTATAGGAAGCCAATGTAGACTTTCTCCAACTACTCGAAAGAAGACTTCTTTGATTATCATCCCAAAAATCTATTAAGGGGGCCCACCCTGAATTGGCCAAACTTCCAAACTCATTCGCTTGACATCTGGTGGAGGGACTCCCGTGCGAATGTCTATCAAAAACAGTGCTAGATTTTTTATCTGTATTGGAGGTGTTAGGGATCTGTTCTTCAGGTCGCTGCGCCAGAAAACCTTTTCCCAAACTGGAACCACAAGTGGATAAATCCCTTCGGCTTTGTTTAAGTGGGACAAGACTCGGGGTATTAGACTGGGGGGAGGAAATATCCACGCTAATCGATAACTCCATGTCTGACTGAACGCGTCGACAAATGCTGCTTGACAATCGTTTGGATCCAATGTTGCATACAACGGGACGACGTGAACTCTTGCATCTCGGGCAAACAGATCTATCTCTGGATTCCCCCAGACTTCGAATACAGCATTTGTAGCCGGGCTTAGCAGGTGCCACTCCGTCTGAAGTTAAAAACGGGAAAGACGATCGGCGACGACATTGTATCGCCCGGGGATAAAATTTACTGACATCTGGATTTGAAAACGATCGAGTATGTTGAAAACTCTGCTTGTTAGGCGCATCATGTCTATCGAATGCGTCCCACCTTCGTTTCGAAGATATGAAACCACAGTGCGATTGTCGGACAAGATCATCAGGGATTTTTGCGACATTTCCTGGCCCCATCTGCATAAAACATTGTATATTATCGTCATTTCCAGCAGATTGGAGTGCAAAAGTTTCTGACTGGAGGTCCACTGACCTGACAGGAGTTTGTCGTTGAGTTGAGCACCCCAACCGGAGCCCGAGGCATCTGTCGATAGGAAAAACCGTGGAGCTGGGTTCCAAATGCTTAACTGAGAGCATGCTTGCTCTATCCACCAACTTAGGGATTCCATGACCAACTTTGGTAAATCTACTTTTCTGAAGGGATCGTCGTCTAACAATTGATGGCTGAACCATAACAGCGGCCTGCTGTTCAACCTTCCTCTGGGAACAACGAAGCTGGCAAAATTCCAAAGGCCGAGAAGCTGTTGTATTTAACGCAACGAAGCTCTCCTTAGCTGAAGAAATTTTCGAGACAAATTTAGAATTTTGTTGACTTTCTTTATAGGCAAAGATTTTTGGTTGCTCCATGTATCCCAAAGGATACCTAGGTACTCTACTGATCGTTCAGGACAAAGGATCGATTTTTTGAAGTTTATTGACCATCCGAGTCTTCGGAGAAGTCGAACGGTGTAATCTACCTGGTAGCACAAGGTTTGATGACTTTGAGACGCTATTAAAAAGTCGTTTAAATATACTAGGACTCGAACTCCTATCCGCCTCAGAATCTCTGCAATCCAGTTCGTGATGGAAGCGAATACCTTGGGTGCAGTTGAAACACCGAAAGGCAGGCAAGTTAACTGCCACAGACGTCCCCGAAATATTACTCGCAGAAATCTTCGCTGTACAGATTTTATTGGTACGTGGAAATACGCGTTGTGCAGGTCCAGCTTTACTAACCAGTCGTTTTCCTGCAGGAAGTCGGGGAGTTTGTACATATTGGTGAGCCGGAATTTGGTTGTATGCACATACCTGTTCAGACGCTTGAGATTGAAGACCGGTCTTATAGCGCCGTCGCTCTTGGGAACAAGAAATATGCTCGAAACGAAGCTCGGAGTCTCCGGTGCCACTTCCAGAACGCCTTGATGGACGAGACTTTGCATTTGCTCCTTCATTCCTGGAGAGTCCTTTGTTACGAAAACCGAAGGTATTCTTTCCGGATGCACTAATGGAGCCTTTTCCTTGGAATCTTGTAGCCAGATATTACCTTTAGAAGATGAACTGGGGCCGAGCTCCTTCCAGACGTGGGCTCGTAGCTTTAACTGGCCCGCACGAAAACTGGGATAGTCAGTCGTAACGCCTGTGGGAACGCTTACCACCTCGGTTTTTGTAGAATTTTTCTGACCGAGACTTCTCACGAAAGGAATCGTCGGCCTTGCGCTTCCGCCCTTGCGCAGGGGGATAGTTTGAGCTACTAGTCGAAGGCCCTGCAAAGCTCCGCGAGAAAGCCATCACTTTTTTGGGCTCCACATTTGACACTCTTTGCGCAAGAGGCCTTTTTGTACCAGTATTTTTGTACGCGAAACTGGAAAAAATACCTTTTCGATTCCACCATTCTTCGCAACCAGGTCAGAAAACTTCTTGTCATCAAAAAGATTCTCCAAAGTGGGAGGTATCTTTCTCAAGGTCTCCTTCAGACATTTATCTTTTACAAAACTCAGCACATAATCTCTGCGTTGTTGTATAAGGTCTGCACGACGCCCACAAACCATTTACAGGAGGTCCAAATGTATTTTATTATATTGAGACGAAAAAGTTTCGTCAATTTTATTTTTGACATCTTGAATTGATAATCCATTAGCCGCGGTATCGAGCCATGCAAATAGATTATCAAAGCCTTGCTGTAAAAATTCATTCTGAACAATTAAGGCGTGGGATATTGCAGCCAGTGTTTTTTCAGTTACCGCCAGTGCACGGTTGCGGTCAAAAGATCGAATCATATTATTACTTTCCAGCTCGGTAAAGCCGGGACACGACACATATGCTTTTTGGGCGTCGGCATACCTCACTTGAGACCAATCTGGCGAATTAAAGTGTTGGAGCTTTTCGAGAATCTCCGCATGCTGGTTAGATGTTTTTGCAGTTGATGATTTGAGGGTAGTCTCTAATTTAAATTTAACGGATTCTGAAGTGGGTTTTGCTATTGTCTCTTGAGGTTCATCTAAATCATCAATTGCCAAAATTGATAGTGCATCACTATCAGGATCGAATTCTGTGTTTTTAGGTACTCTGCCCGGAGCAGAAGAATTTATATTTTGGAAGGATCCTACCTGATCAGCCAAATCTCGTACCACCTTCTCCAACTGGTCCAGGCGGTCGTGCTTTCTAGCACGGCGGCGACGGCGTCGGCGTCGGCGCCTGCGACGAGATGCTGCCGATGATGAACTCGACGACGACGAATCGGTAGAAACCGATCGCCCACGATCACGGGGGACTTCACTTTGTCCATTATTAGCACTTTTTTCACTAGTTAGAACTTCAATATTTTCACTACTTTCCGTCGTTGCAAAATTTTCGAAAACTTTAACGGAAAATTTTTCAAATGTTTCAAATATTTCACTGCTAACGACACTAAGACGTGTTGTCACTACGGAAAACGAAACGCCAATGAACCACGAGGCGCCGGTTTCCGCCGCCCTCGCTGCTGGTTTGGCGCCACAGAGTAACAGGAAGGATTAAAAAGTTAAAATTACTTTGCTGAATCCCGCCAAAAATCCCACAAGCACCATGCGGCTAGCTAATGCACCGCCCTCCCTCCCACTTTTTCAAGCAGAAGCAAGACACGAACACACCACCACCAACACCAATACTTGTGTGAGAAAACACGCGACGCGTTTCGCCTCTAACACGAGGCATCCTCAGGCTCCCAAATGCAAGTGACCGTCTCCGCAAAAACGCTCCGTATTTATAGGCTAGGCCGCCCCTCCCCCCGATGACGCAATGTAACCGTTAAACTGGTGACCGTTAAACCGTTTCAACCGCCTATGGGCTATTGTTGTTTTGTGCAAATATATCGATTAATGGGGAAATAGAGGAGCTGCCCACCTGTTCATTCAGCATTGTAAACAACCTATCCCTAGATAATTTGGAAATTTCCAGCTGTTCAAGTATATACAATCTCAACCCCTTAGTGCAGGTGTGTAAAATTTCCAAATTATGGTTATTATTAAGTACATGACCCGTATCCAAAAGGTGTTTGGCAAAATGAGAGTTATCCGGATGATTGTTTCGGAAAGCTGCCACATGCTCCCTATACAGAGTTATAAAACTCCTACCGGTCTGGCCAATATACACTCCGTTACATTCCGGACAAGCAACTCTATACACCCCAGACCGCTGGAATCTATCCACCCTCTCTTTTTGATTGCACAGTTTTCTAGCCAAAGAGTTGCTCGTCCTGAACGCAACCCGTATCCCAGATCTTTTTAACGTCCGGTGGATTTTTTCAGAAATTGGACCTACATAGGTAATACTTGACTTCATTTTTTGAGGCCTTTCAGGTGGCACTGCGTATAAAAGTCTACTAACCATACCGTTCCGCTTCCTGACCACCAGCCTATCAATCATTCGCCTGCTATATCCGTTTGCAACTGCTATTTGATAGATGGTATTTAGTTCCTTGTTGTAATTAGCAGAAGACATTGGCACAGTTAGCAAACGGTGAATATAGCAATGGAATGCTGCCATTTTGTGTTGCCACGGATGACAAGACGTTATTGGGATAACAGTGTCAGTCTGTGTTGGCTTTCGGTAAATCTCAAACTCATGCTTGTTACCCACCCTAGTTATTTTTAGATCTAGGAAATTAAGCGATTCGTTCTGTTCTTTCTCTAATTTGAAATTCATTTTAGGGTGTTTTGTGTTCAAGGTATTGACAAATGAGTCTAGTTGTCTAAATGTACCTGTCCAGCATATAATGATGTCATCTACATACCGGTAATAATAAAGTATGTTTCTCTTCCCAACTATATGATTACGTTCAAAATTATCCATGAAAATATCAGCTAGCAAAGGACTCAATGGTGAACCCATTGCTAAGCCTTCCTTTTGTTGGTAAAATGCACCATCAAACATGAAATAATTTTGACGCATGCATACTGTTGTTAATTCCAATAATTGTAATTTTTCCCCTGGATGAAGACGTTGCATGTCCATGAAGTCTGAAATGAACTGAAGACATTCAGGGTACGGAACGTTAGAGAAAAGACTGTCCACATTCAGAGAAATCAATTTTGCATTGCTGGGAAGAGAAACATCCTTAATCCGCTCTATAAGATCCAAACTATTTTTCAGAACAAATTTGGGATTAAAAGCTGTCTTATCCCTAAGAAGATCGTTAAGACGTTTGGATAAATTATATGCTGGAGCTCCAATATAAGAAACAACAGGACGAATCGGTACATTTTCTTTGTGAATTTTAGCCAATCCATACAAAATCGGTGGCAGTGGATTCATAGGTACAATTCTACTCTTTTCAACCTCTGGATTTGTAAAAATAAAAGATGACTCCGACACCGCCTTCTTGACCTACGTCACAAATCTTTTTGTAGGGTCAGATCCTAGGCGGTTAAAATCGTCTCCCTGAATTACATCGTTAACCTTCTCTTTGTACGAATCTTGGTCCATAATAACTATAGTGTTTCCTTTGTCGGCTTTGGTTAGCACAAGCTTTCCGAAACAATCATCCGGATAAATCTCATTTTGCCAAACACCTTTTGGATACGGGTCATGTACTTAATAATAACCATAATTTGGAAATTTTACACACCTGCACTAAGGGGTTGAGATTGTCTATACTTGAACAGCTGGAAATTTCCAAATTATCTAGGGATAGGTTGTTTACAATGCTGAATGAACAGGTGGGCAGCTCCTCTATTTCCCCATTAATCGATATATTTGCACAAAACAACAATAGCCCATAGGCGGTTGAAACGGTTTAACGGTCACCAGTTTAACGGTTACATTGCGTCATCGGGGGGAGGGGCGGCCTAGCCTATAAATACGGAGCGTTTTTGCGAAGACGGTCACTTGCATTTGGGAGCCTGAGGATGCCTCGTGTTAGAGGCGAAACGCGTCGCGTGTTTTCTCACACGAGTATTGGTTTAAAAACCTATTTAGAGGCTAAAAATTTCACCCATGCCGGGATTCGAACCCGCAACCTCTGGCTATCCGTACCAGCGCTCTACCAATTGAGCCAATGGGCGACTCACGGCATCAGTGAAATTTCGAACCTCTTTACAATATTCTCTGTATTACGTACAGGCAGCGACATCTGACTTAAGCAAATTGCATTACTTACAGCCCCGACTACCTACTTTGCAGTTAGGTTTAACATCGGAACGATATCACTGTACCCACATGATTACACTATTTTTATTTTTAATGCACTAACCCGTGCTAAGGAACAAATTTAAAAACCTATTTAGAGGCTAAAAATTTCACCCATGCCGGGATTCGAACCCGCAACCTCTGGCTATCCGTACCAGCGCTCTACCAATTGAGCCAATGGGCGACTCACGGCATCAGTGAAATTTCGAACCTCTTTACAATATTCTCTGTATTACGTACAGGCAGCGACATCTGACTTAAGCAAATTGCATTACTTACAGCCCCGACTACCTACTTTGCAGTTAGGTTTAACATCGGAACGATATCACTGTACCCACATGATTACACTATTTTTATTTTAAATTCAATATTCTCTGTACGTAATACAGAGAATATTGTAAAGAGGTTCGAAATTTCACTGATGCCGTGAGTCGCCCATTGGCTCAATTGGTAGAGCGCTGGTACGGATAGCCAGAGGTTGCGGGTTCGAATCCCGGCATGGGTGAAATTTTTAGCCTCTAAATAGGTTTTTAAATTTGTTCCTTAGCACGGGTTAGTGCATTAAAAATAAAAATAGTGTAACAAGTATTGGTGTTGGTGGTGGTGTGTTCGTGTCTTGCTTCTGCTTGAAAAAGTGGTAGGGAGGGCGGTGCATTAGCTAGCCGCATGGTGCTTGTGGGATTTTTGGCGGAATTCAGCAAAGTAATTTTAACTTTTTAATGCTATTATGGATTTCCGCAAAGTAACGCCTGATTCTATATAACAGGAAGGAGCAAAATCGAGGTAAACGGGGGAGTATTTTGACGTGCTTGTCTGTGGAAACGGGGTTGCCATCTCAATTTGGAGGCTTGGAATAAGGTCAAAGGCTTAATATACGCTTTAGGTGTCTTCCACGGATGTTTTTTTACATCCGTGGTGTCTACCAATGAAATGAGTGCAAGATGTGGTACAGAGTGATCGCTCCGTGATTTATTCATTCTGTGCGCCATGCGTGACGTGCACGGTGATTGGACGATAGTAAGTGACAGCATAACTGATAAAAGTTGGATTTATGCTCAGAATTAATACCTATACATCTTCATATCCGATATTTTAACGTCAAACCAATGACCACGCAGATATGCCCATGTCCCGTCGAAATATCTGGGTACCTCGCAACGGTCGATATATTTCCGGGTGATAATAAACTTTCTCCGATTGGTAACACAATCGACGAGCTTCGCCTGCTAGCCCACGTGGGGTCATTTTTAAGCGCTAGTTTGATATCAAATTCAAAGTTTGATATCTAAGTTTTTAACTACGAGTATGACTAGTCAACAGAGTGCTTAGTGCGAGTTTTTTAACTACTCGATCGCGTTAACGTAAACTCATATTTCTATGGCATCGAGGAAGCGCCACCTAGTGACAAGTATGGAAATTAAAATAGCTGAGTGCGAGTTGTAATGGTTTACGTTGAGAATTGAACGCGTTTACCAGCCAAAACACGAATAAACGCGAGTGCGAGTTGTACTGTGACAGCGTTTTGCCAGTTCGAACGGTTAACTTACTCATACTCACTACTCAATGCTCGATTAACGCGGTAGTAAAGTTATTCGATTGGATCTGTCAAACTCGCACTAAGCACTCTGAGGCCAATTCTAGGATCGGCAAACTAAACCACAAATCTATTTTAAAAAGCTATTTAGAGTCTAAAAATTCCACCCATGCCTGCATGCATGCATAGAATTTTTAGCCCCTAAATAGCTTTTTAAAATTGTCCTTAGCACGAGTTAGTGCATTAAAAAAATGAATATTGTCACAAATCTATTGTTATCCTACTTCATACTAGTAATATAAACGCGAAAGTTTGTAAGTATGGATGGATGGATGTTTGTTACTCTTTCACGTTAAAACTACTGAATGGATTTTAATGAAACTGAAATAACACATAGGCTACTTTTAAAAACATATTTAGAGGCTAAAAATTCCACCCATGCCGGCATTCGAACCCGCGACCTCTGACTATCCGTGCCAGCGCTCTATCCAAATGAGCTAATGGGCGAATCACCGGCATCAGTGAAATTTCGAACCTCTTGACCTTTTTATTCTCTGTATTACGTACATTAAAAATAAAAATGTGGATGACCCGGTTTTGGCCACTGACCCTTTTGTGGCCATTCGGGACTTCAAAGCGTTGTAACTAAGGCCCAGACAATAATATTGTTTTTATATGAACGCTCTTTAAAGTATTGATTTATGGCAACATCTATACCACAAACAGCTGTCATGTGTCAAACTTCACTTTGACGTAAGAAGCATTTTTTTCTGACGAGCTAATTTATGACGTGTTCTTAACAAAAACGTTAAGGGGAGCATGGTGAGTAATCCATTATTATTATCGAAATCTTTGTTAATTTTATAGATGTTTTTGTTAATATTATATCAATCATATATTGTTTAGCTGGTACTAAAGTTATTTTGTAGCCATGTGTTTAAAAAGTGGGGTTATGAGCCGGTGGCCACAACTGGAGCAAGAATTATGAAATTCTCCATCTTTGGCCACACACCTGGCCATAAGTGGTGCACATAGGAACCCCAGTTCTGGCCATTATTACTTATCGACTTTTGATTTTCTAATGTAGGTAGGTGTTTTGATATTTGCTGTTTATTTTCAGAGTTAAAACATAAAACATGACCCCTACAAATACTAAGAAAAAGAAAGTAGAAGACGTGAAGAGAAAACTTTTCCAATACTCACCACACAAAGTAGGTTTAGCGTTGGACGCCATCAGGAATGGAATGCCGGTTGCAACTGCTAGTAGAGACTTCAAGGTACCTCGAACGACGTTGAGGCATAAACTTTCTGGAAAAGCCCCTGAAACTTCTGGACACGTAGGACCCCAAGCAGTTCTTGGAAGTGAAATAGAAGACGAACTTGTAGAATGGATCAAAGTTTGTGCCCGTGCTGGATTTCCAATAAATAAGAATGGTTTACTAGATTCTGTCAAAAAAATTGTAGAAAAAGGACAACTCAAGACACCTTTTGTAAATGGCAGACCTTCAAGATCTTGGTTTGATGGGTTTCTGGCAAGACATCCTGATCTGAGTCAAAAACATTCAGAGTATATTAATAAAGCTCGTGCCTTAATTACTGAGGAAAAAGTTCGGAACTGGTTCAAGGAAATTTCTTCCTTATTGGGAGACGAAAATCTGAAGATTCTAGAAGACCCTTCGCGAGTATGGAATTGCGATGAGACTGCGTTTTTTCTTGCACCAAAAGGTGGTTTAGTGTTAGCCGAAAAAGGCCAACACGTTTACGACACTTCAAAAAACAGCGATAAAGATAATGTAACGACCCTCTTTACTGTAAATGCCGCTGGTGAGTATGCACCTCCTCTAACTGTCTACAAATATAAAAGAATAAGTACTGAACTTATTCAAAATGCACCAGATGGATGGGGAGTTGGCAAAACCGATAAAGGTTGGATGACAGGCGAATCTTTCTTCGAATATGTGGCAAATGTCTTTATTCCCCACTTGAAAAAATCTGGAATAAAATTACCAATAATCCTTTTCCTGGACGGCCACAAGTCGCATTTGACAATGCAGCTCAGCGAATTGTGTCGGAAAAATGGCATAATCGTAGTAGCTCTTGTCCCTAATACCACGCACATGTTGCAGCCATTGGATGTTGCTGTGTTTCACCCATTAAAACAGAATTGGCGGCAACTTGTAAAGAAATGGCGCATTGAAAACGACGGAAGGGATATCACCAAATTCAATTTGCCATCAGCTCTGCATAGTTTACTCCTTGACAAGAAAGAATCTTTTGCGAACAACGTGAAAGCAGGATTCCAAACATGTGGCTTGTATCCTTTTGGAGCTGACTTTGTAAATTACAAAAGAATTGTACAAAACACTCACACAAAGACAAGCAGTGATAACTGCACGAAACTTACCATATCGGAGTCTAGCTATGTCACATATCTGGAAAGTAAAATAGATCCAAAGTTACTCGAAGACTTTCATGCTACATTTGATTCAGGCAAAGACTGGGAAGGCAATAAGGAGGCCTCAATGTTGTATGCCACTTGGCTGGCTTTTAAAAACGATAATACTGCAACATTGTCAAAGGCTGTCTTTGCATCTCATGATGCTGAAAACGCCGCCAGGGAAACGAATTCACCATCGCTTCTTGATACATCATTGAATCAAGTCGATTTTGATACTGACACTATAAATGAAGACGTCTTCTGCAGTTCTTCTGCGAAAAAAAAAAGATTAGATGAAGCAGAGCCTGGCACGTCTGCTATCAATCCGAATACCTGTATTCAAGTGTCTCCACGTTTTACTCATGAGAACGATACACCTAACGAAAACAAATCCTTGAACGATCTGGATGAAAGCAAAATCACAACAGAAACAAGCACAGTTGAGACTGACGAAAACAGACGCAAGGCAAAATCAGTGAGAGATTTAGTGAAGGATTGTGTATTATACCCAGGAAAAGTAATACCTAAAAATTCTAAAAAGGCAATGTACGTCCCTTCAGTTATAACGTCAAACAAATGGTGGGATATTATGAAGGCAGCCGAAAAAGAAAAACCAGTGAAAAAAACCAAGAAAAAGAACATAGGCAGAAAAGTCAAACCAAAAAAGAAAATATTCTCTGATGTAATTTCATCTTCTGATGGAGATGGTGAGGGCAGCAATATTGAAAGCGAATGGAATCACAGTGATACAGATGAGGAAAAAGTAGAGAAAAAAGGACATAAAACTCAAACAAAAAGTCGACTCCAAAGAAAAAGGCATATTGTCTCATCAGATGACACGTGTTCTGAAGCTGAGTTATCCCTGAATCAGTTAGAAAACACAAAAAAGAGTAACACTGTTGTTAAAACTGGGTCATATGTGATTATAAAATATGAAGGGGAATATTTTCCTGGCAGAGTTGTAAAATATGATGGAGGGCTTTACGAAATAAGCACAATGTCATTGTCTACCAACAATACTTTCCGATGGCCAGAAAGAGCAGATAAAATTTGGTACACAATGAACGATATCGTGGAAGTTATAAATTCACCTGTGAAGCAAAATAACAGAGGCTTTTTCAAAGTTACTGAAATGGACAAGTTTTTGCCTGACGTATATGATATATAAAACCTCAATATTTACTTTTCCAATGAAGACTGAGTATGTGCCTTGCAATAATATCATCTTTTTTCTTCGTTTTGTGCATCTACTTGCTACTGTGTTTTCTCTTAGTCCTGTCCATCCAAAGTTTGTCTGGAAGAAATCGCTCTTAGCGATAAGACCGCCACTTGTACTTTTTATATTTAGCTATAAGTTTTTCTTTGTTCAAAGCAATTACAAATATAATGATGGGTCTCACTGCAATGTTCAAACATAAATATTAGAATAATATACGTGAGTAGGTATATCATTTAATTAGGTAAGTGATTATGATTAGTTCCCAAAACAAACATAAGACTGCACATAATACTATGCTACCTGACTCATATAAATGCTGATTACTTCAATTTGTAAGGTAACGAAATACTGATCTTTTTAATTTTTAAGTGAAATTCCAGTGAATTGAAATTTGAACGTTATTTAATACTTTAATAAATGCCTACATATTAAGAAATAATTGGCGCTAAATGTTGTGCATTACCCGAATAAACTGTTGATTATTTTGAAATTATTTATGTTTTATTTTTTAATGGCCAGAACTGGCACATGATGTGGCCAGAAATAGGGTAAACCTGGCCTGAACTGGCACAAAGTGAGTATAATTTAAATTTTTATAATAATTTTTTAGCCATCGTATAATCTAAATAAAAAAGGTTATTTTAGGCAAGGTTAATATATATGTAATACCTTTTTACCAAAAACAGGTCCTTGAAAGCAAAAAATACAAATTACGAATGCCTCAAAGTGGAGAAATCTCTTATGATGGCCAAAAACGGGTCATCCACCCTATAAACATAGGCTACAATTTATGAGGATATTTTGTGAATTGTCTAATATATGGACAAAAAGTGTCAAGTCGGAAAAAATGTAACATGCGAGCTATTCCGGCAGTCCGCTACCAAAACTGCGCTGCCAAAACCGCTAATAAGCTACTCGAAATACTAATCCTGCGCAGACGAAGTCGCGGGAACCAGCTAGTAAACCATATTTAGGTCATTCTTCTTCCTAGCGTGTCAAAGACAAGCAATTTCGTGGTGCAAGCTCAGAATATTATTCTGAGGGCGTAAGGGACTAGCTGATTATGGTATTTACGGTAAATTATAAGTAAAACCACTAGGTAGTAATAACTCCGTTTAATGCTCGGTGACGACCCCGACAATCGGGAAGCAGGTACATTCAAAATGTCTACCTACCCTTAACTAAACACTACATCCCTCCACCCTTATTATAAAACTAATCACTATGATAATTTGCATAAGTAGGTATTTGTGGTATCTTAAGACTTATATATAGGATTTTTATTTCTAGTTGACCTAACAGTAAAGCGGCGAACATTTGATAATAATTCCGACTCCGGAATTTCACTGTTGGTATCACAATCCAAAAATATGTCGCCTTCAGCTTCTGAGTGCTGCGAAACCTCTGAGGGTAATGCCTCACCCGGAGGCGAGGAAGGATACCCATCCTCGCATCTTGCCATATCTGTAACTTCCTGCGACTCCGACTCAGGCTGCAGTGAAGAAGCGTTGTCTCCTGTTGATAGCTCTAATTGTGTCAACGCATCCCCACCTACCTTCGTCGTACTCGCTGAACTTGATGCACAACTAGTTCCTAAATCCTCCTCAGCAAGTATCAGATCATCGCCCTTGTACTTTAACAAATGGTCTACATGTTTTATGTAACTATTATTGGATGCCGGTTCAAATATTAAATACATTCTACATCCCTTCTTTTCTTTTACAATGCCGCGTATCCAAGTTTGCTTATTGCCGTTGTTATAAAAGTGTTTCATTAGCACATTATCTCCAATTCTAAACTCAATCTTTCGATGTCCTCCGTATTGCTCATGCTGAGAGACCTGTTTAGAAGAAACATTTCTTTTAGCTTGGGCCACCGATGACACATCCTGTAGGTCACCTTGTGTTAGGGTTTCCCGCAACAGATCGAATCGACAACGCAATGCGTGACCAAGTAACAGCTGGGCTGGCGAAAAACCGGTTGTGCAGTGCACTGAATTCCTATAATGAAATAGTAGTTGAAAACCTATTTAGAGGCTAAAAATTTCACCCATGCCGGGATTCGAACCCGCAACCTCTGGCTATCCGTACCACGGGTTAGTGCATTAAAAATAAAAATAGTGTAAATATTAGTTGGTTTAATTTTTTGTTTACTAAATTTTTATTACTATTTTGCTCTAGAATTAGCTTCAACCCTCTTTTTATCGTCTTCACACAGTTTTCCGCCTGGCCATTCGAAGCTGGGTGATAAGGAGCGCTGGTCATATGCTTAATGCCATTAGATTTGCAAAATTCGTTAAACTGTACTGAACAAAAGTTAGACGCATTATCCGTCACAATGACTCGTGGTAACCCAAATCTGCTAAACATGTCTATTAATTTACCTATGATTGCAGCGGTGTCTGTTGTTTGCATATAGAAGCATTCAACCCATTTAGAGTGAGCATCAATTGATATTAGGTATTGTTTGTCATTCAATGTAAACATATCAAGATGCAACCGGTCCCAAGGAATTTCCGGGTAAGGCCACGAAACGAGCGGAGAACGCGCAGGTGCCGCGCGTAGCGTATTACATATAGAACAAGAACCTATTTTTTCTTCGATATGCCTATCTATATTGGGCCACCACATCCGAGACCTAGCTTCATTTTTGGTCTTTACAACCCCGAAATGTGAGTTGTGTAACTCATCGAGGAGCCTTTCACGAAATGTATGTGGTATTACGACTTTGTGTCCCCTTAAAATGCATCCATTCTCCAAGGACAGTTCCAATTTACAATTGAAATAAGATTTTATTTCTTCATCGACACACTTTTTTGGCCATCCCATTTTTATGCATTCTGCCACTCTCTGTAAAACCGCATCCTTCTCTGTTTCTACTTGAATATCAGTTACTGTGATTGGTCCTAATGTCGTGTCAGTTAAAAAATTTATATAGTAGGATTTATCCCAACAATCAGCCTCTGGTTCGTCAAATTCTTGCATACTTTTAATGGAACGCGATAAAAAGTCGGCAACATTGTCGTCACTTTTTACGTATTCCAGGTTGAAATTATACGCCGATAAGAATAATGCGTATCGCTGTAAGCGGTTAGCCGCCATCTCGGGTACGCCTTTTTTATGGCCAAAAATCGTGATTAGCGGCTTGTGATCAGTGCGTAAGGTAAAAGGAACGGTACGCCCATACAAATAGGTAATGGTGGAACTTTTTTATCCCAAACACTATAGCTGTCGCTTCTTTTTGGATTTGAGCGTAGTTACGCTCTGCCTTTGAAAGCGAACGCGATGCATACGCGACTACCCGCTCGCTGCCATCCGGCTGCGTCTGAGACAGCACGGCTCCTAGGCCCGCGGGACCCGCGTCCGCCGTCACTATAGTTTTGTAATCTGGGTTGTAATGAGCAAGAACCCGCTCCGAAGATAATTCTTTTTTTATGACATTAAACGCGTCTTCTTGCTCCGGTCCCCAAACCCATTTAGCGCCTTTTTTCAGTAACTCGTGTAACGGATTCAAGATGGTGGCCGTGTTAGGTACAAAACATCTATAGAATTAATCATGCCTAAAATTGATTTGAGCTCATTCACATTTTTGGGACTGTTACTATTAATAATTGCTTCTACTTTCCCCGGTGATTTATGTAACCCGTTTTTATCAATTATAAATCCCAAATATTCTATGGAGTCTTTAAATAGCTCGCACTTATCTTGCCTAAGTCGCATACCAGCTTCTTGTAATCTACTTAAAACCTGTTCAAGCCTCTTCAAATGAATCTCTCTGTTTGGTCCTGTTACTAATATATCGTCCAGAAAGATGCAAGTGCCCTCAATATCACCTAGTAATTGTTCCATTGTTTGTTGGAAAATGAATGGAGCGTTACATAATCCGAAAACTAATCTATTATAACGAAACAGACCTTTGTGTGTGTTTATACACGTAAATTTTTTTGAATCGTCTAACTCTAATTGGTTGTATGCCCTAGATAGATCCAATTTCGTGAAATGCTCGCCCCCGTGCAGCCTTGAAAACAATTCATCTATGCGTGGTATAGGATAGTTATCCATATACAGTACCTTGTTTAGGGTGACCGAGTAATCACCACAGATTCTGACGTCACCGTCCCGGCGCAACACCGGTACGATGGGCGTTGCAATATCCGAATGGTCTATCTTTTCGAGGATCCCTAAGTCCTCCAGTCGTTTAAGTTCCACCTCTACTTTAGGTTTCAAAGCTAAAGGCACCGGCCTTGGTTTAAAGAATTTCACTTGGGCTCCCGGCTTAATTTTTGAGCTGATTTTGTATTTATTGAATGTTCCTAGTTCTTCTGTGAATAATGTTGAGTATTTTTCTTTTAAAAACACTACATCCTCTTTTATATTGTTACATTTAATTTTGGGGCCTAATTCTAAGTTGAATCTGCTGATAAAATCTCGCCCTAATAAAACAGATTGTTTTAAAGGGGTATCGACAACAAAGAATCTTATCAGCTTGACCTCGTTCTCATAGTCCACCTGTAGGTATAAAGAACCTAACGGTGATATTTTGTTCCCGTCGTAACAATTTAAAACAACGTTACACGACTGTAATTTACAATGACGAAAATATGCCTTGTATATTTCGTTGGGTAATATGGACAACCCACTGCCACTGTCTATCTCACAAACAAAATTTTCGTTTGCTATCGATACGATCTGTCGCATAGGTTCCCCGCCAACACATTTTATATTGAATAATTCATAAATACCTTCGAGAGTGTCGCCGTCGTCCGCCGCCAAAAAGTGATTAGCAACATTAACTTTACACATACGTTTCAAATGCCCCGTTTTGTTACACTTTTGGCACGTGAAATTAATGAACCTACACTGCTCTTTCACATGATTGCGATAACCACACACTGCACATTGACGAGCTCGCGATGTACCAGTACCGCCATTACGGGCCGCGTTGCCACGCATCGCGTGCACTGACTGCTGCTCCGCCGTCTCAGCGCGCTCCCGTTCACACGAAGTGCGAAGCGCCGCTCGCGCGCAGCGGACACTCTGCGCCAGCTCCAGTGCCTTGTTGAAAGTTAAATTCTCGATACTTTCCGCAAACAATTTCTCTTTCTCTCTCACATCTTCCAATCCAAGGACGAAACGGTCCCTGAGCGCCGTTTCGAGTTCCGTTTTAAACCCGCAATATTGCGCTAAGCTGCGCACTCGCGCCGCCCACTCTGCTAAGTCCTCTCCTGGCCTTTGTTCTGCTTTGTAGATCTTGTATCTCTCCGCAAATGAACTCTTCTTCGATACAAGATGAGTGTGGAGAATTTGCAGCAAGTCTTTGTAGTCCAATTGGTCCAGATTCTTGGGAAAAGCTAGATCTCTGACAACGCGGTAAGTGTCCTCCACCAATGCCGTTAGTATCATCGCCCGTCGTTTTAAACCAGCCTTATCAGATTCTTCGGTAATGTCGTTGGCCATACAAAACTGGTTGAATCGACTTATGAAGATACTCCATTCTTGCACTCGGTGATCGAACGTGAGACTGTTTCCGAACATTACATTTGAGTTACTTGCCATTGTTTGCTTTAATTTCAACACAATTTATGTTGAGCACACACACGTGAGATAAGTTTTCGTCGCCAATATGGTATTTACGGTAAATTATAAGTAAAACCACTAGGTAGTAATAACTCCGTTTAATGCTCGGTGACGACCCCGACAATCGGGAAGCAGGTACATTCAAAATGTCTACCTACCCTTAACTAAACACTACACTGATATGGCGACACGCCACGGCAACTGCAAGACTGCCGAAACGCCGGGAATTAAGGTAATTACATTTTACCAAACAAATAATCGCGATTGGACCCGTTTAATATGCTATGTATGTACGAGTAACGCGAATCATTAGGAAATACTAGCTGATATGTCATTGAACTTAGTTTTCGTAAGAAAAAGATACAGAGCATGTCATTGTTTCATGACAGCACTCCATTACTTTAGGTAATAAAGATAGTAAAAATGTTAAAGGGTATAAAAATTATATTATTTTTAATGCACTAACCCGTACTAAGAACAATTTTAAAAACCTATTTAGAGGCTAAAAATTCCACCCATGCTGGGATTCGAACCCGCGACCTCTGGCACGGATAGCCAGAGATAGGTTTTTAAAAAAGGGTATAATAATTATTTACGTTTCTTCCATCGGCCCTAAAATTGACGCTGAGTCAATCTACCTAAGGTTAGATTGCTGCCGGCTGACGTTTTATTTGTACTTAACCTAGTGATTGATTCCAATCACTCGGTTCGCCTAGGCCACGAGCGCGCAAAAAATATATCAAGGATGAATCAGTCAAAAGATTTGCTAGGGTATTGGACGATAATCCCATACCATATTTATTTATTATTGTCGAATAATTTATTGCACAAGGGTGGACTGAATGCTAGTGACATTATCTTATCTTAGTGTTAATCCTGGCTGGCTGGTTAGTACGAAAGGCACATTTCACTGGTTAGTACAGTAACACGTTTTGTACTGATAAAATGTCAAAAATTGACTGTCGCGACTTTCGACATTCAAAACGCGAGACTAGCGTCAAAGTCAAAGTGAAAAAAAAATGGTAAAAAACAAAATATTCACTTATTGAACGTCAAAGCTGTTATCATATTTAAAAACCTATTTAGAGGCTAAAAATACCACCCATGCCGGGTCTCGAACCCGCGCCTCTGGCTAACCGTGCCAGCGCTCTCCCAACTGAGCTAGTGGGCGCCTACCCAGCTTCAGTAAATTTTGAACCTCTTTACAATACTCTCTGTATTCCGTACACAATCTGTTATCATTATCAACCCATTACGCCCCCACCGAGGGGCAAGGGTCTCTTCCCTCACGAAGGTATTATAGGCCATACTCCACAGGCCAAGTGCGGATTGGTGGAGGCTCGCAGGACTAGTGGCGGGCCTTACTGTCAGAAGTTATCCAAGCCGCGCATATTATCAATTAAATACCTACGGCAGTTTGCCGATTCAGTAGGGTGGAGATAATCGTCGTAAGCTTTCTGCACTTTTTTGTTGGAAGCATTTTCTGATTTATCCAGGGTTGCCATATCACACCTAGGTATTCTATAATCTTGGTTGGTAGAAGAACCGACTTTTCGTGATTGACATTCCAACCCAAATGTTCCAGCAGGTCTAACGTGGTCTGTGTGTGGTTTCTTAAAATTTGAGCATTCTGATTGGCGATCAAAAAATCGTCTAAATACACCAGGGTGCGTATCCCTCGATTGCGAAGCACTTGGGCCATCCAGTTGCTGACGGTCGCAAAGGTCTTGGGTGCTGAACTCAACCCGAAGGGAAGACAGTTCATTTGTAGCAGCTCTTGTTGGTATATTAGACGTAGAAATGTCCTGTGTGGCTCTGCAACTGGGAGATGAAAATATGCTTGAGTTAGGTCTATTTTCACCATCCAATCGTTTTCTTGCAAGAAGTCGGGGACTCTGTGCAGGTTTATTAGTCGGAATGGTGCCGTGTAGACATACCGATTTAATGCTTTTAGGTTGAAAATCGGGCGCATAGTTTGGTCTCCCTTGGGGACCAGGAACATCGCGGAGATGAAGCTAGGAGATAGCGGCACTGTAGAAAGTACTCTTTCCGCTTTCATTTTCTCTATGATTGAACTCATTTCGTCCGAGGTTGGAGTCGATTGGCCGGTTCGGCACTGATCTGGCACAAATAGAGGCGGTTTTTTGATAAACGGGATACGGTATCCTGAAATAATGCTCAGTATATGATCTGGAGCACCTTGGTTTTTCCACCTATGGTGGTAGAAAGCCAGTTGTCCGGCCCGGAACATGCTCGGTAAGTCAATATTTTCTTGGTTTACCTCTCTTATCCCGGTAGGATGAGGGAGAGTGTTTGCGATTGTTGTAATACGCGTTGTCGCGTTTACCTCCTGTTTGTTTGCCACCTCTACCCCGAAAGGGCTTGGAAGTATGAGCATTGGATCCATATGAGTATGGTCTAGTCGTGGGCAAATATTTGGTTGAGTGCCTGTGAAGGAGGATTTCGTTGAAATCCGAATGTTTGCGGTTTTGGATCGGCCTGCGGTGCAGTAGCGCGATCTTTGTCAAGAGGCCAGAATAGCTTTCTTACGCCCCCCCCCCCCTTTTCAAGCACAGCAGTGAAATTTTCAGCCTGGAAAAGATTGTTGCAAGAAGGAGGTATTTTCCGCAAGGCACTTTTATGCACTGGATCCTTGACAGAGGCCAGAATTGTCTCCCTTCGCTGCTGTATCAATTCTGCCCGATGGCCACAGACCAACTGGAGCGTATCGTTTGATATTTTTGAAAAATCTCCAGTTACAAAAATGTCCTGAATTTTCTCATTAATATCTTCGAATCTTATCTCTGAAGTGGTTTTAGCCCAAGCTAGAAAACTTCGTAATTCTTTTTCCAACTGGTCCCTCTGCTTTATAACAGCGAAGCTCAATGCAGCGAAAGCTTTTTCCGTGTTTGCTAAAGAGCGAGGGGCGTCGTAACGAGTTACTTCATCGTTTACTTCCAGTTCAGTGAAGCCAGGGGTATGGCGGTATTGTTTTTGTACGTCAGAGTATCTAACGTTCCTCCAATCTGGGTCTCCCAATCTCTGAACACCCTCGAGCACTTCTAAATATGACAAAGGAGTCTTTGGAACATCGGGGTCTTTTAGTTTAGTACCAATAGACAGAGAGAACTGTGGTTGTGCACCATGATCGTGTTCATTGCTTTGACTAGGATTATTGTCATCAAAGTTATCGAAATTATCGTGGCTATAACTTAGATCATCTTCTAGACTCCCACTTGAAGCAATCTTTGATTTTAGATAACTAACCTCGGCTATCAATTTATCAAGTTTTTTCTCTTTCTGCCAACGGCGCCGCTTATTCTTCTTCTTTTTGCGGCTTGTCCGTATCTTGCATGAGGAATCAGAAGAAGATGTGGACTCACTGCTCGATGTAGAAGAATCAGAGATACTACTTTTTCTTCCACGTCTCCGGTTACGAGAGGGCCTTTCGTTTTTGTCAGATGCCATTTCAGCATTATTATTAATATGTTCATTGTCACTCATTTTATCAAACTAGAGAAAAGAACAATTAGTTAGAAGACGCATGGTCATCAACAACTGACAACCGTTAATTTCAAAAATTAAAACTGTCGTTATAGTTTAAGGCTCAGTAACCGCAACAGGTCAAATTAAAAAGAATAAATCATATTACGAACGGTTACACCGTTAATTTTTCTAATTATTCCATTGAATTTATTTAAAATTTTTGTTGATTTGTATCAACAAAAATTTGTTTTATTTCAAATTTAGTACGGAATTTCAAATACTCAGCTTTCTAAACAAACACATTCTCTCCATCAAACAAGAAAATTCTCTTTGAAAAAGGAATATCAATAGAAAATTTATATCAGTTGAAAAAATATCGTGTAATAACGGGTAGCTAATGTACTGGAAATAACGGTTCAAAGACATACCTTTTCCGCTCACAGCACAGTAGATCAATCCAATTGTGGGAGAAAACACTATAGTAGAAATTAACACTCACAACGAAAATTGAAACCGTTAGAGGTACACCAAAAGGGAAATTAAATATTTTAAATGTGCGCATTACGACTATTCGGAACACGAACGAACAACGACGTCAATGAAGAAAAGATGGCGCCTGAAAACCAAGGCGCCACACTGTCGGTGGTGGTGGAAGTGTGCGAAGGAGAGGGCAAAACGGAAGTAGCTAGGAAAAAAAGGGATAGAAACGGAACCGGAAGCGATGGCTTCTCTCAATATATTATTAGCCTTCGAATTACGGTCAAGTTGTTTAATGGCCCAACTATGAGGCTTTAAGTGCAAAAATCGCAGGTTTAACTAACTATAATGATTGATGAATGTTTCAGAATTAAAACTGTTTTTATACGGATTTATGCTCGTTTATTACATTTTTACAATTATCCGACGTTTCGGCACTTTTTCAAATGTTTGAATGTTTCAGAAATCAGATGAACCTAGCAAAGAATACGAATAAAAACTATACTATTTTTATTTTTAATGCACTAACCCGTGCTAAGGACAAATTCAAAAACCCATTTAGGTAGAGCCTAAAAATTTTTTCCGGCATGGGTGAAATTTTTAGCCTCTAAATAGGTTTTTGAACGAATAAAAACTGTTCATTTTAAATAAAAATATATAAAAATACTGGTAGAACCGAGGGGAAGTACCAGACCTTTTGTAGGTACTTAGCGACCCTCTATATACCTTCAGGAATCTTAACTACTATAAAATATGCAAAAGTTTTCATGTTTGTCACCCATTCACGCCAGAACTGCTGAACGGATCTCTATGAAATTTGAGTCGACATTAGCACCAAATTATGCTTCGAATCTCGAAAAAATACACTACAAAATTTTTACGCGCACTTATTTCCGCACAACAGTTAACGTAGTACCAAATAATCAGTTAATCTCTTAATGTACGACTTTGACATTGTAGTCTATTTATAAAGTGTCACCGAACGATTACGTTGCTGCGACGTTTGGTTGCTCCTCGTAGCAGTATGAAGTGGTTTATAGCCACACGGATGTCGAGGTATTACGACGGATCCTTTGTTGGTAGAGTCAACCAATGCTGGCCACTGGTCCCGGCTTTTGGGAATTGGTGTTAAGCGGATTGAACCGGTATTGACGAGTTACCGATGAATGCAGTTTCGGGCGACATCTTTTATGCGTATGCGGTGACTGTGCAGATCGTGAGGCGGTCAAGAGCGGTGGTAGCGGAGTGGTAGACCGCCGGCGTCTCGATAGGAATGTCGTGGGTTCCAATCCCGGCATGTACCACTTTGTTTTCTACATTCTGAGACCGCCAATTGTTTAACATTGCTTAGAATTAAGAACTTACGGTCGTGTTCTTTTCCTGTTCGTAAAATAAAGTCTTTCCTAACTTTCTATCTATCTATGAAGTGAAGTTATAGTAGCAATACCAATCGTTAACTGTGAAGGTACACATCGTGAGGAAACACTAGTGTTTGAAGTGTTAAAATACCTCGAGCGCTTGCTACGCACAATGGCACAACTATCAGGCTAAGTGCGGAAAATCTCAGGTCTAACTAACTTACTATCGTGAGGCGGTGTGAATTCGTATCGCTTTGGCTAGATCCTAGAAATTATGAGGTCCATATAGATTGTTGAATGATAATGATTGATGAACCATCAATGTTATCAGTAACCTTTCGCTTGCATAATATCATTCGATTGGTGAGTAATCCCGCTAATATTAGATACCTACGTGTGTAAAGGTTGGTTGATCAGTAGCTACATTTCAAAGGAATCTCAAACAAGGAAAGACGCCGGTACAGCTAGTGAGTCCCTACCAAACAATGTCTAAAAAGCACCATCACTACAGTGGTGCACCAGGAAAAAAAAATTCAAGATACTTCCGCGAAGGTAAGAAAACAAAAAGCACTACTATGAAAATAGTAATGTGCTTATAAATGAAGCTCTGAAACACAATAAGGATTGAATGTTGTGTAAATGCATGCCTCTAGCACGTGGCATAGCATAATTAGTTCTTATCGAGCGGGGCTGGTGAGTAAGTTACTGAATGCACGTCATAACAGCATGTACGATCGTTAACTTTACAAAACAAATAAATATGTCTGTATCTAAACACATTGTAGAGATAGATAGAGATCACGCATTATAATGGCTTACGAGATGAAAAAGAGCAATCTATTTTTATGTAGAGAAGTAGTTTGTGGGAATAGAATACCTAATGAATGACATAATTTCCTACGTCAATCAGGATGGCTTATAATAATTTATGGGTCAATCAACAGCCGAATTCAAAAACATTATTATCCTCTCAAGGTTTCTAACAACACTGAAATAAACAGATCGATCGTCACCAATAACTCATTCATCAGAGCTACAAAATCTGACATCGACGATCCGGCTCGGAAGGACCAAGTCTTTAAAGAAAAAAAACACGTTACTGACATTCCATGGGAATCGCGGATCGCTACGGGGGCAAGCTGGAGTAGATCGGATGCCTGTCACAGCGCGGTAGCGTGCTAGCCTATTTATAGTGCGATCTTACCTCGAATAGGGAACGGTTTGGTCATGATGGTCTCCGATGTCGGCGGCAGCAGCCGCTTGGTCTCCGCCGACATCACACTAGGGCACAAGTTCAACTCATGTTTTTTACTGTCCGTCGTATTAAGCGCGACGCCGCGCAGCCGCAGCGACGGCGATCCGTTGAGCACGTCCATTTGCGAGGCCTAACCCGTCATAACTGACACCCGCGAGTCGCGGCCGCGTGAACGGAGCCGATATCAGCTGATATTGTGGAAATTACTGACGGGGACGGAGCTGAGAGGGGCGCCCGTCTGTCTCATTCATGCGCGCGCGCTTTGCCCCACTGAACGTGACTGAACGCTCCGATACGCAGTTGAAAATCAACAAGATTCTTCATAAAGCGATGGCGCTTTGGTGGTATCTGCAGTTCAACTTGTAACGGTGCAAACCTCTTTACACCATTTTTATTTCTTTTTCCATCTATCATTTTCAAATATTTAAATTATGTATGTCACTCATTCTTCGATTTCCCTCATTTTTCACACTACTACTTTACGCTTTGACCAGATCTGACTTTTACCTGCTTCTCCGTTTATCCGTTTTTATCCAGTTTTCTGTTAATATTACTACAATTCTACAAATAAAACCACACATAAAGTCGTTCCAGAGTTTATTTAATAAATATAAAAGTTATAAAACGTTACACTGGCGCCCAACGATAATAACGAAAACCAACGTCACCCCACGGCTTGATACGCCGAGGCGACAAAGCCCACCCACCGCGACTACGCTGCGAGTGCGAAGGCAAATAAGAGTACGATTACCACGAGTATACGTGTGCACAATCGTCGAACTGCTGCTGCTGTTTCATACCCACGACCCACGACCTCATACATCACAGACGCATCCCTTGGAGCTCCCCGGCCTTGCTCAAGGGTTCTGTCGGACTTCTCCGCCGCCCCCAACTTTACCCACCAACCTCTTCCAGTTCTGAAGACCTGCAAGATTTTTTTTGTTAAGTGTTTTATAAATAAAATATTAAATTAATTTTAAAGTGCGACTTGACTTCTGGACCACAAGGTAATTCATCATAACTACTCATTGACCATTCTTCACTAACTAGATTCACCCATAGTAACAAATTTTTTCGGCCCTAATAAAAGTCCTATTCTATCTATCTGCACCCCACCTAACCGAAACATACCACAGTTAGTATACACCAACAGTATACAATCAATAACTTCTACACGCATTTAGCACACAGTTACACAACCACAGGCTGCTCACTAGCAGTTCCATAGACCTCGGTAACCTGGAATTTATAATTCCAGGTGGGACTGGTTACTAACTTACGTTGCCTCAGGAGAGTATCCTGGGTAACTACACGTAGACAGCCTAGCTTTACCCTCTAGGTCTTCGAGGCCGACTCGAAGGTAAGGCGAAACTGCACTCATACAGTCTATTGATAACAATATTATATTAATAAAATTTAAATTATAATTATTTACAAAATCTTTGCAAACCAAATTTCTAGACGTCAGTAATTCTGACACCATTCATTGTCATAAAATTTTTCAAAATTCAAAATAAAACCTCCACAGGTTAAACCTACAAGGAACTCTTTGGCGATAAAATAAAAAACCTCACCCTCACCCCATCCTTACCTCATTACTAAAATAATTTCTCAACCTCTTTTTTTATAGTATCCGTATTCTTTTAAATATTATAATTTTCAACTTGTACAATCGAGTATAAAAGTTTATCCACGATGGACGTTTCCCTCTTGAATAAACCCGAAGTCCTTTATGAACTGCGAATTCGAGGAGTCACAATCCCTTCAACTGAAACAGCAGATAACCTACGCGTTATCCTAATAGATGCGTTAAATAATTCAGAAGCCCACCCGATTCTAGAGTCGTCACCATACCAGCTAGAAACTGATTTTGAGGAAATAAATAAATCTCTAACCCTAGTGAGTACTCTACTAACTACATATCCGAGTAGGAAACAAAAAATTCAACCTTATTTACAACATATTAAGGGAAGGTTATCCCACATATCTATCTCAACCGAAAACACTACACAAGAACTCGATACATACAAAGCACTATGGGAACAATTCAAAACTCACGAAACACACTTCACAACATTAGAATACACCCCAGGCCCATCACAATACCACTCAACAATAACCACACCAACCACTAACAACCAATTACAAGCAAATGTGTATTTCGAAACATTAACCCAAAAATTAATTAACATTTCGGACAACAGAACAGGAAACGAATTTAAAAAATATGTATTTAAAGGAGACAGCTGCCCAAAAGAATTTATAAAAAAAATTGAAGAACTTGCAGAAATCAAAAATATACCTCACACCAAACTATACACTAACCTTTTCGATATTTTACAACATACAGCTTTAGACTGGTTTACATCAAAAAAAGATCAATTACGTGATTGGCAATCTTTCAAAACAGCACTAGTAACTGATTTTGAAATAGTCGACCACGACTACAAGTTAAAGAAGATTATTGATGAACGCGTACAAAAACCAAATGAACGTGTGATTCAATACTTCACAGCTATACAATCACTATTTTCAAAATTATACGACCCCCCCGTCAGAGAAAGAAAAAATTAATACCATTCGCCGAAATTTAAGACACGAATACGCACAGCGCTTATCACCCAGTGACTTAAACTCTATAAATTCTTTGCTAGAAGCATGCAAATGGACAGAAAGTTGCTTGGAAATATCCAATCCAGCTACTCAAACAGCTGAGTCCACCCATGCTAAGCCACAACCAAATAGGTACATTCCAAACATTCCCGAATACCCATTTAACAATAAAAACTTACCCGTACATACTATTAAAAAACCTTCTGACTCGCGGCAAACTATATTTACTTGCCCAAGATGTCGAGTCGATACACATTTACTACGCGACTGTACTAGTACACGCTTAGTCTGTTACCGTTGTGGCAGACCTGACGTAAAATTTACTCATTGCCTTTTGTCATGTTCCAAAAAACTAATTAACGAGGATCGTATTTACCCTACTAATAATTTTAACGAAACGGATTGGAAAGAATGGCTACAGACCATTACCATATTCTTCAAATCCTATAATATTTCTACTTTATTCTCTAACAAAGTAGATACGGAACGGTTCAAGTTCAGGTAAACCAATTAACCTTAAACGGCCTGTTAGATAGCGGTAGCTCACTAACAATACTTGGCGACAACTCCCATAAAACTCTCCTAAACTTAGGCTATACTATTGACAAGCAACAAATAATTAAAGCCAGTGTAGGAAACGGCCAATCCATTAGCTCCATCGGCACGATAACACTACCAATTAATTTCAACAACAAGTTTTCACTTATAACAGCACATGTTATTCCAGCTATCACCGAATCATTTATTCTAGGGATAGACTTCTGGAAACAATTTAACCTAGGACCAGATATCCTTTCCAAAATTAGAATCTTCAATTCTTCTACTAACAAATCATTTAATATCACTACCGATAACAAACATATCCATTCCTACAATAACCTTTCAGAATGTCAACAAATTACCGCAGACGCAATCATGGCAAAATTCAAAAACATATCCACTGAAGTATTACCACTAGGCAAAACCCATATGGCAGAGCACCAAATAGATACAGGCGATCACCCCCCTCTTCGTCAACGCTGCTATCGACTCTCACCAGAAAAACAGAAAGCTCTCTGCAAAGAAGTTGACGATATGTTGAAACTAGATGTGATCGAACCTTGCGAAAGCCCTTGGCTTAGTCCAGTCATAATTACTCCAAAAAAAGATGGCAAATGGCGCTTTTGCGTGGACAGCCGAAAATTAAATTCAATTACCAAAAAAGATGCTTATAAACTTCCCTTTATTTCGGATATACTTGACAACCTTCGTGATGCCAAATATTTATCATCCATTGATATCGCTAAAGCCTTCTGGGAGATTCCCCTCAAGCTTGATGACAGACCTAAAACTGCTTTTCACG
Organism: Yponomeuta sedellus; assembly: GCA_934045075.1. NCBI lineage: Eukaryota > Metazoa > Arthropoda > Insecta > Lepidoptera > Yponomeutidae > Yponomeuta > Yponomeuta sedellus. The sequence continues at coordinate 22,156,441 of OW203733.1, read as the reverse complement.
TTCCAGGTCGTGGAATGTACCAATTTAAAGTTATGCCCTTTGGTCTCACTAACGCCCCCGCTACCCAACAAAGATTTATTGATAATCTTTTCTCGGCCGATTTCGATAACTCTGTATTCTGCTACTTAGACGATATTGTCATAGCCACTACCACATTCGAACATCACGTAGAATTACTCAACAAAATCCATAAAAAACTAATACAGGCAAATATTACTATAAATTATCCCAAATGCGCTTTCTTCCGTAAAGAGTTAAAATATCTGGGTTATATTATTGATGAAAAAGGTCTCCATACTGACCCTGAAAAAGTGAAAGCAATATTAGATATTAAAACACCTGTAACTGCTAAACAAGTTAAACAATTTCTAGGTACAGTGAGCTGGTATAGACGCTTTGTACCAAACCTCAGCAACTTAACAGCTCCACTAAACAAACTTACTTCTACTAGCAAAAAAGCTCCTCCTTTCAAATGGACACAAGAAGCTGATAAGGCTTTTAACAAAATAAAAGAAGCTCTTGTTTCCACACCTATTTTATCTTGCCCAGATTTCAATAAACCATTCCAGGTACACTGTGATGCATCAAGCTTTGGCCTTGGAGCCATGCTTACCCAAACCTATGACGGAGTCGAAAAACCTATAGCTTATATGAGCAAATCTTTATCAAGCGCAGAGAGAAACTATTCTATCACTGAACGCGAACTGCTAAGTGTAATTACAGCCTTAGAACACTGGCGTTGCTACCTTGATAATGGCAAAAAATTTACCATTTATACTGATCACGCAGCTCTCCAGTGGTTCCTAAAATTGGATAATCCCACAGGTAGACTAGCCCGTTGGAGTATCCGCCTTTCAATGTTCAATTTCGACATCAAACATAAACAAGGCAAAGACCATGTAGTACCCGACATTTTATCCCGTTTCATACCTGTTAACATTATTAACTTTAAGCCTACAGAAACCACTGACAAATGGTTTACCGATATCTTCACTAAATGTAAAACTAATCCAACCTCCACACCTGACTACATGATTAAAGACGATAAACTCTTTAGATATACACGCTCTAATACACCATATAACTCAGAATTTACTTGGAAACAAGTGATTCCCAAAGATCTTATGCATACTATTATAACAGAAAACCACTCCACACCCACGGCCGCTCATTTCGGTACCCTTAAAACTCATCACCGTATTAAACAGTCCTATTTCTGGCCAGGCATGTATAAAGACATCGCCTCCTTCGTTTCTAAATGCGATACGTGCCTTGCATACAAACATCAAAACCAAAAAACTATTGGCCTTATGGGCAAGCCTAAAACTTGCTCTCGACCTTTTCAATGCATATCTATCGATCTCATTGGCCCTTTACCTATAACCCGTAAACTTAACAGATTCATATTTGTCGTAACATGTTGCTTTTCCAAATATTGTTTAATCTTCCCAATTAAACGAGCAACTTCAGGTATTATCAGGCACATATTAGAGAACCTTGTCTTTATGGTCTACGGCATACCAGAAACCATAATATTAGACAACGGCCCTCAGATGATAAGCCAGGAACTACACGAGCTATTCACACTTTACAACATACCTAAAATTCACTACACACCACGCTATTGCCCCCAGGTCAATACGGTCGAAAGATACAATAAAACGATAATTACAGCAATCGCATGTTTTGTCGACGAAGACCACCGCACATGGGACGTTAATTTAAACAAAATACAATTCGCTATCAATACAGCAGTAAATGAAACCACTAAATTTACTCCAGCATACTTAGTCTTCGGTCGCGAGTTGCCAGCCTGCGGAACAACATACGATTCCAAAGACCTGTCAGACGACCTAATCTTTGCCCCTCGCGACGAGTACGCTGAAAACATTGGTCATTTAAGACCCCTATTCTCGAAAGTACAACATCGCATTTTTAAAGCGCATCAAGCTAATACAAAATACTATAATAAACACCATCTAGACCTCGAATTTAATACTGGAGATGTCGTCTGGAAGCGTAACTACCCCTTGAGCTCCTCAGACAAGCATTTCACTGCCAAATTAGCTCCGAAATTTACAAAATGTATTATACAAAATAAAATATCACCCCTTATTTACGACTTAATCGACCTTTCTAATAAACCTCTAGGTCGATGGCATATTAAAGACATCAAGCCTATACCCCACTAAGACTTAGAGAATAAACCCCTATATGACCCTTAAATACGATTCCTCGTTTATATTAAATTGTAAATACTTGTAAAATATATACACCTTCATTTATTTATTTTATTAACTACCTTAACGGCTATAAACGCTACCTTTTTAGTTTTAATTTTTTTATATACACTACATCACCTATTCGGACTCATTTGCATACCAAAGTCTATTTATTTATTCCATCTTCTATTTAATTTTACTTACCAGGTGTATCTCTAACATAAACTTAGAGCACCTTTTTAACTTACCTATCCTTTAGTGCGTACTAAGCACACTTACACCACTATCCTCCAGGACATTTACTAACCATTTTTTTAGAACATCCAAACTTTCAATCAGGTGCGGCGACAACACGTTAAATAAGCCTAGGTCAACTAATTTATTTATCAATCGCGTTATCTAATTAAACGCGTTACGGTGTTTACCCCACCATAGCTCTTGAAAGCACTTCTACGACGGATTCTACCCCGTCGGGTACTATGTACCCAATATTATAAATATTGTTAAAATGTTAATAACTTTCATAGAGCGGATTGTGACTCAATAAATAAGCCTTACCACTACCGAATACCAGCGGGTGGTAACTGGCTAAATAAGCCTATTACTAATTTAGGCCAGTTTCTGGATAAATCTAATTAATAAAAATAGATTTTGTCTATAATGAGTGAAAGTCTTCACCTTTACTGTAGTTGAAGACAATGACAGATGATGCATGCTAGGGATGAGTGGTAGATGATGAATAGAAGTGGAACTGCCTAATGTAAATATTCATTGTAGATATCACCCCACACCTTCTAAATTTTTTTTTTTCATCGCCCATCTTTTATATTTTATTTTATTTTAATATTTAAGAATAACTAAATTTATTTACTTACCATCCCACATCCCCGACCTTCATCGACCTTACTTTGGATTCTCGACTTTAAATTTTAAATTAAATAATTTTACTTGACAATTTTTTTATAAAAAAAAATTTTTTTTTAAATATATTTTTTTTAAATAAATATATTTAAAAAAAAAATTTTTTTTTACTGGTTGCCCCCGGGTAGTGTAACGGTGCAAACCTCTTTACACCATTTTTATTTCTTTTTCCATCTATCATTTTCAAATATTTAAATTATGTATGTCACTCATTCTTCGATTTCCCTCATTTTTCACACTACTACTTTACGCTTTGACCAGATCTGACTTTTACCTGCTTCTCCGTTTATCCGTTTTTATCCAGTTTTCTGTTAATATTACTACAATTCTACAAATAAAACCACACATAAAGTCGTTCCAGAGTTTATTTAATAAATATAAAAGTTATAAAACGTTACAAACTGAGCCGCCTCAGGGCGCTCTGCCAGCACTCGAAGTAAACACGTCTGCGCTGAGCGGATATTAATTTTCTGCAGGGTTATGTATGACGTTCGTGAAGCGGCGATAGATAACGCATCGGTATCTCGATCGTTTGCCCTTATATCAGAGTCCTGCAGGATCGATTCCCGCAACTAGAAAGATTTTTTTCTAAGTTAGTTGAGACCACTTGTGTAGTTGTAGCAGCATTGCTACTCGCTGACTGTGAAGGAGAACATTGTGAGGAACTAGAGTGTCTTGGTGTTCAGCCTGAGGTAGATTGAACACCTCAGATACTCTAGTTCTTGAAATCGTCAATCCGCGGTGGGCTTCCCTGGTTATTAAGCCCACAGTTGCTACCTGAAAAAAAAGCCTGCAGTATAGGAGTTACATAGGCTGCTTATGTATCTTATGACGTTAGCGGTTTTGGAGAATTCAAAAATTCCCTCGGCTGATGTGTGCAGATAGATTTTTATTGACGGTGTATGCAGATTTGGCAAAAAATAGAGCAGTAAAAATAGGATTCAATACAACGGGACGTCCCAGGTACTTCACGTACTAGGTACTTCAACCAAATGGGGACGTATTAGCAAAGAGCGAGATAGAACGCAGTACAATTCCACCTATCTGCGATCCCCAACCCGCATGCCCAGCGTGGGGATTATGGGCATTACCCCCCAATGATGGCACAACCTTGTGCTATGGCACTCATTAGAGGAGGGCTAAATCCAGCAGTGGACTAATATAGCCTGAAGAAGAAGAAAAAGAGATAGAACGCACCTGCATCCAAATGTCGGCGTGCGTGTACTCGCCGACTAATGAATGTTGGAGCAAGAGTTCTGTCAGGCTCGTGGCAAACCCTGGTCTCTGCTTACCCCTCCGGGATACAGGCGTGAGTTTATGTAGTCCTATGTGCCAGGATATAATTAGGTACTATGTTAATATTTAAGTCTCAGTAATTCCTGGTGTACATACAATAAGTTTTGATGGATCAATGTAAGATAATGTTAGACAAATCGTTGCGAGAGGCTGTCTTTAGTTATGTTACGATTTGGTGTTGCAATAATAAATAAATATACATACATACATAACCTCACGCCTGTATCCCAGAGGGGTAGGCAGAGACCAGGGACTGCCACTTGCCACGATCCTGACAGATCACCTTCGCTTCATCAACGTTCATAAGTCGTTGCATGCACGCACGCCGGTTCCAGGTACTGTTTATCTTCCCCTTTGCTAATACATCCCCTGTTTGGTAGATGTATGTCCGCCTGGGACGTCCTTTTCCAGCCCTTCCACTCACATTCGCAATATATATTTGTTTCGTCAATGTTGCTTCCTTCATCCTCTTCACATATCCAAACCAACGTAACATTCACATCTTCAAAATAAATTTAAAGAAATATATAAAAATATATACTATATATCTATCTATAGTAGACAGCCTATAAATTTTGGTTGATGTCACCCGTCGAGACCACGAAATCCCTGAACACGCGACAGACTATTGATCCGACGAAATGCCGCCAGACGAAAGTTACAAAATAGGGCAATTCTCCTGTGGATCTTGATTGTGGATCCAACGAAACGGAGGGCGATTCTGGCAATATGTGTGCTTAGCATGAGCTTGAACCTCACTAGATAAAAGGCGTCCGTGGTAATCTAATCTACTTTCGTAAAGTGAAATGGCGCCACTCATCACATCACTGTATCGAATCCGCCTATCAGGTCATAGCGTACACGATAAAGTGCATTCCGGCTTGCCGCTTGCCAAAGTTATTGTTTCGATAGTCATACATTCTGTGCCAACAGACGAGAAACGATATCGTTATGGACAGCCGCTTGTGTTGAATCATAGACCACGTATTTTTATTGATCAAACAAACGACTACTGTAGTTTCAACATGCTACGGTGTCACGTAGCTACGCGAATATCGCAGCCACATCGCTACAAATTACTTAGCTCAAATCTGCTAAACGTGCAAACCCGTAACGAGTGCTAATTTGTAGAACAAAACTACTTTCCAGCAGCAGATAGAGTCGAAGGTACTTACTATGAGCAGCCTGTTCACAGCATTCCTCGAGTCTTTACCGAAGAACCGCTCCGAAATGGTATCGGATCTGGAGCTTCCCGACGACATCACAGTCTCTCCTTACCATATGGAAGAGATTGACGATTCCGTCTCGATGACAAGTGATAGTCTAATTTCGGATGTCATGTCCGAGGATGGTGGGATCAGCGAGAGTTCGGACTCGAGTCTGGCGCTGTCGCGGGCTATGACGGATTCAGACATCGATTACGAGAGATTTCACTGCGTATGTACAATTATATTCTCCTGGTGACAGCTGGTTACTGCGGTGCCGCCCATATCGTGATATCAGTCAGGATTCGGTCAAGAAGTCTGGTGTACCTAGAGGGATGTCAATCGTGACGACCTCTGTGGCGTAGCGGTAGCGCATCTGCCTACCATGCAAGAGGTCTCGGGTTCGAATCCCGGCTGGGGACAAAAAAACCCCAGGTCTTGGATGTTTACATGTTTGTGATGTCGCTGTTTCTGGTTCCCATGACACAGGGTATCCTAGTGTGGGGCCAGAAGCAATGTATATGCCTGTATGTAAATGTTATGTGATAGAAGCCTATCTTGGCGTTTGTGTGGGAATATTGACTGCCCCGATGGTGTCACGTCTGATTACCATGCCGGAAGTCGTGTGTTCGAATCCCCCTTGGGGCCGCTGTGTACAGCTTGTGTGTATGTGTATATGCAGCGTTGTGTCTATGCTGTATTTCCATGTTTGTGATATCCTTGCCTGGTTACCATAGCACAGAATAGATATTCTAGTTTGGAACCAGGGCAATTGTTTGGAAGTTATCTGTAATGTATAAAAATGTTGTGTCACAGGTCACAGTGAATATAGATTTTTATTATTATTATTATACCACATGTAATAAAATCGAATAAAAGTACGCAAGTCCACCGACTTCTATGCTGCTTCTTGAATGATTAGCCAGTGCAAGTCAGTTTTTCTGGTTGTCGCAAAGCGTTTGCGTCTGACTCAAGATTAAATAATTAGATTCATACTATACATAAAATAATTAGGGCGAGATAAATAGTCGCTTCTAAGAACGAGTCTTAGCGAAAGCACTTGCTTAAGAATCGATTTGTCTATCATAGACAGTATTTTAGCACTCTCTTAATCGCGAAACCCGGACTAATTCTTAGCATTGGCCTAAGAACATGCTTAGCTAAGCAAACGTCTACTTTGATACTTAGCTAAGTTAGCCTGAAGTAATGCTTAGGGAAGCTTGAGCACGGACTTGGGCTAAGCAACGACTATTTATCTCGCCCTTAGATTCATTTATTAATATTTATTATTTTCTAGTATGTTACTGACGTGGCAATTTTGTCTCGAACTTCCTCTTAGCGAAACTGATGGTAAAATAGGTTCAAAAGTAATATTTAATATTCCACGGAGGGGATTTGGAATAATCCCCTTTAAATCGTTCAAATTACTCAGTGGGAGAACAGGCCACTCGCATTTATACCTCTCATTCCAGCTCAAGAACAGAAGCTTCAGTGACCCTTGGGCCCCGATTCGCAGAGCCAACGAATCTTTCCATACCGGATATCTGGCCTCCTTAGACAGTTTCATGGACACAACATCTTTGCCACCCTCCTTCCCGGTATACACAAGAAATATGAATTTCAACGAAGAACTTCGGAAGGACATGGAAAAGTTCTTCGAGGAGGAATGCCGAGTATTTAGCCCTGATGACCCAGGTCTTGATGAGCTGCAAGAGGCACTCCTCAGTTTGGCAGATGGATCTTGTGACACGGATTCCACGAGTTAAAGTTGGATTTCCGGCTCGAAGGACTAAAAAGCGCGCCGCCATGTTTTTACCATCAACAATTTGTTTTGCAAATTATTAGGTGAAACCTCGAGTTACCTAGTTAATGACACTGACATCTCACAGCAAGCAAGTAATTATCCAGTAGCAGATTTTATCCGGCTCGTAGGACCAAAGTTTGCTTGGGGGCTTAAAAAATAAAATACGGGTTTTATGTGTAAAATGTAGCTTTAATGGGAATGATTACCAACAATGATTCACCTATACCCTTGTCTTGTTGTACTTTTATAAAGAAGCATCACATGTGTCGGTGCCTCTAAATACCCTTAGCGGGATAAAGGCGTGAAGGTATGTTATGTTGAAGCAAATAATCAATAAAGTGCAGAGCGCATGAGTTTAGAAACAAAGTAATTTTCTTTCATTTATCTGAATCAGGCTAACTTGCACTATAATTTTGTATGAACTTTGAACTTACACGCCCGCACCGTACGAAAACAATTAATTTCACATAAAATAAGTTAACATAACAACGACTAAATTAACAAATTATTACACTTAGTATATAGAATTTATTCACAAAATATTTATTTATATATTCTTATAAAAAGGCTTGGTTTGATTGACATTATGAATGATACTGATATTTCCTCTAGAATCTACTTCAGTTTTTAGTAATTATTGAACATTGAAGTGAATTAATACGGTAAGTGAGAACTATTTGTAAATTGCTCTAGATAAAAATTATTGCATTTTATTTGGTAATCTAGAGTTAGTCCAGTCATGTCTAAAAAAAGAGACTTTGCATTAGTTAAGAAACTTTTGTTCTGTGTTGCAAAATAAGGAATATTATTATCTTGTCTATCATTGAACGATAATTTGTATGTCATAAACTAACTATTGTTGTAGGGTGATTCATATTTTCAGACACCTACTAGTATGCATGCAAAAGCAGACCTTATTGTAATGGACTAAAACTGATTTAGCTAATTAGTTAACTATTTCAACATGTAATACCTAACTTATTGCGGTGGGCATGTTGCACTTTGGATAGCTGCACCAACGGAAATAAATAGAGTAAAGGGCATCACACACGGCAAAGATACCATCTTAAGATGTAATATCGCTTGCCATCATGGATCATCACAAACTATGAACATATATAATATTCTTATATTTTAAGGCGCTTCGGGGTCCTAACTAACGCCATTGTAAGGTTGGCTGGAAGATAAGATAAGATAAGATAAGAATATTCTTTATTGTACACTGGAAAAACAACAAATACAAAACAATTGCAAATATACATAGTACAATTGGCGGCCTTATTGCTAAAAGCAATTAAGGAAGAGATCTTTTTATGAAATGAGCTCGCCATGTACACTTTGTTATTTTTATAATTTTGTGCTTTCTTTATGTTTTTTATGTGTGCATTAAAGTATAAAATAATAAATATATATATATATATATATTGTTTAAGCAAGTAACGATTTTGATTCCATTAGTGGCGCTAGTTAGGATCCCGAAACGCCTTAATATTTTCATGTCAAAGGTGTTCTACTACCTCGGCGCTTGAAATTGCGAAACCGCGGTTGGCACATGTGGTATTTAAGCCCACACTCTCTCTTTCTGAGAGAAAGCCTAAATAGGCCCACGACCCTGCAGTGGGTCGTGGGCCTATTTAGGCTACATAAAATATAAATACATATTTTCGTAAATTGTATGGCGAGCGATATCTATCTTAAGATATAACATTGTCCTAGTTTGAATTGTAACTTTCATTAAGCCGCAGTTTCTGCGTTACTTTGAATAAAAACTATTTCATTTCAGTACCTAAGTTGTGTGTGATGCCCTTAAGTGTTACCATAAGGCCATATTTACTTTTCACAGCTTCACTATTTTTAAAAAGACTACATGTAGTCTCTTTTCTTAGACATCAAGCTGTGTTACAAAATTGACATACTTATACAAAACGTATATTTTTATAGCAAACAATACAAAGATATCATTGTCCGTTCCTAATTAGGACGTATTTAGTTCAAGTTTGTAAAAGGCAGGCTCAATCGCATTTAGTTACAAGTAGTAGGTACTTAGCCAAAGGTACAGTAAACACGTTGTTGTCATTCATATTGCCTTGTATTATTAGTACAAAACGTGCGAAAGTGGCAAGAATACATATTTTTACAGCATTACATGAATCGTAAATTACTTCAGCAAGATGTCGCTGCCTGTACGTAATACAGAGAATATTGTAAAGAGGTTCGAAATTTCACTGATGCCGCTGAGTCGCCCAATAGCTTAGTTGGGAGAGCGCTGGCACGGATAGCCAGACGTCGCGGGTTCGAATCCCGGTATGGGTGGAATTTTTAGCCTCTTAATAGTTTTTTAAAAATGAATCGTTGAAACAAAGAAACCTATTGTTACACGTATCTCAGGTAAGCTGTATTTAAAAAAACAGCAATTAAGTTAAATTTGTCGCCTCTGTGTAAAAATGAACTTTGTTTTCTAAGTATTGACATAGACCAAACGATAATTATGTATGACATTGATTCTAAACGAAGCATTTTCCACAGGGCTTGTTTACTATGCTCAGCCTAATTATTATTGCAACAAACCTAATTTGGAAACACACATATTAAACTGATAGCTTTGAGTTAAGTACTTTAAGGCGCATGGGGCTTCTAACTTGCGCCACGAAAGGAATAAAAATCATAACTTGTTTTTCATCAAATATCAATTTGATGTCAACATCAAATATCTTAATATCTGTGATAACTATTTTAGACCATACCGCCTACAACGTAGTATCTGAATCCTTGGACTTCGGTTAGCGCTAAAAACTAAAGTCCTAGGTTGTTGATCCTAGGTTCTAGAATATACGAGTAGGTTCTTAAAATAGTTGTTATAGTGGTTAAGATTTTTGATGTTAAAGTTCTTGGAAAAAAAAACTTACTTTAAAACTAGTTATCATTTGTCTTCCATCGGTGGCGCTAGTTAGCACCCCAATGCGCCTTAACAGGCATTTTGTTGTTGAGATGTTAGAGCGAGCGAACACAACACAAAACTCCAGTCTACTATCTAACAGACTTTATTTACATAAATATTAAAACATAACAGTAAAATTACACCAAAGCGTTACAATTATATCAGAGCACTACCTGTCATACATATTCTAGAATTCTCTTACATGCCTTCACAGCACTTTCAATCCTATCAGCAAACAAATCACACTCTGGTGCTTCAACAAGCAGTGCACAGAGTAGCCGCAGCGCACGCGCTGCCTGCTGGTTGGTGCGGGCATCTATCTTGGATTCTTGGTGGCGAATAGTTTATGCCTCTGCGCCCTCCGATACCCATGAGGTACAAATAATCGAGCGACTTTTTCGACTACGTCGATGGCGTCGATTTTACCCCTTATTATATTTAAGACACATTTTGCAAGAACTACATTTCTCTTTAGTTCTAGCGAGTCGAACCCAAGATATCCCTGTAGAAAAAGGGTTGGATATAAAAAAAAGTAGTATCTAGGAAACATATGCAAATTTTGTTTCTTTACAGAGCCCGTAATGTGTACGGGCTTATTCTAGACCAGTTAAATGTATAATAATGTTTAAACATCGCGAAACCCTAAAGTTATAGTACCTATAGTATTTTCTGAAGTGTATACGAAGAAGATCAACGTTTGCATTTTTCTTGCAAAGTGCTTCTTGACGTAAATGATCAAAGAGCACATGTAGTTTCTCTCGCCCTTGCCTGTTACAGATATTCTTGCCATAATTTGCATTTTTAAAACTTATTAAAATGCTTCATTGTTTGTAGTATCCAGATTTAATATGTGTGCTATAGAACAGCCATAATTTATGAGCTAAGTAGCGTTAAAGTTACGTTGTAGTACATAGGCACAGTATGTGTTCGCGTATAAACGATCATTCCCCAGCTTACGATATATTTAGTTTGAAATTCAACCTTCACTTAGTAGAATTTTTCGACTAAATATATGTACTTTGAAGACTGTGCGATTTCATGCAAATTTACCAAAATTGTCATTCAACGAAATTTGATTATTTATAAGATTGTCTAACAGTTTCTAAATTGAGAATTTCACTAAGTATCTCAAAATCAGTAAATCAGCAAAATTCGGATTAGATGAGAAACCGATAGTCCTTGTAAGGCCCGACCTTGAAAATAACAATTGTTTTTGTGATCACTTGAGGACATTGGGCCTTATGTGCTATATAAATATCAATAATTAACCTGCAATATAATTATTTTAATTCCGTATAGAAACCTGATTTCGGGACGTGGGATTTTTTTCAAATGTACCAAATTATTCGATCTCCGGCAGACCTGTTATTACAAAATGGTTCATCACCTCTTTACGGTTGCACTTTGATTCCATTTTGGACTCTGCGCTCGGCGCAGAGGCCTAAAGAGGTTAAAATCGCACAGTCAGCTTCCCTGCAGTCTTTACTCTCACTCCCTACGTGCCAACAACACTACGCTAGCGTTTCAGTACACTAAACAGCACTAACACTCAAACAACCTTATTCGATTATCAATTTTTTATTCTACATGGTGTAGTAAACAAGGTAGTGCCTTCTGAGAGACAGGAACTTGAAAAATTTGGAACGTGAAAGTTTTGTTTGATACTTACACATTTCTTTTTTATTATCTTTTTACAATCTAACGGTCTTATTTATAAAAACACGATTCGGCATTAGAAGGCAATTAACTTAATCTGAGTGCTCAGTGCGAGTTTGACAGATCCAATCGAATAACTTTACTACCGCGTTTATCGAGCATTGAGTAGTGAGTATGAGTAAGTTAACCGTTGGAACTGGCAAAACGCTGTCACACACAGTACAACTCGCACTCGCGTATATTCGTGTTTTGGCTGGTAAAAGTGTTCACTTCTCAACGTAAACCATTACAACTCGCACTCAGCAATTTTAATTTCCATACTTGTCGCTAGGTGGCGCTTCCTCGATGCCATAGAAATATGAGTTTACGTTAACGCGATCGAGTAGTTAAAAAACTCGCACTAAGCACTCAGTGTTTGTTTTTTAACCGACTTCAAAAACGGAGGAGGTTATCAATTCGACGCGTATATAACTTTTTTTCCTTGTAAAATCTCCACCGCAGGCTATTTTGGACAGTGACTTTGAATGTGTTAAGGGATTGTGTTAATGAAGGCAATAAGTATCTATACTTTCGAATTCCGACAACAGATAATAATACAATAATTTGATACCATCGATCGAGCTCATCTTATCAATAGGCGTAGAGCAGTATAGTGGAACTTTCAATGGTTTTTGTAAACCGCTCAATTTAGGGCTCATTTTGAATGTATACAAAAAAGCTTTTTTAAAATGATTACTATGCTGCCGGTATTCTTTCTTCCTAAAGGAAAGTTTATACTGTGTTCAAAAATATTATGAATTCCTTGGAGAGAAACTAAAAAAATAATACTTGCTTGAACACATATTTTTTTTAAATAGTTTAATTTCCAAGTGACACTTCCAGAAAACCTTACCTTGTTTATTATCACCATTACTATATACTAACACTAGAACGCACTAGACGACAGTTAGAAAATGGAGGAAACTTTAAGACTGCTTACAGTGAACTCTAGTACTAATTGATATAATTTCTCAGTAGCTTCAGTCTAGTCTAAAGCTTACGGCAGTGGCGAAATAGCTTAATAACAGCCACTTCTCTATTTACAAGACATATCACATTTTCTATTAGAAATTTTGGAAAGTCAAACTGAAAGTAGTTTACATAAAATGGCATCGCAGTCAGCCAATCAGTATCTTCCACTTGTCAAGGCCATACTTGCTAGCCGTTAGAAATTTTCGAGGTTTTCCGCAAAAAAAAAAAACTAGAGAGGGAGATGCAAATTGCAGCTATTAGCACACATTAAAAGGAGATTATGACTGCCAGCCCTTTAAGCATTTATAAAACATGGCTTGTAAATACAGACGGCTCCACCCTATACAATACATAGATCTCGATCTAAGTATTACTTACTTCGCTTAAAGCGAAATTACAAACGACCGTTTTCAGTGAATGAATCTATCCTTATCTGTGGCGACGACCTCTGTGGCGTAGCGGTAGCGCATCTGACTACCATGCAAGAGGTCCCGGGTTTGAATCCCGGCTGCGGACAAAAAAACCCCCAGGTCTTGGATGTTTACATGTTTGTGATGTCGTTGTTTCTGGTTCCCGCGACACAGGGTATCCTAGTGTGGGGCCAGAAGCAATGTATGTGCCTGTATGTAAATGTTATGTTATCTGTATTATTGACTTTGTATTTCGTATTTCCTTTGTATTAGTATATTTACGGCCACAGTGGGTTCGATTCCCACTGGGGACCGTCATACATTAGTACAAGTGGCCTCAGTCTGAGTGTATTTTCATGCTTGTGATAGCCTGGTTACCACAGTACAGGGTATCCTAGTTTGGGACCTGGTTAATAATAACTTCCACACAACAAGTGATTGTGTTGTGTGGAAGTTATTATTATTATTCAGTTTCACAAAATGGAAATTATTCACGTGAATAATTTTTTGCAGCCTCACTCCACTTCTGATATTTAATTTCAGTGGAATTTCGCAATATCCCAAGATGTAACACGATATTCTATCATCGTTAAAGGATCTGTTTATAGTCCGTTCACTAAGAACGGTCGCAGATAGGTTGGTAGGGAAAGCGAATGAATCGTGATTATTAAAATATTTTAAAGACCTAATTAGAGGCTAAAAAGAGGCTGTCGCTGTCTGTACGTAATACAGAGAATAGTGTAAAGAGGTTCGAAATTTCACTGATGCCGGTGAGTCGCCCATTAGCTCAGTTGGATAGAGCGCTGGCACGGATAGCCAGAGGTCGCGGGTTCGAATCCCGGCATGGGTGGAATTTTTAGCCTCTATATAGGTTTTTAAAATTGTCCTTAGGACGGGTTAGTGCATTAAAAATAAAAATTGTATATTAAAATATTGTGTGTAAATATGTTGTCCTTCGATTTAAGATAACTTTACATCGTTACAGGAAATTTCTGCCATGCTTCAGGGGTAGTTTTACTTCACTACGAAAATGAACATTGCACCAGATTTGTGACAAGTGTTATAATATCATGAAAATAATTGCAATCCATATTACTATGTGTTCAATGGATTTCAATGTCGGCCTACTATTTAAATAATTTCGGATTTTGTGTAAATTTCTCACATAACAATCAAGAATTCGTCACCGCGGTCAGTGGCACCTTTTAAAGAAAAAAAAAGTATATTTTACAGATATGCGAAGGACACAATAATAATAATCTTTGAGTGCCGTTGCTGTGTGGTGTCGGCCTAGAGAATAGCACCAACCCAAATTCTTCCCGCGGGTGTGGTAAAAGGCGACTAAGGGACACAAACCTTGGGGTGGGCAGCAGCGCCCCCTGCAGTACAATTCCACCAATCTGCGATCCCCAACCCGCATGCCCAGCGTGGGGATTATGGGCATTACCCCCCAATGATGGCACAACTTATGCTATGGCACTCATTAGGGGAGGGCTATGTCCAGCAGTGGACTAATATAGCCTGAAGAAGAAGAAGAAGAGTGCCGTACGACATGGCAAACCGAGGCGGAGATGGTGTGACGACCTGCCCAAACGGGCACGGAAACCTGGTTGGGAAGAATTGGCCAAGGACAAGGAGTGGGACTCTAAAGCTCTTTGCGCCTTTGCCCAGCAGTGGGACACAGGCACGGCTACTTAAAAAGAGTATCAAGAATTGAACTGTCATCTTACAGTGGTCTGTTAGCTTTCAAAATATACCTGGCTACTATCTGATAGAATCGGATATTTTCGTGTAGTAGAAATATCGGAACTAATATGACACTTAATTTCGACTAACTTTTCAAAATGGTGAAGAAAAGTTTTATAGAGAGCAGGAAGTAGTATTACACTCGTGTGCTTTCGGCGAAAACCGAAGCCTACTCTAGAGCCCGATGTATATTCTAAAAGCAAACAGACAGTACAATATGGATAATAACGAACGGCCGAACGAATAATGAATTGGTTTGTGGCTTCATGTTGAAAACGGCTCATCAGAAAAAAAAGGGAACTACACCTGAAGCGTGGCAAGTCTTTCTCTCAATTTCGTTACATTTTACAGTAGAGACGTACATCAAACATGTAAATATAATTATTTCATGGAATGCCCAAGCAGCAATATTACCCCACAAATTATAAAAATAAGCTGTGTTTCTGCTAATTTAGGTATATTGCGATTCTTAACATTTAAGTTAATATATATATTTGACGGAATGCCCAAGCAGGAAAATTTACCTTTTATATTATAAAAATAGATTAATTGACGCATTTACGTTAGCACATGCACAGTTACAAGTTGCAAGACGGAAACGTGAATTAGACATAGAATGAAGCACAACGCAGCTTAGGAATATTAGTTGCAAGTTATGCCCAGTGAAGTTATCGTTAACAACTGTTAACTTTTGAACTAAGATCTTTTTTAAGCACTACATATTCTTAACTTTATTTCGGATGAGCAAAACCTTGTCGGACTCAACCGACAAAAAATCAAGTACCTAAGTGATTCCGGAATTAAGTGTGATAATATCGGCCGAAATAAGGGTGTTCAAGGTTTAGAGTTTATAATTATAATATAAGTAGTATTATCGTAGTTATAGTTAAATAGATGGTGTAGGCTTGCCCAGCACCTATACCATCCTGACAGCTTAGTCGGCCTAGCCCACAGGAAAGACGAGTCAATACGTGCGGAGCCAACCAAGCCGCGGGTTTCCTCACGATGTTTTCCTTCACCGTTAGCGTGTGGTATTGCGACTACAATTTCGCAAATGTACGAAAATCTATAAAACCATGTCCCAGGCACTACAGCGTCGGAGTGGTCCCTTCACCCATCTAGTGTGAGTGAAGATACCACTGGACGCTGTATAAATCATCTCATTAAGTAGATGCAAAAAGGCCAATATTATTATTATTATTATAGTTAAATAGAAGTTCGATTTTTAACCTCTACTTTTTCGTTTAAGAAAATCTATGACTAAAAAAATTTTAAAACTCGTCAATGCCAAGTTAATTCGACGTGGAAATGTTGTGCCCTAACGTTATATAACTTCACTGGTCAAAAACGAAATCAAGTACATCGACAGCTGATCAACCTTTCAATTCGTCGCAAAGTCCACCGTAACGCAACTGATTAGAGTCCACGCATGTGAAGCTTGAAGTGCTGTATATACTCAATTCTGCACATCGATCTTTATACTAGTACTAGCTGACCCAGCGAGCTTCGTACTGCCTAACAGTCGATTCTTTAATTTATTTTGGTTTTCTCTCCGTAAGAACTATCCTCGTACTTCAAGGAATATTTTTAAAAAAGCATCAGCGAAATCGGTTCAGCTGCTCTCGAGATTTGCGCTTACCAACACATTCAACGATTCATTTTTATATTATAGATTTCTTAATGACTTCACCAACCCGGACATAGTTTATTGACCGGACTTGGAGTATGGCCCAATCTTCTTCCGATGCTGGAAGAGACCCGTGCCCCAGCAGTGGGGACATCCAAAAAAAAGGCTAATATCACCATCTTAATGACTCGCGATGGTCACACAGTTATATATTAAACGGGTCCAATCGCGATTATTTATTAGGTAAAACGTAATTACCATAATTTCCAACGTTTCGGCAACGTTGCAATTGCCAATCTTTACATTAACAATGTAAAATCAACTCTATGCACTTGCGATAAGAACGAAAAGGTACATAAAAACGTAAAGATTGATCAGCCGCGGTGTTTTAACTACACGTAAAGGCAATGAGCGAACGCCCCTGGAGGCGTTCAAGAATGGAAGAAAGGGACAGAATTATACGATATATCTCTTTACATCTCTTTCTAAGGCTCCCCCTGATATGTATACCAGTCGTATACAAAAATAAACCGCTCTATATCTTATCAACAACATTATGAACCCTCTATTAATTAATTTCTTCAATATTCATTGCAATAGCATGCTTATTGCTTATGTCTTAATGACAGTAATTTATTTGTTTCGTGCTGCATTGCCTTCAAGTGTAAAACCACTAATTTTAAGTTTCTTCTACTGTAACATGCTTGTATAATAATATTGTCTTTTCATAATATGCTCTACATAAATGCAAATGCAATGCATTTCTCGATGCAAATCAAGATAACTACTTTCAAGCCATTTCGTATAACATCTATTGTTTCGTATTAATCTTAGAGGCGCTTAGATATAGCTACTGAAAAAGTGATCTTACAATTAGATGCTTTGGTTAGAAAATACGATACAATGAACTTATAAGACTAATGTAAAAGTATGATTAATCTAAATAAATGTGTTATAAAATTATATCATCACAATACATGAGATTCGAAATGAAGTTAATCACAGAAAAAAATCACCGCGGAATGTTACCTAGAAAGAACTAATACAGTACACCTCTTGTATATTCCAATTAAGAGATTATTACAAAAATATATAAGTCACTTATATCCAATATAAATCGTGTTTTGCAAAATATATAATCAATGTACCACCTTATGACTACAAACATCAACAATTTCTTTGGAACGATAAGCAATATGACTTTATTCAAAATGTACGACCAATTCACGTTAATTACTACATAAATCCTTATAGTAATGGAACATATTCTACACTTCCACGTATTTAGGAGTCACCACCTCTCAGTTACACCTACTAGATACACAATTTGGAAAGAGACTTCAGCCTTCTCTAGCGTAGCAATAAGGTTTACTTTGCACTGACATCTCTTATCAAATCGCAATAAGCGGCTAACTCGTGTGTCTTACAGGGGTTGCCAGCAATACGATCGAAACACCGAGAAATTCACCTTATCGATAAGTGACGAATTAAGTGAACACGTTGTTCTGTAGCGACCATAGACATTAATAATATAAAAGACAATGTACTATAAAAAAAATAAAGCGCACTGTCAGACTTTCGTATATGTAATAGGAAAATAAATGCAAGCATTATATTAAAAATTGTACTGCAACTAGACGCTATTGCTACTAAAATTTTCTTTTACATGGCAACCCCAAAAGCTTTAGTCTAAAGTCAAGACAATTCAGTAAAACTATAGGATAATTGTTACAGCTTATGTCTATGTTACCACAATAGTGTCCTAGTTTTACTGATTTTCTCGACAAATTATATTATGCTTAAGCTTAGTAGTTAAAATTCCTATTCTCTCTCAGTGTTTTTAAGCTACAGTAACTTATCGCATAGGCCCACATCAACTGAAGAATCGTTTACCAAAGCCGATTCAATCTCACAATTACATTAAAACAGATTTTTGTTTGGAGTTTTTCTTTTGATATGTTGAAATAGAGACCCTATATTGATGTTTTGTTAATTAAAAAAGATGTACTAATTCAGTTAAGCCAATTATTAAGGTTTACACTTTCCCAATCACACAAAAAACTGCCGTTTTCAAATTTAGTGTTATTATCACAGCGACTGAAATATGAACCCATGTGGTGCTCAGAATCCATGGTCTCTAATTGAGACTCCAAGCAAGGGGGTAGCTCGCAGAGCCTGCCCGTCTAAGTGGTTCATTGACGATCACGTCACGACCAATGTCCGGAATCGGTCCGATAAAAGATCCTAAAGTTAAGTATGGATGAAAATCAAACTTTTCTCGGTTTCCCGGGCCCTGCGCGCTCTGAAGACCTTACGATGGACGCCGCATACGTGTGCACGTCTCGAGTAGGCCTCGGGTCCGCATCCATAAACCCGGGGTTCAGAATTATATTAGGCACTAACTCCATATAATCTTGATCGTCGTCGTCTGTTTTCATTCCGACACACATTACATTCGTTAGTCACGCCAGTTAGTTTCACCATACGTACCGGGTTATGTTTGTCCGCCACCGATATTTTCGCGATCGTTTGCGTCAGCCCGCAGTCCAAGCGTGCGTTCCAAGCGAGTGCAATAGAAAGAGAGGGAAGAAAAAAATCAATGTACAACATGTCATTTTCGGGGTAACGTACATTGGGTTGTTTTAGAAGCCAAGAGGGAAGACATGCGCGATTGCTTGACTAGGAAAGATTGTATGAGCGCTCTCAATAATACTCGGAGAAGATGACTGAGGAAGCTTTAGACTATTTAAGCTACAGCTTGTAATATTCGTTAATATTTTGATTATTTAAAAATAAACTTATTGTAAGGGCTCCCCGGAGTTAACAAGTGTTACCAATGAAAAAAAAAACGTATCCTCTTCCTATAACTCGTTTTTGCAAAAACGTGATTCATATAGTACATCTCAATAGTACAGCTTATATAAACGATTTTTTTTCATTGGTGGCGGTTAACTCCGTGTAGCCACAAGAATTCCCCTAAAGGAGCAATATCCATACACACTATTTGTGTCCACTAAACGCTTTAGCAAAGTTTCGTTGCAATCTAGCATACCATTTGTAGATAGAAACCAAACAACTTTTGTATGGATATGCTCCTTGGGGGAGACTGGTCATCTTCTCAAACTGTCATCTTCCCAAACGGGGGCACGTTGTATCCAAAATCATGAATGAGTGATCAAGGTTACCATAACTCACAACCAGTAGAGAACAAAACTTCTTAAGGCGCTCAGGGGCGCTAACTAACGCCACCACCGCAATAAAAATCATAACTTGTTTTATGATACGTTTTCAAAAAGTAAACACGAGAAATCTTAATATCTGCGGTACTGAACAATTTTTAGAACAAAAAGGCATAGATTGTTGATCCTAGGTTCTACACAGTAGGTTCTAAAAATACTTATGACAGTTGTTAAGATTTCTCATGTTCACTTTTAGATAAAAACGTATTAAAACACAAGTTATGATTTTTATTCCATTGGTGGTGCTAGCTAGCGCCCTTGAGCGCCTTAAAGCATTCACTGAAGCTATCCTCAGATGGATTCTAAAATAAAGATAAAATAAAATAGATTGATAACGTTATATATGCAAACAAGTAAGCAGACTTACCTGCGAGCGCATACTATAGCCCAACCTTACTTGCCTGCATATGTTACAGGAAATCTATATGCGATTCCGCTTAAAAAAGCATTCAAAAAAATTAAACATCGTAAAGTCAAACTAAGGAGAATGAAAAGGACTACTAAGCTGAACTACGTAAGGTCGAGTTTGGTTTACTATTTGTTTCAAAAAAATTCCTGGTACTTTACTTCTTTTTACGATTCATGAAATGCTGTTCGCTTATTTAATAATCGGTGCGGATTATAGCCATTTTACAGCTAACCATTATGTATATCATTGTTTCATTTAGCCTTTAGTGGCATAAAAGTTGCCATTTTAAATTGAACCTTATTATCACTAAGAAATAAAGTCCAAAGATGATGAAAAATGTACACAAGCTCTACTGGTTAAAAGGTTAATAGGCATCTTAACGCCTCTCTGGATATACATTTGAAGGTGGCTGAATGTACACCATTTAATTTCGGCGAATTAACAATTCTTAATAAATATGTATCGCTTTGCATTATATTTAGTTATTGAACGGGTCTAATCGCGATTGTTTATTAGGTAAAAAATAATGAATCGCGATTATTTTTATCCAACTTTAAAAGTAATCGCGATTGGACCCGTTTTATATATAATAATTGTATGAACATCGCGTGCCATTAAGAAATACTATAGCATAATATTATATTTTAAGGCAAGGAATGGTAGTCCCACAGGACATTATGCTAATGTGGAAACTTACGTTACTAGTAAAGGGAAAATCTTAATCTTAACACATAAATCAACTGAAAGATAAACTATAATGTTTTTCACAACGAATTTATACATTTTTCATTTGTATTAAGATAACATTTATATCTACTTAATTAGGAGATTCTGGTGTTATTTATAATTTTCGACTATACAAGAAGTTGTAAGTTTAAATAGTGGTCCAAGAACATTATAAGTGGTCCTAGTTCATAAGAGAGATTATATCAGGTAAATATTTAGATACTAAATAACTGACTTTTTTATTATGCTGTTAAGGAAGTTTTGCACACGATATGTTAATCGTGTTTATCCTATTTTTACAATAATAATACACATTCAACAATGGGGAATATGCAGAAAAAAAAATGTTTAGTATAATCGGAGGGGCAATGTTAAAAGATAAATAAACGTGGTATTTTCCTGTACTTGTTCTGAAATAAAAACATTGAATTGCATTGATTTTTTTTCTACGAAATGTCATTCCAGTCACGTGGTAGAAAAATGCGCCATACAAATCAGATTCGAACTATAACGTCACAAATTCAACGTAACGCCCTATAATGTATCAACATTAAATATTCCAGCTATCTCGTAAAATAATGTTTTTTTGCATGTGTACATAATTTTTAGATTGCTATGAAAAACGAAATACAATATGTTTTTTTTACTACAGTGACTTGATATTTTGCATTTATCCTACCCTAAAAAGTCCGGGAAAAATAGGGTTTAATTTTTTAAGCAATCTTGTGATTTTCTATGTCTTCGATGGTATAAAAGCAAATTTAACGCAATTTCCCCATTGGGAGTGGACCAAGGAACATGTAAACATAAAGCAAGTTCAATAGACTGGTATTTTGCTGTTTCTCTGAATCATATTGAACTGTAGGCAATGAATTTTAAAATTCAATGCTGTATTGTAGGTAAAAGTAGTTAGGTTTTTTTCCTTCATTTCACAGTTGTACAGTTAACTAGACCCGTCACCTCGCGACTGGTTGTTATAAACATGAACTTAACTTTTAACTAAGTGTGCCTAATAAACAAGATTTGTTAACATACTTATTAAATACACAATTATGTAAGCGGACCAGAGATTTAAAAAAATTGCACTTTAATTTACTTTTCTAGATTTGGCAAGATTTTATCGTAAACTACGTAAAGAAAAGCATTAAAGCTTGTGAAATAAAGTCGAATGATGTAAAGTTTTTTTTTATATTATCACCGATTCTCTATTCAAACTACTTTTAGGATAATATTGCGTCTATCTGTGTCATTCCTGGCGCTATACCATTACTCTTATTAATTGACTTCCAGTAGTCCATATTGGTTCGTAACCTAGGTGTTTAAGATCCAATTTCTAACGCTATAAATATTTATATTTTAAGGTAACTATAGAGCAAGATCATGGCATTAAATTTTTTTGGTATTTTTCTATAAATATCAACTAATTAGCACCAAAACTTCGAATGGCTTTTCTAATGTGATTCCTCCCGGCAGCAGTATTTTGTTTCCCTTTCTCATTTTTATATAAAAATCTATTTAATAAAATACCTATTCGGAAACTATTTCATAAAAATTCTAATTATTATTAAATATCACTCATTGTATTGTATACTTAACCCCTAGTAATTAATGTGGGGAGTAACAATATTAAGTTAGCTTAAGCTTTTTTACAGCGAACGATGCAGGCTGCCTCCCAAATTTTAAAGAGGAAGTTTACGCTGAAACTGAACTTTAAAAGCTGAGCTGTGATAATTGTTCGAAACGGCTAAAATATTTAATTTAAAGCATACACATACCGTCGGTAATATAGCAAAATGTGACATGTCAAAAAAAATCGTTTTTTCATCATATTTGTATGAAAAATTTAAAAGACATCATAATCCTTACAAGTTATAATGTCAGTAACTGTAATTACAATCAGAATCAAGTTTTCCTTAAATTTGGACGAAAAAACTAAAATCATGTTTTATGACAATCATGTGATTTCGCAATATCAACGACGCATAAGTAATGAATGCTCCACAACGTTTCTTAAGCAAGGTATAAAACATTTACCCCCTTATTCATAATAGTCCGCTAGCTTAAAACAGCTGCTAAAGAGTGTTCTCTTTCATTCTGACTTAGGTCAATAGAAGAGGACAGAGTGAGAATAAGCATTGCTTAAAGTTAACAGACTATTATGAATAAGGGGGTTAATACCAAACGAATTAACATGCATGTGAATTAATATTACTGTTAGCTTAATTTTATAAATAGTGAATAAATCTATCGTAAGTATATTATGTAAATGAAAAACTCATTGTTAAATACTAAGGAAACTCTTAAAAAAATTGATTGAGAAAAACGACCTAAATATAACGCCTTAGAGGCTTATTTACCTTTGACTTATGCCTACGTACGTAACTTGTGCTAGATAAATAAATAACATTGTGTCTCATGGAAGTGCTCGGAGCACACAACCTGCGTTACGCGTTAGTTAAAAACTGGCACTATCTAAAAATACTGCCAAGTGCCGTTTGGCAATAGGAATACTTGATTAGTTTTTTTTATTGTTCTTCTACGGGCTTATCTTACCGAAAATAGTGTGTTCTATAGAAATATCTATATATAGTAGAACTATATCAATAGGGACCACTTCCAAATCGTAGCCAACAAAATGCAGCTGCATATTAATTACATCACACTCATATTATAAAGGCGAAAGTTTGTGAGTGTGTATGTTTGTTACTACTTCACTTCTGTCACTTCGTCTACACGTCTTGAGTGATTTTAATAAAATTTGGTATGGAGTTAGCTGACACCCTCGATTAACACATAGGCTACCTTTTACTGCGGAAATATATATTATTCCCCTGGAAAAATCGATATACCACGGGGCATAGCTAGCGTTCAATGACTACGGCGCCAATCAATCATTCCGTACTCGTCCACTGCTGGACATAGGCCTCTTACAGGACACGGCACTTCTGTCTAGACTCAAAAATCCTCATCCAGAAGCTACCGGCAATCTAAATCAGATCGAAGGTCCGCGAGCTAGCGTGTGTCCCATGCTTTTTGCCAGTTCGGGCTCTGCACTCGACTTTGATGTAGAGACCGTGGCGAGCACATGTCAACTCTGCGCGCGCACTACAAACTCCAACATTCCTGTATCGCGCAATCAGTCTTTCACATGATATACCATAAATATAACGTCCGACTAACAACAGTTAGACCGGCCGTCCCCAAGCATACGATCTGCCTGGGGGGGAAATTTCCCTTTATAGTGGAAGAGCACGATCCTCCGCTCATCCATATAGTGGTGATCATTGTCAACTTTCCTTCGCTCTCCCACCACCCCACATACATTAGATAGTCTCAAAGCGAGGCCAGCAATCTTCCCTATAAGGCCATTTTATTAACTGATTTAGGGAGAGAAGGGGTCGACTATATTTTGTTTTTTTACAATGGGATGTAAAAGACTCTTGGCAGTTCTTACGTAAGCTCTCAAAATGCGCAAAACTAAAATTATAGTTTGAAAAACGCGGGCAAAGATTTCCATGGCAACGTACCAGTGTTCATTTACAATTTTTTTTACGTAATAAATATTTAACAGTAGGGAGCCCCAATAATAATAGCCCCTGTTTAATATTTTTCATATTAAACAGAGAGGTTGAATTCTTATTTTTATCTTTTATAGAGAAAAGAAGAGGTCAAAAAGCAGCAATAATAGTCCCACGCAATACATGAATGGCACCACGCCGTATGGAACAGACGATTTCGAAGCTGTCCCTACAGTAATGTTGAGCGCATTGCATTTTTGGCAATGCTCCTGCATTTTTCAGTTGCTAAAGAGATTTTATACAATGTTTTCATTTGTAAAATTTAAAGTTTAAATTCAACTAGTCTTTTAAACAACTCATAATCTACAAGTTTTCTTATTTCGCGAGAAAACGAAAACTTTTTTTTAAATTTTCCATTGACACGTGAAATTTTCTATAGAACCACCTTCCTTGAACTAAGCTTACCAGTAGAACAAAAGTTGTCGAGTGGATTAGATTACAACTCTTTATTGTACAAAGCGGAAAATAATATACATTTAAAAATATCAAACCGATAGGGGGCGCCTAAAACGGTTTTTGAGATTTTTAAATCAACACCGTGGTTTCTAATCGGTATTTACGATCCTACTAACGGTAGTCCAAGCGTATCTAACGATAGACCCAGGATATCTGAGGATTTTTCGTAATCTTTGAAACCCAATCTCGGGATTGACAATCTATGTCAGGGATGGCGAACAGTATGCGACAAATACACAGATATTTATCAGCCCGGCTATAAAATCTGCATCGCTGGTTCAGATGCTCGGGACTTTCCCTAACTCTGAGAAATATATCTTTGGTAAAAATGTTTCAAGTTTCAAGTCTTTATTTGTCAGGGCAATGGCACTAGATGTATTCATATCGGAAGCGGTTCGCCATCCCTACGCCCGCGGCACGATCGTAAGATGTATTCATATCGTAAGCGTGGCGCTATCTTGCTTTACGTTTGAAAATCGACCAGATTAAAATGTTAGCCGTGTCATGCACCATGGAGCTGATCTCTATAGCCCAAAAGTGGAGTCCTATTTATAGGTTGCAATTATTATGATCTCGGGTTTGCTTGGAATACCATCACTGGCAATTATTAGTAGAAAACAAAGTTTAGTCCTCCGATTGTATTAATGCTGCGATCCCGGAACGAAAGTGCAAAGATCGTCCCACCAGCATGCCGCTTGATAATTTGCGATCACGGATATAGATATCCCCGTTATTAAATTCAAAGTGAGCTCAGCACCGAAATCCCGAGATCCCTGCATTGAAATCCCGAGATCCAAAAATTGAAATATCAATATACATAGCGCAACCCCAAGATCCTAACACTTAGTTAGCCTAATAACATTGTCCCAACATTGAAATCTCAACATACGCTGAGTCTAATACCGTTGACATCCTGGGAGACTACAGACAGTTGCAGGTACAAACTACAGCGAACTAAGCGAGCGTGGTCTCACCGGCGCGTCGCCATTCGCGGCAGAGCACGGCCGTGGTGCCCGCCGCCAGGACGGCCAGCGTGCCAAGGACCACGCAAACGGCTGCCAGCCACGTCCGAGTGTCGAATGACTCCGCGCCCTCCAAGAAGTGCTTGTACAGCTCTGCGGGCGGGAGAGAAACGTAGATTGACAAGGAGCTGGGTTAGAAGCAGCTCGCGTTCTTAGTTTAGTTACAGGCATATTTACTTTTACCTTACTTTAATAATAATAATATTGGCCTTTTTGCATCTACTTAATGAGATGATTTATACAGCGTCCAGTGGTATCTTCACTCACACTAGATGGGTGTACAATACCTTACTTTATTGTACACGAAAAACACAAAAAAGATATACAATGCAAGAAAATACATGTACAAAGGCGAGCTTATCTCTGTAAGAGATTTCTTCCAGCAAACCTTGGGGAGTCGGAGTGGGGATGTGAAACGGGTCTATGCACGTGCACAACATACACTACATTCTAATACACTTACACAGATAACAAAATCCTGCCAAGGTAGATATCTAACCAAATATATAAAAAAATCTAATAATGAAAAGAATAAACTACATAAACCATCAAAGAAATATAGGTTTTTTTTTCTATATTTCTTTACATATTTCCTATATTTCCTACATACATAAATAAACAATACATAATAAAATAATACATAAACAATATATAATTCAATTCTTTATTTATTTTTTTTTTCTCTCCGTTAGAACCATCCTCGTACTTCAAGGAATATTCTAAAGAATTAGCGAAATCGGCTCAGCTGCCGATTCATTTTATATTATAAATTGAGTGGAATTCCGGATTAACTGACTTGATGTTAGTCCGGATTCCAATCAATTGTGTGTAGTGCTTACGAAAGTTTTGGTTTAAAAATATTTAGTTCTATTTAATAAAAAAAGTCGAATTAGTTACACCCGGTCAAGATGCTATGGTGGCTACACCTTTAGTTACCGATACTAACTGACGTGCCTCCTAGTCTCTGCACTATGTAGAGGCTAGACAGATTGTTCCTCGCATGTTTTCCTGTCAATTGTATTGTACAAATGTACGGTGGCCCCTAGTAGGAATCCTATCAGCACGGTAATCAGACGGCTTTTCCCTAATTAGAAACCGACTCGACGTAGATAGCCTCCATGTATATTCTAAATTACCTTCTGAGAGTAAGGCCCGCCACTGTCTTACAATCATCCTCCAACCCGGCCTTGGCCCCCGTAGCGGAGTATCGCCTAACCTTCCTGCGATGCAGGAAGAGACTCGGGCCCCAGCAGTGGGGACATACAAGGGTTGATATCGACATTGTATAAACGTTGAAATTAATTCTGATTTGATTTTTTATCTTGTGGGACCTGGAGCGTTGGCGACCAACGTAAACTGACCTGCCTCCTGGTCGCTGTACTTGGTAGTGGCGAGGACGGCGACGGGCGGGCCGGGGCCGAGCACGTTGGTCGCCCACACGCGGAACCAGTACGACGCGTTGGGCTCCAAGTGGTACACGTCGATCTGCCGCTGGGGATGTTGAGGAAATATAATTAGTCTTAAAAGTATCACGACGTTGATCCAAATTTCCCGATGGTGTGAAAACCGCTAGTTATTAGCCCGTTTCTATATGCACCTTTAAGTAGCACCATCAATGCTGCAACTGACACAACTATGTCGATACCGTTTGCACTAGAAATGGTGGCTGGGATAGCTATGAAATGGATATGTACAGTCGCGTGCACTAACATGTATACACATTAGAACCTAGTCACATTAACCTCTTCTAGCCTGATGTATGAAAAAATTACTATTCTGACTAGGTACTGAAGACAGGGCGTTATGGCACTCATTAAGGGAGGGCTATGTCCAGCAGTGGACTACATAATATAGACTGAAGAAGAAGGTACTGAAGCGCAAACCTGTTAGTGCGCGTGACTGTTCATAATACTATTATTTACAAGGGCCGTATTCACTTTCATACACAGTTAAAAGGTTGTATGCTATCGTTTATTACATTTTCCATTTCGAATGCAAGATACCAACCATCCATATATTATGTGGCCAAATGTGGATTTCCCAGAAACTGAAGATTCAATTGTCTGACAGAATCTGCGATCAATCTCGCAAGGCTACTTCGGAGATTCTAGACGTCAACCAAGCGTTTATTACCAAGCTGATAGAGACTTAAGCGCAATAAATTTCTAAATCATGATTAGAATGTACACTTAAAAACTATAAAACAAAGTCACCTTGTAGTCAACTTTAGAGATAAGGTTTCCTTACTGTATGGTATGATCTGCGATGAAGACTGTCCCAAACTACGATGGGAAACTAGCAAGCTACTTGGGACGCAGTGAAGTCGTTTTGAAGAAACTAGGAATCCAGATCCAAGTTCGAAAGTTTTTAGCTCTTTTGAATAGGGTGTTGCGAAGTTGGGGCTGTGTTGTGAGAAGCTACGATCAGTAACGTAGTTTTACGTATGGTTACCGAGTTGGGACTGATGTGATTTGGGCTGATGGGCTGCCACGGCTCCAGCTGGCCATTGACGAGCGCCGCCGCGCGGTACTGCGCCGTGAAGTCTATGATGGGGTGGCCGCCATCCCCGGCCACGTTCCACAGGATCAGCGCCAGTATAGTGGATGCGTGCACCGTCACGTTGACCAGCGGCGGGGGCTCCGCTGAAAGGTGGGCAAGTTATCGTCAGCGGTGGCTTCTTCCTGCTTAAGCGACACGGTCATCGCGAAAAAAAAAATCAAATGGTCCAAGTAAAGTTCAATATCCACCATAACAGAAGGTCTTATATACCCATCATATTCGATTGTTCAAGAGGGTTTTAACAATAGGGACCACTACAAAATCATCGATATCAACCCTTGTATATCCCCACTACTGGGGCACGGGTCTCTTCCTGTATCGCAGAAAGGTTATGCCATACTCCACCACGGGGGCCAAGTCCGGGTTGGTGGAGGATTATATTATAAGACAGTGGCGGGCCAGTCAGAAGTTATCAAGGCGCCCCATAAGGCCTCTGACATGGCTTAACGACTGTCATTACATGACAGTCGTTAAGCCGTGCTTCGCACTGCACGTTAAGCCACCAACAGCTTAACGTGCAGTGCGAAGCACGGAAACGCTTGGAAAAATGTCACCCATCCTGCACCTGACCGCGCCTGTTGTTGCTTAATTCAAGTGATTGATTTCAATCGCTTGGTTCGGCTAGGCCACGAGCGCTTCATGCACTACAAAATCATAAAAAAGATAAAAGGGAATCTGTAGTAAATGTTGCTCGCATGAGTAGCTTATCAAAACACAGATTCACTTCGACACAGTAATACGGTATGGTAATTACGCGTTTAGACAAACACAAGGCCAGTGCTATTTTATTCCTGATGTACATACAATAAAGAATATTCTATCAATCTATCTCTTTTAATGCGTTATAGAGAAGCTTGTGAGTTCGAGATCAAGCCTCATGAAGCGACTACGAGTGATACCACTACGACTTAGCCGAAGGCCGAACTCCATTCTGGCCGAAGCCGAATTTTAAGACCGTACAAGGCCCAATAAGTTGTTTATTTTGTTGGAAAAAATTGCTTTTTTGAGTATTGTTACATTACTCAACATACGTTTACCTACTGAAGATGGTTTAGAAATAAATAAGTAAGAATCTAAGTAACCTTAGAAACAATATTTTTGTTCTTGAACTAAGGGCCGATTCGACCAAACTATTTATGCTTGGTATAAGTGCTAATCTTGGAATAAATCGAGAAATTCTCTCGATTAATTCCAAGATTAGCACTTATACCAAGCATAGTTTGGTCGAATCGGCCCTAAATCAGTTTAGAGCCAGATTAAATTCGTAATTTATGGAAAGAACCTTATAAAGTTCTCATTTTAGCGTTTATCATGAATTGATAATATCTGGGATTTGATCGACATGCGACGTATCCGGGTATAATGGGGCATCGAAAAAACATTGAAAAGATACTGAATACCTTCCCGTTAATTGAGTGTTTTACTGGGTTTCACAGCACTCACAGGACCGTTTGAATTGATTCTTCTTTTTCTCCACCGTGGAGTCTGGGGCTGACCAAGGGCTTTCCATTTATCTGTGTTCATGGCTACTAGGGTAGCTCTGAACACGTTACTCCCTTTTCTTAATTCCGTCTCAGAGATAACGGATACCTTTCACGTCTGGGTCGGTCTTCCGGAGCGTCATCATGAGCTTCCGGTGGGTTACTAGTCGAGAGCCAACCTTCGGTATGTGGTGATTTGAGTTGATTGGCAGACTGTTACGCAATGTGGCTATGTAGCAATCTTATGTTTTTTATTGTTAAAGAAAAATCCACAACCGGTGTGTTAGTAATGAAATGTTGAGTGGCGTGAGAGAATTATTAAAGTCAATAGGCCCCATTAAAGTTTTATTGTACGATTTAAGTACGACTTATTTATTTGCATACATTTTATTACACAGGACACGAGTGCACAGTGAACTTCCAGTCAACGACAGGGGGTGGTCAAAAGTTCTCGTAGACTTAAAGAAAGAAATGTGCTTATTAAAATCACTGTGTTAGAAACATAGAAGCTGCGACGTAATGCATATTACATGTTAAACTGTAACGTGCATTAAGGCCAATTCAAAATCTAGATAACTTCAAGGGAAAAAAGAACAAAAAATCTCTAACTTAGTAGTTTTAGTCTGAATCTGTCTGGATTGGATAGATAGATGTTTCTATAGATGTATTAATCCAGCCTACGAAAGAATCTTATTTTTGGGCAAACATACGTCTCTTGATTTTTTTTTTGTTGTAAGACATCAGCTTACTAGCTGTCGCCCGCGACTTAATTCGCATAGAAATTTTGATGTGTATTTTCCTGGATAAAAAGCAGCTTATGTGCTATTCCAGGCTACATTCTCTCTCTCCATCTATTCGACTTTCGCATTTATTTAACCTCCTAAAAAATTACGTAAATATTTAAAAAAATATATATCCAAAAAAGTAATCACAAAGATATTGAACCTAAAACAGTAACTTATCGCCAGATCGCCTGCTTAGAGTTAATTGGGTGTGAATTAAGCATAAATGATGTCATAGAATTATATTGCATGCCTGGGCTTAGGAGGTTAAAAGGTAAAATTACATGGCCTCAATTCTGTTAGTACATTACACTACAATGACACATATACGGACGGGACACGTGACGTGTTTTTTTATACCGTTGGCGCCTAGAAGGTTTGATATGTGTGCAGGCTTAGACCTAAAGCAGCAATGAAATGAAATCGCCTCAGTCGTGCGATTGTTTAACAGAATCTTACGCCTGGTACCCACCACAGAGGCATTTAGAAATAATAATCAATCTTGAACTAGGCTGCTCTATTTATAATAGTTGTAAGATAAACTAAACAACAGTGCGTGTGATGTTTGTGTAGGCTTACGGCCTTATTTATAAAAACACAATTCCTTAAAACACACCAAAAACGCTCACTAAAATAGTTTGTTTAGAGATTTTATAAGTAATCAACTAATCAACGATTAAATAAATAGGTTCTAAGGAGTGTTTGTGAAACAGAATCATGCCATCCCCACGGTGGGCATGCGGGTTGGGGATCGCAAATAACTTACATATTAAACGGGTCTAATCGCGATTATTTATTACGTAATGCATTTTCGCGATTATAGAGTCTATTATAACTATTTTTTATGTAGCTTAAAACGCCCCGACTTGGTGAAACGAACGTGCGTAGCGGGTGCTCAATCAGTTGAGATCCAAACTTCTGAGCTCGATCAGAATTGATCCCACTTCTCATCGAGGCTCAGAAGTGGTATCCTCAATCTACTCTCACTACCGCACTCACTTCTGACTGTGACGTTAATGCGGTCCACGAAGGCGGTCTCGTTCTCCACGCCACATTCGTAGACACCAGCGTCCTCCAGGCTCACCTGCGTCACCAATAAGCTGCCGTCCGACTGTAAAAGAAATATCATCATCATCATTCAGCCATAAGAAGTGCACTGCTGGACAATGACTCCTCCATGAATTTCCAGAAAGACCAGTTGGAAGCGGCTTGCATCCAGCGTCTTCTTTGCCACTTGGATGAGGTCGTCTGTCCGTCTTGTGGCTGGTCGTAAAAGAAATATATTTCATAACATTTTGTCTGTCTTTTCGTCTACACAACCCGCAACTGGATGACGGTGTCCAAGGACAAGAGAACGAAGTGGCATGCCATGGGGAAGCCTTTGTCCAGCTTCCCTATATGTAAAGGTTCACTGTGTTGAGTGAGTCGTCCATCTTAACTTTTCCGAAGTGTCGATATATTCGAAGGTATCCTTAAAAAACCGGCCAAGTGCGAGTCAGACTCGCGCACCGAGGGTTCCGTACAAACCTGTATTATAGACCTGAGTATTTGGTATGAATTTCAATTTAATACCTCTACGCGTTTATGAGGAAATGGGTAGTAAGTTTAAAATTATTAAAAAAAAATATATTATGTGATGTAACTAAAAATTTATGGTTTTCGTAATTTTTCCTTTATCTATGCTATAAGACGTTGCTTCGTACCAAATTTCAAGATTCTGAGTTCACGGGAAGCACCCTGTAGGTTTTGATTCCCTTGCAAGTGTCGAAAATTTGCGGCATAAACGGCTGTATCTTTTGATTGCGTTGGCTTAGAAGTTTGATTTTTTCACAGCTTCAAGGGACAGTAGACCTGAGTAATTGATATAAATTTCAGCTTCATACCTCCATGCGTTCCTGAGAAAAAGGGTCTTGACAGACGGACGGACGGACAGACGGACAACAAAGTGATCCTATAAGGGTTCCGTTTTTTCCTTTTGAGGTACGGAACCCTAAAAATACATAAAAAGGATCCTTAACGACTCAAACTCAAGCTTACATTGAATCCTCAGTTCCAATTAAATCAAACACTCCCACACTCACACCCTCCCAACACACACGATCACAAGCCCTGTACTAGAAGTACTTAGCTCTTCTCACACAAATGTGCCATTGTGAATGTTACTGCATGTTACTCGTAGCTTTGGCGCACATTGCCAGTGATTTGTTGATCTAAATATTTTAGTTAAGTTTTTGTGTTTGGCTTTCCGCTTTTATTTATTGTATAATTGTGAGTATCTGTTATTGGCCTTATTAACTGTATTTAATTCCTTGTGCTATCATTGATAAAAGCTCGCTGTTGATACCCCTAAAATATAAAAAATAAACAAAATGTATGCATTTTATGTCGTCAAACGGGCCCTACAGATCCCAACCATCAAAAGAGGTAGAGGACGTCCACAAACCACCTGGTGGGCCACGGTAGCAAAGGACTTTGAGCGAGCCCAGTTGAGCGAGCGGACAACCCAGGACAGAAAATCCTGGAGCAAAAGATGAGGCAAAGACAAAGAAGAAGAGAAAATGTATGCATTTCGCAACTAGAGTAACTTAAAGAGCGTAAATATCGACGTCACTGAACTCAGTGGTAACTACACTATTTTTATTTTTAATGCACTAACCCGTGCTAAGGAACCAATTTAAAAACCTATTTAGAGGCTAAAAATTTCACCCATGCCGGGATTCGAACTCGCAACCTCTGGCTATCCGTACCAGCGCTCTACCAATTGAGCCAATGGGCGACTCACGGCATCAGTGAAATTTCGAACCTCTTTACAATATTCTCTGTATTACGTACAGGCAGCGACATCTGACTTAAGCAAATTGCATTACTTACAGCCCCGACTACCTACTTTGCAGTTAGGTTTAACATCGGAACGATATCACTGTACCCACATGATTACACTATTTTTATTTTTAATGCACTAACCCGTGCTAAGGAACAAATTTAAAAACCTATTTAGAGGCTAAAAATTTCACCCATGCCGGGATTCGAACCCGCAACCTCTGGCTATCCGTACCAGCGCTCTACCAATTGAGCCAATGGGCGACTCACGGCATCAGTGAAATTTTTAAGCTCTAAATAGGTTTTTAAATCAGTGGTAACTGACATGATATATCCCCAGTAGAACACCAGGTTTTTAATGGGGAGGACGTGGGTTCGTGGGTTTTTAACATATTTGTGAAGTTATAGTAGCAATACCACACGTTAACAATGGAGGAAAACATCGTCAGAAACCCGAGTGTCTGAGATGTTCAACTACCTCGGCGGTTGAAATTGCCAATCCGCGGTGGGCTCGCGTGGTAATTAAGCCCATAATTTCTTTCTTAGAGAAGGCCTGTGCTCTGCAGTGGGACGTTTATAGGCTACATAAAAGAAAGTCTCGTTCAATCATCAGACACGTTAACAAAGAGAAGACGCTTCAATAGTAAGTGTTAAAGTTGAAAATAAAAAAATAAAACACACGAAACACCCATAAATAAGACACTAAAGTACTGTTAATATAAAAGATAAGTATTATTTTATTACATACTATTACTAAATTCTTTATTGCACAAAGTACAGTCTACTACTATCGATTTTACGACACAAAGCACATGTTTGGCACGAAAGCGTACTTTACACTCGAATGGAATTTACTTTAAGTTACTTTATTGCGTTTAAGTGGATTGGACTTTTTCTGGTACTTAAATAAATATTATTATTATACTTCGGACCACCACGGACCCCCTCAGCAATAACTTGAACTGTTTGTGCGGTTCTTCCTAGACTAATGACCATCTTTCATTGTGGCCTGCTTGACCTGACACCTGCACTCAGGAGGACCTAATGATTGAAGTGATAAAGCAGTCAGCATCACAAAGTTCTAGGCCGCAACTGCTTAGTGAACTTTAATAAATATTGAAGCGTGGCCTAAACCAAGCGATTACCGACGGAATCAATTACCTGAGTTAACCGACAGGCGCGGTCAGGTTGAATGGGTGACCGTCCGTCCCTTTACAATTCAATGCTACTGCTAGTGGCATTTTTCCGAGCGCTTCCGTGCTTCGCACGGCACGTTAAGCCGTTGGTGCCGGGTGTCATGTAATGGCAGTCGATAAGCCATGTCAGAGGCCTTATGGGCGGCTTGGTAACTTCTGATAGTAAGCTACTTAGTAGAAAAGCTTTCGCAGATAGTGTTGTTTGCAGATGATACTTCCTTAATTTTTAAAGTAAAGAGAGGTATAAGTAATGTAGACGATGTAAACAATGCTTTATCTACAATTCTAAACTGGTTCACTATAAATAATCTGATGCTAAATACAAAAAAGACAAAATGCATCAAATTCTCACTACCCAATGTTAAAAATGTTGACACGAGCTTAAAAATATCTGGTGAGAGGCTAGAGCTGGTAGAGTCCACGCTTTTTTTAGGCAACGATAGACTCAAAACTGCAATGGGGTCAGCATATTGGAAAACTGTCGGGTCGGTTGAGTTCAGCAGCGTTTGCAGTCAGAAAAATTAGACAACTTACAGACGTGTCGACGGCGAGGCTGGTCTATTTTAGTTATTTTCACAGTGTCATGTCGTATGGTTTGTTATTATGGGGACGGGCAGCAGATATAGAAACCATATTTGTCTTGCAAAAAAGAGCAATAAGAGCTATTTACAACTTAAACAGTAGAGAATCGCTAAGGGAGCGTCTTAAAGAAATAGGAATTCTTACACGGCTTGCCAATATATATTCGATAATATAATGTATGTCCGAAAAATATAACAATGTTTTAATTAAATAGGGACGTTCATAACGTAAACACAAGGAATAAAAACAAGGTTGCTTGTACTAAATCCCGATTAGCCAAGGTAGGCACATCATTTGTAGGTTACTGCGTTCGTTTTTACAACAAAATTCCAGAACGTGTTCTATCCTTGTCTGAAAATAAATTTAAAACTTTCATTAAAAATTCGCTATGTAAAAAGGCATATTATAGAATAGACGACTATATAAACGATCCTAGTCCGTGGTAGTAAACCAATTCCACCGCGATTTTATTGTTAAGTATAACTAAGTATAACATATTTTATAATACAAGTGTGTACAGACGACGTGATTGCATATTAATAACTATATGATACATTATATAACGGTCAAAAACTTAACTGCAAGTTTGCTAAAAGTCATTCGAATGGTAGCGTGGTGTTCGGGTCATCTATCTCCCTCCAAAATGGTTGAGACTGATGATGGCTGAGCACTGCGTTATGCTCGTGAACGAGTGCTGTTCATGTGTTTGGCCGCAGCAACTTATGTTTTCCCCTATTATTGTGAGACATTTGACTAATGCTTTGGCATTTAGGGTTGGTTAATGGCAATCATGAAATCTTATTAGCTTTACATATGGCAACTGATGTATTTGGTTTTAAGATGATTTGAGAAAAGATGGTCAGAGTGGAGTTTTTTTTTCCGCTGCCTTTTTCTCGACTACAATACGGCCCGAAGGCGGCGGCTTACATTTTACATTGTACATTGACATTCAGCAAACAGAATGTAAATGTTTTACGTTGAAATAAAATGATTTTAATTTGAATTAAGGCCCGCCACTATCTTACAATCTTCCACCAACCCGGACTTGGCCCCCGTGGTGGAGTATGGCCTAACCTTCCAGCGATGCACGAAGAGACCCGTGCCCCGGCAGTGGGGACATACGAGGGTTGATATCGAATTAAAATTGGTTTGCCATCGACACGCTAAAAAGAAGGTCAAGGATCGAATTTACGAAGACAAAGTAACTGATGAAGGGGCTTGCACATTGTTGCTGAATCGACTGATTCAAATGACAATTCTCATTTAACGGTGATTCCTAAATACGTCACGGCGACAATTGGAATGAGATGAACATCTCGATGGCAATCTATAAACTTGCAGGAAACGTTGTCTTGTCACGACATGTTAATCATAAGGAAAATAATACGTGGCTTCAATACATACGCGATGCTTCATTCGTGTATCCCACTAATATAATAAATGTGAAGTTTGTAAATATGTTTGGATGTTTGTTACTCAATGACACAGTAACAGCCGCATTTACATGAAACTTAGCGGACAACGCTTCTATCTTGTAAGTCTTTACTTTTTTTAAGCCCCTCCAGCTGTCAAATGCCTTCACATTTTGACACTTCGGAAGCGTTAAGATGGACAAGCCAACACTGTTACGACGAGAAATTCAGATAGACAAAGATCTGAATTAAGACACAGTAGGATACTTGATTTAACCGGCAATGCGTTCCCGTGGCGTAATATTTTATTGTTTACCGTAACCTGTTCAAGCCAAACTCTTAAAGCGCTTTGTGGTGCTAACTAGCGCCATCAATGGAAAAAAATCGGAAATCGATAAGGTTCTAGTCTATTAAACCTAGTTTGTAGAATGTAGATTCTAAAAATTGTCACAGTTGTTATGATTTCTCATGTTCACTTTTAGATAAAAACGTATTATAAAACAAGATTTTTGTCTATTGGTGGCGCTAGTTAGCACCCCGAAGCGCCTTAAGATATTTATTGTAATGCCATGATAACAAGAATCGTAAACGGATTCTGTCGCGGTTCGAAGTTGGTCTGGACAGCTAGTTGAATATAAACGTATTAAACAAGGCAACTACACGTGGATATTCATACAAGTAAATGGCTTATTTATGGAGACACCTTCCTTAACAATAAAAACAACTTTAACAGTCCGATAGTAAAACTAGCCAGCCAGAATTATATTGTGGCTTTAGAAAAACGTATTTTGGACCCTATACTAGTGTTTGTAAGACTGAAATTTCATTGGCAATCGGATAGTTAGTCACACCATTGCTAACATCCCCTTACTGCTTCCGACTGTCTGAGTATTTCACAAAGGCGGCTACAACTACCCTAACAACACTGTTGCACTTCCGGTGACCTATTGCCGACCCCTGGTTTCACATAAAGCAGGGACCACCAAAAACGTCCTTGCCTGACTGTTGACCTGGCGTTGATTAAGTCTATACCTACGAAGAGAAATAAAGGTGGTTGGTCACCTTAGCAACTTTTTTCTCAGCGTATTGAATGAGGGCTTAACTATATCGATAGTTAAACGCGTGTGCAGCATACCGTCCATAAAGCACTACCAGCACCGAAGTTTACCACTTAAAAATGTCCCAGGCACTTCAACGTCTAGAACTTTATTAAACCAATCTACAGGGTAACATCGAATTCGTTCACTGTTTTTAAGGGGTTCCTCTAACAATGACTTGGATACATATGCCTCTACTCTTGACAAAAAATAGACGCTTGGTGACAAACTAGGTTTAGTCTAGGCGGTGATATTGGGGATCAGTGAAACTCATGCGTGGATTTACAAAGAAAACTGTCACAGGCAGGATGAGTCAGCCGGCGAACCCCTTTATAATCCTATGCACCCCTAAGCTGGGCTTAACAGCGAAAGGCATGTATATGCACGTCATTTCGGAGGATTCTATAATAATAATTCAAGGATCTATAATAGATAGATAGATTTATCACATTTTATCACATTTCTCACTAATACTACAAAGGCGAAAGTTTGTCAGTGTGTATGTTTCTTACTTCATCACGAATGAACTGCTAGAGCGATTGTAATAAAATTTGGTATGGAGTTGCTGACACCCTGGATTAACTACGAGTACGAGATAGGCTACGTTTTACTGCGGCAAAATATATTTTACTGTTAAAACACAATTTATTCTTATGTATATAATTTAAACAGATATTTCAAGAGTACAGACGGCGGCGGCCTTATCATTAAAAGTGACCTCTTCCAGACAATTTTATCATCTTCGTTTCTAGTGCCTGCCTCTATAACTACCTATTTAAGAGATTCTATAGTGATTTTTACCAACGTCTTTTGCAGTGCTATCCTTAGATAAATTATATAACAGACATCCCTGTCAACCAGGCTTTCATTAGTTTCTCGCTGTATAAGTATCTATCTATCTATAGTACATTTGTTTAAGTACTTAAAAAAAGTGAACAATCTTGATACGTGTTTTTATCGAAATACTTCGTTATCAACCCTTGTATGTCACTAAATAGGTTTTTCAAGTGATTGATTCCAATCACACGGTACCACACGGTACGACTAGGCCACGAGCGCTTCAATATCGAAATACACACATGTTAAATCAAAATCTTTACTCCTTATCAATTCGATCTATAAAATTTAATATAATTTCATGAAATCAAATAAAATGTTTTAATATTTTTATTTACAAAGTGTACCTATAATTCAATAAGAAGAGTAATCAAGATAATTTACATTTATTTAATTACTTAAATAAATGTACTATAGATACAAGAGAATGTCACTAAGTAAATACTTAAGTAACGCTCTTTGCTGAGAAATTCGAAAAGACAGGACTACAGTTACGTATTTACTTAGCGAAATTCTGGATTCAGAAACTCGCCCTCAGTTTACATATTCGGTATACAGTAGTACCCGGGCACGGTCTGAACATCTCCCCCTATCTTCACCAATATCTATTGCAGTCTTAAAATACCAATCTAGGTAGTTACAGTAGAATATCGTTGGAACACATCCAAGATCGATTATTCGTGAAACATTCTTCCATGACACGCGGTAGGCGCGGAAAGGTGATAGCAAGTCCAAAAGAAGATGGAGAGAGAACTGGCCAAGTGCGAGACGGACTTGCGCCCCAAGGGTTCCGTACATATTTGTATGTAAGCATTTACATATTGCTGTGTGGTGTCGGTTTAGAGTATAGCACCAACCCATATCTTCGCGCGGGTGTCGTAAAAGGCGACTAAGGGACACAAACCGGGGGGGTGGGCAGCAGCGCCCCCGGCAGTAAAATTCCACCAAACTGCGATCCCCAACCCGCATGCCCAGCGTGGGGATTATGGGCATTACGCTTTATGATAGCACAACGTGGCGCTCTTTAGGGGAAGGCTATGTCCAGCAGTGGACTAGTATAGCCTGACGACAAGTAAATACAAATCATCTATCTTATGACGACGACAACTTACATTTATTGCAGAGGATAAAATAACTATTGTATTCCGATCTTAAAATATTGTATTGCCTAAATTTACATAATGTTTAACATATTAATAATATTTCATATTCCAATAATAATATACAATATTTTATGACAAAGAGATCCCAAGTAATATTAAGTTAATAATTTAAAGTTCAATGTTTAAATATATAATTTATATTATTATAGTAGTATTTCTTAATGATTCGCGATTCTCATACATAGTTATATATGTAACCCGAGACCACGGCAACTGTAACGCTGCCGAAACGTCGGGAATAATGTAATTACGTTTTACCTAATAAATAATCGCGATTTGACCCGTTTAATATATAACTAATAGTTATTTGTTATACAAGAGTATAAAGTTGCTTTTTAACCGCGTGTTCAATTTTGATGACCGAGCAAGCGAAGGATTCTAAAATTTAATCACGAGCGCAGCGAGTGATTCAAAATTAGAATACTGAGCGTTAGCGAGGGAATCAAAAGAGCACGAGGTGAAAAATCTTTGCACTCGAGTGCAACACGTAACTTTTCATTCCACCTCAGCGAGGAAATGACTAAATGGAAAAAAAAAACGTTTACAATCACAAGATATGTACACTTTTATTTTAGTTTAGGTATTAATTACTACATTATGACAGGTAAGTATTACAGAATAATCTTTAAATTATAACAAAATAATACTAAGGTATATTTAAGAAAAATTTAAAGTAACGTTGATACAGTTATTTAAATTGAGTGTAATATTTTTTTAATTCACAAACTTGCACACGATGTTCTAAATTCAATTTACTTTATCCTGTAGAGAATAAAAACGGCTTTTCCACTCAGACATTGAAGATTAAAAATACTCTTTCCGAGATGGTGGGATGAAAATATAATTATAGTGCCTGTACACGGAACCCTAAAACATCGTTTATTTTTGTGGAGCAACATTTTCAAATATCACAATAATTTCGAACTTTCAACGTAACTGGATGCCATTGCAAAACGTTGCTCTATAAAAAGTTACTGCGATATGGATGCGACCGCGAAAGATTGGGTCATAGGAAATATGTCTTTACCCAGCATTGAACAGAAGAATGAACAGAATCTTCTGTTCATTCTTCTGTTCAATGATGATGATGATGTGGATGCACCGCAACGATCCATCGATGGAAAAACTGTCTGTGAAAAGTTTGCAGTTCTTACAGCCTTGGTCAAATATGAATCTTTACCAGGCTTATCAGCGCATCAGGTATAAGGAAAACGGTCACTGATGGAACCTTTATTGATACAGGTTTGGCATATGTAAATCACAGATTACCATTTCAAAGTGTGCAATTTCAAGCGTGCTATTGATGCACCGTAAACAAGCATAAATATTTAAATACAGGCACATACATTGCTTTTGACGCCACACTAGAATAACCAGTTTCGTGGGAACCAGAAACAGCGACATCACAAACATGTAAACATCCAAGACCTGGTTTTTTTTTTACTTTACCTGGGGTTCGACCGCGGGACTTCTCGCATGGTAGGCAGATGCGCTATCGCTGCGCCACAGAGTAGAGTAAAATATTATAACACGGGATTGCACTACATGGATATCCACGTATCATATGACTCAATGCCAAGTTTCATGTAACTCCGTTCAGCCGTTATCTATACATACAAAATTGAAAGTCCTGACTGACTCACTCATCAACGCCCAGCCCAAGCCGTTGGACCTAGGAAGCTGAAATTTTGCACAGGGGGTCTATATATAATGTAGGCAAGGAATAAGAAAGGATTTTTTAAAATTCAATCCCTAAGGGGGCAAAAGGGTTGCCAAAATTTGTATGGGAGGTATAAAAAATGTTGTTTTATTTTCTTGAAACTTGACATACATGCTCTTCAACACAATTAATTGAACACGTGTTTGGCCGTTTTTTTCTAAATTTAACCCTTATGGGAGTAAACGGGGTTGCAAAATATAAAATTCTAAGTCCTGACTGACTCACTCATCAACGCCCAGCCCAAGCCGTTAGACCCAGGAAGCTGAAAGTTTGCACAGAGGGTCTGTATATAATGTAGGCAAGGAATAAGACAGATTTCTTTTTAAATTCAACCCCTAAGAGGGCGAAATGGGTTGCCAAAATTTGTATGGGAGGTATAAAGAATGTTGTCTTATTTTCTAGAAACTTAAAATACATGCTCTTCAACACAATTGATTGAACACGTGTTTCGCCGTTTTTTCTAAATTTAACCCTTAAGGGAGTAAACGGGGTTACAAAATTTTGTTCTTCTGACTGACTCACTCATCAACGCCCAGCCCAAGCCTTTGGACCTAGGAAGCTAAAATTTTGCATAAAAATCTGTATATACTCGTAATGTAGGTAAGGAATATAACAGGATTTTTTGAAATTCAACCCCTAAAGGGGCGAAAAGGATTGCCACAAATATGTGTGTGAAGTACCTATAAAGAATGTTGTCTAATTTTCATGAAACTTAAAATACATGCTCTTCAACACAATTGATTGAACTTGTGTTTCGCCGTTTTTTCTAAATTTAACCCTTAAGGCAGTGAAAGAGGTTGCACAATTTTGTTCTTTAAATCTTTTCTAAATTTGGACCTAGGAAGCTAAAATTTTGCACAAAGGGTCTATGTATAATGTACATAAGAATAGAGATCGGATTTTTTTTTAATTCAGCCCTTAAGGGGGCGAAAAGGGTAGCCAACAGTTGTGTGAGAAGTATAACGAATGTTGACTAATTTTCTTGAACTTAAAATAAATAATCTTCAGCACAATCGATTGAACACGTGTTTTGCCGTTTTTCTAAATTTAACCCTCAAGGGAGTGAAAGAGGTTGCAATGTTTTGTTCCTTGAATCTTTTCCGAAATTGGACCTAGGAAGCTGAAATTTTGCAAAGAGGGTCTATATATAATGTAGGCAAGGAATAAGACCGTTTTTTTAAATTCAACCCCTAAGGGGGCGAAAAGGGTAGAAAAAAATTGTGCGGGAGGTATAAAGAATGTTGTCTAATTTACATGAAACTTAAAATAAATACTCTTCAACACAATTGATTGAACCTGTGCTTTACCGTTTTTTCTTAATTTAACCCTTAAGGGTGTGAAAGAGGTTGTAGAATTTTGTTCTTTGAATCTTTTCCAAAATTGATTTTCTTTTTTTTTATTTTGCACAAATTGGCGGCCATTGCATTCTACATCACGGTATAGTTGTGTTTAAGTTCACTCCATATATAGACTGACGGAAAAAGAGTAGTTTGTCGTCGTCATAGAAGCCATTCAGTCACGTAATATCGTTAGCAATTCGTTTTTACTTGACCGTGTATTCTTGGATGTTGTTGCGTAATATTACCTTTTGTAGGCGTGGACATTTTTGCAAGCCCGTTCACTCTCTTAAGGGTTAAATTTAGAAAAACGGCAAAATACGTATTCAATCAATTATGTTGAAGAGTTTATTTGTTTATTTTAAGTTTCAAGAAAATTTGACAACATTCTTTACACCTCCCATACAAATTTTGGCAACCCTTTTCGCCCCCTTAGGGGTTGAATTTAAAAAAATCAGGTCTCATTCCTTGCCTAGATTCTTTCCTAGGTCTAACGGCTTGAGCTGGGCGTTGATGAGTGAGTCAGTTAGTCAGGACTTTGAATTTTATAT
The DNA here is from genome assembly GCA_934045075.1 of Yponomeuta sedellus. Classification (NCBI taxonomy): domain Eukaryota; kingdom Metazoa; phylum Arthropoda; class Insecta; order Lepidoptera; family Yponomeutidae; genus Yponomeuta; species Yponomeuta sedellus. The sequence continues at coordinate 22,112,638 of OW203733.1, read as the reverse complement.
ATTAGCACCCGAGGGAAAAACATCTAATGTGGTATATAAAGAAGTATTATGAATTATTATAATCACAACTAACCCCCTGTCAATAACAACAAAGTAATCATACCCTCAGTTTCCGGATTTGCAGTTCACCCTTAGCGCTTGAGACATTTCGTCCTTTTTTAAAGAATTTTTAATCGACACAGTTCATTTTTTAAAATAAAAAAATTGTTCTTCTACGATTTGTCGCAGATTCAGATAATTTATCAGAACAAAAATCGTCTTCAGATTTTATTGAAGCATTCTGAATAACTAAAGTCCACGCGGACGGAGTCGCGGGCAAAAGCTAGTTGAGTAATAAACATCCAATGGAAACATCTTCACAAACTTTCACATTCATTATATTACTCGTAGTACGGTTTTAAGTGTATGTATCTACCCCTTTATTTATATTTAAATTCTTTTAGTGTGCCCATAATTTTCCTGTACCTCTTTAAAATTACCGTTTCACGACAGATCCGGTTAGATGGAAGACAATTCTATAGAAATAAACAGGGCAGTGTACAGGTGTTGTGTAAATGCTTCTTCTTCTTCTACTTCTTATGGTGCCTCTCCGACTAGCAAATGTTGGCAGTCTGCACTGCATATGAATCTCTGTCTCTAGCAAGACGGAAGAGCTCGCAAGAGCACTTGCGATTCCAGTCCGCTCCCGTAGGTTCCTCAACCAGGATCTTTCTCCGGCCTACGCGTCTCTTGCCAGCGATCTTTCCCATCATTATAAGTCGTAGGAATGCGATGAGGAAACACTCTTTCATTATCTATAATATAAAAATGAATCGCTGAATTTGTTGGTAAGCGCAAATCTCGAGAGCAGCTGAACCGATTTCGCCAATTCTTTTTTTAGCATATTCCTTGAAGTACGAGGATGGTTTTTACGGAAGGAAAAATAAAAAAATTAAAGAATCGACTGTTAGGCGGTACGAAGTTCGCTGGGTCAGCTAGTTATTAAATGCGAAAGTCGAGCGTCAATAAAATCTTCGACGAACTGTTATTTCGTATTGCGCAAATATTCCGATCAATCTCGCGATAGTCCGGAGGGCGCAGTTGGGAGAAGTTTAAAATAAACTGGTCTGGAAAACTTCAGACGTTCCAGGCAGCGTTCCGAGAAAGTAATCCAAGTTCCAGCTATCAATGTGGCACCATTGATGACGTTGTCAGTGAAAAATTGTCTCTATTTAGTGCAACTAAAGTTTACAAGGTTGAAAAAGTTGGAGAAGAGTGGATAGGAAACAGTGGTAGTTATAGGAGGCATACAATATATATTCTGATACTAGCTGGTGCCCGCGACTTCGCCTACGCAGGTTTATCGGGTGGGGACTGCGTTAGGGACCCGTTCGCGACATAAGCTTTAAATAGCATATTTTTGTTAGAGCAAGGCATCCTACGGAATCCTACATTACTTAGTCCGAAACGTACTCGGCCGGTTTTTCTTTATAAAAAACGTCAAACGCTGCAAGAAAATTGCAATCCACAGTTGAAACGTATGCACGTAAAAAAATTTAAATCCATCTTTGGTCTTGTTTGGCATTGACCTAGTCCCAATTTAAAAAAATTGACATAATGTAGAAAAAGGTATCGGATGGAGTAAAAAACATTAAAAAGGTTGAATGGGCGTTCAGCAACAACAGTTTTTCGTTCAACATATCAACGGTTTTCAAACAACCACTTCAATACCTAGGCATTCTAGGTAAACAAGCGTGCACGGCTCTCAACAAAACATTGAATTCCATCTCCTATTATGTAAATGGGGCAACAAAAGAAGGTCAGTACTGAGGTCAGCGATTATCGTTCGCCATCATCGCCACGCTTGACGTTCAATAACGATCTCCATTTTGACAATAATCGACTTCAAAAAATGGAGACGGTTCTTAAATCGTCGGCATCCTTTTTTATTTTTTACTATAATTATGTGCACCGCAGTGTTACCCGCGGTTTATGAGGGAAAATAAATTGTGTATTTCCTCAGTAACACAGCCTAAGTGTTAATCCAGGGTGTTAGCTAAATATTGTTATATTGACTGACAGTCGTCCGCTTTCACCTTCTCCTAAGATACAGGTTTTTCGCCTAGTTTAGGAGACAGGATGCAACGACAAGAATATTGTACAATAGATTTAGCACCAAACGATTGTAGTCATTTATTTACATGTAAAAATTTTGGTATTTGAAATTTGAAATAAAGAATTTATAGAATTCCAAACCAAAGGAGACGGGGATTTCTGGGCCCGATTGTAAATAGTTGATATATGGTTTAAAAAGCGTTATATTTTTCTATTTTAAAATATAAAAAGTGAGGTAAATTCACAATCTGGATTACAAGAAATCTTAAAAATAAGTTTATGTCGCTAATAAAATAGGATATCGATTACTTTAATCGATTAGTCTGCATGTATTAAATAAAAAAACACGTGCACCAGATGATTGATTCAATCAAATTAAATAAATACATTATAATACACATAATATCAACAGTTTAAAAAAATCAAAATATTAACTTGATGAATATAAATCTTTAAATTGATTCTCGTTTACAGATTTATTACCCGTGTTTGTCAACTGTATGTTTAATCTGTGTCTGCTAACAGTAACAGGCGTGACAGCTCCCTGAATCAATCTAAGACATCACTCTTCTTCTCATATCGTTTAGTGCGTTTTGAGTGTGTTTCCTGTTTTTGTTATTATAATTCTCCGACTAGTGCTTTCTTTCTACAGACAGACAGATCGTAAGATCTTGCTTAACTTGTACGGTTACACGGATAAGTTTAGTATAAGTTTCATTATCAGCTTGTTGCATAGCCTCACTTTTACTAAATCTCTTATAACTCTGCTCTCAGATTGCCAAAATCCGCAGTATTATCCGAGATGGTTTGCTAATATATAAGCTCTAAATCACTTTCGCCTTTTTACACCCAGGCAAATATATGATTTTTAGAACATACAGGACTTTAATAATTTACCGCTAACAACGGGCGTTTCTTTAAGTTTTACTTTTTGAAAAAAAAAAAAAAAAAACCTTATTATAAAACAAGTTATGACTTTTATTCCATTGGTGGCGTGGCGCCAGTTAGCACCCAAAACGCCATGAACTGATTTAATTCGGAGTGCCGCATCTACCTAATGAGATGATCTACAATTCTATAGCGTCCAGTGGCACCTTCAATCACACTAGACGCGTGAGGGTTATTGTATTGTATCGTACAGTGTATCCGTTCTTAAATGGCAAAACGAGTAAACAAACCTCACTCGACCACAAAACACGAATTCCGGAAGCATCACTCGATGTAGGTTACCACATTTAGTTGTAGACACTAGTTAAGATACAGGGGCATCATATTTTACCGAAAACTGGCTGAATTTGTGATTAAAACTATGATTTTTTGCCGAAACTCTAAATACACTTATTTTCAGATCACAGGTCAGCAAAACTACACAGATTAGTTTGTAATTTTTTTTAGTGTTGGGATGCGGTTGTATGAGGTGAATGAAAGAAGGAATGAATGAAATTGCGCTGTTATGTTATTTAAGAAGTGCACATAGCACCGGAATAATAAAAATAACAAAAAAGAGTAGGTATTGCGGTGGGTATTGAATAAAGAATTAAAGTTTCATTGTTTTTTTTTACTAAAACTTTGCATGTTAAGCGGGTGTTTCATTAGCGAGCCACCAGTTTTCTTTACCGCAGTTTTTATTTTCTGCGAGCCAACGGTATAGACCGCAACTACATCACCCCAAAATACGGCGATTTTTTTTTTCAAATTTTACTCTGTGGGTTACACCGTTAATTCTTCGAGCATGCTTGAAAACAGTTTTAAAGCGGTATACAAAACTGCCAGTGGATCAGCCGGGCCATCGAGCAAGAAGTTTTTTTCACGTTGCTGTAGCCACGGTTGCCAGATGAGATTTTCTAAATATCTCCATGTCATTATACTATTTTTATTTTTTTAATGCACTAACCCGTGCTAAGGACAATTTTAAAAAAACCTACTTAGAGACTAAAAATTCCATCCAGACTTTACTATAGCCAGATGTCGCTGCCTGTACGTAATACAGAGAATAGTGTAAAGAGGTTCGAAATTTCACTGATGCCGGATGTGAGTCGCCCATTAGCTCAGTTGGAAAGAGCGCTGGCACGGATAGCCAGAAGTCGCGAGTTCAAATCCCGGCATGGGTGGAATTTTTAGCCTCTGAATAGGTTTTTTAAAATTGTCCTTAGCACGGGTTAGTGCATTAAAAATAAAAATAGTATAATCATGTGGGTACAGCGATATCATTCCGATGTAAAAAAAGAACCTAACTGCAAAGTAGGTAGTCGGGGCTGTAAGTGATGCAATCTACTTCAGCCAGAAGTCGCTGCCTGTACGTAATACAGAGAATAGTGTAAAAAAAACTAAAAATAATATCTTTTGCAGCACAAACCCCCATTTTAAATGGTCAAACATCTTTAATGTTCTACACGTTTTTCGATTCTACTTTTCCCCATAATGATCTTAACAACTCTTTATTGAGGAGATAGCATTACCGCCAACTTATATTAGCGGAATTTTCTTTATTTTTTTTTGTCCCAGTTTGTAGGTATATGGGTCGAGTTCAGTGTAGCAGATGGATTGCGATACTAATATTACATAATTATTTAGATTATTTTATGACTTAAACGACTACGAATGACCGATTTCATTATTGAATGAATGGAATGAACCATTCATTCAATAATGAAATCCGTCATTCATTCAGTAATTTCAGCAACACTATGAAATGTCACAATTTATTGCTCAGACATGTTTGTTTACTCGTTTTGCCATTTAAGAACGGATACACTGCACGTCGTCGTGGGTCTCGATGCGACTTTTCGTGAGTCACTGTCACCAGGCCCTTGCTGAAAATCAGTGCTGTGGGCAAAAAACCTGCAGCAAGTACTGAGCCTGAGGCCGTTTTACTGCCGCATGGACATGGCCCGTATCCGCTTACTGTGTTCTGTCGTGTTTGTTTGTTTGTTTTTATTACTTTTTTATATTTAGTCTCTTTTTTACGATTTGTATAATTATGTATGTGTGGCGATGTGTTTCTTCTTGCTTCTTCTTTCACATTGTCAGCGGTGGTGGCCCAGTGACTAGTGCAATAGACTGAAGCGAGAGACCTGGGTTCAATTTTCAATGTGGCCATGACATAACGGTAGTAACTAGGTGTTGGCAAGCCTACACCACCTGAAAAACAATGTCTCAGAGACTGCAGCATCCGAGTGGTCCCTTCACCTACCTAGTGTGAGTGAAGGTGCCACTAGTCACTGGACGCTGTAAAAAGGCCAATCTAACTCTGTTAATTTCTCAGAAGAAATTGTATTCAAAGATATAAAAAAAACATTCAGATATTTTGTAGCTATAAGTAGGGCAGTGCAGGGCAGGGTTGAAAAGTTACTAAAACATGACGTGATTAATGATCGACCTTAGTGGTCAATCTATATCTCTTTCCTTTATGTGTATACTCATTTCTTTACCACTTTAAACGGTACTATACGAGTCCATAACAGTTATCGTATCACGTGTGTAGAAAGAAACCCGACGTTAGTAGCAAACGAGGATAATGTCGTACGATGACTTGCAACAAATTCTATTGACAATACCATTACTGCCATTACTGTCGCATGGCATAAATATGGCGAGCAGCCTATTATGCATCCAATCTCGTTATATTCAGTACACGTTCCAGTGCAGGGCCCGTTTTCGGGGCTAGAGAGACTGAAGATACAAATCAAGAGGAGAGAAACAATGAAACGCAAGAGAGAGGATAGAGAATATAGAGAATACCTTCACTGTATCGTCCTAAATCATGACCTTGAAAATTTTTCACGTAGCCTGCTGTGTCTGAGAAGAGAAAATCTGCGCAAAGCTGTGGCAATCTTAACAGGCCACTGCTCACTGAACAGGCATCTCTACAATATGGGTCTAACCGACATCAGCCCGCTTTACCGGGGATGCCTCAAAGAAGAGGAAACACCCGCCCACGTGACCATTCACTGTGAAGGCGTGGAAAAGCAACGGACCGCCATCATTGGGAAGCCGGGGTCCCTTCAGGAAGCCCGCAGTGACATCGGAGCACTGCTGGCTTTCTGGAAAGAGATAGGCTGGCTGGAGAAACTCACAGCTCCACTACGTACAATGGCCCAATCATGAGGCTGAGTGCGAAAATCTCAGGTCTAACTGACTAACAAACTATGACCTTGAAAATAACAATCTACAAGAATTGTTATTTTCAATGTCAGGATTTAGGAGGATATTGCCCCTAACCACGACTCAACACATAAACATAACGTAAACTCACGCTTGTATGCTCAAAAATGCTTGACTAATTCAGTCGGAGTTTCAAAGTTAAAAAAAAAATACTCCTGAATGTGTTGAACAATCGTCCTCTTCTTTATGTAGCGTATAAAGGTCCCACAGCAGAGCTCAGGCCTTATGTCGCACAGAGAGTATGGTCTTAATTACCACGCGTCGTGAGGAAACCTGAGTGTCTGCGGTGTTCAAATAGTTCGGCGCTTGAAATTGCCAAATGCCAATCTTCCTCTAAATACTCTTTAACACTATTCTACTGTTAAATACCAAATGGTGACACAGGGGCATTGCATATTACAACTTCGTCAATTTAAAAAAAAACTTTTGGTGACCTTCATATTCAAGTCATTAGTTCCACGGGAAGGGTGTACAGAAAACCGTTTGTTCGTTATTGAGCTGCGTATCTGCAACTCATGTAATCAAAGTGCGACGCAGTACATATTAGTGTACGTTCTTGTTGAATGGACACCTATGCGGGACAACAAAAGGGACGCTATTAGCTTCAAACGCTACGACCATTATAGATTTGTCTCTGGTGCTGGGAAATATAAGCTTTATTGCGAAGCGGTAGAGCTTAGCGAAAGTTTTAATTAGGCTGGTCGGAAGCCGTATGCAAAAGTCACGATCTGGGAATTAACTGGGTGTTCAGTTCTGTACAGAAAGTTGCTTTCAGAGTTTTCATTCAGCTCATCATTATTTATAATAGAATAAAACTTTGCAATGACGCCGATAATAAAATGCAATAAACTTTTCTTGTTGGCCGTAACCTTTCAAATCAGTTGGTCTCAGTTCAAGCGACTTGCAGTGTTGCTAAGTATTCTTAATGACCAACGCCTTCAATATCTTAGCTATGCGGCCATGGTACGATAAGATACGATAAGAATATGTATTCTTTATTGTACACGAAAAAAAAAACACTAAATACAAAATATTCACAAAGATTAGAGTACAATGTTCACATGTTCCTGTGGTACTTCTAGTAATTACGTGACGTGCGTAATTAGTTCGGAGCGTAAGATTCTCCATAGTTGTTCGGTGTGCATGACTGTGATAAAACACGAAATGTTAGTAAAATACGAGTAATATGGATTAAAGATAAAAAACCAGTTATTCAATGAATGAGATTTGGACGGATTTCCTTAAGATTAAGGTGAAATTAATTGCTAATAATCGGTCGGTGAACCCCCCAATGATGGCACAACCTTGCGCTTATTAGGGAAGGGCTATGTTCAGCAGTGGACTAATATAGTCTGAAGAAGAAGAAGAATCGGTCGGTGGGCAGACCACCAACCCGGTGGGCCTACGACACTGTGAAAGCGGCTGGGAAACATTGGACGAGACTAGGCTCCGTTTAAGGCGCTTACACCATCTATAAAACCATGTCCCAGGCACTACAGCGTCGGAGTGGTCCTTTCACCCATCTAGTGTAAGTGAAGATGCCACTGGACGCTGTATAAATCATCTCATTAAGTAGATGCAAAAGGCCAGCCAATATTATTATTACAGTTTAGTCTAGGACCTAGGATCATCAACCTAGGACTTTAATCGATTTCGAAGTTACGATTTTTATCCCGTTGGTGGCGCTAGTTAGCACCCCAAAGCGCCTTAAAATCAGATTAGATAGGTAGACTTACTAATAATACGAATAAAAGAATTGGCATCAAAACAATGCTAAACATACATGCATAAACGTACACACAATAAACAATATGTAAATGAATAAAGATAAAAAAAGATAAAAAGTGTTTATTGCCATAAAAAGGTACAGTTTTACTTATAATCTGACCCCCACACTAGGCAAGGCCTGTCACGTGGGGGATGAGAACCCTCATCATTATTTACTAAAAACTTAACAGTTTTTACGTGATTTCGATGACACGTACGTTAACAGTTTAAAATTAAATAAATCGCACATAAAATACGAGTATGATGGCGTCCCCTTGGGTACCTGCAATAATTCAGGAGTATCTAATAAGATTGTGATGATAGATTGATAGAGATCACTCAGAACTCTATTTCAATCGAAAAACATCTGTGTTTACGACTTAGTTCACTAGAGGGCGCTGACGTCTGAAACTGCATCGCGCAAAAGATATTGTTTTTTGTTACAATATATATTAAGGAAAATTTTTGTTTGTCAGTACATGGAGTCTTTAGAAAAGTATTGTGCAGTTTAATTTCGGTATCAGTGCATTAGTTTTGGAAGGGCCTGGCATTTGGTACGAGGCAACCATTTGGTCCTTCGATTCGGAGTGTAGTGAGTGAAAAGTGAAGTGCACATAACCTTGGATTTGCAGTGATTCGGATTGTGGTTTCGTAAGTCCCACTTACGACTGTGAGTATTAACTTTGATGATGAACTTTGAACTCTTGTGAACTTTGTACTCCTGTGAACTTGGAACTCTTGTGAACTTTAAACTTTGTGTCATTGACTTTGCTATTTGGAACTTGGTTTGAAACACTTTGATAAATTCCGTAAAATACCAAGTAGAAACTTGCAATAAATTCAGTGTTTAAAATTTGAACTATAACAACTTAAAAAATCAACATGGAACAAGCTATGTTACTGCAATACAACAGACATGAGAAAATCGAAAAGGCTATTGCTAACTTTAGCCGCGGAATAAAATCATCTATACCGTACTTAGAGACGCGTTTAGAATCTTTAGAATCAGATTGGCAAGCATTTAGATCAACTCATGATCAACTTATAACCGCAAAAATCACACAGGAGCAGAAAGAAAACTTTCCTTACTTCAGTCAGGACTTATACAACACAGTCGAAGAGAACTACATCTTATACAAAAGCGATTTAAAACATGCAATCCAACGGTTAAATCCAAAACAAGAAACTAACCTCAAAACAGAGACGGCGAGCGCGTCGAAAACAAAATATGCCGAGATCAAAATGCCACGTCTTAACCTACCCATCTTCTCCGGAAAATACACAGAATGGCAGTCATTTCATGATATGTTCATGCTTATACACAACAATGAAAACTATGAGAATGTGCAGAAATTTCACTTGTTGAAAGGTAGTTTGGTAGGTGAAGCAGAACAGCTGGTCAGGTCAATAACTGTCACAAACCAAAATTATCTTCAAGCATGGGAAACATCGAAGAAAAGATACAGTAACAAAAGGTACATCTCCAACTGTGTTTTCAAACGTTTGTTTGCAGTTAGACCTTTGTCAACTGAGTCATCTTATAACATCAAACATCTGCTGGACACCACAGTCGAATGCTTACAATCGCTCCAAAATCTAGGCTTACCTACTGACCATTGGGATGCCATAGCGGTCTACATGACAGTGGCAAAGTTAGATCCTGAAAGTCACAGAATATGGGAACAACAAACAAGTGCAACAGACAGCGATGAACTACCTAGCTTCAAAACATTAACAGCTTTCCTAGAAATGAGATTCCGATCTCTTGAGATGATTGAACCGTCAAGTAGACCAGCTAACAGACCTAAAACATTTCACGCTTCGCTAGAAACCACCAAATGCACCATGTGTAATGAAAATCATTACATTTATCAATGTAAGCAATTTACAAAGACAAGCACAGATGAACGGTATGAGTTTGTGAAGAAAGCCGGACTGTGTTTCAACTGTTTAACGCCTAATCATTCTGCAAATAAATGTCTCAGAAACACATCATGCAGAATCTGCAACAAAAAACATCATTCGTTGTTGCATCCGGAAAAAAGAAATCAAGATGCCGCCAATAACACTGTTATGAATGAACAAAAACATAAAGACTCGCATGAAAACAAGAACAACATAGTATCACATCACTCAACAAATCAACCTGGTCAAAATATACTGTTAGCAACAGCGTTGGTCGGTGTGGAATCAAGGATCGGTAAAACACACATCTTCCGTGCACTCATTGACCAGGGATCACAGGCCTCATTCGTAACCGAAGAGTTGGTTCAGACACTTGGACTGAAACGAATAAAAATCAATGGTGTGGTCTCCGGACTAAGTGAAGGTCAACAGCTGTACACCAAGTACATGGTTGAGTTTGACATGAAGTCGAGAAATAATGCAACCTTCACTGTCCAAGTCAAGGCGTATGTCCTCAAAACATTGACTAGCTACTTACCTAGTCAAGAAGTCACCGTGTCGAACTGGCCAGAGCTAGAAGAGATGACACTGGCCGACCCTGGATACTATATACCGAACAGAATAGACATGCTTCTTGGAGCAGAAGTATATAGTAAAATCATCGACACTGGTTTAAAGAAGAGTCCGTCCGGGATTCTGGCTCAATTTACTCACCTGGGCTGGATATTATCAGGTGATACTACTGAAACGAAAACAAACCAAAGTCAAAACAAAACTATAATCAGCATGCATGTCTGCGTGTGTGAGAATGATCAACTAAAGAAGTTCTGGGAAATCCATGATGATCACCAGAACACAGAAAGAAATAAGACACCAGAAGAAGAAAGGTGTGAAGAAATATACAGAAAGTCAGTCAAAAGAAATGAGGAAGGTCGATACATTGTACACTTACCTTTCAAAGACGAAACTCAATCCCCAGCTCAGCAATGCGGTCAAACCAAAGAAATGGCCGTATCCAGATTCATGCAACTAGAAAGAAGATTTAAAACTAATTCTAAATTGAAAAATGAATACAAAAAAGTGATAGATGAATACTTACAGTTAGGACACATGACGCTGGTGGATACTAATGAAGAAAATACAATCTACTTACCTCATCATGCCGTGGTGAGAGAAGACAAAGACACCACGAAAGTGAGAGTTGTGTTCGATGCTTCCGCGAAAGGATCCAAGGGTGTTTCTCTTAATGACACACTATTAGTTGGACCACCACTACAAGAAACTTTGAGAAACCTAATAATAAAATGGAGAACTTACCCGATAGTTCTTGTCGCCGATGCTGTCAAGATGTACCGTCAAGTTCTTGTAGACACGCAGCATACAGATTATCAGCGCATAGTGTGGAGAGATGATCCTGAAAAAGAACTTAAATCATACAAGTTACTTACTGTCACCTTCGGAACAGCCTCAGCTCCATACTTAGCTGTTCGCTCGTTGATCCAAGTCGCTGAAGATGAAGGCCACAAACATCCAGTGGCGGCGGAGGTCGTGAAGAAAGCATTCTATGTCGACGACTTGATGACAGGCTGTAATGATGTAAATGAAGCAATGACAATATATAAACAAACTACAGAACTACTCAAACTTGGTGGATTTAAACTACAAAAATGGTCAAGTAACTCAGATAAGTTCTTGGAAGAAATAGACAAAGACAAGACAAACACAACACCAGGAAACTTTGAAATAAAGTTTGACGATGAACTGAAAATCTTAGGATTCAAATGGAACAGACACGACGACGTTTTCAAATTCTTAGTAGACTTACCCGCAGTCAGTTGACCTATCACAAAAAGAAAGATTTTGTCAGACGTTGCACGCCTATTCGACCCTTTCGGCTGGCTAGCACCTGCAATTGTAATTGCTAAGATCTTTATACAGCAACTGTGGTTGTGCAACAGTGGATGGGACGAACAAGTGCCCCCAGAACTGACTAATGAATGGTTGAGCTACCGACAGGACTTGATTCATTTAGAGAACGTAGAACTCAACAGATGGTTTGGCAACAATGCAATCAATGAGACAGTTGAGATTCACGGATTCACGGATTCGCAGATGCTTCTGTCAGAGCTTACGCTGCTGTCATATACCTGAAAGTGATAAAAAACAATGACATCAGAGTACACATAATCGCTTCAAAAACAAAGGTAGCACCAACAAAACAAATCACTGTTCCACGCTTAGAATTGTGTGCAGCCCACCTCTTAGCGAAACTGCTAGCTGAAACAGCTGATATTTTGAAAGTCAACATGAACAATGTATACGCTTATACAGACTCCACGGTGGTGTTAGCTTGGCTCACTGCTGGTCCCACAAGATGGCAGACTTTTGTTGCGAACAGAGTGTCAGAAATACAAAAACATATAAATAATGATAGATGGCAACACGTTGCATCCGAAGAAAATCCTGCTGACATAGCATCCAGAGGTTTGAAACCATCCTTGCTAGCAACAACACAAATGTGGTGGAGTGGGCCTCAGTGGCTTAGTCAAAGTGATGCCAAAAGAACTAGGAAAATGATCCCAACAACTAACCTAGAAGAGAGGAGGAGCACAACAAAAACATTTTACTGCGACACAAATGAAAAACCTATATGGGAGAGATTTTCTTCCCTCAGCAGAATGATACGAGTTTTATCTTACTGTAGAAGACTGATCAGATACAAAGAAAGGAAAGACTTTAAAACCTACTTGACTTGCGAAGAAACGAAGAATACACTAAACAGATGCATAAGGATGAGTCAGAAACTATACTTTCAAGAAGAACTACAACATTTAAAAACAAAACAGGAGGTAAAGAAAAGAAGTAATCTTATCAGTTTATCACCATACCTAGACGAAGCCGGGCTTCTCAGGGTGGGCGGAAGAATACAGGAAGCCAAGATACCGCAAGAGTTTAAACATCCTATAATCATACCGAAAAACTGCTTCCTCACAAAACTTATAATCAGAGATGCCCACAAAAGATTGCTACACGGTGGTAACAGAATGATGATTAACTATCTTAGAACAAGATACTGGATATGTGGCCTAAAACAGCTTGTAAAGAGGTGCATAAGAGAATGTGTAGTCTGTGTCCGCTACAAAGCTGTTACCCCTCAACAGATAATGGGAGAACTACCAAGTGTCCGTTTGAATCCTGGACGACCCTTTGAGACAAGCGGCGTAGATTATGCAGGCCCCATACAACTCAGAGCATCAAAGGGCAGAGGTCAAAAATCATACAAAGGTTACATTTGTCTCTTTGTCTGCATGAAGACACGAGCAATACATCTTGAAGCTGTAAGTGATTTAACGGCCCAAGGATTTATGGCAGCCTTTCGTCGATTCACTGCTAGGCGAGGAAGATGTAGAGACATGTGGAGCGACAATGGCCTCAACTTTGTTGGCGCTGCCAAAGAACTCAAGAAGTTACACAATGAATGTAAAAACCAACTACAAACTGAAATTGCAGAGTTGGTAGCCCGTGACGGAACTGAATGGCACTTTATTCCACCTCGAGCCCCCAACTTTGGCGGACTGTGGGAATCGGGTGTGAAATCCGTAAAATCACACTTAACAAGGGTGATCGGCGTGACCACGCTCACCTTTGAAGAAATCACCACCTTATTGTCACAGATCGAAGCATGCCTTAACTCGAGACCCATCGGCCAACTGAATGATCACCCAGACGATGTGACACCTCTGACGCCGGCCCACTTCCTGGTCGGAAAACCCTTGGTGGTGGTTCCAGATGAGAGGCGCGACGGCAAAGCAATCAACTACCTAGACAGATGGAGACTGGTGCAACGAATGACACAGCACTTTTGGCGGAGATGGGCAAGAGAATTTTTACATACCATGCAACAACGACACAAGTGGCAAACAAAATCAAATTGTCCAAAGATTGGTGACTTAGTCATAATAAAAGATGAAGAACTACCCCCTGCGAAATGGCTTATGGCTAGAGTGACAGAGTTGCACTATGGTAAAGACAATGAAGTCAGAGTAGTCTCCGTGAAGCGCAGAAACACTTGCATGAAACGCCCACTAACCAAACTGATTTTGTTACCTGTGAACGAGGACAAGTTAGATCTAGAGACAATTGAATGATGAAGAGTGAAGAACGAAGTTCTTAGTGGGCGGAATGTTTACGACTTAGTTCACTAGAGGGCGCTGACGTCTGAAACTGCATCGCGCAAAAGATATTGTTTTTTGTTACAATATATATTAAGGAAAATTTTTGTTTGTCAGTACATGGAGTCTTTAGAAAAGTATTGTGCAGTTTAATTTCGGTATCAGTGCATTAGTTTTGGAAGGGCCTGGCATTTGGTACGAGGCAACCAATCTGTTTATACTATTTTTATTTTTTATGCACTAACCCGTGCTAATTGTAATAATAGTAAAAATTCCACCCATGCCGGGATTCGAACCCGCGACCCCTGGCTATCCGTGCCAGGATAGCCAGGGGTCGCGGGTTCGCCATGGGTGGAATTTTTAGCCTTTAAATAGGTTTTTTAAAACATCTGTTTGTTGAATACGAGTATCAATGTATAATGTTAGCCGCATTCTTCGTGTCGAGTTTGCAGTTGTGTAAAGGACAGCGAAGAAAAAACAACACTGACCATATAACATAACATAATATTTACATACAGGCACATACATTGCTTCTGGCCCCACATTCGGATACCCTGTGTCGTGGGAAACAGAAACAACGACATCACAAACATGTACACATCCAAGACCTGGGGTTTTTTTTACCAGCCGGGGTTCGAACCCGGGACATCTCGCACGGTAGGCAGATGCGCTACCGCTGCGCCACAGAGGTCGTCAATTTTCCTCATAAAAAAGTTAAATTACACAGATATTTGTGATGCGAGATGTTTGCGTCATATGTGTTATAGTCATCCAAATTGCTCTACAAAAAACTTTTCGAGAGCTGCATGCAGAACTACATAACCAGATGATACAAAGTGTGATTACTTTTAATCGATATGCCGAAATAACTTTGCCGATACGGTTAGGGTGACTTCTGATTTATCGAACTACGCTAGCGTCCTTGAAAGTGGCTGACATGGCAGTGAATGTACGTACGCTAATCACAACAAATCAACTTTTGCAGTGATGTAACCATATTATTATGATTATATTAATATTGGTTGAAGCGCTCGTGGCCTAGTTGAACCGAGTGATTGGAATCAATCACTTGAGTCAAACAACAACACGCGCAGTCAGGTGCAGGATGGGTGACCGGTCCGTGACTACCGCCTGTGCCCGCCATTTTTCCAAACGCTTCCGTGCTTCCCAAGTCACGTTAAGCCGTTAGTGCTGTCATGTAATGGCTGTCGTTAAGCCATATCAGATGCCTCATGGGCGGCTTGATAACTTCTGACAGTAAGGCCCGCCACTGTCTTACAAACCTCCACCAACCCGGACTTGGCCCCCGTGGTGGAGTATGGCCTAATCCTCCCGCGATGCAGGAAGAGACCCGTGCCCCAGCAGTGGGGACATACAAGGGTTGATATCGATCGAGCGATATCGAATATCGGTTGCCATTGCATTGGAGGGCTCGGTGTTTATCTGCGGGATCGAATCAGAAATAACGTTATTCGCCAGAGAACTAAGGTGATCGACATAGCTCAACAGATTAGCAAACTAAAGTGGCAGTGGGCGGGTCATATCTGCCGCAGGACTGATAACCGTTGGGGTAGACTGGTTCTGGAGTGGAGACCGCGAATCAGCACACGCAGCGCAGCCCTGTGACCAGTTGGAAAGACGACATACGCAAAGCGGTGGGCAGTGACTGGAAGAGGAGAGCCGAAAATTTGGCTCAGTGGCGTGTCTTGAGATAAGCAGTGGACTGACACCGGCTGATTATGATGATAAGATAAGATATATATTGAGCTTTCTTGTTGTACATGAAATGTCTTATATAGTAAAAGTATCAAACAAGAACCCTGCTAGGGCGCTGCCAATATAAATTTGTTAATAAAACATTATTCAACTTAAATAACTTGTTCGTAGTACTTATATAATTACAACTTATCTTTTATAGACTCTTATTAAACACAACAATCTTTATAATATTTAGTAGGTTTCTACAGCTATTATTTTATTTCATTTAAAACAAATACATAATAATTTATAAATGTTTTAGTAAGTAACAACTTTAGGTAGTATCATCATCGAAAAATGTATTTGTTTAGTGCGTTCTTAAAAACGTTTGTTCTTGCGTTTGATTTGATTGATTCAGGTATGTGGTTATGATGATGATTGTACTGATGCAAACGCGAATAACTCAATGATAATAATAACTTCCACACAACACAATCACTTGCCTTGGTCCCGAACTAGGATACCCAGTTCTACGGTAACCAGGCAAGGACAACATAAACATGGAAACACACCCGAACTTGAAAACGCAGTCTCTGTAAAAAAAAATATCTATTCAATGTTGGAATGCGAGTAGCAAGTGTGTCTTAAATTTCCAGTGTTGTGTTGTGGTGTTTTTAAACCCTTAATTAATGCGTCTGCGGCTTGGAGCTCTGACCGAATGACTCAAAGCCGCAGTTTGTTTGGTTAATTGTAAATTCGTGCATTAGTTTAGTGAATTCTTAGTTACATTTGCACCAGCGCAGCTGAAATTTAGAAATGCGCGGGTGCACTGGCTGGCACACGTGTATGTGAGAAAGGCGTTTGCCCTCATAAGCGAAGATGCCGAGCTTAGATTAAGTTAATGCATTGTGTTACAATGATAAATTGATAACTGAATAACCGCGTCAATTTTAATTTCATTTCCACTTCAAGTCTACGAGCGCGCACTTATCATACCTTCCAGGCGTCAATGGTAAGGAAATCCACGTCACGTTACCCGACCGTGTACCAGTCATCACTGTAATGTCCTAAGAGAATGGAGGTCCTGAAGTCACGCATAACCCCGTTCCAAAGTCACTATCCGGCCATGATAACACTCTAGAGTAACAAAATTTTGGCCCAAAATAATATAGTGGCAGACCCTGGCCTCTGCTTACCTACTCCTCCGGGTTACAGGCGTGAGTTTACGTTAAGTTGTTTTTAATTTAATAATCTAGTGTAGTCTATTTTTGCCGACTATTACATGAACTAAAAATTAGGTTTTTCCGGTATATCACACTGAATCTCATTTTAGTAGTATAGGAGGAGGGTAGATCCAAGCGTAGAGGAAGAGGTCTCATGAACTTTGAAATTCATATAATGTACAAGATTGCTATGATGTTTTGTTTAAGTGATTGCCTTACCGAACAATTATGGAGGAAGTCAAGCAAGAGAATCATTGTAACTCATCGAGGAGGCAGGGTAAAAAATGTAAATAATGGTTCGTTCCCGTGCTGTAAAAGTTAACTTGGACTACGCATCAAAAACCCGCCATTCGTCAAGTTGTGCACCTAAGTATCAAAATCATCACAGGCTTTTGCCCCCGTTGTGGACGATGTATGAGTTACACTTTTCGACGACTTGAGCTGAGATAAACTTGATGTGGACAGAGACGCCAGGAGAAAAGTTCGAAAGGGCTGCAAGACCTTCAACGAAGTTTACCAAAATACCATTCGATAAATTCAACTCCAACATCACAAAACACAGAGTTTGGAACTAAATGCCACCTCTTCTCCGCTTAGCCGTTCGCCTTTCAATCGAGCTAATAAATTAGTAATCCGATATGCAAATTGGGCGATCTGGCGCTGAATATTTCGACACTGGCCGACTAAAGTAAACAGGGGGCGCGTCCGTAATCGATCACACTACTGCCGACAGAAAGTACAAAGCAGAAGTATCAGTAGGTACCATGTTTGTGATGTCTTGTTTTCTTCGCATATCAGGCGAAGGACTTTTTATTCTTCGATAAATGATGTGTTAAATAAAAGTCTGATGTATTTCCGTGTTTATACTATTTTTATTTTTAATGCACTAACCCGTGCTAAGGACAATTTTAAAAACCTATTTAGAGGCTAAAAATTCCACCCATGCCGGGATTCGAACCCGTACCTGAACGTAGCGTACCCGAACCTGTACGTAATACAGAGAATAGTGTAAAGAGGTTCGAAATTTCACTGATGCCGGTGAGTCGCCCATTAGCTCAGTTGGATAGAGCGCTGGCACGGATAGCCAGAGGTCGCGGGTTCGAATCCCGGCATGGGTGGAATTTTTAGCCTCTAAATAGGTTTTCAAAATTTCCGTGTTTGTGATGTCCTTCTCCCGGGTAGACTGGTTCAAGAGTGGGGACCGCGTATCGTTAAACTTAGAGATGGAAGCCCTGTGACCAATAAAATGTGAAAATGACTTTGCTAAATTCCGATTTTTTCGTGTCATGCTTCTGCTTGAAAAAGTGGGAGGGAGGGCGATGCATTAACTAACCGCATGGTGCGTCTGGGATTTTTGACGGAATTTAGCAAAGTAATTTTCACATTTTAATGCTATATGGATTTCCGTGAAGTAACTCTTAATTCCATACAATGCCGTGTGACCAGGTGGAGCGACGGCATTCGCAAAGCGGTGGGCAGTGACTGGAAGGAAGAGCCGACTGGGATCACCGACTTGTCTTGGGAGAGGCCTACGTCCAGCAGTGGACTGACACCGGCTGATTATGATGATGATGTCCTTGTGTGGTCACCATAGCACAGGGTGTGGTAACCAGACAAGGACATCATTATCATAATTGACAACATTTAATTTTTTTAGCATACGTATTGTACTGTCCTAAAGGAAACTAGATACGTAATAAAACGACCCATATTTTTATATTTTCGGAAATTCGATGATTTTCATTCATAATTTTCAGAATTTCGTCTTAATCTAAAAGGACGTTACCGCCAAATGACGTCACACATACGGCTTAACAATACTATACCCTTGCCGCCTTTTTAAAAACCATTGGAACTAAAAGTAATTTCTCCGACATGACATTTGAATGAAATTGAAAATGACATTGTCTTATCATTTTTAAGGTCTTCGCACATTAAAACAACTCAACGGCGACTCGACTCTATGCCAAATATTGAAATTTAAGCCCTGTGTCATATGTTCAAGGTTTAATTTTAAAAAATGATATTAAAGTAGTGGCCTACGCATCGTACACTAAAGGTCAACCCCGACACGTTTGTCACGCAATGACCACACGTTGTCCACGCAACGACCACACGTTGTCCACGCAACGACTATGCGTTTGCGACTGACGCGTGACGGGCAACCATTTGCCAGCCCCCCCCGTCCGCCATTACAATATTCACCTTCTGATTTCCTTTGTCGCAACATATCATGTACCCAATATCTTTTTTTCCTGCTGTTTCGTTCATTTTCATTATCGAGTATAATAGCTATAATCGCCAGTTCACTGAATGTAAAGTTCGACATTTCATAAGCAACACGACTTCTTTGGACAAAATTCAATACGCATTACCCACTCGTTGACACCGCGTTGTCCACTCGTTGACAACGCATTGCCTACTAGTGACCATGGGGTGGATCAACTAGTTGACTACTCATCGAGAGTGTGAGTAGAGTTGCTGCCGCGTTGGCGTGGAGTTGTTATAATGTGCGAAGACCTTTATTATTATGCAACGGTACCTTCTCATTCCATTGTATGTGTGACGTCATCACAGATTTTTTGGTTTTTATTTATTGCAGACGCATTTAAAATAATAAAGCAATAATAAATATCCTGAATATTTTTTTCGTAATCAAGATAGCAAAATTAAGAAACAGTATTTTTAGTTTTGCGCGTTGTAAAATATGAAATGTTGTCAATTGGGGCTAGGAGAAGTGATTGTATTGCGCGGAAGTTAATATTTATAGATATTAAAAGGGTTCTTGAATGGATATCGGGTTAGGTTTTATTCAATTCAATTTATTTCAACGTAAAGAATTTACATTCTGTTTGCTGAATGTCAAAGTACAATGTAACATGAAAGTGAAAGTCGCTGCCTTCAGGCCGTAGTGTTTTGGAGAAAAAGGCAGCGGGAAAAAAAAACTACACCTATAATAACTATGATAAGAATCCATGATTGCCATTAATAACTTTAACTGCCAAAGCATATATTAGGTTAGATATTCGCTGAAATAAACCGTCGTCTGTTTCCAGGCGGGAAGCACTCCCCCGGAAAATAACCATACGCGAATGGATACGACCAAGGACAAGAGATTTAGGTAAGTACTTATATTGATTTTCTTCAAGGCGTAATGCCTCTAATAAACGTGATACTGCGGTGTAGGAGATAAGGAAAAATATTATTAGCGGTCGTGATGCGCCTGCTTCACGCTCTTTTTAACGACGTCAACGCAAAAGCGGTATTTTGACTGCACATTTTGAGGTAAGAGCTGCATCACAATAATAAGAGCAGAATTGACGACACGAGCAGTCTTTTCAGAACAAGAGCAGACTTTAAGAGTTCAAGTCCCTGAACAATGCTTGTCTCGAGTCGCGACGTTTACCTTCATTGTCACCTAGTGGTATTGTTAGCGGTTATTTATTCTTTACCGTCAAACTTTACCAAGTGGGAGAGAAGGAAGGTGATGGACTAATAAACCAGTTCATAGATTTTTAAAAACCTATTTAAAGGCTAAAAATGTAAGTTTAAGAGGCTTAAGATGTCTGCCTTTAAGAAGCTGCCTGTAAATAAATACAGAGAATATTGTAAAGAGGTTCGAAATTTCGCCGATGCCGGCACTTGCCCATTAGCTCAGTTGGGTGAGCGCTGGTACGTTTAGCTAGACGTCGCGGGTTCGAATCCCGGCATGGGCGGAATTTAACCTCTAAATAGGTTTTTAAAAATGGTCCTCAGCACGGATTAGTGCAACAAAAACAATATAATCAGTTCATAGATTTTTATCTATCGTTAAAACGCCTCAAGTAATAATGGAAGCCCTTAACGCTGCACCAGGCGTGCACAATCAAAACTAGTCATAAAAGTGCATCCGAGGAGTGATGAAAAGTTAAGCGAGCGAGATTCTCGTCATCAGCTCGATAGCTAAGTGGCAAGGGGCTTTGTTCGATGCCATCGACTCGATGGCTCTCGAAAAGACTGCGAGCAAAGATTTGTAACCATCGTCAATATTTTGGACAATGTCCATTCGTCAAAGAACTAAGGTGACTGACATCGATCGATTCGATTCAACCAGTATGTCCCCACTGCTCTCCGGGTCAGTGGGGACATACGGGTCTCTTCCTGCATCGCAGGAAGGTTAGGCCATACTCCACCACGGGGGCCAAGCCCGTGTTGGAGGAGGATAGTAATACAGTGGCGGGCCTTACTGTAAGAAGTCATCATAAGATCTCCATAAGACTTTTGACTTGAACTGCTATTACATGACAGCCGGCACCAACGGATTTACGTGCCTTGCGAAGCACGGAAGCGCTCGGATGAAATGCCACTAGCGGTAGTCACGGGACGGTCACCTATTCTGCACCTGACCGCACCTGTTGTTGTTTAACTCAAGTGATTGATTCCAATCACTCGGTTCGACTAGGCCACGAGCGCTTCTTGACTGACATAGTCTATATGATTATCAAGCTGTAATGGCAGTGGGCTGGTCATACGAGTTTGATGATGATGAACCACTGGATCGAGCTACATCGACCGAAAGTTCTCTCAACCGATCGACAGTATTACCGAAAAATCGTTCGGAAAGCAATTGAAATTTGACTGTACTCGTCACTTCAGTCTACCCGAGACCACGGCAACTGTTACGCTGCCGAAACGTCGGGAAATAAGCTAATTACGTTTTACCTAATAAATAATCGCGATTTGACCCGTTAATTATATATCTATTGATGAACTGAAGCAACAATGGTCGATGGGGTGCAAAGGTTCGCGAGTGGAGACCACAAACTGGCAAACGCAGCGTAGGATGCCCAGCGGCTCGCTGAATCGACGATCTGCGGCAGATTGCTGGCAGCGGCTGGATGAGGATGGGTGCCTTGGGAGAGATCTGTCGAACAATGGACGAGTACTGGCTGATTGATAAGGTCTATAGCCTGCTTCCGAACTAGATATGAGTCGCTCCTCGTCTGGACTGGAGACAATTGGAAGTAACCAGTTAGTGACGGACAGGGGCCGGAGACGAATAAATACGACCTATTTGTTCGGTTGATCTTCACTCCTCCGCGTATTGTGTTACGATTCCTATGTATACTTCGCTTCGTGCAGCTTTGGTCTAGGTGTTAACAAAAACAAAAATGGAATACTAAGTCAAGCGATTGATAATGATAAGTCACTAATGCCTGTTCGACGCCATATTGATCAAGAGCGTTTTGGCGTCTTATTTTAAAAATGATTTTATTGTTTGATTAAAGATTAAAAAATTATCACTTTCTTAGCACTTATTAAACACCAACGAAAAATCAAAATGAAATGAAAAGGTTTATTCAAAGTAGGATCTGAGTTGGATTTCAGAAACCTGTCAAATAGCCTATTATCATTGTACCACAATGCATTAGCAGAATGTAGGCCCAAGTCTGGGCCAATATTTAGTGTAACTTGAGCAGTCGAGCTCTAAAATAGACATAAAACCAATTCTCCCCCCCTATTCCGACTCGCTCGGTACGTTGCCGATCGATAGCTTTAGATCTAGGACGGGATTAAGTGCGCTCGTTCAGTTCGGTGTGGATTCGGGCAGAGTGCAAAGTTTAGTTCGTAACTTTACTAGGCAAAACTGCAACCTATGCGAATCTACATTCATTCAATAAAGCAAAACGACAGCGGCTTTGTATTTTCGAAGCGATTTCGTCAGTTACGTAACTGATAGAGTGCAATTTGGCAATTTCTGTAAATGGTTTGTTTACATGTGGACGGAAGATGTATGAAACGAAATGTGCGTATCGTGCTATAGTTTTTTTGTTAACTTCTTCCGCGTAAATGATTATTTCTTCAAACTTTACCAACCCGTTTTTGCATGCCATAGAGTTCTACCTCTAAAGAGGTTCACGTCTTCCATAATAAAATAAAATAAAAAAATCTTTGTTTCAGGCATTAGGTACCCATATTGTGTTAGTAACAATAGTGACTTAAGACTATATTAGTAACAATAATAACTAACTCTAATCAATTATGTATTTTTATTATTTTCAATTATTTTTGGTAACGTAACTGTACAGAGACTTCTATGTCTCTCCGCCCACATTTCGGTGTATCGGCTATCTACCCTGTCCGCTATCATAGTCAGAATGCTATTGGGGCTGGCGCGGAGCCTGCAGAGCGCTGCGGCAGACCGGTTGCGGAGCAGGAGCACGGCATTAAAACCATTCACCTGTGCATCCGCAAACATGCCTGATGCGCTGCAAGCCCGCGGCAGCCCCAGAAGCATCCTGAAAGCATTATTATACTGGACTCTTAAAGAATTCAGAGTCTTCTGCCAATATACAGCCCACAAATTACAAGCATACATAGTACAGTATGATCGAAACAATGTTATTTTAACCTGTGCTGTACAGTATCTAAACCTGTGAACTATCATATTTGCTCTGACGCACAATGCTCTGCGCTCCCTCTCAATGTCGGCGTCGTCTCGTAAATCCTCAGTGACTATATGCCCTAAGTACTTAAAAGAGGACACCCTAGCTAAAGGTTTACCATTTAAAGCTACTACAGGTACATTTAAAGGGACCTTTGTGCCGGCCTTAAAAATCATGAATTCGCTTTTAGCTTTCACACATTCCTAAAAGTTTTCTAAGTCCACTGACTGAGGGGCTCAACAATACCATGTCGTCTGCATAGCTAATATTATTGACACAGGTTCCGTCAATATAGCAGCCGACATGCATATTGCCGAGACCCTCAATCAGTTCATTTACATACAGGTTAAACAGAGTAGGATATGTGAGCCCACCCTGTCTCACTCCACACTTCAAACCATATGACTCAGACATAACATTACCACATTTAATTATATTTAGTTGGCTAGAGTACCAGTACTTAAGTATTAAAATAATCTCTGTAGGAAGTTTACATTTTTCTAGCTTATTCCATAAAATATTATATTGCACAAGGTCAAAAGCCTTAGATAAGTCTAAGAAACATGCATACACAGGCGTTAGTCTAGTAACATAGTATTCTACAGTATGCTTTAATGATAAAATAGCATTTTCTGTCGACAATCCCTGTCGGAAGCCAAACTGTGCATCGTGAAGCACTACATATTTATTTAATTCACCATTAATTAATCCATCAAATATTTTTGCAATAGTTTTAGCCAAGGAAATTGGTCTGTTATTCGATTTTGATGATATATGAATCACCTGTCTCACTCTTAACAATAGGTACCACTATCGTTTTAGTCATTTCAGTTGGCAGATAGGAGTGTCCAATAGACAAATTAAACTAAATAATGTGAAGACACATTTATTATTTATAAAAACACATATGTTTTAGTAATAAACTAAAGTTAAGAAGGTTAAAGGCATTTTTCTAAAATTATTTTAAATCTGTGGGAAAACAGCTCGCAGTGTCATGGCGTCGAATCTGTCGTCACGCCCAGGTAATTACTAGGGATCACAACAAAGCACGGGTGGAGTTTACCAATGTTAACCAAAGCGTGATGTCACGGGGGTGGGTGTTTCAGTCAGGGGTGGCAGGCAGTACTATCATCTTTTATTTTATTGAAAATATTGGTAATCTTTTTTTTATGCAAGCTGCAAGCAGTATTATCATCTTTTATTTTATTGAAAATATTGGTAATTTTTTTTTTATGCAAGCTGCAAGCAGTATTATCATCTTTTATTTTATTGAAAATATTGGTAATCTTTTTTTTATCAAAGTAAATTAGTGTTTTAAATCCTGTACTTTCCTGTTCTTTCTATGTATTTTCCCCTTATAACGTTAAATCTTTGCTCATTTAATACTGCCGTACCGCCTATTATTCCAAGTGACACGCCACTGTGCACGACAGCCTCTGAATCCCGGATGGGCAGGCCATTTCAGGCGGATAGTTAACTAAATTGGCCAGCGCCAAATGGCATCGGTCAACGGTTGTGGGCGACACAACTACGTATGCTGGGGCCGCGATTCATCCAACTACGATTCATAGTTTATTACAAAATGATATGCAGCATTACCTGAAACACCCGTAAAGCCACAGATAAATCAGCGAAAATTTCGGCAGGTTCTCGATAACTTAAAAAAACACTATCATAAACAAAGACATCACTGGGACCGAGAATAAGGTTCAGAGTAGGGATGGTTCGTCGAAGAGTGTCTCTCACTGAGAGATGGTATAGGAGGGAAAGGCCCAGTAGTGGGCAGAGCGGAATATATTTATTGTTGATTCTGAGGGTCATTTGGGTTTAGTGTGTTTTCAAGACCACAAGATAGAATGCAACCTTATACGGTTTTCTAAATTTAGCTTCGAATCAAATTACTTAAATCATTAAAGGGCAGATACTTACTGTGACCATTAAATTCAATGCTGTGACGTAATTGAAGATTTATGTGTCAATTTAAAACTGTTTTTTTGACTATCTCGACGGTCTAGCGGTTAACATGCTTTACCACTGAAACAGTGGTCGTAAGATCGATTCCGACTGGAGGCCACCCTACTTAATTAGTACAAATGATATCAGTCTGGGTGTGTTTTGATGATTGTGGTGTCCTTGCCTGGTCACCATAGCACGGGGTATGCTAGTTTGGGACCAGGACGAGTGATTGCGTTACGTGAACTTGCGTGGAAGAAAAAGAATACAGACGTTAATTTGAAGAACAAATAGCCAAAAAATCTCCATACTTAGACTTTCTGAATTTTAAATTTAAGAGTTAAAGTTAAGAGTTTTAAAAAACTTATTTAGAGTCTAAAAGCCCCTGACCCCTGACTAACCGTGACATAAGTGAAATTTCGAACCTCTTTACAAAATACTCTCTGTATTACGTACAGGCAGCATTGTCCTTAGCACGGGTTAGTGCATTAAAAGGAATATAATTAAATAAGAGTGTTAACTTTTATTTTATAGCCTAAAGCTTGTGCATTGGCCTGGTTTTAATGCCAGACATCTTCTAAACTTTAAAGTTACCTTATTTAACAAAGTTCTTTACTTTATTTTTTTAAAGCGCATGTCTCTGCGAAGTTTCACATCATCATCATCAGCCCACCGCTGCCCACTGTTGGGTATAGGCCTCTTCCCCCAGATGCCATCTCTCACGGTTTCAAGTATCGTAAGTACAAGTTTCATCTTCAGGGATCTTATTGCAGCAGCGTATTATGTCTCATAATGGATATATATTAAACATTAGCCAACATGAATGATGATTATTCACGAGGGCCGGATGGGTTGGCGAGAAAGAGAAAAGGCCTATGCCAAACAGTGGGCTCAGTTTATGGGCTGATTAGATAGATTCACGACTTAGCGTTATCCGATTCAGCGTCACGGACCGGCACCTGTGTGGTGTCGGCTTAGAGAATAGCACCAACCCAAATTCTTCCCGCGGCTGTCGTAAAAGGCGACTACGGGACACAAACCGGGGGGTGGACAGCAGCGCCCCCTGCAGTACAATTCCACCAAACTGCGAACCCCAACCCGCATGCCCAGCGTGAGGATTATGGGCATTACCCCCCAATGATGGCACAACCTTGCGCTATGGCGCTCATTGAGGGAGGGCTGTGTCCAGCAGTGGACTAATATAGCCTGAAGAAGAAGAAGACCGGCACCTAACAGTTGAGTTTCGTTCCCACTACAGAAAAATGTGCCTAAAGAAGACACTTCAAATTAGAAAAAGCTATGCTTATGACAACACTGCACTCCGGACTCTAATGAAGCAGGTTTGGCACCGAAAGGTCAACACCTCAGCTTTTGGGGATTGGCCTGAGCAAAAACCTAAAGCCGTGTATCAATTATTCGCTTTCAACAACACTGTTCCTCTTTAAGACATAGAGAATTACTAATTCGCAATTTACGAGCTCGTTAATTCACCTGTCTTGTTTAATTACAGATTCGGTGGCTTTAGCGGGCGGGCAGGACGCAGGGTTTGCCGGGAAGAAACATTGTTCATACAAGTTGGTGCAATACGATCAACTGAAACTATTGAATATACATTAGGTATTTGTTGATGGAAGGAAGATTGACGAAACAAATGTTGCGAATGTGAGTGGAAGGGCTGGTAAGGGACGTCCCGGGCGGACATACATCCACCAAATAGGGGATGTATTAGCAAAGGGGAAGATAAAAAGTACCCGGAACCGGCGTGCATGCCTGTATCCCAGAGAGGTAGGCAGAAACAAGGGACTGCCACTTACCACGATCCTGACGAATCACCTTCGCTTCATCAACATTAATTACTCGTTGCATTTTTAATTTATTTATATAAAAGAAAACAAACGGGCTATAATTAATAAAAATTTACTAGCTGACCTCGCAAACGTTGTTTTGCCTATTCTCGGACCTACCAAATAAACAAAAATAAAATTCCAAAAAAATTAGTGAAGCCGTCGCCGAATTAGCAGTAGTAGTGGTATTTTTGTATAAAATGTATTCTTCTTCTTTAGGCTATATTATGTAGTCCACTGCTGGCCCTCCCCTAATGAGCGCCATAGCGCCCTGTCTTCAGCTTGCCGCATCTAGCATCTGCCGGCAGTTTTTCGCAGATCGTCATGCCATCTGGTCGGAGGGCGTCCTACACAACGTTTGCCGAGTCGCGGAATAAAATGTATTGAATAGTGCAATTTCAAAGTAGAAGAAGGCCCGCAAAACTCGGTGGTGTTAAAATCGTGTAGGTAAGGAGACATCGTTTTTTTCCCATTTGACTGAATGCTAACACAACGTTACGGACGACTTTGCCACAAAAAGGCCTGTCGACTGAAGTACGAAGGGAAGACGAATTAAAGGCCTCATCCACTCAACCTAGACGTCCCATTCTAATGGTGAACGTCGTATATCAACGTTCAGTCCCGCGACCCTTCGGCCGTAACGTTAATCTCCTGTCGTCTAGGGTTGCTAGATCAGGAAGAAAATTAAAACCATATTTTTTTAAATTGATTGCAATGTGTCTCCTGAGCCAAAGTATAAAAACTACCAAACTACGGGATAACTTTCACAGTATTAGATATATCCACAATGATGTAACACAATGCTCCTCATCGAATAACAACAGATTCGCCGTTAATAATGACTCTCATTGGTAGTCATTTGAGTACCTTCTAGTATTGCCATTTTCAATAATTGCTTGCAATTATAGAAGGTTGAGACTAACGGAGGATGAAGAAAGAAATAAATATATAGTGGAAGGGCTGGTAAGGGACGTCCCAGGCGGACATACATCGACCAAATACGGAATGTATTAGCAACGGGGAAGATAAAAAGTACCCGGAACCGGCGTGCGTGCATGCAACGACTTATGAACGTTGATGAAACGAAGGTGATCTGTTAGGATCGTGGCAAGTGGCAGTCCCTGGTCTCTGCCTACCCCTCTGGGATACAGGCGTAAGGCATATGTATGTGGCTAACGGACTGAGGAACAGTGGTATAATGAAGATAAGATAATAATAATAAATCGTGCTTAAGTTATTCACATGACAAATGATAGTTACTAGACAATTCTTCATATAGAACTCTGTTGCCGAACTAAGCAAAAGCCTGTGTTTCGGCAAACAGCGCCACTCCCTCCGGTAACACTTATTTGCCAGTATCTATTTCGGTGTTACATGATGTGTATATATTATGTTTTCATACAAACACAAGTTAAAGTTATTATTTAACTAGACAAATATAATAAAAGAGACAAAAAACGAAGTTAAGAACGAGAAGAATGAAGGATGCCGGGATTGGATGAACGTGCAAAAGATAGGTTACGAGCACAGGCTTTTTTAGTCTCCGTAAAATCGATTGTTCATTGTAATTATATATTATATTAACAGAACTTTAGTGCCGACTGCCGCTTCGTCTAGTGAAGTTGATCATCGACTCCCGCGCCGGAGGTTGTGAGATCGATTCATTCGGCCTTAGTCTGGGGTATTTCCATGTCTGGAATATCCTTGCTTGGTTACCGCAACTGGTTATCCTAGTTTGGGACCAGGACAAGAGCTTGTGTCAGTTGCGACATTCAGATCAATTAAAAAAACCTTCTTCCTTAATTGCTCCCGAACTTGTCAACCATAGACGACGAGTCACGGGACCAAAATATAATTGTAACGGTGCAAACCTTTTTGCACAATTTTTTATATTTATTGCATTCAGACCTATAATTAATAAATAAAAAAATATATTACGTCCCCCATTCTAAATTTACTTCTCCTTTGACGAACTACTAGACAATATTTTTTACCCTGCAAATTGTCTATTTTTCTGATCAGTATTATGTAGAAACAAAACTGTTTTTTACAATAAACACAGTGTTATTGAAGTCCTACATATTTTATTATTACTTAGCACAAGAACCCTTTCACAGGCACCCAACGTGGGGATATTAAATTTACCATTTCATAACTTCAGCCTAAAATAAACATTACACACGAAATCTCATCACAAAGCGACACGATACTCCGCTAGTCGTGAGATATAGTAATCATTCGGGACTGTCGAGAGAATCGAGTCGAATCCCGACCATCTGTCAACCCTTGGTTCGTCCCGCGTCCGTCGCTGTCCAGGCCCCAAGGTCGGATGAGTTAGCGGGCCCGACGAATTGAATTTGCGCTCGGCCCCTACATTCGTAGGATAGTGACGATGAGTTATTATCAGCCAGACATATATTTCGCGCCCAGCTGATGACCACGCATCGTAATTATTACTATGGAACTTGACAGTTGGACAATTGGAATGGTACAGGATTTGGTGCTGGCCAGTAAGACCAGCCACTAGTCTTGCAAGCCTCCACCAATCCGGACTTGGCCCTCGTGGTGGGGTATGGCCTATACCTTCCTGAGGGAAGAGACCCGTGCCTCTCGGTGGGGACATAATGGGTTGATGATGATGATGACAACGGAATCGTACAGAATAAAGGTACAGGTTTCTGCCCAGCTGATGATAGCGCATCGTAATTATTACTACTATTGAATTTGGGCAGTTTGACAGTTGGAATCGTAAAGGATTTAGTTCGAGCAATATATGGGCGGCCCAGCCGACGATGAAGCACCGTAATTATTACTGTGGAATTCGACAATTGGAATCGTAAAGGGTTTTTAGCGTGATATAGATACCGGTCTCTGCTCAGCTGATGACGATAACGCTTTGTCACTGTGAAGGACGTCACAGATGGAATGAATGCCAATCAATGCATTATTACTCGGTTTTAGAGTATGTATACACTTTTTTTGAACTAAAACTTTCGTAAGTACTACACTATTAAGTCGGACACTTTCTACAAAAAGCCTAGTAAGGTTATCCGTTAACAATCCAATAATGTGCATACTCTGTTGATTAAGCATCAAAAGACTTTGAAAAGACTAAGTTTTTATTTAATTTTTACATAGAAAGTCAGAGAAGTAAGAAGTCGATGCCAACCCTTGTATGTATGTCCCCACTGTTGGGCACGGGTCTCTTTCTGCGTCACAGGAAGGTTATGCCATACTCCACCACGGGGGGCAAGTCAGCGTTGGTCGAGGCTTGTAAAACAGTGGCGGGTCTTACTGTCAAAATTTATCAAGTCACCCATAAGGCTTTTGACATGGCTTAACAACTGCCATGTCAGCCGGCACCAACGGCTTAACGTGCCTTGAGAAGCACGGAAGCGCTCTGAAAAAATGCCACTAGCGGTAGTCACGGGATGGTCACCCAAACAGCACCTGATCGAGCCTGTTGTTGCTTAGCCCTAGTGATTAATTCCAATCACTCGGTTCCACCAGGCCACGAGAGCTTATGTAAATTATTTAAGGTTTATTTTAGTTTGTGTCGTTGCGCCCGCGCTTTGTTGCCCATAATAATATTGGATAGCCTTTTAAATGCATACCATTTATTTTATGCAAGGTAATTTGATAACGCTGCGTTGCAGCCGTGCGCCACTCATTGCCTGTTGTAATATTGAATAGATATATAGTTAGATAGATAGAGAACACTTAATTGCACAGCCAGAAAAAATATTACAACCATGATTCTTAAAAAGTAATGTTTTACAATAGTCTCTTTTAAATACGAACCATTTATTCTGCGCGATTGTAATTCTAATTCTTTCAATCAATTTATTGTTACGCTGATATTCGTCATGAGTTGTGGTAGCGCAATGGGTAGACAACGCTGGCCTTACATTTGACAGATCGTGGGTTCGAATCCTTGTACTAATTTGTTTTCTAACTTACGTACTTTCGTGAATTTGGAGCAGCAATACCACACGATAACGTTGAAGGAAAACATCGTAAGGCAATCCGAGTGCCTGATGTGTTCACATACTTTAGCGCTTGAAAATGCCAATCCGCTAGAAAAGCCTTCACTTCTACAACCCCTTTATCGGTTTTTGAAGTGAACACTTTTTTAGTCGCAATTTTTCTGAAAGGTGAATGAAACAGAACAGTCACGCACGGGTCAGTTTGCTGACTTAACATAACCTCACGCCTGTGTCCCAGAGGGGTAGGCGGAGACCAGGGACACTTGCCACGATCCTGATAGATCACCTTCGCTTCATCAACGTCCACAAGTCTTTGTATGCACGCAAGCTGGTCATGGTACTTTTTACCCTCCCTATGCTAATAATACATCCTGCTGAATCAGATAATTATGCTTAATTGGCTCCGCATTATAGGCTTAGCAGCAAGCTTATTAAACGATCTATAAAACGTAATATTGCATAGTAGACGCATTAAGTACTGTAAGTGCTCTAGGCCATACCTACTTTTAACTTGTAACATTAATTAAGTCGCATTCTAACTTTGCATGTGATTGAGCAGTCTTGACAAAGAAGAATTCGGTGACGCTGTTTCGAAGGAGTTTTATATACTTAACAAAAATTGTGAATTGACATGAGATTATTTATTAGATGTGTAGGTATAGCTTTTAGAATATATACATCGGCTACTATCAGATAGAATCGGATATATTCGTGTAATAGAAATATCGGAACTAATATGACACTTAATTTCGAC
The DNA here is from genome assembly GCA_934045075.1 of Yponomeuta sedellus. Taxonomy (NCBI): domain Eukaryota; kingdom Metazoa; phylum Arthropoda; class Insecta; order Lepidoptera; family Yponomeutidae; genus Yponomeuta; species Yponomeuta sedellus. Next base: position 22,080,653 of record OW203733.1, on the reverse strand, counting down.
TATCTTTTGAAAATAGTGAAGACAAGTTTTAATACAGAGCAGGAAGTAGTATTACACTCGTGTGCTTTCGGCTAAAACGGAAGCCTACTCTAGAGCCCGAGGTATATTCTAAAAGCTAACAGACTGTCGTGCTTATGATATTTTCTGGTGTTCATGAACATCATTCATGTTACAGTTGGCATCAGATGCTTCTAAATCACTTAAATTAAAGACAGAGAGAATGTTCTTAATTAACAATATGGCAGGGGAAGTTTATATTAATGTATTTATTGTAAGAGCTGTATTCAGTACATTGTACAACTGTTCCAACATTGTAATTTCGTCATTAAAGTGTATGATGCATACATTACTGCTTGTTTCTACACTTTGCAGCAGGCAAACATTGTCAAACAATATTAGTACAAGTGTTTAGTGAGTGTTGGAACACTCAATAATAAAGCAGTGTCAAACTCTGTGCTAAATGAAATATAATTATCATTATATGTTTTATTGTTTTCAACTTTGTTTGTATTCCTAGGTTCGACAGTATCCAATGTTGTATCCAAATTTTATTATGAATTCACACTGCATTATTGTCAGTATAATATAATTTGACCACCAGTAAGAAATAAACCAGTATTTCCATGATTTATTGATTGAGAAAATAATCATATTATTATCAGATGGGTTCTTGAGGGATTTTGATTGTTAATTGAGTGGCATTCCAGTGATTGCTATGTGCTTGGTTTATTTTATTGATTGACCAGAACACATGAGACAAAAAAATGTAAAGATTGTAATTATAATTTATAAAGAAAGAAGTGGAGTATATAAATAGAAAAGTGGTACAAATATTATAGAGGAACTTTGACTCTTGATCTAGCAGTAGCATGCTTGAATACCACAACAGAGGTTGAGTGTTTGATTCTGGCTGGAGGGTGTCTATAATTTGATTTGTACACATGGCTCCAGTCTAGATACTTATAATATTGTGATGTCGATATCTGATTACATGCTCATCATCATCATCATCATCATCATCATCATCATCATCACATGCTCAAATAATGCTTAAAGCTTATGGATCAGAACAAATCATGTGCTGTATGAAAGATAGAAGGGAGGAAAGAAAGGGAGCCAACTGTTCTACCAGGTGTTGGGATGGCAGATAAAACTCTATGTTCAGACATTGTTGTTCCCTTATAAGTAGATGGTAGTATTGATGGTCAATGATGAGTAATACAGTCAAGAAACTCATAATTGACTAATTATAGAATTTTTAAAACTTCTATTTAATAATCGAAATCAGCCGCTCTGACATTTCGATGACATTTGCCATTAGTTAACCATTTTTAAAACAAGCAAATAGTTCCGCGTACCATAAAGTAGGTACCTACTTATAAAAATGTATAATTGTCTAGATGGCTAGTGATTTTGGGAAGTGTTACAGTAAATTTGTAATAAAATTTTTTTGCCTCTAAATAGGTTTTTAAAATTGTCCTTAGCACGGGTTAGCGCATTAAAAATAATATAATCATCTGGGTACAGCGATATCATTCCGATGTAAAACCTAACTGCAAAGTAAGTATTCGGGGCTGCAAGTGATGCTAATTACTTCAGCCAGATGTCGCTGCCTGTATGTAATACAAAGAATAATGTAATGAGGGTCGTTCGAAATTTCACTGATGCCGGTGAGTCGCCCATTAGCTTAGTTAGAAAGAGCGTTGGCACGGCTAGCCAGAGCCAGAGTCGCGGGTTCGAATCCCGGCATGGGTGGAATTTTTAGCCTCCAAATAGGTTTTTAAAAAATTCCAAACTCACCATAACTTCATGATGTGTACGGTTTCCTCTGTGCACCCACTGGACGTTGGGTAGCTGCAGGTCTTGGAGGCCCGCGCAGGAAATCGTGGTGTTGGTGCCTTTGTCTAATGCTACACTTCGCAGTTCACCTTCCACGGCCAAAACAGCGCGTCCGGCTACGAAAATAAACAACAATGTAGTGGGAAGTCTAAAGTTTAATTGACTTGAGCGACGATCCTCGAATCGATGAACTATTTACCTTCTAACGCGAAGCAGAGAGCGAGGATTATACGATCAAAAAACATTATTGCCACTAGCTCTACATCTAGACACTCATGAAACAATTTTTTTTAGCGCTAACTAGAGTAAAAGTAAAAAAGATTTGTTTCCTATCTATTACATTACAGACGGAAGGCGAAAATATTGGGGGAAAACTCGATAGACGTCCGCACCCCATTGACAAATTTCATAGACTATTTTTTTTTTGCCTTTTTTCTAAATGACATATTTTTTTTTTTTTAATAAAGGGTTTTACGGCCCTGGATCCGTGTCCTTTTGAGCCTTGAGTATTGTATTAGTTTTTTATAGTATTAGTTTTCAGATAAGAGCACTTATCACTTCCGTATCACTTCACTATAATGTTCAGTTTTTCCAGTCACTTTAAATTTTTATTCCACTGTTCATAATGAATTTATATAAGGGGGCGAAAAAGGTAGGATTGCTAAGTAGATTTGGAAGAAGAGTTGGTGTAGGGACACCCGTTTCGCAGCTGATTGTGTCAAGTTCCGTGATAAGTATTAATCTGTGCAATTTAAATTCTTGACAGTTGAGCACGAGATGGTTTAGGTCGGCGTTTTCAGTTCCACAGTAAATGCAGTTCGAATCTTGGGCTAGGCTGAGTCTATAAAGGTGAGCTTGGGTTTGGCAGTGGCCGAATCTCATTCTGTTTAGGGTGGTTATGTATTTCCGGCAGTTTATGTCTTTTTTCCGATGGTACCAAGGTTGGGCGGGCGGGCTTCCTTGGATGTCTCTATACCAGCTTCCTTTCTCTTTACTGATCTCATTCCAGTAGTTGCACCATATTGCTTTCAGATTCTCATTCAGATGAACATGGAGATCAGTAAATGGCAATTTGAGGTCTGTAGAGTGATCCTCGTCAGGGTCCAGATTTGCAGCTCGATCGACGACTTCATTTCCAGTGATACCCCGGTGAGCAGGTACCCACTCTAAATGACATATGACATTTAATCATAGACTATTTTTCAGCTGTCACGACGGATCTACACTCTTTAGGGTAAATGTGGGGTAAACATAGTGCGTTTCATGATCAAGTTAGGGGCCACGGTGCACCCCTGTGTGAGCCCCTCAAATGTCAAACTCGCCTCTCCAAATCCATAGACAAAAATATAGATTTTTCGGAATGGTCGCTGTTTCGTTTCGGCAATACAACAATGTTTTGTATATTCATGATGAATAAAGTGTTTTTTACCTATAAGTAGTGACTAGTAGTTCGTGTAAAGTGCTGTGATATTTGTAATGGATGCAGAGAGCGAGTACGACATAAACCCGAACAAGGATGCCGAACAGATGATGACCCTCCAATCCATGATCGACGTTTCTGCTGAGAGGCTGAAGGGGTTGAGGACGCAATGCTTGACGAGCGCGGAACTAACGCAGCAAGAGATCCGGACCCTGGAGGTAAGGGCTCAGGGCACCGTGGCACGGCAGGTGCGCCAGTAGCGCGCCCTTGATTTCAATGCGGGCGCAACTCCGGGATTCAAGGACTTTCCCAAGGCCTGGATTCTACAGTTCAATGCCAATACGTAACACGTACTACCGCTAAAGGCCGTACGTTATTGGATTTGTGCTCCACTTACGAGATTGTAGGCATGCATTTTTTTGCTACATTTTATGCTCTGAAAACTTTTAGCAACAATGTGTAGACAACTCATCTTGGACGAGTTTCTAATGTGATGTAAAGTGTTTGTTTTAGACTGACTATTCTTTTAGTAAGATTGCACTCCAAGTAGACAATGTCCTTTTGCTGCCAACTTTTAACAATTGATATTCTGTTGATTTTGTGAATTGACTCACAAATCTTCAACTTTTGTTCAAATAGTGTTATAGATGACAGAATTGAATGCTATGATAAGGCTCCAGATTAAAACAGAGTTAAATTTTGACATTTAAGCCAGAATTCACGATGGAAACTGACTTCTATTATGCTTATAGTTTTGCCATTACTAAAGTTTGTTCAATCAACTCTTAATATAATTATTTACACCACATATTTTATAGGACTTTAATTACTTATAATGCAATAAGTATGTGTTTATAATGAATGTACTTTATTTATCTGTACACCGACTTTAAGACAACTGCTTTACTTTTGGATAACAATGAAATTGTTTTCATTCAATGCAAATATCCTCCATGCTACAAATTCACATTGCATTCTAGTCCCTAACAAGGAGCATTAATGTAGTCATCAATCAATGACAACTTTGAAATAACCATAAACCTATTTAGCCTCTAAATAGGTTTTTAAATAACCATAAAACTTTATCAATTTCGTTTTTACATCCTGTACAGGTCTCAACTCTAAAGGGGGTCCAAAATCACAACCTTCACAATTTTTCGGCCTTATAGTGAAAATTAGTAGAAGAAAATTACATAAATTATAGTATGATTGATGATAATTTAATATCTAATTTCTCAATATAAAACTACCTGTAGCTACCCATGACTTATCGCTTAAGAATCGGGTTTTTCGGGTGTATAAACTAAATAAATAAATATGCATTTTATAAATATGTTTTTGTGAAGGAATATGTACCATCATTGCGCTATGGCGCTCATTAGGGGAGGGCTATGTCCAGCAGTGGACTAATATAACCTGAAGAAGAAGGAATATGTCATGAGGAAACTTGAGGGTGAGGTATTCATTATACCATCTGTGAACACTTCAGTCTCGGGTTTTCTCACGGCGCGTGTGTTGATTAAGCCCATACTTTCTCTCAGAGAAAGCAGCTTAGCGGCTTAGTTGGCTCCGCACATATTGACTAGTCTTTCCTGTGGGCTAGGCCGACTTAGCTGTCAGGATGGTATAGGTGCTGGGCAAGCCTACACCATCTATAAAACTATGTCCCAGGCACTACAGCGTCAGAGTGGTCCCTTCACCCATCTAGTGTGAGTGAAGATGCCACTGGACGCTGTATAAATCATCTCATTTAGTAGATGCAAAAGGCCAATATTATTATTATTATCTCTCAGAGAGAAAGCCTGTGCCCTACAGTGGAATTTATACAAGAGCTTGCTGTGTCACAATGTTTGTTATCAAACTTCTTGGCTAATTGATTAACGTTTTGCGGGGTCAGCTAGTCATGTATTATATTGTTACGAATTACAATATTTCTGTCCATGTCACAAGCTCGGCCTATTGCAGCAGCCCATGAGTCCATAGTAGCACTGTTTTTTTTACACCTATGACTTGATACTTAATATTGTTTCGTTCTGTCAACTGGTGCTTATTATGATTTTGTGAATCCTACCGGACTTCTACGACACAGGCTGTGCCTATTATGGGAGTTGCAATGATCATAACTGTATTTTATGATTTTTAATTGTACAATTTTTATTTACAGTATTTTCTAAGGACACGAGCACTAGACATAATATTACTGTGACATAAAATGACATAATATATCAATCTTTATTTATTGAAATGGATCAGATTAGCGCAGGACCGTGAGTAATGGCGTAGTAAAAAGGAGGCCTATGCCCAGCATTGGGTTGATGTGGGCTTCTTCTTTCGTGTAGAAAGCGCCGCCCTCCTCTCAGACATCTCGCTCCAAAAACCGCGCCACTGCTAGCGCGCTGGGTGATGCCTCCATGAGATCCCGCAAATTGCACTGTGGAGTTTCGGGGCAGACTCAAAGATGCATTGTTGTTTGTGCAGCTCCACATCGGCACAGGATGTCGGCATCTACGGAGCAACACCAGCGCGTAGACGGTTCAGCAATCTCCATACTCCCCACAGCTCATGCACTTCAGGTGGTGGTGTGGGCTGATTATAGATATAGAAAGATAGAATGCTTCTCCCCCAGGGTAAGCTGGTGAAGCACTTCTCGTGCCAGCTGGCGCTGAAGGCGCGCTGCGCGGAACTGCGCCGGAGCGACGTGCCGCGGCTGGCGCAGTGGCTGCGGGTCGTCGGCCTCTCCGATGACTCCATCGACGTAAGTCTTGACGAACTCTAAGGCTAACTCTGGACGAGCATGCTGTGTCGCTCGCACAATCTACCATGCTTAGTAATTTATTAAAGTTGGTATAACTTCCACGTAGATAGATAGATATAGAGAACATCTTCTATTATATAAATATGAATCGCTGAATGTGTTGGTAAGCGCAAATCTTGAGAACAGCTGAACCGATTTGATTAATTCTATTATCAAATAAAATGACGGAGTTGAGTTATCTCGTAAAATAATGTTTTATGAGACTACACGCTTGATAAAAAACGTAAACTAAATTTAGTATTTTTGTCTTAATTGATAGGTCAGTAGCAGTTTATCAATAAAATGCAAGAAATTCTAATCGTATGTACTATTCTTTATTAAACTGGTATTTCCAATAGGCTTGACAAGAGTGACAAAAACAAAACACGGCGACGCGTAAAAACCCTTTCATAATATCTGTCATTACTGTTGTTTTAGGTTTATAATTGTTGTTTTTATTTTAATTTTTACGTATAATTGTTTCTATTGTTTTTACTTGTGTCGCGACGAATATAATCAAATGACTAAATAGATGGGCAATAACATCGCAACGACATAAGACACGTGGGTCGATAGTACATAATACATCAAACTTAAGATACACACAAAGTGGCATAGTCTTCCACCATAGATTCAACCAACATAGAGCGTATTAAACTAAGTCTTCCACCATAGATTCAACCAACATAGAGCGTATTAAACTATGTCAACTAGTCATACTAGAACGTGTCCACACCGATGTGTGTCCGTATATCTCATCATGAGAGCCATACTCATATGGAACGGGTAGTGCTTCTACAACCGAGAAGGTAGCCCGTCTTACTCTCTGCACGGTGGTCGGGCCGTCCCGTACGGAGGTTTGCGCTCCGAGGAGTCTGCCTTGGTAGACTCCATCCCACACCGTTATAATGACCGGAAAACTTTCCCATAACCTTAGCCAATCTAAGATGGTGACACATGGAGCCCCCGGGCAGTGCCCGGGTCTCCCCAGGGCTCCTCTGACTCCCCATACACCCTGCCAAACTTCCTCCACTAGTCTCTCGCACACCCGAACTGTTATCTACCATGGATTCTACTCTGTACAATACTTTATTGTACATACATCATAGGTCGGTCAAACCCGACTAGCGTATAGTCGTTCCGACAGTCACCGCCTAGGGAACGCGTCCGTTCCCTCTTGGGCTTCCGTGCGAGAGACACCAGGGTCAAGTTCTCCGGCCCTTGCAAGCTTTGACAAATACAACCTACCTCGGTCAAAACCGTTACAGGTGTATGCTAAAACCCTTGCTTGCCTCGGGATACATTATCACTTTTATATTGGTTGAAACCCTGGTCTCAGACACATACAAGATAGGATACCGTCATCAAGCACTCACCAGAGTCTCCTCGGTCCCATCCAGCACACACCACCCTTTTCCCGCCACGCGTGTCGATCTCTGTCCGCCTCTCTCTCCAATTTTTTATCTTTTCTCTCGCTACCTCATTTATGATTGACAGCCGGTGTTGCCAACATAAAACCGCTTAGATTCGTGTCTCGTCACGACACTCCCGGCGGCGAGACGGAAGGGCGAAAAGGGGTTACAACACAGCAAGAAGATGACGAGTCCACTCGGCAATTTTCTGCCGAGCTCGCACTGCGGCCTCTCTCCTGACCCTCAGGTCCAGATCGTCATCTCGCAGGGGCCGCCCATCATCTCGCTGTAAACAGACAAATACATAAAGATAGTAAATATCATCTGTAAATCGAAACTCCACATAAACACATAGTTTCACTTACAGGCTCTGGCGGAACTTCCGCTTGGTCCACCTCAGTTATGGCAACTTCATCCATAGCATCGGGAGCCTCGGCGACCTCTATCTCAAGAGGCACCTCATTCAGCGGTGGTTCATAGACTTCTACTGCTTGGTTCGGTCAGCGGCAACTCCTTCCGGCTTCTCCAATTGACCTTCTGAGAAGACTTCCTCCATAGGAAAACACATGTCTTCTTCCATTAACTTAGAACCTTCTCCAACCGGTTCAATGACCCCGTTTCTCTCTCGGTCAACTAAAACTGCCTCTAAAGGATATAAATGACCTACTGACCGAATGAATTCTTGATCCCCCGCCATCACCTTTGCGACTCGGCATTGACCATCTTTACCTTTTATTAAAGCAGTGATCCTTCCAACCTTCCAGTTATTTCGGTTCTTGTGAGAGTCATGTTTGATTTGAACTACGTCACCCACGCTTGGCGACTTATCCGAAGTAACTCTGGGTTGCTTAGGGCGTTCCCTATGTTTCTCACGTAGGCTAGGTAGGTACTGCTCGCTAAACATCTTCCTGAATTCTGCTAATATAACTTGACCTCTTTTCCAACTTTGCAGTAAGTTCACTCTAGCCGCAGACGCTCTCATGTTTTGATCTGGCATTGGTATGAACTCCAAACAAGTACCAAGAGACAGAAAATCTGCTGGTGTAAGAACATGCTCCATTTCTGCACCCACATTTGTCAGAGGTCGTGAGTTTACCACTGCTTCTACCTCTTTGGTAACAGTCAGCAGTTGACCATCTTGCAGTAGATGTTTGCCCAAAGTGCGTTTCAAACAGTTCTTCACAAGAGCGATCAGACGTTCATACACGCCTCCATGCCACGGTGCAAGTTGAGGAATAAATTTCCACCGAATACCACTCTTGACGCACAGTGGGTCAGCTAGGATCTCCCCTATCAATTTAAATTGTGTAGCATTATCAGATACTATCATTTTTGGTTTACCTCTGGTTGCCATAAATCTTCTCAAGCCCAATAAGCACTGCTCTGCTGTCAAATCGTTCACTACCTCTAAATGTATTGCTCTTACTGCGAGGCAAGTAAACAGGCTTATCCACCTTTTCTCCCTGCCTTTAGGTGTCTCGACAAAGAGAGGACCAAGATAATCCATACCGGTGAAAGTGAATGGAGAACTAAGTTTGACCCTCTCCTCAGGTAGCGCAGGCGTGGGTGGCAGTGAGTACGGTCCACCTCCGTGCTTGATGCACTGCGCACATTTCTTCAGAACCTTTTGCACTTGCGCCCTCCCTTGAGGTATCCAGAATTTCTTACGAACAATACTAAGCGTGTGTGAAACTCCAACATGATAATTCTCTTTATGGACTTTTAAGATCAGTTCCTTTGTCAGGTCGCAGTCTTTCGGTAACAGAATTGGATGCTTCCTATCATATGACCAACCAGTATTACTCATACGTCCGCCACATCTCAAGATGCCTTTGCTATCGGTAAACAGACCCAAGATTTCTAGTGAGGTGTGTTACTTTTCCTGCTGTTTCTTCCGGAAAGAACTGTCTTTGTGTTTCTTTGATTTGGAGCAGAGTTGCTGTAATTGGCTCAGAGTACACCGTCGCATCTTCCTCAACCACAGAAGTGTCGTAATTTTCGTAGCCTTTATCAGTCATCTCTGGACCGTCCACTATTACTTCCAGAGCCCTCCCCGCCGAGTATAAACTTTTCTCAGGAACTGCTTCTTGAAATGTCCAATCCTCTTCCTTCTCGATAAGGAACTCAGGTCCCGAAAACCATAACCGCGATCTCTCCTTAATAGCATTTGGTCTCGTTGCTACATCTGCTGGATTTAACTGTGTAGGCACATGGCGTTTTTCTACATCACCCTGTTGTTTGATCTCCATAACACGTCTGGATACAAACGGTGGTAAGAGTCGTTCAGTCCTCATCCAGGAAAGCACAATTAGGCTGTCTGTCCACAAGAACTTCTTCCTTATAGGCAGGTCTATACATCCAGCAACATACTTTAACAACCTATTACCGATTAAGAAGCCTAGGAGTTCGAGTCGAGGTATCTTGAGCGCAGTCTTGTCTTCAGCGGGTGTTATTCGTGACTTAGACATCAAGAGGGCGGTGGCGGCATTGTTCAATCCTCTTGATACGATGTACACCACCGCTGCATAAGCATTGTTTGAAGCATCAGTGAAACAGTGTAGCTCATATTGCACATCGCATTCGGTTTCCAAATTGCTGGCAATGTATCGTGGGAGTTTAACTTCCATTGCAGCGTTTAAGTTTTCAATGGCATCACCCCAGGAGTGTTCCAAATCTTCAGGGAGTGGCGAATTCCATTTTAATTTTCTGATGCACAATTCTTGGAATATTAATTTTGCTGGCAGTACTAGAGGAGAGACGAAACCACATGGATCATAAAGTCGACTTAGAGTGCTCAAAACAACTTTCTTGCTTGGCTTTTCCAAGGTGATCATTTCTAGCTTCGGGTTCTTGAGATGCAACATATCATCTTGAGGTGTCCAGGTGAGTCCAAGCACTTTTACCTCGTTCTGTTCCTTTGCTTGATACTCCTTAGGGATTTGCTCCAAAAAATCCTTATCATTAGATACCCAGTCCCTAATGTTCATAGACATATCATTAAAAGAGTTTCTGGTATCCTGGTATAAACGAATTGCTTCTGTTTGTGATGTAGCTCCGGTGACCAAATTGTCCACATAACATCTGTTTGCTACTCTTCTTATTAGGTCGTTATTCGTCTGAGACATATGATGTCTTATTGTAGCAGTGAGTAGGAATGGGCTAGCAATTACTCCGAACGGAACCCTACAGAACCTATAATGAAGTAGGTTGTCTTCTGTTAATTCCTTGTTGACGTCCTTGACCCACAGAAATCTGGTCACATCACGGTCCTCAGGCTGAAGGCCTATCTGAAGAAAGGCTTTTTCAATATCTGCAGATATGCCAATTCTGTTCAAACGGAATTTCACAAGTAGCCCTGTTAAATCTTCCAAGAGCGAAGGACCTTTGTACATACCTTCATTTAGACTTCTTTGGTCACCAGTTTTGGCAGATGCGTCGTAGACGATTCGTCCTCTCTTGCCAGTTTGCTTCACAATGTGATGTGGCAAGTAATGAATTGGTGGACTCCTTTGGAATACTGGTATTGTCTGACTTTCTACCAATTCTATAACTCCGTTTCTTAATTGTTCATCAAGAATATCCTCGTAATCGCGCAATGTGTTTTCATCTGCTCTCTTAAGCAGGCTTCGTAGGCGGCCGATTGACAAACCAAAATTGGTAGGCAAGTCCGATGGATAGGATACCCATGGCCATTTTACCTCATATCTTCCATCTGAATATCTCACGGTTTCATTATAATGCTTTACTGCCTCTTCCTCGTGCGTTGTCTTAGGAGAATCTAATATGCCGATGCTCTCGAGGGACCACATAAATTTCATATCTACATTCCGTAAAGGTAGGTCTGGTTCTGCGAAATAAGGACAACTTGGCTCATGGTGTTGGCAGTAGGTAACCAACGAGAGGTCACTCTGAGTTTCGCCACTTACAGGTCCAGATACTATCCATCCTAGATCAGTGTCTTGAAGGAACCAATTGGTACCCATTTTCAGCCGCTGTTCTCTCAGAAGGGAAAAATAATGGTCATTACCAATCAACACATCAATTTGATCGCCCATGCTGCCGTCATCTGCTGGTAGGTCTACTATATCACTTGTGTCAACTCTGGGAACTGGAACCTTGTCAGTAATATGGGGCACAATGTTCACCCTCAAAGATTTAGCTACTCCTCGGCTGGTCAGCAAAGTGATTTCTGTTGAGGGACTCACTATTTCATGGGGCTCGTTACTTCCAAAGGTATAAATTAATAAACGGTCATCTTGGTCTGGGTTCACTTGCAGAATTTCGGCTAATCTTTTTGTAATGTAGCTCCTCTGGCTCCCAGAATCCAGAAGGAGACGTAGAGGGGCTTCATTGGTCTTGTTTCTGGCGCGAGCTGTCGCCGTCTGCAAGTAATATTGTGTCTTATTGGTAAGTAAGCACACATTTCCATCCTTAATTAAAGTAAGTGGGCCCTCTGTAGTCTTACCGAGTATTTCCTTTTCTACTGCGGCTGTTGTTGCATTCTTTTTTCTTTCTTTCCCATTATCTCTATTTTTGCAGAGTACTCGATTATGTGATCCTTTGCAGTAATAGCAGGTAACTTTAGTCTTACACGTCCTGGCTATGTGGCCGTTATTAAGGCATCTATAGCATTTGCCTTTCAGTTTAGATTTCCTTTGAAAGTCAGTCCGATAGACCCTACATGTGTCACTGTAATGATCACCTTTACAGAAGACACACTCTTTTCTGGGGCGCTTGGTCACAGTAAATTCCCTGTCCTGCTTCCTTTTCATGTGGGGTGGTCGTATACGCCCCTTTTGCTCTCTATCAGTTGCCTTGACATGTAATGCAGATGTAGAAGCTAAGGGTATGGCTGCGGAGCTAGTTGATGGGGATGGATCAGCTATGTTAGGAACAACTTCAGACTTCTCCAGTGCTGCTACTACAGAATCAAGGGCTGACCGAATGCTGGCAACAGTGGGATCCTGTCCGGTCATAAGATTTACCTGGTACAATGTAGACTCCGGAAATTTGCTGGTTATCACTAAGCGAAGCTGGTTACTCTCCACATTTTCTCCGAGAGTTGTTAAAACTCTTAAATGCTTCTCTACAGAATCCAAGGTATACCTGCAGTCTTTAGCACGATGAGCACATCTCTGCAGTTTATTCAAAGCTTCATAGTGAGCATCAATGACTCGACTTCTTGAGCCAAATCTTTTCTGAAGAATCTCCACAGCTATATCATAATTAGCATTTGTTGTATCCAGGCCCTCAACAGTCTCTAGAGCTCGGCCTTCTAATGTACTAATTAAGTAGGACAGCTTTTCTACGTTTGTTAGAGGCCGACTACCAATGTTTGCTTGGAACCGGTCCCAGTACTCGGTCCATTTCAACACATCCCCATTGAACTTAACCAGGTTAAGCTTAGGTAATCTACTCGTAGTTGTCGGGTTTGGTTGTGGCTGGTGAGAACAATTAGTCAGTTGTAGAGTCTCCATTGAGGTCAGCATATCCTCTGCTCTTAGCTGGTCCTCCATGTAGGATGTCATGTTCATATCGGTACATGGACACTTTTCCAAGAACTGAGAGATTTGCCTTTCTAAGGCTTCAATAGACATTTTAATGTCTAACTTCAACTTCACAAATTCCTCCTCCGGCACGCCTTCACTTCGTAACATCGCAGTACCTTTGTTAAGCAACTCTATAAGCTTTTCCTGTCGTAGCTTGAGGCGCACCCTCAAAGCTTCTTCCATTGCGATTGTAGCTTCTACGATAAGTAGGTATTACGCTGGTTAAAAACCAGTTGGTCAGTATGGTTATTTCGTTTCTTATTCCGTCCCTGGACTCGGCCGAGAGGTTTATATAGTTGTGGCCGACTGTAAAGCAATACCAAACATTTACCTTCCTTGAAAACAAAATACCTAAATTTAAGTTTTCTTACAACTAAGTGACGACAGAGTACTTACCGAATGGGTTTCGGTCTTTTGCAACATTGATTGTTATCGGGCCACAAAACCAGTATTTCAGCAAACAATTGCGTTGTATTTACTACGAAAATATAGTCTCACTGACAAAATTATTGGTCTAAAACACAGAAATAAATTCAATTCAATTCTGTTCTAAGGCACAGAAATAAACTTCTTCATCGAACAATTTTTTTTTTTTTTCTTATAATGGCGGGAAATCACTGACATCACAGACTATGATTGCGATCACATCTTGGTTTAATTGTTCTGTGATCACATCACTTCAACACCATCTCAAATTCTGAATTACGTAAATAAAACACAAAATATTTCCATAAATTTATTTACGAAACGATAACAATTATGATACACGGTCCAAAAATCAGCGAATTAAGTAATCCAAAAAAAAACCGATATCGACCGACAAAGTTATACTCAGTTTCACGCTTAACTCTTTTACGTTCCTTATCCGCATCGAAGTATCATAAAATCAATTTCAGCATATTTCTGGTTAAGGAAAGAAAAACAAACATTTTCATACTAAAGAAATATAATTGTACACATAAATGACAAAAACTTATACATGGTGATAATTATCAGCCATGTTCTAAGTATAAAATATTTGGTAACCCGGAACGTAAGGAACCAAATTCAGTTGCGCCAACTTAACGAAAAACCGTAAATTACCGACACACCACAGATTAAAAAGACACATAAAAAATGTGAGTCGGGGTTGTAATACGAAAAAAAAAAAAAAAAGAAACGAACGATCAAATAAATCCCAAATAAATGAAATCGGTCAAGTCACATAGGTCATGCATGAGAGTCGTGGCCACGATTGTCAGTCAAATTCCAAAGGGTACAGTCATAAACTCAAAAATATAAATCCGCTTAAAGTATAAAAACAGGAAGGTGGGTATGAAACACGTATGCAACGGACCCACCTACCGTCATAAAATCCGAGAGAAAATAAAAAAGGTACCCATAAAGGGGTACGTAACGGGTTTCCATATGTACAACAAAAAAAACAAGTGTAAAATAACACTATGTATTCCAATTTGCGACTATCGACCCTAATCCAACTTCCACTGAAGGGTAATACTCCGATTGGGAAAAGAAGAAAGAAAAAATCATAATCCTTCCTCGTCCAAGCCGTTCATCCAGAGCAGCGGAGCTACGGGTAGAAACCTAGCTACATAACACTATCCACTCAGTGGCTTATCACGAATTTATCGTATCTATACTCCCAATCGAAGCATCCCAGCTCCTCCACCAAATTATGTCGCGACGAATATAATCAAATGACTAAATAGATGGGCAATAACATCGCAACGACATAAGACACGTGGGTCGATAGTACATAATACATCAAACTTAAGATACACACAAAGTGGCATAGTCTTCCACCATAGATTCAACCAACATAGAGCGTATTAAACTATGTCAACTAGTCATACTAGAACGTGTCCACACCGATGTGTGTCCGTATATCTCATCATGAGAGCCATACTCATATGGAACGGGTAGTGCTTCTACAACCGAGAAGGTAGCCCGTCTTACTCTCTGCACGGTGGTCGGGCCGTCCCGTACGGAGGTTTGCGCTCCGAGGAGTCTGCCTTGGTAGACTCCATCCCACACCGTTATAATGACCGGAAAACTTTCCCATAACCTTAGCCAATCTAAGATGGTGACACATGGAGCCCCCGGGCAGTGCCCGGGTCTCCCCAGGGCTCCTCTGACTCCCCATACACCCTGCCAAACTTCCTCCACTAGTCTCTCGCACACCCGAACTGTTATCTACCATGGATTCTACTCTGTACAATACTTTATTGTACATACATCATAGGTCGGTCAAACCCGACTAGCGTATAGTCGTTCCGACAGTCACCGCCTAGGGAACGCGTCCGTTCCCTCTTGGGCTTCCGTGCGAGAGACACCAGGGTCAAGTTCTCCGGCCCTTGCAAGCTTTGACAAATACAACCTACCTCGGTCAAAACCGTTACAGGTGTATGCTAAAACCCTTGCTTGCCTCGGGATACATTATCACTTTTATATTGGTTGAAACCCTGGTCTCAGACACATACAAGATAGGATACCGTCATCAAGCACTCACCAGAGTCTCCTCGGTCCCATCCAGCACACACCACCCTTTTCCCGCCACGCGTGTCGATCTCTGTCCGCCTCTCTCTCCAATTTTTTATCTTTTCTCTCGCTACCTCATTTATGATTGACAGCCGGTGTTGCCAACATAAAACCGCTTAGATTCGTGTCTCGTCACGACAACTTGTGTTCGTATTTAATTTCATTGTTATTAGTCCGTTTCGGTATGTTCGTTTTTTAGTATTGTGTTCGTAAATAAATATACTTCTTCTTCTTCTTCTAATAAGCAAGGAGTTTACGCGAAATTCCTAAATCTAATCATTACAGTAAATTCTTTTTTCGCTTTTTTCTTTATGGCCTGTTTAATCCCAACTGGTTTTATTTTTGTATGGTATGTTGTATTTATTGTATTGTTTGAATTTTCTATGTATTGTCAAAACATTGTCACCCGTCACCCCGATCTAAGTTTGACGTTACCTGCCGTTCCCAGGCGGTGTGCGCCCGCGTCCCGACGCTGGAAGCTCTGCGCGAGCGCTCGGACCGCGAGTTGCGCGCGCTCCTGCCTCAAGCGCGAGACGAGGAGGTGCGCCGCCTCTGCCGCGCCATGCATCGCCTCGGCACATACACCGGTAACATTATGGGCAATCTGCTACTTATACTATTTTTATTTTTAATGCACTAACCCGTGCTAAGGACAATTTTAAAAACCTATTTAGAGGCTAAACATTCTGTACGTAATACAGAGAATAGTGTAAAGAGGTTCCAAATTTCACTGATGCCGGTGAGTCGCCCATTAGCTCAGTTGGATAGAGCGCTGGCACGGATAGCCGGAGGTCGCGGGTTCGAATCCCGGCATGGGTGGAATGTTTAGCCTCTAAATAGGTTTTTTAAATCTGCTACTTGTTTAAGGGTCATTGAACTCCTAATTCTAATCGTCGCCTTTGCACATACACCGGTAACAATAATTTCAGTCTGCTACTTGTGTAAGGGTCCTTGAAAACTCTTAATTCTGGTCGTTGCCTCGGCACATAAACCGCTAACACTATGGGCAATATGCCCCTTGTTTAAGCTAGGAGTTTTCAAGGGGTCCTTGAAAACTCCTAATCCCAATCGTCGCCTTGGCACATACACTGGGAACACTAATGGCTTTCTGCTACTTGTGTAGAGGTTCTTGAAAACTTCGAATCCTAATCGTCGCCTTGGTACATATACACCGGTAACGCTAATAGCAATCTGCTAGTTGTGTAGGGGTTCTCGAAAATTCCTAATCCTAACCGTCGCCTTGGCACATACACGGGAACGGTAATGACAATCTATACTTCTTTGGAGGTTCTTGAGAACTTCTAATCCTAATCGACCTAATCGCCTGTATGGTAAATATACCGTAAGGTCGTTGAAAACTGGGGATAGGAGTATTATGTAGGGGTCCTTGAAAACTCTTGATCATTCGTCTAATCCTAATCATCGCCTTGACACAGACAACGGTAACACTAATGAAATCTGCTACTTTTTAAGAAGTCTTTTCTATGATTAGAATGTAATCATACGCCAAATTCCTATGATCGCCTCCAGGGACATACAACGTTAAGGCCGATGAAAATCGCCTAGTTTTTAAACGGCCTTTTAAATATTCTTGTTATCATACGCCGTAAGCCCGAAGTTAGCTTAACAAAGAAGATAAACAATGCCTATCCATATGGTGGTATAAATAGATAATAAATTCATGGGCGAACACTGTCTCCTGAAATACAGGTTTATCGCTGTATTGTATGGGAGATACATTCAATTCTTTTATTAACCCACAGGCACCACAATCTTTGTACAGTCTGTTAGCTTTTAGAATATACTTCGGCTACTATCGGATAGAATTGGATATATACGTGTAATAGAAATATTGGAACGAATATGACACTTAACTTTACATAACTTTTCAAAATAATGAAGAAAAGTTTTATACAGAGCAGGAAGTAGTATTATACGGTGAAAACCGAAGCCTACTCTAGAGCCCGAGGTATATTCTAAAAGCTAACAGACTGTACACTCTGGTTGTACTTATTGTCATTATTATTTTATAATTATTAACTAACATAACTTTAATGTGGTAAGAAAAAAAAAAGACTTCGGCTGTGTTTAATTGAAGACTTCTGTCTGCTCTTCTAAGTCCGTGAGAATGGCGCCCGCCGTGGGGCTCTGACATCTGGAATTCACACTCTCTCCTTCACCTCGCAGAGGCTTTGGCGCGTGGCGAGGGCGGTGCCGAGCTCCAGCTATACTGGGACTCCTGGGAGCGACAGCGCGCCTCGCCCCGCGCCCCGCGCGCCCGCCCCCGCGCCGAGCCGCGCTTGTCTGAGAGCGAGCATACCACGCCTGACAGGAGGGTTCGTGGTGAGTACACTATTAAGACTCATTTGTCAGAACAGAAGACACGATTTTATTACTCCATGAGGCGTATTTAGTGTTTTTCTGTAAATACGCCTTCTGTGTTACGGTCGGTGGCGCTTAATCGTACATACCTACTCAGTTTCTGTTAATGGGCCTAAGCATACACCCACTTTTTATTAAATGGTGTCTAAAATTCGAACTGAAATGTCTGAGGTGTTCAGCGCTTCAAATTGTCAATCCGTTGTGGGCAGCCCTGGTAATTTTGCCCTGGTGGGCAACTTTCTCTCATCGAGAGGGTCTGTGCCCTGTACTGGGTACGTATATTTTTTATGCACCTCTATAATACGGATTTCCCACTGCGGGGCAAAGGCCTTCCCCCTTTCAGACCAAGATTTTCGGTACATATAATACAAAAAAATATCGAACTGTATTTTGATCGCAGCCGTCGGCAAGTCAGTGACGGAGCCGATACGCAAGCTGGCGCAGCAAGCCGGCTGCATCCCCACGCCCGCGGCGCTGGCCAAGTCGCGGTCGCACGAGTCGCAGCTCGCGACACGGAACGACGCCAGTGCGGCTGATCTGAGGTAACAACTCATTGCGCCGGTCGTCTGTCGCAGCGCTTTGATTATGTAACTCTTAGGCTGACATTCAGAGACGCAAACTGAAGCTATGGCCGGTCTCAGAAATGTCAAAATGTACGTAGTTTGGACATTTGTAAGACCAGTCTTTGCTTAGTTTTCGTCTCTGAATGTCAACCTTAACGTATACATCTGTGTGCGAAAGTGGAATGTTTACTTAGCTCTCTTCACTAGTGTAAACCATTTTATTATAGTTATAAGATGTTACAGTGATATTGAAATGACACTCGTTAACTGTTACAGATAGAATGGATGTATTCTATTTACAAGAGAATATTCATACCAAAGTTAGTTGACCAATCGCAAACAATAAAAATAATGTGCAAAATATACATCTATAGAATTATGAGAGCAATCACCCAGAATCTCACTGCGCGCGGTTGGCACGTAAATGCAATTCGTGCGCTGCGAGATTTTCTTCCGGTTGATAAGTGACCTCTCAGGCGGCTGACGAATGCGCTAATGCAGCAGGTAGCTACAGTCTGTTAGCTTTTAGAATTCACCTCGGCCACTATCGGATAGAATCGGATATATTCGTGTAATATAAATATTGGAACTGAAATGACACTTAATTAAATAAACTTAATAAGAAAAGTTTTATACAGAGCAGGCAGTAGTATTACCCTCGTGTGCTTTCGGCGAAAAGCGAAGCCTACTCTAGAGCCCGAGGTATATTCTAAAAGACTATGTTTTACAGCGACACCAGCCAGTCGTCCGCGAGCGGCGCCCCCGCGGGCGGCTCCCCTCCCCGCTCCCCCGAGCCCGCGCCGCCCCCGCAGCGCGCGCCTCCAGACCGGCTGCACCACAACAATGTCGCGGTCAGTCGCCATTCTCACTTAAGGCTGTATTACACCGGGGCAACACTGTGCGGCATTGCGGCATGCCACAAGGCCGCATGCTACAACATTAAAAATGTCGCACATTGTGGCAAGAACCGTGCGGCATGGCAACACCTTGCGTCATGTGGCAGACTGTCGCAGCTTGTATCCGGGACGTAGAGGGAGTAAAACTATAGAGCAAGCCACAGCGCACACATACAAGTTTTAAATGAAACAAACTTCGTAGCGACCATGGGTGAGAAAGAGATAGAGTAAACAGCAAAAGTGTAACTGCTTTTTTTGTTTGCCCCCAGTGTCAAGTTGACGTTTTTGGGGGCAAACAAACGACAAGATTTTGAAAATTGTATCATATTTAACGCTACGCTAGCCGTTTCGAAGAGCAACCGTGTATTTGTGAAATGATATATTAAAAGTGACCTAAATAGCGAAAGTATGGTGAATTGTAGTGTACTCGTATGCAGAAATCGTTAAGAAAGAGCTTTGGGGGAAGTTTCCTTTGATAGGTAAGTAATTATTGTGTTTCAATTATTGTTAAGCCCAAAGTTGCCTTATGTTGAGTATTTTAGTTAAGTTTCAACTAGTAGCTTTGCAACTAGTCCGTAAGAAAAGCAATTTAATAGAATTTTCTTTCCTAACCTAAAAAAACGAAGAGTAAAAAAATGTTGCCATCTGTTTATGTCGAAAATCCCGATCATTACTTGACCGTGTTGGCAGACGTTATAAGCGACCGTACGATGGGAAAATAAAAAGTAGTATTCCCTAAGAAGGCTGCTAAAAAAACAGAACGTTTTCAAAACCTTTGTTTTATTACTTTAAAGTAAACAATCGATTAAACATAAACACACTATTTTTAGGTTTTTATTTATCCCCGTAAAGGGTTTTACTGTAATGTTAATATTATTGCTCTTGTTTGAGAAAAATCCACACAACACCCATAGCGCTTAATATGTTGTTTTGCCAAAAGTGTGCCGTTTAGAGTTTCATTGCTCAGCCTATTTCGGATCTTTGTTTTAATAAGATTGACTGAACTGAAGCAGCGTTCATAATCTGTGTCACAAAAACGAGTAACCGGTAACGTCGCACATTAGTTAGATTTACCTTAAGGGTTGCTACTTAGTAAGTAAAAGAATAAATAGTGACGTGCTATGTTGGTATTAGTACTTTGGTTGAATAAAATCTAAAAAAAGTCGTATGTTTACGTACGATTTCTGCCCCTTGATCGTACGAGTATATGCAACATAAATGTAAAACATCGTATGAATACGATTTAAATCATATATCTGGCAACGCTGCGTGATCATTACTTAACTTGAAGTCCCAGACTTCGACGGCTTGTCCTTGTACAGATATTGAGTTAAAAACGTAATCAAAATATATTATGAATCTTTAATACTTAATTTATCGTTATTAAACATCAAATGTACCTAAAACTATAACCCGGGCTTGGCCCCTGCGGTGGAGTATGGCCTAACCTTTCTGCGATGCAGGACCCGTGCTCCAGAGTTATGGACATACAAGGGTTGATATCGAAATCTATAATAAAAACAATAGAGACAGAAATATTACGGCTACAGCACTGAATTATCAAATATAATATCCTGATGCTTTGTTAGATAGCTGCATCGCCTTCCTATGTGACTTGTTGCCCATATAATTTTTCAGCATTCATTCCACTCAGCAGAAAATGTGTCAACTCGAATTTATCGCAAGAACCCTTTCGGTGTTTTTGTGCATTCTGCTGCAAGCAATGTGCCCTTGAATTCAGTATAGAATTCAAATTTGAATTTGTATCAATGAATCTCGTACAATACCGTCTAGCCGCGATCGTTTATTAGGTAAAACGTAATTACCTTATTTCCCTAATAAATAATCGACCCGTTCAATATACAACAGCTATGTATGAGTATCGCGAATAATAATACTAAAGTTATTACTTATTATATTTTAATGTATACCAATATTTATTAATATTAGCAATGTTTCTTTTCCAGATTTCTTCAAAATAGTTTTGTTCTGGAAAAATGGGTGCTAGCATTTAGAAGAGATAACTGGTCACCTACATCAAATGCTCGAATATGTTCTTTACATTTCGACAAAATGTACATTTTGGTGGTCTGAGTTACCCTTCGTAAGATTTTTTATATGGTGAATTTTTATATGAAAAAAACTTATTAATAAAACAGTTTATGATTGTATTCTATTGGTGGTCCTAGATAGCGTCCCTAAGCGCCTTAACTTGTAAAATTTAAACGTGTAAAATAAAACGTATTTTTAATTATACAAAATGACAATTGTTTCTAAAACGTTTGCTACGTTCTGCAAACAATTGTCAGACATGTATGATTAATAAAATTCAAAACTAAATCTGCATATTTATTCATGGCCTATGAACGACTGAAATATTTTACCCCACATTATGGCAATTCACTTTTACTGTGGCAACATTCACGCACACAAACAAATAATATTCACCGACGTGAAAACGGTTACACTGTGCCTTGATCTATACTTCTACTCTATCTACGATCCGGGAACAATGGATACCATGCGACATTTGTCAAAGTGAGTGCGTCAAAGTTGACATTCTGGTAAAGTTTTTAAATAAGGCACCATCGTCTGCCTTAATTTTTGTTAGTAAACTAGTATGTCGGCCATTCTGAAGTAATCTTCTTTTCCACCAAACGTTTCTTCTTCCGTTGTTTAGCTGCATGGCTTAGTACTAAATAAGCTGCTGCTAAAGTTACTTGATCAGCCATATTCTATGGTGTATTCCTTCGGTCAAACAAGTAGGTAAACCAGAAACACTCCATAAACAAAACAGCACGATGCTTTGGAAATTATCTAGGCACGATGTTGCCTCGGCGTAATATAGGCTGCCGTATGCCACACATGCCGCAAATTGAAGCATGCCTCAAGGTGCCGCATGCCACAATATGTAGCATGCGGCACTGTCGCACGAGCCTTTATAGCCAATGGGGTGGAAAACGCAAGGCTGATTCCTGATGTCGCCACCGGCGAGTAGGCCCAATACGCCATTAGCCGCCATTAGCTGGTTGTTGATATTCGTGTTGAGTTTTCTTTCTTAATATCCGCAGCTAAAGGAAGATTTAAGAAAACGGAAAGCTTCTGTTGTTGGTAAAAAAGCTGTTTTGAGAGGCTGTCCAATTTTTTCTTCTCATGGCCTTTTCCCACAACTTTCTTCTTTTAGAATCCTTGGGAAACATATGAATCCCTTTATTCTTACAACCACGTGCAGCACAGTTCGTCATTTTATTAACTATACGAGAAAACAAATAAGTAAACAAAAAAATGTATGGCGTTTGACAGCTTTGACAGTTTATTTAGGCCTGGTCGATCATTCGCCCTCTGCCGGGATAAAAAAGCAGTTTTTCTCCTCATTGTATAACATTACTTAGATTTAAGAATCATGGTTGCAACATTTTTCTGGTTGTGCAATAAAGTGTTCTCTATCTATCTATAGTCCCATTCTCAGTTACGTACGTAAATGTATGACCACGCCCCCCTCTGATCGTGAGCGGTTGCAGGTGCGACCGCCTCCTCGCAAATGTTTGACCACGCCCCGCTCGGACCGTTAGCGGTACCAAGCGGCGGCCGCCCTGCCCGCAAATGTATGTTTACGCCCCCTGACCGTGAACGGTTGCAGGCGGTGGTCGACCCCCGCAAATGTATGACCACGTCCCCACTGACTGTGAGCAGTTGCAGGCGGTGGTCGACCCACCGCAAATGTATGACCACGCCCCCACTGACCGTGAGCGATTGCAGGCGGTCGCCGATACCCCGCAAATGTATGACCACGCCCCCCCACTGACCGTGAGCGGTTGCAGGCGGCGGCCGATACCCCGCAAATGTATGACCACGCCCCCACTGACCGTGAGCGGTTGCAGGTGGTGGCCGACACCCCGAAAATGTATGGGCACGCCCCCCTGTAGACCGTGTGCGGTTGCAGGCTGTGGTCGACCCCCGCAAATGTGTGACCACGCCCCCACTGACCGTGAGCGGTTGCAAGCGACGGCCGCCCTCCGGAAAATGTATGACCACGCCCCCCACTGACCGTGAGCGGTTGCAGGCGGCGGCGGCCCCCCCCGCGCCCCGGTCCCCGCGCACGCCGACGGTGTCCCGCTGTATGGCGCACGACATCGCGCACCGCTTCACGAAGCACTTCAGCATGATCGCCAGCTGCGACTACTGCGAGAAGCAGATGCTCTTCGGCTCCGGCCTCAAGTGCAAGGAGTGCAAGTTCAAGTGCCACAGGTGACTATGACAGCCAGTATAATATTGTAGCAATGATTACTAACTACTAATATTATTTGACTAACAAATAAATTAGTTTTTTTGTTATGTAGCCGTTATGGTGTCCCACGTCTAAACTATAACTTAAAAATAAAAATAGAAATAGTATATGTGTGTATGTGTCTTATGTGAATAAATGATTTATCTATCTATCTAAACTACACATGTTTGGAACTACACATGTGTACACATGTTTTGGAGATTAGTCTGGATCTTACATGTTAATTAATGTTATCTTGATGATGTACTGGCTAATATCTGTTTTGTGTGCCTAATAAATAATAATAAAAAAAAAACTAAACAATGGGATAGTTAGTTTCTTGCCACTTTGACCCACCCTTCGTCGAGGCTTGAGATCGAATTTAATAATAATTGAAGGACAAAAGGGCTAAAAAGGTAGTCTAGTTTATACTAGGCCGAAACAGCAAAATTACTTCTAAAGTAGCAAAGATAGCTGTCAAAATATTCATGCGTTATGCTTGTGAACGAGTACTGTTCGTGTGTCTGGCCGCAGCACTTCTGTTTTCCTCACGTGGTAAGACAATTAATGCTTTGGCATTGAAAGTTATTGATGGCAATCATGAAATCTTATCATACATATAGGTTGCAATTGATGTATAAGGTTTAAGATGACTTGAGAAAAGATGGTCAGAGTGGAGTTTTTCGCCCGCTGTCTTTCTCTTCACTACACTATGGTCCGAAGGCAGCGGCTTACATTTTATATTGTACATCAACATTCTGCAAACAGAATATAAATTCTTTGCGTTGAAATAAATTTATTCCATTGATTGACTGCAAGAGGTCCTGCGTTAGAACCCCGGCTGGCAAAAACAACCCCAGGTCTATGAAGTTTACATGTTTCCCTGAGATCTCGCTGTTTCTCGTTCCAAAGACACAGGGTATCCTAGTGTGAGGCCAGAAGCAATGTATGTGCCTGAATGTACATGTTATGTTGTTATCTCTTTCCATCTATATATCAGAATATATCAAAATTTATTTATGTTTTACAGAGACTGCGAAAGTAAAGTTCCTCCGTCGTGCGGCCTACCGCTCGGCTACATGCAAGCGTTCCGGGAGAAAGTCGACGGTAAGACTAGTCCAAGTTGTAACTTACTGTACTTATCTGGCAATATTATAAAAATCAATTTTTTATCCTAGCTAATTGACTTTGCTATAGGTTATTTAAAAATTGCTACTGTTACAAAATTATCAAGTTTTATAATGTGTTTTGCATTCATTATCAATTTTTTTTACTTAAAATGTTTAAATCGTTATTTTAAAAACTTTTTCAACTAACTTTCATTATCCATATTGGACAAAAAATACGCCACACTAACCGGAGTAGTAACTGGGTAGACTAGACTAGCTCGTGAGATGAGAAGGTCTATCCAGCCTTCGAAGCGATGTCGTCTTCTGGGACATCCTCTATAATTATTTAATAGTGAAACTTCGTAGAGCTGCCGACCTTTCATATAAGCCTATCAAGCCCACGTTGGGTCTTGTTGGCCGTTCCTATTGCAAAGGCAAAGAGTCGACATTTCATACACAGGGCGTGCCACGGATATGTCGCATCACGGGAAAGTATCTTGAATATTGTACATGGAACATTTTATTGAAACAAGACCTAATTTTAATTTTAAAAATAATTTAAACTACATTCATAGATTTTAAAATAATTACATCGCTGAACCTGAATTCGAACCAGCTACACGACATAAATAAGTATCCTGTACGTTTATCATACCGATCGAAAGACTTCATCATAAGGATTATTTTATGCTAAATAAAATGAAAGGAAGACCATGAATTTTAACATTTGATCCAAAATTTTCATAAGGAAATGATGCGCATGTATTATCAGCTTTTGATTTTCTGAACAAAACTAATTAAAAACGTGGTAGTGCCCATACTTGAAATGAAATAAAGTTTATTTTTCACTTGTTCAACATTTACATACTAAGTTGGATGTTTACATGTATGTGCTGTCGCTGTTTCTGGTTCCCACGAGACGGTATTTTAGTGTGGGGCCAGGACCTGTATGTAATTTTTATGTTATGTTACACTGGTTTCCACAGGCGGTTACTACGGCCCTGCCTCGCCGATCAGCGCGCGGCCGGCCGCCGGCGCCGGTTCCGTGACGGCAGCCGGCGCCGGCCTCGGCAGCGCGCGGCGCCGGCCGCACCCGCCCGCCGGCTCCGCGCCGCTGCATGTCGTGAGTATTTTCATTGACTCAAGGACGGCTCTCTTAATTTCATTGTTGTAATTTCAAATATCGAACATCAAACCTGTTTTCTTTTTGTGACATTCGAATCTTGAACTACAGTGCGTTCACATTAACTTGACGCGTGAGAGAATTGGTAACAAGGACATGACATGTGAATTAGCTTTTGGACCTAATCGGAAGATGGTAAAACAAGCCCTCAATCCTTTTATTTTCCCCAAGTAATGGGAATGATTTCTTATTTAACATGGTAACAGTAAACATCTCAGTGCTACCAATTCTCTCACGCGTCAAGTTAATGTGACCGCACTATATGAATGTTCCTATATATTTTTTTAATGCACTAACCCGTGCTAAGGACAATTTAAAAAGCTTTTTTTTTTTACGGAGCCCCTATGTTTGTGTCCCACTGCTGGGCAAAGGCCTCCCCCAATTGACAACATTTCAAAATTGTATGGAGCTCTAATTCGAAAACCATTTCGAGATTTGGCTTTGTAAAGCACGTAAAAATTTATTTCAGTTTTTTCTGTGGTTTGTTTGTTTCTTTGTTACGCTTTATTGCACAAAAATTAAGAAACAGAAAAATAACTTAAATAACAGGTAAGTGTTGATGTACAAAGGCGGACTTATTTCAAAAGAAATTTCTTCCAGCCAGCCTAAGAAAGATTCTGACCAAAAAACAGAGAGCGGGAGATGGCAAATATAGCTAAACAAGAAAAATTAAATCTAAAATCACCTATTTTAAGTTAATAGATAAAATTGTTACTATAGATAGCTATCAATAGATACTTACTAATATACACACATTGTACATAATTATAACTACTTAAATAGAATATAAAATACATATCCATAATTCTAGACATACATATTTAGAGAAAAATAAACATACTTAAACAAAAAATACATAAATAAAAGTATTATACATTGGAAAGGAAGTGCTCTTTCAGTTTTGCACGGAACTGTGACACAGACGGACTGTCTCGGATTTCCCTCGGCAATGAGTTCCAGTGATGAGCAGCACGCACAGAGAAAATGGTTTCATTTCCGAGAAAATGGTAAAAACACAAAAATACGCTGATGACGTCACACCATGGCTCCCAGTGAACATGCCTGTGCCACGATAAAAAAAAAGTCAATTTCAAGATCTAACCTAAAAAATCAGTGTTGCCAATTTAGCGACTTAGTCGCTAGAAATGACGACTTTTGCGAGAGCCTTAGCGACAAGAAAAAAGTTTTGAGGACAAAAATAATTTAGCGACTTAGCTGACGACCAGTGTTATTATCGTCAAAATCTGGGTTGCCGTATCTAAACCTTTAACTTGCCGTATTTATAAAAAAAAATCGCTGATCTGCCGTATTATCTTTTAATTGAGTAATTAGTGATTGAAACACAAAAATAATAAGTATATTTTCAACTTTCTATCATTTCTTCATCCTATATGTTTCTAATACACTGCTTGAGGACGAAGAAGTGTTTAATTTATTTAGTGATGGCGAAGAATAATTTTTAATTATTAATTATCGTATTTCTTAAGTAGTATATTGTTATTCACGTGCCCCCCCCTTTATTTTTGGTTGCTGATGGTCTCCGGGGCCTATTTCATAAAACTGAAATCATGGTTTTCATCATCACGGTTGCACCTCTTATTTTCGCTGCATCGTCATGCATGATGCATGAACTCCAAAAGCATTGAAAGATCTACCTTGGGTAGATTTCGGCTGTCAGCGCGTACGAATCCCTCTAAATCTGAAGTGTCCATTGTATACCTACTAATGACTTTCTTGTTCTTGTATAGGATAGAATTTGAGTAGAGAGAAATAAATTTAACACTACACAAAGTTTGTTTACGTTAGGTACCTACCTACGCAAGGCAAACCACACAACATAATATCAGGGTTACCATACTTTATACTTACCATACCATTATAAATAACCTTGAAAAAGTAGCTACAAAAGTAACAAACTGGCAGCAAAAACACTCCGAACGCAGATAAAGGCTTTGCCAACACAAAGTACATTTGACAAAAAAGGAACAACTACATATAAGGGATGATGAATTGAACTAAGCTGATTTAATTGTATAAAAGAAAAACATATTTGCATATCTTAAAAAAATTCAGAAACTGTTTTTTAACATGGCCCTGGCAATACTAAAATGACATTTGTAACTATTTTTTTTTTTAGGATATTAGGCAAAAGAAAACATATTGTGAGCCTCGTTGTTTCGTCACTTCCGGTAAAAATATTTTAAACTTTAAAATGTAAAAAATATAAGAAAACGTGCGTGTTTCAGAAAATAAAAAAATATGGTTCGTTTTATTTTGTATCTAGTTTCCTTTAGGACAATAAAATCCGTATGCTAAAAAAATGAAATGTTGTCAATTCGGTCCAGAGTTTCCTGTCCTGGGCCTCCTCAGACCACTCCGGCAGATGGTTGTCGAGATCATCTCTCCACCGTCTTCTAGGCCGGCCTCGATTACGATGTCCATCGTGTGGCACCCACTCGGTGGCGAGTTTCGCCCACCTATCCGATCCGGGTGCATTCGACTGACATGACCAGCACAGCTCCACTTCAGTTTCGCCGTCTGGATGAAAAACCTACTTAGATGTTAAAAATATATGTCTGTTATGTTTACGGTTACGTTTCTGCCGCGTCAGGCCGGGCCCGACTCGTCGTCCAACACGTCCTCGTGCAACAGCTCGTGCCCGTCGTCGCCCGCGCCCCCCGCGCCGCCCGCGCCCGCGCCCCCCGCGCCGCCCGCGCCCGCCGCGCCCGCCGCGCCGCCCCCCCCGAGGCACCGCCCGCACCAGTTCCACTTCCCCGGTCAGTAAACAAAGAATAACCATATTCTATTATATAAAAATTAATCGCTGAATGTAAGCGCAAATGTCAGGAGCAGCTGAACCGATTTCGCTAATTCGTTTTTTAGAATATTCCTTGAAGTACAAGGATGTTCCCGAGAAAAAAATTAAAGAATCGACTATTAGGCGACACGAACTTAGCTGGGTCACCTAGTTAACAATAAGAATAATTTTATTGAAAGAAGGTTGCAGGCACAAAACAAAGTTTACAAAATAAGTAAGAGCGCTCGTGGCCTAGTCGAACTAAGTGATTGGAATCAAACACTTGGATTAAGTATGTAATGGTGCAAACCTCTTTTCAGCATTTTTTATGTTTCCTTTTTCTATCTATCATTTTCAAATATTTAAAATTATGTACACATTTCGAGATTTCCCTCATTTTCATCATTACTATACCTAAGCCAAATTCGATAAAGAATAGGGGTAAACAAACCAATTTAGGGTTATCACAACTTACGTTTTACAAATCTTCTATTGTTTACATGATTATAGCCTTTTACATGCTAACTATTTATTGACAATTCCTATTGCAGCATATTTCACTCGAATCACTCAAATAACATGCATATTACTTCGTTATTTCGAAAAACTATACAAAAATAGACATTAATTTTACGCGACAGCCCTACAGAAAAAGAAACATGGATGAAATTCAGGCGTGACAAACATTTTGGGAAATTTAGTTTATGCCAACAAGTGAAGTTTAGTCGTTTGTCAATACGTGTATAGCATATATGTGTGACAAAATGGCACAAGACAAAAATATAGAAGTGATTAGATTGCCCCCCTATCATTTTATTTTTATTTTATTTATTTAGGATTACTAACAACTTATATACCAACACGTTCACAAAATGCTTAAGTAAAATCAACTTAAAGATAAGTATACAAGCCAATTACAAGTAATCACTGCATGCAAAATTATACAGGTTCATACTAAAGGTATAAGGTACGGTATGTTAAGGTATTATATAGGTACACAGTATGCTGGAAGAAATCTCTTACAGAGATAAGCTCGCCTTTGTACATGCTATTTCTTATGTTATGTCCTATTCAATGTTTCGTGTGCACTCAAGTATAATAAAGGTTTATTATATCTTGCTATGTTTTTGGTGTTCAATTTGCCTGTACTAACTTTTTTATGTTATTAACATTGTCCGAAAATATATCAATGGCTTCACTGTAGTGGTTTAGTACTGTCTTACGTAAAGGCGGAGTGAAAAGGGTAAGTGGTTTGCGGGGATAGTTTTTAGGAACCCTTAATTTAAATTTAGTTAGCAGTGGTGTGCAGTCTATTTTATTGTTTAGTAGTTTATGTGCGAATGTGATATCTAGCATATTGTATCTGTTTTGCAGGGTCATAATTTTGAAGTGGTTTAGTCTGTTGTTGTATGATTTTATTTTCTTTGCAATTCCCAATGAGTATGACAGATGCCACAGAAATCTTTTCTGAATTCTTTCAATTCGCATCATATGATTCGCATAGTGTGGTCGCCATACAACACTTCCATATTCCAAAACACTGCGCACCAGACAGTCATAGAGCATAATTTTAGTTTTTGGTTTTTTAAACATTTTTCCGTTTCTAATAACAAAACCTAACATTCTATTAGCTTTATTTACAACGTTGTCGATTTGAGGAACAAACGTCAATTTTCTATCGAAAATTACTCCCAAATCTCTTACAGTTTCTAGGTCCTTTAATTCTGAGTTTTCGATTTTGTAAGTTGTGGGTATTATTTGGTGTTTGCGGGTAAATTTCATTAGGTAACATTTCTTTGCATTGAGTTGCATTCCGTTAGTGTGACACCAAGCAGCGAGTCTATTCAGGTCATTCTGTAAGGGTACTGAATCTTCTGTAGAGTGCACTTCCCGTGCGATTTTTAGATCATCGGCGTACAAGAAAGGAGTTGAGTTTTGAAAACATAGTGGCAGGTCATTCCCAAAGAGATTGAAGAGTATCGGACCCAAGTGTGATCCTTGGGGGACCCCAGATCTTATGTTTTTATTTCCTGACTTAAAACCATTAGCCACTACAAAAATGAGCGATTTGTGAGATAAGACTTGAGCCATGACAGCATTGACCCACTAAAGCCAAACATTCGGAGTTTTTGTACTAATACTTCATGTAATACTTTATCGAAAGCTTTACAAAAATCCGTGTAAATGACATCCACTTGTTGTTTATTATCAATGGATTCAGTTAACATATCCGCAAAAGAAACTAAATTTGTGCAAGTTGATCTAGCTTTTAGGAAGCCATGTTGATGAACTGTTGTTATTTGTTTACAATGATTTTGGATATAAGGACAGATCAAAGCCTCCATTATTTTTGCGAAGATGCATAAGAGTGAGATTGGTCGGTAATTTTTTACTGAGTCCATTTCGCCATCCTTAAATATAGGCACTACTTTAGCAGTTTTCCATCGTTGTGGAAATATGCCACTCAATAGTGATTGGTTGTAAATAATATACAGTGGTTCTACAAGACCTTTTGCACAGGATTTCAAGAATAAAGAAGGCAATTCATCTGGCCCTGGACCTTTGTGAGAGTCTAAAGAATTTAACTTTGCTAATATTGAATCGCGATCAATTCTCAGGTGACTAAATATGTCATTTGATAAATCACTTGTGTCGCCGCTGGACACGTCATGATACTTGTCATTATAAACTGACACGAAATAGTCGGCGAACATTTCACACAACTCCTCTCCATTAGTGGTGGATTTTGTACCATCGTTCATGGTAGCGGGAAAGAGACTGCGGCCGGATCGTTTGTTTTTAGTGTCCAAAACAATTTAGGGTTAATAGTTTTGTTATCTTCGAGATCTAAATGATATTGCCTGTATAGCTGAGATGCTAATTTGCTTGAGCGTTCTTTTAATATATCCAGTGAGATTCTGTCACGTGGATTTTTATACTTTTTATACCGACATCTAACATTATTTTTTTCACGGAGTATTTGAATGAGTCCTTTATTGTACCAAATAGGATACCTTGGTTTATTGTTTTTTTTTAAAGGAACATGCAGATGAATAATTTCTCATAGTTTAGAATAAAACAGATCCAACTTAGCATTGACATCCGTACAGTGTTGTAGGTAATGCTCCCAGTCTATAGAGTTTAGTACTCCTTGTATTGAATCATAGTCGGCCTTAAAGAAGTTATATCGTGGTTGCTTAACGTTGTAGGGTAGGGTTTCTACGGTGGGTAAGGATATGACGACTTCGAATGGGGGATGGGATGGGTCAATTTTTGACAGTATGTCACTAGGCGCATTTAAATTAAAATTTGGTAGGTCTGTGAGAAATAGATCTAAAATATTACCATTCTGGTTAGCAATATAGTTGCATTGATTAAGACCATTAAGCCCCATAAAGTCCAGAATTAAATGTTACAGCATTGATGAGCTACGTACTGTTGACAAGTCGAGAGTTTGGCTCCAGTTTATACAGCCTAGATTGAAATCACCCACTATGCAATTGGACGCATTTGATAGTTCTAAAACTCTGTTACAGTTACTCAAAAAATTATCTAGTAGGGTAGTATTTACAGGTGGTGGTAAATATACTGCGCAAAGAGCCATCTGAAACATTACACGTGGAGCTAGAATGTCTTTATATCATTATCAATTAAATCCGATAGAAATCATATGGGGGCAAGTAAAAGGCCATGTTGCTGCCAAAAATAAAACTTTTTAAATGGCCGAACTAAATAAAGGTCCTGTTAGATGAGGCAATGAGTAAAATGACTCCAGCAGCATGGCAACGTTGTGTTGAACACGTAATTAAAGAAGAGAAGAAAACGACGAATTTGATGGTGTCTCCGGAGACTCAAATTCATCCTCCTCTTTGGCCAGTGACAGTGATGATTAGTGTGTACATATGAATAAAAATATATACAAAGAACTTTCTTTTATTGCAATATTTGCAGTAGGTCCCAATCTTCTCATTTTCATAGTAGCATCTATTGGTACTTATTAATATTAATATTATAAAGTTGAAGAGTTTGTATGTTTTTTGCTTAAACGCGCTTAATTCTATTAGGAAAATCATGCGGCATGGCTCGCGTGGATGTTTGTTACATATGTGTGTCATATTCCATATTTCAGTGTTGTCATATGTCATATTCAAATCGGTTAAGCCT
Organism: Yponomeuta sedellus; assembly: GCA_934045075.1. NCBI lineage: Eukaryota > Metazoa > Arthropoda > Insecta > Lepidoptera > Yponomeutidae > Yponomeuta > Yponomeuta sedellus. The sequence continues at coordinate 22,047,740 of OW203733.1, read as the reverse complement.
TTCACTATAAAATCATAAACATATAAACATAAATAAGCATTGTACATTAGTAGGAGGAAGGAACGATTATTTGTATGAAAATGATTTCTAGAAAAGGTTGTTAACATCTGCCTTTTAGGTGTAAACAAGTCGTTGCCTAGCAACGGTTTGTTTATCGCTATTCGTTATCGAATTTGGCTCAGGTATAGGTACTTTACATCTTGACTACACCTGACTATTTTTACCTGCTAATTCCGTTTTTATCCAGTTTTCTGTTTTCGTTATAAATATAAAATAAATAAAACAGTACAAATAAAGCACAAAGTTAAAGTCGTTCCAGTTTTATTATTATTAAAAGTTTTACAACACTACAAGCAACAGCCGTCAGGTCAGGTGCTGGATGGTGACCGTCCCGTGACTACTGCTAGTGGCATTTTTCCGAGCGCTTCGTTACTTCGGCACGTTAGCTGCCGGCTGTCGTGTAATGTTAAGCTACGTCAAAGGCCTTATGAGGCGCCATGATAACTTCTGTCAGTAAAACCCGCCAATGTCTTACAATCCTCCACCAACCGGAGTGGGCCCCGTGGTGGAGTATGGCCTAACCTTCCTGCCAGAGTGGGGATATGTGCCCACTCTTCCTGCCTCCTGCAAGTGGTCATTCATGCGCAGTCACAAGTACTAAAATTGCCATTCTGAGGTGGGAACGCATGGTAATTAAGCCCATACCTACTCTCTCGGAGAGAAAACCTGTGCCCTGCAGTGAGATGTTTAAAGGCTTATAAAAAAATCTATAAAAAGCCCTGTCGTCCTCAGAAGTGCAAACGCCGGTATCGAGTCCCAACCACACTGCGGTGCAATCGCCTTCGAGCGTCACTGAGCAGAACAGGGATCAAGAAGTTAAAAGCGGTGAGTTGACTTTTGTTTATTTATTATTACTTTAAGTTCTCTTGCAATAATTGTACAACGCGGCAGACTTTTTACTGAGAGGGTTTTCCACAAGTCAAGAGCAGGAGGCGTGGAAGGAACTGTTGAAGTATTTACTTATTATTTACTGCTGTATTTTTTATTGCAATCGTACCTATATCAACAAATACTATAACCGTCTTCTCAAGCTATAATAACCGTTATACCAACCACATGGTGTATAGACTCAGTTGCCACCGCCATAGGATGTTTGCACCGAACTCCAGAGCTCTCTAATCTAAACGTTATAAACCTCCTCATATAAAAAAAATGGCAAATTAGCTCAGCAGCATATGCAGTTAAAAGAATCAGGGAACTAACTGACGTCGCAACTGCTAGGCTTGTTTATTTTAGTTACTTCCATAGTGTTATGTCCTATGGCATACTACATTGGGGACTGGCTGCAGATATTGAGACCATCTTTGTTTTGCAGAAGAGAGCGATCAGATTCATTTATAAGCTAGGCAGTAGAGATTCGTTAAGAGATTTTAAAGAAACTAACATCCTGACAGTTGCCGGTCAGTATATATATGAAAACATTATGTACGTCAGGGAAAATATCAGTAACTTTAAAACTTTGGGTAGCCAACACAATGTAAATACTAGAAATAAACATAAACTTTCGTTCCCACTATTTAGGCTGGCAAAGGTTAATACATCCTTCATGGGGCATTGTATACGCTTCTATAATAAAATCCCTGAAGATATATTATGCTTGCCTGAATCGCGGTTCAAAAAATATGTTAAGCACACTTTGTGCCAAAAGGGCTACTATCACATAAAGGATTAGGTATCTATATGACAATGAGGTCTGGAATTAAAGCCAGTACAATGTATGAGTTCTTAATTAAGTTATTTGGACTTTGACAATTAAGGACTTTGAAAAGACTAAATTTGGAGTTTTTTTGACCATTTTTTCTCCAAAATAATCTAGATTTTGAAATGGACACCTAGTTTGAATTATAACGTTCATTAAGCCGCAGCTTCTGCGCTACTTTGAATAAAACCTTTTCATTTCATCTATATTCACACGCCGACCCCTCCCGCCACTTGCCAAGCCAATATAGTCCATAAGCCGTCGACAAATGGTTCCCGCCGCTTTCGGTTTCGACGGCCTCTAGGGCCACCTACCACCATGCTTCAAGCTAATATAACCTCTATACCAATAACTTACTGGTCATTCACTCGACGATCCCTCCCGCTACGGGAGGCTGTGCGGAGTGAATGTAGGGCCAAGCCCATATGGTCCGTACGCCGTAAACAGACGGTTCTCACTGCGTGTCGCTGAGCTGATTGTAATGTGCCAATCAATTATAATCTCTATAACAGCTACCTACTGGTTGAGTTTACAACGTAGATATATACCTATCGAACCTACTAACATAATTTTTACCTTTAGTTTAGATTCAGTTTTTTAAGTTACTAACATCACTATGGAACACTGTTTTTTTTTTCGAAATCAATGTCTAATATTATTATTATATTCACTCAGACTTACTGGTCTATGTGCCCTTCCCATCACATGCCAAGCCGAAATAGCACTTAGGCCTGACTGGATCGGATTCGATGGGGCGCCCACCACGATTCGCAAATCAACTATAGTCTCTCTACCAACTACTTACCAGTCTATTTCACACGCCAATCCCTCCCGCCACTTGCCAAGCCAATATAGAGCGTATGCCGTCGACAGACGGTTCCCGCTGCGTATCGCTGTGCGGATCATAATGCACCAATCAACTATAGTCTCTCTACCAACGGCTTACCGGTCTATTTCACTCGCCAATCCCTCTCGCCACTTGCCAAGCCAATATAGAGCGTACGCCGTCGACAGACGGTTCCCGCTGCGTGTCGCTGTGCGGATCATAATGCACCAATCAACTATAGTCTCTATACCAACTACCTACCGGCCTATTTCACTCGCCAGTCCCTCTCGCCACTGGCCAAGCCAATATAGGCCGTATGTCTTCGACAGACGGTTCTCGCTGCGTGTCGTTAAGCGGCTCGGGCTCGACAGACTCCGGCGGCGCGGCGCGGGCCGACTCACTGGACGACCCCTCCAATCACAACGACGCGAGGTGGCCCCGACAGAACAGCGTGAGTATACTCTGTTACGAAGATCGATATCAACCCTTGTATGCCCCCAATGCTGGGGCGCGGGTCACTTCCTGCATCACATTCCTGCGATGTTGGACCATAGCCCAACATTGACAATAAGGCCCGCCACTGTCTTAGAACACTCCACAAACCCGGTCTTGGTCCCCGTGGTGGAGCATGATTTGATTGACTATTTTAATTACAAAGTTTTTACTGTTAGCTTTTGACATACTTACTAATTTACAATAAGACTAATGCTGGTCGTTTTGGGGTTTGCCTGTCATGACAGTGTATGTTATGAAAATTTATAAATAAATTAGTAAATAAATAAAAATTTATACCTTCCTTACTGAAGAGGCCCATGCCCCTCGGAGGTGTTGGTGATGATGATGATAGGTAATTCACAACATCTTTGTCTCCTAAATAATCCTTGACCTCGTTGTAAACTTTTAATTTTTTTAACCGCGTCGGAGTCAATATATGTATCGCTCTTAGCGATAAGACCGCCAATTGTATAACATTACTTAGATCATGGTTGTAATATTTTTCTGGTTGTGCAATAAAGTGTTCTCTATCTATCTATCTATCTATCAAGCAAGATACGAGGAATCCTGAGTACGTCAATAACGCCATTACACCCCCCCCCCCCGCTCCCCGCAGCTGTCGATGAAGGAGTGGGACATCCCGTACGACGAGCTGAAGCTGGTGGAGCAGATCGGCACCGGCCGCTTCGGCACCGTGTGGCGCGGCAGCTGGCACGGCGCAGTGGCCGTCAAGCTGCTGCACGTGCAGGCCATCGGACACCACGCAGCGCCGCTCGACACCTTCAAGCACGAGGTCAGTGCTGCACAGGCGCCGGCGACTGCTGGACACCTCCGAGTATGAGGTCAGTGCTGCACAGGCGCCGGCGACTGCTGGACACCTCCGAGTATGAGGTCAGTGCTGCACAGGCGCCGGCGACTGCTGGACACCTCCGAGTATGAGGTCAGTGCTGCACAGGCGCCGGCGACTGCTGGACACCTCCGAGAATGAGGTCAGTGCTGCACAGGCGCCGGCGACTGCTGCACGTGCAGACGACGGCTCGACACCTTCGAGCATGAGGTCAGTGCAGTTAAGCCGTTCGTCCGTTCATTCGATCGCGAGGTGGTTAAAACTAGCTCGACACCTTCAAGCATGAGGTTAATGCTGCAGTGAAGCCGTTATTTCGTTCATTCATTCATTCAAACACGAGGTGTTTGTAGAGAAGCCCTTCATTCATTCAAGACAGCTCGAAGCTTGAAATACGAGGCGAGTGCTGTAAAAATTGCAGTTCGTTTATTCATTCATTCAAACACCAGATGTTTTAAAAGAGCGACAGCTCGACACCTTCAAGCAGGAGGCGAGTGTTGTAGATATTGCAGTTTTTCGTTCATTCGAACTTAATTGATGTAGAGATTGAAGTTGTTCGTTCACTCATTCAAACACGAGCCGTTTGACACAAGCGACAGCTCGACATCTTCAAACACGAGGTGAGTGCTGTATAATTGCAGTTGTTCGCGAGTGCTGTAAAAATTGCAGTTGTTCGTTCATTCATCCATTCAAACACGTGGTGAAGGAAAAACATCTAGTGTGTAGTAAATACCCCAGTGCTTGCTACGTACAATGGCCGAACTATGTCGCTAAGTGTGTATAATTTATTCTCTCCCACCGCTGTAACTTGACCCCCCCTCCAGGTGGCGACGTTCCGCAAGACGCGCCACGAGAACCTGGTCCTGTTCATGGGCGCTTGCATGAAGCCGCCCAAGCTGGCCATCGTGACGTCACTGTGCAAGGGCATGACGCTGCACCAGCACCTGCAGCTCCGGAAGGACAAGTTCAACCCCAACAAGACGGTGCTGGTGGCGCAGCAGATCGCGCAGGTGAATATAAGCTGTTGCGTGTTTCACGGCCGCTGCTGTGTGGTGTCGGCCTAGAGAATAGCACTAACTCAATCCTTCCCGCGGGTGTCGTAAAAGGCGACTAAGGGACACAAACCGGGGGGTGGGCAGCAGCGCCCCCTGAAGTACAATTCCACCCAAAACTGCGATCCCCAACCAGCATGCCCAGCGTGGGGATTATGGGCATTACCCCCTATGATAGCATAACGTGGTGCTCTTTAGGGGAGGGCTATGTCCAGCAGTGGACTAGTATAGCCTGACGACGTGTTCCACAGCAAAGTTGGGGAACACGCTGCCATCGTTTGTCTTTCCGCAGACATCTAAATTGGGTGTCTTTAAAAGTAGAGTAAACCAGCATTTAACTGGTAAGCACGTAACATCGTAGACCCCGTCTTCGCTTACCATCAACCGTGACTGGGGTCAAGTGTAACCTGTCCTACTTAAATAAAAGGTACAAGGATCAAAGACGCATTTTAGTCCAGACAAAGATCAAAGACGCATTTGTCATTGTCTCTCCAGAGAGATAATGCAGAATGTGACCGGAGGCGTTTAGTTTGAAAAGTCCACGTTCTACCTTCGCTCTTACTAAATGAGGCAATGATGAGACTTTACTAGAATCTTCACACTGCTTCAACCTCAACAGTGTCGATATCGGTATCAACCCTTCTCTCTTCCTGCATCGCAGGAAGGTTAGGCCATACTCCACCACGGGAGCCAAGTCCGGGTTGGTGGAGGAGTTTAAGACAGTGGCGGGCCTTACTGTCAGAAGTAAACATGATTTAAGTAGCATTTAAATCGAATTCAGGCAGCCAGTGCCAGCCGAAGTTAGTGCGAAAATCTCAAGTTTAACTAAATATGTAAACGTTGTGGTAGCCAGGATATTTTAATGTTATGGCAGTCTTACTATATCCTAGAGGCCAGTGCCAGTGTTTACTGTTACTTATGTGTATATTGTTAAGTTCTTTCCTGCAATAAACATGTTTGATATATTTGTGTAAGTAGGCATTAGTGTGAGAGTGTCAATTCAAAAAACTAATACCCCATGTGACGCGGGCAGGGCATGGGCTACCTTCACGCGCGCGGGATCACCCACAAGGACCTGAAGAGCAAGAATATCTTCCTGGAGAACGGGAAGGTGGTCATCACGGACTTCGGCCTCTTCAGCGTCACCAAGCTCTGCTTCGGGAACAAGTGGGTGACCTTGGCATCCTTGTATATACATTTTGCGTGGCCATTTTATAATATTGGTATCCTCACTTACACTAGATGGGTGAAGGGACCACTCCGACGCTGTAGTGCCTGGGACATGGTTTTATAGATGGTGTAGGCTTGGTACCACTGGACGCTGTATAAATCATCTCATTAAGTATATGCAAAAAGGCCAATATTATTATTTATAATATTGAAATGAATGTATTTAACAAAATTTATTACACATAGAATATTTTCGGGGCTTAATCGCGTAGTAATTTATTGCTATTTTACCTCGACGTTTCGACGACGTTACAGTTATCGTGGTCACGAGAAGACTGATAGCTGGCACCCGTTCGCATCTTCGGCTGGTGAGGTTTCAGACTACCCTCAATCAGTTATCACAAAGCACTATTAGGTTTGCGACACACTACACTGACAATTACTACGCGATTAAACCCCGAAAATATTCTAACTATGTGTACAAGTCGCAAAAGTTTAAAATATGTTAAAATTTATTACATCCCAATTTATCAGGTGCTTAGATTGCCAATATAATGTCAATATAACGCCCAATTATGTCGTGGTGCCCACGATACAGGCTGTGCCTAGTGTGGGGTCACCGTTGCTCTAGTTACTTACATACAAATCAACCCTTGTATGTCCCCACTGCCGGGGCACGGGCCTCTTGAAAGTATACATGAATTTTATTATCAAGAATTCTCCCTTTACTTTCTAATTTGCTAATACCAGTTATTTTTAGGCTTAGTCTGTAACCCGTTTAAATTAAGCAAGAAACAAATATATCAATGAAGTATAAATAAATAAAGAATTGCTCACTCATGCTTGTTCCCCGATATTTTTCCAGTGCTCGAGGAGACAGTGTTGGGATCCCGCAAGGCTGGCTGTGCTACCTGGCCCCGGAGTTGGTGCGATCTCTACGAGCGGACGCCTCGGTTCATCTAGCTTTTTCTAAAGCCACGGACGTTTATGCCTTTGGGTAAGTCTGATTGTGGCCTGCATCCTCTGGAAGGTATTTTTTACCAAAGGAAGGTATTTTGGAATTAGGGTGTTTTCCGCGATTCTGAGCATTTTCTGGCTGCCTGGGTGTTCAATTTAATTTATTTCGACGTAAAGAATTTACATTCTGTATGTTGAATGGGATACAAACCGGGGGGTGGCCAGCAGCGCCTACTGCAGTACAATTCCTCCAAACTGCGATCCCCAACCCGCATGCCTAGCGTGGAGATTATGGGCATTACCCCCCAATGATAGCACAACCTTGCGCTCATTAGGGGAGGGTTATGTCCATCAGTGGACTAATAAAGCCTGAAGAAGAAGATGCTGAATAGGTAACTACTAGCATCCAAGGTATACTCTAGCATCTTCTGGCACGTTCTGGCAGTCTGAGCATCTTTTGGCACCCAGGGTATTTTCTGACAGTCTGAGCATCTTCTAGCACCCAAGGTATTTTCTGACATTCTAAGTATTTTATGGTAACCAGGCATTTTAGCATCTTCTGATGGGCAAGGTATTTTCTGCCAGATAGGTGAATTTTCTGGCAATCGTGAAATCCCTTAAGGCGGTTTGTGTCAAATGACACTGGAGTTGGGGAGCTCCTGGCGTCGTCGGTCTCTGGCTAAGTTTTGTCGATGTTGGGTAAGTCCGGCAGCTTGGGCATCACTTGACAATCTGAGCATTCTCGAAAGCATGTTTCTAGGAGTATGAACTGTTGTGACTGTAACACCTACATATCTTTTTAGCTCATTAAAAGATTCACTTTTGCATATGCCACTCCCGCATCACGCGAAACCTCCTCAGTCCTTACATACTGAAACAAAGTGCATGAGTACAGAAGCAGATATTTTTTTATATTGATCATCACAGTAAAAGTTGTTGAGAATCATCTAAAGCTAGACAAGACCTGCCTAAAGCACCCAGTATAAATGATGATGTTTGTTCCTAGCACGGTATTCTACGAACTACTGTGCTGCGAATGGCCGTTCAAGGGACAACCGCCTGAGGCTGTCATCTGGCAAGTGGGCAAGGGAATGCGGCAGACGCTCGCCCATCTGCAGTGCACTAAGGACATCAAGGTACGCGGGTTTATATTCTGTTTGCAGAATGTCAATGTACAATGTTAGCCGCTGCTGTGAATTCGTAGTGAATAAAAAGCAGGGGGAAAAAGAAACTCCGCTTTGACCATCTCTTCCCAAATCACCTTGAAACTGATCATCAGCCTATAGTTGCAGCCTATACGATAAGATTCCGTGTTTGTCATCAATAACAGTAAATATAAAAAATAGATATAGATTTTCTTACAAATTCTTACGTTCTTACGTTACTCGGACGTTTTTTATATAATCCCGATGTTTAATATAAAACAGAAATAATTAAATAAACAGTACCATTGATGCTAAACAACCTCGAAGCCACCACGCTTCAGACGCGACCTTGCGTGGTGGCTGTCATTTCGTTATAGCTAAACGCGTTTGTTAATAAGTTTTATTTCTTGTTTCTCTGTTTCACTGAACCTCCCCCCGCAGGACATGATAATGGTCTGCTGGTCGTACCACTCGACGGACCGGCCCGACTTCGCGCACCTGCTGTCGGCTCTGGAGAAGTTCCCGCGCAAGCGACTCGCGCGCTCGCCCTCGCACCCCGTGCAGCTCTCGCGCTCCGCCGACTCCGTGCTCTGAGAGCGGCGCGGCGCCGACGCCGGCGCCGGCTCCGGCGCGCTCACGGCGCACGACTCCTGCGGACTATCCAACCTCTGCGTGTTCACGTAAGCGGGAGAGGCGACGGTGGCGTGTGCGCTTCGAGGTTGTGTAGTGTTGTGACGCGTTGTCGCGCGCAAAGGACTCCGTGCTCCGGCAGAGCGGCGCGGCGCCGACGCTGGCGCCGGAGCGCTCATGGCTCACGAATCCTGCGGACTCTCCAACCTCTGCGTGTTCACGTAAGCGGGAGAGGCGACGGTGGCGAGTGCGCTTCGAGGTTGTGCAGTGTTGTAACGCAGTGTCGCTCGCACCCCGTGCATTTGTCGCGCGCAAACGACTCCGTGCTCTGAGAGCGATGCTGCGCCGATGCCGGCGCCGGAGCGCTCGCGGCTCATGACTCCTGCGGACTCTCCAACCTCTGCGTGCTCTCGTAAGCGTGAGAGGCGACGGTGGTGAGTGCGCTTCGAGGTTGTGGTGCCGTGTTGTTCGCACCCCGTGCAGTTGTCGCGTTGCGCCGATTTCGTGCATTAAGAGCGGCGCGCCGCATGCTGCGAGGAGCCTCTTTTGATGATAAAACTCGTCATTTACAAATTATAGTAACGCATAGGGAATCCCTCACCCTGACAGGCATTATTTGAAATTGTGAGTCTTGCTCGATGTGCAGCTATGAAAGGTTCCGATCCTGGTAGTTATTGTACATTTGTTATTCGAAGTGGACTGGATGGCGTATGAGAATAACTTGACGTGGTTTTTATTTCAAAAACCTCAATCACACACTAGAGAAGCGAGCGTAAGCCATAATAGTATCGTCTTGACTAACCTAAGCAAAGCTGTAAGAGGCTACATTGTGAGTGTTTTACTGAGACACATGCCTGCGTCGGATGTGGAAAAGGAACGGTAGACGACCGTATTCTCACGTCTTTATCGCGGAATGTGTATAGAGAGGCACCGGCTAAACATGGCACAACTTAACGATGACAAATGGCATTTGCTACTTTTGTTGTTGTGATATCACGACCATAAAAATATATCATTAACTTAGTGTATTTTATTTATGTTTAAAAACCTATAACAGACACAGTGGCTCGGGGGGTATTGAGCTCTCGATTGTTTCCCAAGCTCTCACAGAATCGAGTATTATCAGAAGGAGTCGTTTTCAGCACAAATTCACAAAGCACTTTATAGATCCCGCTTATAGGCGTGCACATACAAGAACAGGGACGCGTCTGTCAAATTTTGCTTATTCTTCTTCTGGCTATACTATTTAGTCCACTGCTGGACATAGCCCTCCCCTAATGAGCGCCATAGCGCCCTGTCTTCACCTTGCCGCATCCAGCATCTGCCGGCAGTTTTTCGCAGATCGTCATCCCACCTGGCCGGAGGGCGTCCTACACTACGTTTGCCGAGTCGCGATCTCCACTGAAAAATACGTTTACACCAACAGTTGTCGGTTCTTCGCGAGACTTGGCGAAATTTGGCTTGGAATATTAAGTGCCGTAAAATGGGGTGAATAGAAAGTTTTTTGATCTTTAGGATACATTTAGGGACGTTTTTTCTATGCACTTACATCACTTTATGGAATATTATTGTATCCGGACACTTCATAACCCAGTTTAACATGGTTATTAATTGAAACACAGGACTGTTTTCAGTAAAAATGCAAAAATGTAGCAAATTTCTATTCACCCGGCAGTTGGGGTCAATAAAAACGAGTGTGGGGGGAAAAGACAAAAATGCTAGGGCTGTCACAAAATTATTTATTGTTTTACTAGGTAGGTAACTGCCTAGTAAACCCGCGACTTCGCTCGCATTCAATCGTTCAAATTTTGTGTTCCTACCTGATTGTTGTTTTTGTTCTCTGATTTGTTAAACATAATTAAATAAAACATAAACGTACTTTTACTTCTATAAAACATAGTATTTTTTGGGAAGTGAACACGAATAATTTATATGAATTATTGCATTAAAAACAAATCAACACTATGTTTGCCATCAAATGAAGCTCAGTCTCTTGTGTCAATGCAGTCTGACTACCTTGTGGTTTTATGTCTTTCTTTCGTCTTATGTCTGTAAAGCACTGATTTATGGATGGTAAATTCTTTTAAGACTTCATCTAGCTTAGCGTTTGGGTTAGATAAAAGATTATCTACTGCAATTTTTAAGACGTCTTTATCATATTTCTTGTAACGGTTCTTCCTGGGGTCCAGTTTGTAGTCACGTTACATGATGATGCTAATCTTATAATACCTGTAAAAAATACGAGTAATGTGCACAAAACCAAGAGCACAAAGATGTATTTTTAATGCAGGACAAAACCAATATCTACAATCTTTTGGGTTAAAATAAAATGTAGGTAGGTAGCTATACATATTATGAAATCCAATGTGACAGCCCTAATTTAAAAATTCTAATGACCCCTGATGAGTTTCTTTCCAACCCTCATTCGTTTTTATTCACCCCATATGTGTTCCTATTGCCCCCTTTCTACAGTTCCATTGCCCCCTCTACTGCTTCCATTCACCCCGAATTTTAAGATAATTTACTAGCAACTGGTTTTTGGTCAAATATAATATAATTATCACGAATACTGATTAAAATCACGTAGATTTAGGAAATATAACGTACATGCAAGTAAAGTAATTTATGCCACCTAGACAAATCACCTCCTTTCGATCTAAAAATTTAAAGTTTTTGGAGCTAAAATTTCGCGGGACCGTTATGGTGCTGTTTGAGATTGATTATTAAATTTTGACGTTTGATTGGTGTTGCTACGTGATATCCTATTATTGCCATTTGTAAAAAAACACTTACTAATAGCCAGGCATAGAGAACTAATGAGTTATAACGAGCTAAAGATATTCTGTATTTTATTTCTTTTCACCCCGCGATTTCTATTCACCCCTTTTTACGGTGCTTATTACACAGAAACAATGACTCTGGCGATAATATCGAGCGCTGGTGGTCTTCCGAGCTTACACACACAGAAACAGTAGCTCGAATGATAATATCGAGCGTTTAATTGTCACCCGAGTACGCACACAGAAACAGTAGCTAGGGCTATAATATCGAGCGCTCAGTTGTCACCCGAGCCTTACGCAGAAACAGTAGCTAGGGCGATAATATCGAGTGCTCAATTGTCACCCGAGCACACACACAGAAATAGTAGCTTGGGCGATAATATAGAGCGCTCGATTGTCACCCGAGTACGCACACAGAAACAGTAGCTCGGGCGACAATATCGAGCGCTCAATTGTCACCCGAGCACGCACACAGAAACAGTAGCTCGGGCGATAATACAGAAACAGTAGCTCGGGCGACAATATCGAGCGCTCAATTGTCACCCGAGGGTACACATACAGGAACAGTATCTCGGGCGCGGCGATAATATTTACTGTTTTGACTTCTACCGATAAACTTATTCAGAGGGGGAGAAATTAAGATAAAAGTAGTTGAAGAATCCCTTTAGGATTTTATTTATTTACGAAATCTAGAGTTGGTGCATATTAATCATCGACTGAGTTAAGCCGGTTTATGAGAGGAGTTCCTGTTATAAACCCGCTTTAGATCCCTCTTTAAGAGTGTTTTAGTGAAATCGACTTCGGTAATACGGATTGTATTACTTGAAAGCCGATCAGCCTGCTACTCCTAGATGTACAATAAAGGCGTGAAGTATCTGGCGCGTCCTTTTATGCCTTTTCCATATCCCCAGCAGCGGCCGACAGTGTCTTAAAAAGTTAGCTTTGTAACGCGAGGTGTATGTATCCTGAATAAGGTAATTTATTAAACTAGGCTATAACTAGATGTAAGCAGAGAAGGAACCACGACTCGTGTAAAGAACAAATTAGAATAAGTTCTGTATATTTTGTTACGAATTGTTCAATGGTAGGCGGGTACTAATTTTTATTTTAGCCTCGTACCTTAACGGGTTGGGCTAGGGCCGTATTAAAACTACTGGAGGCCCTAGACACTGGGACAACGGAGTCCCTACGGGTACGATATGACAGAGGAGTATTTTTTTAACAATATGCTAAAAGGCTGGGTAATGATTTATTTTCCGATAGTCGAATGATTTTTATATTACAACCGCTAGCGACTGATGTCGTAGACACATCACACTTTACTATTGAACTCTACTGCGTTGAGTTACGAGCGAATTTACAATTAAAATTTGTAGTGACTTTCGACCGTGTATTAGGTAGGTAGGTATACACCACAGCTGGGTAACGACACACCCCGTTTCTAAATTGAGGAGGGTTTTTGGAGGGAAAGCTTTTTACCTCAATTCAAAATCCGGCAGTCGTCAGGGTTGCATTTGGATTATAAGTTTGGACTTGATGAGATTATGAGTTGTCATATTTGCCTGCTTACTGATACAATAGCGATAAATATGATGTTAAAACCTTTGTGTAGTGCTTAATGATGGAAGTGAAGTGACTTTTCTCCTCTGCGCCTTGATAATGTAATTTTCCACGCATACAACTGTGTGCAAAAACGGAATATCTACTGGACTTGGTCGTACAATTATGTGGCTCAATATCACTGTCGCGTATCAGATACCCACTGAATTGCGGTATCCTCTATGTGTGATACATATTATGCCCCATATATAAACAGCAGAGCTAAGGAAACATTCCGCTTTCGCACATAGGTGTGTGTATCCGTGGAAAGTTACATAATCCAAGCAGTGGACTGGATTACACATAGCCTTTTTAACTCAATTTTTAATAGACATTAACAGACTTGATCTCTTACATTTACTGTATTATAGATATGTACATTGTTTAACCGCACCCAGTTAAATCATAAACCTATAGGTGAAGAAATAGTTATTTTACATATTTTCATATTATCGAATACATATTAAATGTAAATGAAGGAATGTATTTTGTGTAAATAGGCTTAAGTTATTTTGGCTTATGGGGCGTTGGTGGTACTTTGGTCACTCCAGTAAGGTACCTAGTTTTGATGTTTACCCCATAAATCTGAATGTGAAAACTCATTATTTCGAGTGATTAAAACTAATGATATTGCTCTTGAAAGCTTTCTCGCATCAAATGTTTTCATTTCATCAATTAATTTTATGCAATTTACATATTAATGTGTCAGTTGTTACTACTCAATATAACTGCTGAATACCTATTTTACATGGAAATTATCTGTATAAAAACTAGTTTTAAGCTTGTAAATCTGTATTATAAATTAATTTTACTTGTAAATATGTGCCTAAAATGTTGTAGAAACATTCCTTTTGTTTGTTGTTGATATCAGCAGGCTTTTGTCGAATAACTTTGGGAGTTTCATAATAACAAAACAGGTAATTTTTTTTATTTTTTTGCTACCAAATCTTAGTTCCAAACCTCAATTTTAAAGACTTAAGCTGCGGTTTCTAAACTCTATAAAGATGTGAAAAATCACCACTTTTATTTCACATAATTATCAAATATTGATTTCAAGATTTGACTTTACTTCAAGCTTCGTAAGGTATAGTCACTGCCCTTTTACATTTATACCAAAATAACGGGTGGGGCTGCATGCCGATCCACGCTTGGTGATTTAGCCTACACTCTCCCAAAGGCCTGGACCCTACTATGGGACATATATAAACTGCATTGTTATTATTCATTTTTATGACACAATATTCAGTCACAAATTCATAGACTAATGTTTGAATTACATCATGACTCTTTATTACAAAATATGTTGAGGCCTCTGTAGGCTTAAGACATTATTATTTCATCTGAATTTATCAGTAATTAATAGTTTTCCTGTGTAATATATTGTACTTCAAATTATTAATGAAATTACTTAAACAATGTTTTATAGTTTACTGACTCAGTTTATAACTGTAAATATTAAGAAAAAAATGTTCTGGTCACTGTTCCACTCCTAATAATTTATCTAGAGTCTAAATAGGTTAGTTGTTGTATAAATAAAGTGGCAATGTAATTTAATTTTCCTAAAATATTAATGTATATAGGAAGGAATGGAGTAGCTTGTTCAGTTGTACAGTTTTGGAGGATGTTGAGGTCATGTATATTTATTCAGATTTCCTGTGAAGACTTAAGAGTGTTTTACTACCAGTTTCTGAATTGCGATTTTCAGGAAGTGTTGTACTGACAGATTTCTTAAAACAAGACGGAGTGATACCCAAGTATCCATTTGGTGAAATTCTCAATTCAAAGACTGGGAGTTAATGTTAGATTTTTATTTTTGATTTGAAATCTTGTAAACTGTAGCAATAACTTAATTGTTGAATATACAAGGCACCCATATTGTTGTATCAATCATGCTAAGTTTGGATATAGACAAGACATACATTACAATAAGTATTGAGATTTCAAAATGATTAGGTTAGTTGCATTTGCCAAAATAAATTCTCCCATCACTGTTTTTGTGTTTCTTTTTCTGCATTGGTTGATGAGAAAAAGTCTGAGTGGGGGGTAGGAAAATATTTAATTCTATGATACATGTCCAGCCAAAATAGTAGCTATATTATTACACATTAACTTGATTTGCTCATCACTTAGGTACTCTGAACCTAGGATAGCATTACCAACAGCTATAGTTTCCCTCATTGTCTTTGCTTTGATCCAGATCCTACCATTCATTCCGGCTGCTATTTCAAATGGCCATTCATTCTTTATGGACTGTATTAGAGGGCAGTTCGGGTTCAAAATATTTCTTATCAAATTCAGTGAGCACTTGAACACAAATCCGTCACTTAGGACTCCTAATCGGCCTTTCTTCCCATGTGAGTCAACACAAATAAGTTCTGGCTCCATGTCTTTGCTCGCTACTAGCATTTTGGCGTAAACTACATCGCCGACGGCTACGTCAGGCCTGTTTTTCTTTGTGGCACCTTCGAAGGACAGGTAAGACAGTGAAGCCGAGCAGCTACCGCCAACGTCCACTCTGAAAATGTCTCCTGCCTTTTGAACAACTAGTCCGATCACATTCTCGCCTCTAGCGGGTACGTAGCGCTTCTGGTAGCTGTCTATCCAGTAAGTATTCGGGTTCCGCTTGCGTAGGACCCCAGCTTTCGTCATGAGCACTTTGTCCAGGTCCTTGCGAAGTCCAGGACCTAAGATAACCTTGTTTTTTTCACCGATTGATGTTATTTCATCACAGTAGTCGCCTGGAAGGACTACGTCCCCAATGGACACTTTCATGGTAGGGAGTTATCGAAGTTTCTTTGTAGATTTACTATAATTTTAAACTTTATAACCTCTAACCTTTTTAGTTACTACATTGTTTTGTCTAATTTTTGGTTTGATCACAGAGTAGAGGTATAGGTAGAGTAGTTAGTAGGAAAGGAACACGGATGTCAAAAAAAAGGAAGGATTCCTATTCCTTCCCTTCCTGTCATGTCACTGAAGTATTTTTACCCGACTACGGTAAAGTCAATAGAAACGATCTATGTATGCAGTATGATCAAGAGGAATCTATTATTATGTTATACAAACCTGAAAACCGTTTCTTTAGAATTAACGAACGATAGAAATTGATAGAATTTCTTCCAACACAGAAGCAAAATTCTGTAATTCGTTTACAAGCTGATCTCGTCTGTAAAAAAATATTCATTTATTGTTACTGTAGAAATGGTTTCGGATTTTACATTTTGATTGAATTGTATATGTATTTATACAGTTGTATTGATGCTTGAGCAATTTAGGTGTCAAAATTATTTTGACGAACGAGGTGTAAATCTATTAGTTTTATGGTTTGGATGAAAGTATATAGATATGTGGGTCATCATGAATCATGAATGGTTTTTTCGTTAGTCGGGTTACAGTTTTAAAAAGTTTATCTTTTGGGCACCATGCATTTTTTTTTTTTTAAACGTTTATTGGCTATTGGATACAGAGTCCTTAAGCCTAGCTTAATTATTATTAGGTACTAAGGATAGTTTACAATTTTCCTACTGAATTACATATAAATTTATACATATAATTAAAATAATTAGGATTACATAAAATATTTTCCAAGTTTTTAGGCACTTCAGTTTCACAAACACTTGCTAGTTCAGATACTAAAACTAAACGTTCGAGGTTGAATTTTTGACATTTCATTACGATATGTTCAAGGTCAGCGACCTCACTGGTACAAAATTCACATTTGTTGTTTGATTTAATCTTCAATCTTGCTAAATGAGCCGGGGTTCTGCAGTGACCAAATCTCAGACGGTTGATGGTAGTTATATAGTTCCTGTTATTAGCTTGCTGATGCTTATTATACCAAGGTCTTGGCGGCGGGATGATCTGTATTTTAGTATACCATTTCCCTTTCTCCAGACTTATAATCTTCCAGTATTCGTGCCATAACTCTTTTACATTTTCATTTAGCTTATGGTGGTAATCGGTGAAAGGGACGTTAACTAATGAAGAATGGTCCTCATCAAAGTCACCTCGAGCAGCTCTGTCTACTATTTCATTTCCTGTGATACCACTATGAGCGGGTACCCACTTAAATATGACGCATTTGCCTGTGTTTTAACATTTCTATCATAATCAAAATATCTAAAATTATGTAATTTACATAATATCTAAAATAACTGTTTTGTTGAGATAGTAAAAGTAAGGCACTTCTACTGTCAGAAACAATCAAACATTTTGAACTATTTACATTATTTACATGTTTAAGTGCACAATATATAGCATAACATTCTGCTGTGAATACACTACACTGGGGGTCTAATTTAAAACATTTGGTACATTTTTCTTGGGAATCATAAAAGGCTGAAGTTACTAGATCGGAACTCTTTGACCCATCAGTGTACAACTTATAAACACTACCTTGATCATTTAAGTATTGTGAAAATTCACATTGGTTGTTAACTCTTTTTAAGTCAACCTTAACAGTATCATTGACCAGGGTTTTATAATCAATATTTGACATTGGTAGGTTTGAACTATATACATTTTTACACAACTTTTTGACACTCAAAGTAACCTTTAACAATTGTGGAACTTGGTCCATAACCATTTCTTGGACATTTATATTATGTTTATTCAATATAAATTCAGCTAAATCACTAGAAGGTAAAATTCTGTTTAAAACAAACTTATTATCAGTAGCCAATAATTTAAGGCAGAATTTCTGAGCAATTTGAAGTCTCCTAAATTTCAAAGGCATAATGCATGCTTCAGATTCCATAGCATTGATAGGAGTTGAGCACATAGCTCCAGTAATTATTCTTAAAGCTTTATTTTGTATTACATCAAGCTTTCTTAAATAACTAATATTTGCATTCATATACGCTAAACAACTATAGTCAAAGTGACTTCTGACAATGCTTTTGTATAACATGGATAGTATTTTAGGGTCAGAACCCCAATGAACACCAGCAAGGCTTCGTAGAATATTTAAACCTTTGCATGCATTCTTTACAATATAATTAATATGAGTTTCAAAACTAAGTTTACAATCTAAATATATACCAAGAAATTTCTTTTCTTTTACCCAAGACAATGTATTATTATTGTATAATACAGAAGGAACATCTTTCATATCTAAAAATTTTTTTGTAAATATCATAGCTTTACTCTTATTGACATTAATATTTAAGTTTAAACTATCGTAAAACCTGTGGACCTGAGATAGTCCATCATTTAAATTATTTACAGCAATATTCAAATTTTTATTTACACTATATACAACTATATCGTCTGCAAATAACAGAAATTTCACAGAAGCATTATTTACAAAAGAATTTATTTGTGAAGTATATAGGCTGTAAAGCAAAGGAGATATTATAGATCCCTGCATGGTGCCTTTATAAACATGTTGTGGTCCATGTAAAATATTATTGAATTTGACATACATTGTTCTGTCATATAAAAAGTTAAAAATCCATTTGCAGACTTTGCCAGGCACACCAACATCTCTGAGAATCTGTACGAGTATGGTTGGATTAACATTATCAAATGCACCACTTACATCAAGAAAAGCACAAGCTGTATACGAGTGACTGTGAAAAGAGTTCTTAATGTCAATAATAAGAGAAGTGAAATTCTCTGAAGCACTTTTACCTCTGCGGAAACCAAACTGTTGCTCAGGTAAAATTTTATTTCTTTCAGTATAGCATTCTAGTCTCAACTTAAGCATACATTCAAATAATTTACCTACACAAGATGACAGAGATATTGGTCTGTAAGAGTTACAATCATTTTCAGGTTTTTCAGGTTTTAAAATTGGTATAACACATTGTGTTTTCCAGGTTTCTGGAATGAGATCCTGACTCCATAATAAATTATAAATGTTTAAAAGCATGTTTTGAGCTTTAGGATGAAGGTTACTTATTAATTTATAGGGTATGTCATCAAGACCTGGACTAGTATCTTTCCTAGACTTTAAAGCTACATTCAATTCAGAAAGTGTAAATGGTTCAGAGAGAAAGCTACTTTCAATATTACCAATTGTATCAAAGATGTTTTTTAACCTTGTTGTGTCTATCTCTTTTTCAGGTGGGGAAGGTGGAGCATATTTATTCAAAAAGGAAGGAATCCATTCATCATTTCTGGATGATTTACGACAGGTAACTCTTTTGAATTTGCGTATATAATTCCAAATTATGCTTACTGGTGTATATCTATTAAAAGACTCAGATAATTTTCTCCATCCATCCTTCTTTTTTTCAGACACTATTTTCTTTTTAATTGCATCAGTTTTTTTATATTGTATGAAATTATCAATTGTGGGATAAAGCCGGTAGTGATGTAATGATTCTTTACTATTTTTAACTGCGGCAGTACAGTCACTATCCCACCAAGGTACCGGTTTTCTTAATTTAGTAGGATTTATCCTACCTTTAAATTTGGGGATGCATTCATTTCTAATGGTATCTAATTTGTTACAAAAATTATTGTACATAACAAGTGGATCATGAGAATCTAAAACTATATTATCAAATTTTGTTTCACTTTCAGATAAATATTTGGACCAGTCAGCTCTACCATAAATGAAACGATCAGATGGAGATGCTACCTCAAATTTTTCAACAGAAGTTTGAATATTAATTATAGTTGGAAAGTGATAACTGCCCATGGGATCGTCATGCACCCTCCAGTCACATAAAGGAGCCACATGAGGACTAACACACGATATGTCAATAGCTGATTGATTGTGATGAATAGTACCAACTGTAGTTGGAAAGCCTGTGTTTAATATGCAAAGATCACACTCATCTATTAAGTTGAAAATGTCATTACCTCGAGAATTACTGGAGACACAACCAAAAGCAACATGATGTGCATTTAAGTCACCTGAAAGCATAATTGGTTTAGGCAAACTATCAAGTATTTGCTTTAATCTCCTACACTTGAAACGCCCACCTCTTGGAGGACTATAGGCACATACAATAGATAAATTACCAGTTCTAGTTTTTAAATTAATAGCAGCTGTTTGTAAAAAATCATAGTAAGGAGTATTAATTTTGGTATATTTAAATGAGTTTTTTATTAAAATCGCTACACCTCCATAGACATTAGGTCCATTTTGTAAAATTGCATGGTAACCAGATATATAAAAATTACTTGTTTGTTTTAACCAAGTTTCATTTAATAAGCAAATATCTATGTCATTTTCTGATAAAAAATTTATAAGCAATGGCTTCTTGTTATTAACACTCTGTATGTTAAACTGTGCTATGGTAAGAAAAGATTTATTATTCTGGATATTCTGAATTGAATGTGAACTATTATCCATAATTAAATTAAGTTCTTCAGGAATACATCTTTTATTCTACCCATGGTAATGGAGTCATTCGAGTTAGCCAAGGAAACCAAGGACTTTACAATAGCATTTAAAATTATTTCATAAGAAGCAATTGATTCGATATCGAATTTTTTGCTAGCAACATCAACTTTCTCAACATTAGGGGTGCTTACATTTTCTTTGGGAGTAATTTTTGGTGACATGTTTTTTGTTCTTAAAGGTGGGAAATCCACCCTACTTACCACAGAGGCAAATGACCGATTTTGGTTCAATATTTTGCTGCGTTTCTCTTCCATTTTTTGTTTTTTTATTGGGCAATCTCTGGATATGGCAAGGTGATCTTTGCCACAGTTAATGCATGTAATTTGGTCCGTCATACATTCTTTGTATAAGTGCTGACCAGCACAAGATGAGCACATCTGTTCACTTCTGCAGTGTTTTGCGCTGTGGTTGAACTTAAAGCACCTGTAGCATTGCACAAGTGGTGGTACATATGTGAAGACTGGATACCTGAAAAGCTTCAGGTACACATATTGAGGAAGCGTTGTGGTCGAAAAGGTGATTGTCACTGTGGTCATTGGCTGTAGCTTTTTCTCAGCATCTCGTTTCATGAAGCGTTTCACCGATATTATTTCTGCATCGCAAGAAAGGCTCTTGTAGATATCCTCATTCGAAATGTCTACTGGTACATGTTTGATTATTCCCACTCTCTCCACTAAGTGGGCAGGGATGAAGGCGCGGAGCTTGTGATAATTCAGAAATTTTTCCTGCTTTAAAAATCCATTAGCTGCTGCAGCTTTTGTGAATGATACTCCAATTTTATACGCATTGATCCTGATGACTCCTGTAATACCCTTTACATTGTCCATGAACAATTGCGTCAGTTTAAGAGGGTTTCTGTTCCCTAACTTGTCTCGATCTTTGGACTCAACATAGACTGTGTAGTCGCTGGAGTTATTTTCAAGGAATAACCTTGTGTAATTCGTTTTGAAGTACATGTTGTACAAACCATCCTTTGTTGGTACGGTTTCCTCGAAACGCCGCTTGCGCTCGGAGGGATCCTCCTCCCCGTCACTTTGGACCCCCATCCTTTCTCGACAAGTTTTTAATTATTTACTGTCGAAATGAGTTATTAAATGCCGAATAACTTAAATTTTATTGGTAAGAAAATTTAAATCGACCGCTCAAATTGACTTCCCGCCAAAAAGTCCCGGCACCATGCATTTTTTTTTTTTTTTAATAAAGGGTTTTACGGCCCTGGATCCGTGTCCTTTTGAGCCTTGAGTATTGTATTAGTTTTTTATAGTATTAGTTATCAGATAAGAGCACTTATCACTTCCGTATCACTTCACTATAATGTTCAGTTTTTCCAGTCACTTTAAATTTTTATTCCACTGTTCATAATGAATTTATATAAGGGGGCGAAAAAGGTAGGATTGCTAAGTAGATTTGGAAGAAGAGTTGGTGTAGGGACACCCGTTTCGCAGCTGATTGTGTCAAGTTCCGTGATAAGTATTAATCTGTGCAATTTAAATTCTTGACAGTTGAGCACGAGATGGTTTAGGTCGGCGTTTTCAGTTCCACAGTAAATGCAGTTCGAATCTTGGGCTAGGCTGAGTCTATAAAGGTGAGCTTGAGTTTGGCAGTGGCCGAATCTCATTCTGTTTAGGGTGGTTATGTATTTCCGGCAGTTTATGTCTTTTTTCCGATGGTACCAAGGTTGGGCGGGCGGGCTTCCTTGGATGTCTCTATACCAGCTTCCTTTCTCTTTACTGATCTCATTCCAGTAGTTGCACCATATTGCTTTCAGATTCTCATTCAGATGAACATGGAGATCAGTAAATGGCAATTTGAGGTCTGTAGAGTGATCCTCGTCAGGGTCCAGATTTGCAGCTCGATCGACGACTTCATTTCCAGTGATACCCCGGTGAGCAGGTACCCACATTAACTTAACTACCTTACCACTAACTAACAAACTATTTAACAAATTCTTTATATTATAGATGAGATAATTTACATTATAACGAAGGCAGTTACCTTCTAAAGCTAATAATACACTGAGTGAGTCAGTAAATATAATTATATTACAAGTATCAATATTTTGAACGTAAATTAAAGCTTGATGGATAGCATAAGCTTCGGCGGTAAAAATGCTACATCTAGTGTCAATTTTAAAACATTTAGTTTTCTTTAACTGAGGGTCAAAAAATGCTGAGTTTACCCTATCAACTGTTTTAGAGCCATCAGTATAGATGGAATACAGATGATTATTTTCCAGGAAAGCAAGTAAATCTTGTTGGTTCGTAATGCATGGTTTATGTACAAAATTATTTTTCAATAGAATATCGAGATCCATCCTATAGAGGGGCCACAAATTATCCTGATGCAAATTTTTTGTTAAATCATTCAAATGTAAAACTATTCTTAATAAGGTTGGTATGTTACCATTTAATATCTGATTAAAATTTGCATAAGGAGCCACTGAATTGCCCAATTCAGTGGCATGCATTGGTAAAATGTGATCTAAGACAACTCTATTATTTTTAGTTAACATTTTCAAACAGAACCTTTCAGCTAGCTGTAGACGTCTAAGATGTAAAGGGGGAATGCAAGCCTCACATTGCATTGCATTAATTGGAGTAGAGCACATAGCCCCTGTAATAATTCTCAAAGCTTTATTCTGAATAACTTCTAATTTCTTCAGCAAAGCAAGGCTTGCCCCCATATAAGCAATTGAGCTATAATCGAAATGGCTGCGCATAATGCTCTTATATAACAAAGATAATATTTTTGGGTCAGACCCCCAATGTACTCCTGCCAGAGACCGAAGTATATTAAGGGCTTTGGAGGCGTTTTTGATGATATAATTTATGTGAGATTCAAATGTTAGCCTATGATCCAGCAATATACCAAGAAACTTCTTTTCTTTCAACCAAGGTATAGGGAGATTATTGTATTCTACCAAACTATTACAAGGAGAAAGCCTTTTGGAGAAAAGCATAGCTCCACTCTTTAATGGATTTATAACCAATTTGAGCTTATTAAAATAATAATTATGCACTTGAGAGAGGGCTAAATTTAAATTATTTACAGCTATATTTACATCCTTATGTACAGAGTATATTAACAAATCATCTGCATACTGCAGGAATTGAACTCCAGTCTGGGTCAGATATTTATTTATCTGAGATGTATAAATATTGTACAATAAAGGGGATATGGTTGCTCCTTGCATAGTACCTTTAAAAACTTGTCCTGGTCCGTGTAGTATGTTGTTAAATTTAACATACATAGTCCTATCATAAAGAAAATGAAATATCCATTTACAGACATGTCCTGGCATACCAATCTCTGATAAAATTCCTGCCAATACAGATGGATCAACATTATCAAAAGCTCCCTGTACCTACATCAAGAAATGCACATACGGTGGCTGATTGGCTGTGAAAGGAATTCCTGATGTCAGAGATGAGTGAAGTAAAGCTCTCTGTAGCACTACGACCCTTCCTGAAGCCGAATTGCTGCTCTGGTAAGATTTTATTCTGCTCTACGTAATGGTCTAATCTGGTTTTAAGCATAAACTCAAACAATTTACCTACACATGAGGATAAAGAAATTGGTCTATATGAATTAAAGTCATCACTAGACTTGTCTGGTTTCAATATAGGAATAACGCATTGTGTTTTCCAAGCTTCAGGAATGGACTGAGTCATCCACAATACATTGTACATTTCCAATAACGATTTTTGGGCATCAACATGCATGTTCCTAATAAGCTTGTAAGGAATGTCATCTAATCCTGGGGTTGTATCTTTTCTATATTTGATAGCAAATGTGAATTCTGCAAAGGAAAATGGTTCTGAAAGATGAGCACAATTACTATTCCCTGTGTTATTAAAGATTTCATTTAATGAGTTTATGTCTATGTTTTTTTCAGGAGGAGACGGTGGAGCATATTTATCAATGAAGGCTGGAATCCATTCGTCGTTTTTGGGCATTTTGGGTAATGTTACACGTTTGAATCTTTTGATGTAATTCCAAATAGTGCTTATAGGTGTATACCTGTTAAAAGATTCAACTAATTTAGTCCATCCGTATTTCTTCTTTTCTTTTAATAATCTTTTTTTAAAAGCATTTAATTTTTTATATTCAATGTAACTCGACATATTACCATTACTTCTATACATATTTAGAGCTTCTTTACTTTTATTAACAGCATCTGAGCATTCATTGTCCCACCAAGGAACAGGCTTTTTAATGACAATGCTATTAGTTTTCCTTAGCTTTGGAATAGTGACATCTTTAATCTGATTAAGTTCTTCGCAAAAATCATTGTAAGTTTTGACTGGGTTACTACTGTCTATATTAAATTGCCCTAATATTCTCTCTGTTTCAGATGCATAAGCCTGCCAATCTGCTTTATTATAAAGATATCGATCAGCGGAATTACCAATATCGTATTTATGAATTGTGGTGTGAATTGTTATAACTGTTGGAAAATGATAGCTGCCCATCGCATCATCATGAACTGTCCACTCGCAAAGAGGAGCAACAGAAGGACTGACAGAAGAAATATCAATTGCAGAAGGCATTTTAGAAGGACTACCTACAGTGGTAGGAAAACCAGTGTTTAATATACATAGATCATACTCATCGAGTGTGTTATAGATCTCATTACCGCGAGAGTTAGACCTCAAACACCCAAAAGCGACGTGATGGGCGTTGAGATCGCCCGAAAAAAGCATTGGTTTCGGTAACATATTCAAAATCTGTTTGAGTCTTCTGCACTGAAATCTACGGTTATCATTAGGAGGCGGTATATAACTACAGAGAATTGATAAATTACCAGCATTGGTTTGTAAGATTATTGCAGCAGAATGCATAAAATTGTAAAAAGGAACAGAGACAGTAGAGAATTTCAAATTGGATTTAACTAAAATTGCTACACCTCCTCGTCCATCTTTCCCGTCTTGTCGAATTATATTGTAATTAGGAATATTAAAAGTGCTATTGTTCCTAAGCCAAGTCTCATTTAAAAGACAAACGTCTACATCATTATTTAATAAAAATGAAATTAATAATGGCTTCTTGTTAATAACTCCTTCTACATTAAACTGTACTATTGTAATAAATGATTTATCCATTATTCTGTAGTGATTTAATCAACACTTCCTGCACAATGGAAGCATTGATTTTGGGCAAATTACCATTCGCCAATGTTACCAAAGCTCCTACCAAACCATTTAAGATGAAGTCGCTCTTGACTATTTCTTTGACTAAATTTGAATTTGAGATCACAAGTTGTGGAGGTTCTGTTACTATGGGTTTTGTGGGAGCCCTAGCAATCATTGGCGAAGGCTTGGCTTTCAGTGGAGGGAAGTTCGAGTTGTAGTTTTTGACAATATTGTCTTGTTTTTTGGCTGAAGCAGCAATTTTTGCATAGTTAGTCCTATTAACATGTTCTTCTAACTTGTTTTTTTTAACTGGACAGTCTCTGGAAATTGCCAAGTGAGGCCCTTGGCAGTTGATACATTTCAATTCATCCTCTTTGTCGCATTTTGTGAAGTGGTGCTCACCAGAGCAGATAGAGCACTTCTGCAGTCCTTTACAGAACTTCGCTCCATGGTTAAATCTGAAGCACTTAAAGCACTGCAGAAGTGGTGCTCTGTACTCATTGACCTTAAATCTATACAGATCTAGGTATACATACTCCGGTAGTGTCTGTGACAAGAAAGTCACAGACACTGAACTGTACGGAACAATTTCTCCGTTGACCTTGCGGGTAAAGCGCCTTACGCCTACAATTTCAAATTCTGCTGCAAGTTTCTTAAACAGTTCTTCATTCGTGATACTTGTTGGAACGAAGCGAAGGACCCCAATAGTCTCTACAGACCTCGCGGGAATATAGGCTCTAAAGCCCTGTTTCTTCAGCAGTTCGTCATTCGTCAGGAAGTTGTTCGCATTGGAAGCTTGTCCAAAGCACACACCAATTTTATTAGCATTGATGCGCTTGATGCCCACCACGCCCTTGACGTCATTTTTGAAGATCGTGTTTAGCTGGTCAGGGTTTTTATTACCAATTCTGCCATTTTCGGATTCAACAAAGACAATGAATTCATCGCTCACCAAATTTTCCGCGTACAGCCGCCTGTAACCTGGTTTCAGATATGGCTTGAATCCATCATCCTGCTGCTGCTCGCCGTGATGTTCGCGTCCATGGTCCTCAGTTCGCCCCCTCTTTAATTTGGGAGGAGGTTCATCCTCGGAAAGCCCAGGGGGCTTTGCCCCCGGGCGATCTTTCATCTCGCCGAACCTAACGACGATGTTTTAAATACTTTTAGCGTAAGTTTATCGAGTTTTAACAATTTTCAGAAATATTTTTGCAAAAATTTTCAAAAAACGCGCCTATCCTCTTCAAAAGCCCGCCAAAAAAAAAAAAAAAAACGGCACCATGCATCCCATAAGTCCACAGAGTAATATTACGGAGGTCGGAATAAGAAGGTGCATTCAGATATAGATACTTGTACTTCACATGCCGCGCGTCCGCTCCACGCATATCTCCACTACATGTAGGTCATTACTTGTATCACTTGGAATATAAACATGCCATTTTATGACTTTTATTTTTATTTTTGATTTGAATGAAAATGAAATAGGTACTTATGTATTGAAGCTACGTCGCTTGCGGCCTATTGCGACATGGGGGGGTTTGTCCTACATCCATCCATACCCATATATAGCATCCTACCCTGACATTCTGCGACCTTGATTACGAGGCATGCAAGTAATGCGGTTGTTGCCACAGGTTGTTGCGGACGCGCGGTTTGTCGAGTAAAGTAAACACCTCTAAATGTAAATTCTGTAGCATAAATTAAAAAATAAACTGTCACAACAAATGTAAATTCTGTATTTTTAATTAGGCGAACAAAACTGACAGCTGTATTCGACCTCTTTTTTTTTAATGTTGCAAGCATACAGCATAGTGTTGTATTATAGCTCACTGATAAGATCTAATTGTATCGGTAATATATGGATCTTTGATTCAATTTTACATATAGGTTTAAATAGGTGGTTAATCAATTTATCAATAAATGGTTAATAAATATGTAACTAAATAATAGTGTTCTCTTGGTACCCGTAAAAAAACCACCCTTTATGTGCTGTACTTAGCGCCGCGAGCGCGGCGCAGAGCCCATTAGCGCGTCAGCGCTTCGTCGGCGTCATTCGACTCCCTTCTTCAGCAAACAAGAACAACACCAGTTGTTCTTGTTTGCTGTTGAGTTTTTGTTGTTATCTGTTTTCTGTTAAGTTTTTGTTGTTATCTTTCCTGATTTCTGTTAAGTGTTGGTTGTTTTTAAAATAACATGGATACTGCTCAGCCGAGCACCTCAGGTGCAAGTATGTCTCCTAGGAAAAGGAGACGTACCTCTTCATTGAGTGCCACGGAGAAAACAATGGTGCAAAACGTACTTAAATATGTATTCAGCGAAGAGGAATCTAAATTGAATAAACAGTTGTGTGAGAAACCTAACAAGCGCCAATGTGCAATGAAAACGGCAGATATTTTGGGAATCGGAACTACCACAGTTTATAAAGTTCTCAAAGACATAAAAGTGAACAACACACCCACTCCACCTAAAAGATGTGGTCCAAAGTTAACTTTCAAAGATAAATTTGATGAATTTACTTTTTCTGCCATCCGGCGCAAAGTGCACAGTTTTTTTTATAAGAAAGAAGCTCCCACAATAGTTAAGGTTAGTATTTTTGTTATTTTTAATAAGTAATTTATACTAAACAGACTACTAAATAGATATAAATAATCAGGAGAACGATGAACTGAACCATCATCTCGGTGGACAAGTGGTATGAAAATTTATACGTAGTTATCTGTGTTTTAGCGGTCAATTAAATTACTGTGTAAACTCATATCTGACATGTTCAATTAGATAACATCATTTAAGGATCCATAGCGTAGGAAAATGCTATAAGTAGTAGAATGTATGTGCCTGTATGTAAATGTTATGTTATCATTACTGGCCCGCTGGCTAGCAAAAAGCAGCTTCGACGCGAGTTAGCCTTTTGATTACTAATGATACTTATAATGCTCACAACAACGCTCTCGGACATAGTGTAGATAGATAGATAAAATGAATATTCTTTATGGTACACAGAAATTACAGTAACAGAAATTATATAAAAAATATAGTACAAATGGCGGCCTAACAACTAAGTAAACAAAATTACATTAGACGTGCTAAATTTCCAGGACGCTTTTGTAATAATCTCAATTTTTAATAATTTATTGTTACGGTTTTCATGCTAACGCTCGGTGGTTAGATGACTGTTAACTAGATTTATTTAACGAGGCAATTAATTTCTTCTTTTCAGATCACAGACGCTGTGAATGAAGACCCTGACCTACCCAATCTTTCAAGGGCCACCATGAGGCTGGTTCTCAAAAACATAAACTTTAAATATGCGAATCGCAAACGATCCAGCTCCTTAATCGACCGGCAGGACATTATTTTGTGGCGCAAGCGATATTTAATGGCAATTAAAGAATATCGCAGACAAGGAAAAATTATTTATTACCAAGATGAGACATGGGTTAACGAAGGTAAATTTACTACCTTATAATTTTGTCAGGAGCTATGTATTACTTTCTTTAATTTACTTCCGCAAATTTACTCAGTAGATTTACAGAAGTATACTTATTTTTAGAAATAAATATTTTGTATTTTATTTTAAAGGACACACTTCACAAAAAACTTGGATTGACACGAAAATTAATACGCCGCGACAAGCCTTCCTCGAAGGTGTAACAACGGGTCTCAAAGCACCTACGGGAAAAGCCCACATTGGAAGTGAGGAAGGATTTTTAGATGGGGGTCTGTTGATGTTCGAGTCTAAAACAGATTCAAGCGACTATCATAATGAAATGAACGCACAACATTTTGAGGAGTGGTTACAGGTCATTTTAACTACGTTAAAAAGAGATTCAATTTTAGTATTGGATAATGCTCCTTACCACTCCCGTAAGGTAGAAAAGACCCCTACAATGTCGTGGCGTAAAAACCAAATACAAAACTGGCTGAAGTCCAAAAATGTAAATTTTGAGGACAGTATGATTAAGGCAGAATTGCTAGAAATTGTAAAGAAAGAAAAACCTAATTATCAGAAATATGTAGTTGATGAGCTTGCTGCAGAATACGGTGTCACCATCTTAAGACTACCCCCTTACCACTGTGAATTAAACCCAATAGAATTGGTATAGGCACAAGTAAAGGGGTAGGTATGTCACAAAAAATAATAAAAGCTACAAAATGGCTGAAATTAAACAGCTGTTTAATGATGGGCTAAAGGTAGTGACACCGCAACGGTGGTCAAGTTGTATTGACCATGTTATAAAAGAAGAGGACAGAATGATGGAACTTGACCACCTCATTGATAATATGACGGAACAATTTATTATAAATTTATCTGATTCAGATTCAGACTCTGAAAGTGAATTATCAGAAATAAATAGTGAATAAGAATATTTATTTTTATTTCATCATCAACCTATTACGTCCCCACCGAAGGCACAGGTCTCTTCCGTAGGGAAGTTATCGGCCACACTCCACCACGTGGGCCAAGTCCGGATTGGTGGAGACTTGTAAGACTAGTGGCTGGTCTTACTGTCAGAAGGTTCCAAGCCGCCCTAAGGCATCTGACTTGGCTCACCGAGTGCGATCCATCGACGGCAGCCGCCACCAAAAACTGCTTTACGTGCCTTGCGAAGCACGGAACCGCTCGGGAAAAGCCACAAGAGTTAGTCGTAGACGGTCATTCATCCATGCACTGAGTGCGCCCTATGTTGCATAGCCTTGGTGATTGTTTAAGATCACTCGGGCAGCAGCCGGGGCTACGAGCGATACTTTCATTTACAATATTTCTTTATAGCATCCTAACCTTTCAATACTCTTATCACTTTGGCTACAACACTATTTTTAAATTACAATAAAATGGCAACCCTCCAAATGTCACTTTTGTTCGCCTAATTAAAAATCAGGGTATAGCATAAATTAAAAAATAAACTGTCACAACAAAACGAAACGAACTGTCAAGTCAACTTTGTCTTGATCACAGAACAATTAAAGTCTTGATCAACTCTCAACTGACTGACCGACTCTCCAATATAGTCCAATCTTTTTAACTGTGTCTCCAAGTCCCCTCTCTTCATCCACACGTGCTTTGTTTTGATGGTTTTGATTTCGCGTGCACACACAGTGCGATTTTAAGCTAAGTCCACAGAGAATATAATCACGCTAAGTCTAGCTTAGAAAAAATCTTTAAAATGCCAGCAACGATACAAAACGATCTATTAGTTTACAAAGGCAGTAATTTCTTCCGGCAAAGGCTCCTCCTATCGACTTTGAGTGGGCGAACTATCAAGATAGATGAAATCCGAAGCTCTCATGACGATCCTGGCCTGAAGGAGTACGAAGTGAACTTAATACGGCTGCTGGATAAAGTGACAAATGGCACAAGGGTTGAGCTAAGTGAGACTGGCACCTCGCTTTACTTCCAGCCAGGAATTTTGATCGGCGGACAAATCAGCCACGACTGCTGCCCACAAAGGGGTATAGGTTAGTCTCTAATATTTTGCTATTATATCACTGTGAAACTTTACATAGAAAGAAAGTTGTACCGAAGTGGTATTCAAATCCTTGCCTCTGTCATTATGATAGAGGCAGGGATATGAATACCTGTTACCAATTTAAAATCAACTGTTCATGGTGGGCCGATAGGCATCATTAGGTTGCAACTGGACAAAATAAATTGGTATCTGTTTAGTATTTTCTAAGGTTAACACGAGCAGTAGACATAATTAAAACTGTTTTTATACGGATTTATGCTCATTTATTACATTTTTTACAATTTTCCAACGTTTCGGCACTTTTTCAGGTGCCGTGACCAGTAATCCAGGACCACGGCACCTGAAAAAGTGCCGAAACGTTAAAAAATTGAAAAAATGTAATAAACGAGCATAAATCCATATAAAAACAGTTTTAATTATGTTATCTGTTTAGTTAAAAAAAAAAAAAGTCGCAGCATAAGTAGGTAAAAATATTGGTAATGGTTGCAGAAAAAATTTAAATAAAAACAAACAATGTAAGGGTATATAAACAGCACTTGCCACGATCCTGACAGATCTGTTTCGCTTCATCAAATAAATAAAATAATTATGTGATGTGGAACTGCATAAACCTAATTACATCTTTATGGCTGTCCTTAACCTTCACAGTGCAACTTGCTTTTTCTTATAGCGCCATCACCTAGCGTGATCACAGTGCTTAAGGGTTCTCACCCTTAACCACTGTGTAACTTCTGTGGAGGAGTCAGCTTTTGACACTAGAAGATGAAGTATAGAAATGTTTGATCTTCCCCAGGCTACTACCTAGAGGTCCTGCTAGCACTAGGCCTGTTCTGCAAGGAGCCTCTGAATTGCGTTCTACGAGGCGTAACACACAGCGAGCTCGACGTCTCAGTGGACAAGATCAAGGCTGCTGCATTGCCGGTGCTGCTTAAGTTTATCCTGGTTGATGATGGACTGGAGCTGAAGGTTGTGAGGAGAGGTGAGGCTAGTTGACTCAAGAGCTTGTTTTATTGTTATTGAACTACAATTCATTGTTTACTATGACAATTAATAAGAAGGAAGTTTGCTATGTAATGTATATTGAATTGTCATAAGTAGGTCCCTGGTTGCGACTGTGTAATTCTTTAAACTGTAAACACAAGTTCTTTGATTTTGTTTCTCTGAGTATCCCTTTAAGATAGGGTCTGAATAGGCATTGGTTATGAAACATAGTAGGGTTAATGTTTTAAATGATTTTAAATATACACTAATGGCCTGTGATTACACTAGAATAAGAGATAAAAATTTTGTACTTTTCAGTACAAAATATCTGCAGTCTAATATAAAAACCGATAAATATTATAATTGTGTAAAACTGATGTTCGAATTGAATTGTTTTCTAATGGGAACATATAACGGATGGCAGAGTGATTATTTCAAAAGCGAGATTAGAATCAAGATATTAAAATATTTTTCTTATCTGAAGACCTTTTTTAAAATGATTGTACTTTGAATTTTCAACATTCATCAAAAGGTCATGGAATATTCAGGAAACCTTAAGTGGTCCCTACATGATCATGCGGCATGACATGCGCTACGTGGTGTCATGCATGCATGATCGTTTAGATGTGAATGACATGCGAGTTACGTGCTGGCAGTTGATTGAAATGATTGAGCGCATGTCATGCCGCATGATAGTGTAGGGACCACTTTAGTGTCGCAGGTGTTCAACCTCAGCACTTGAAATTGTGCAGCACGCGTGGTAATTAAGCCCATACACTCTCTCTCTCTGAGAGAAGTCCTGTGTCCATTTTTTATGGGAGAAACCAGAATTAAATTTTTTTTTCTGGTTTTTCTATTTGGTATGTATTGCGTATTGCGCAGTTTATTTTTGCGTTTGTGTCGGCCGACTGCTCTTTTGATTTAAGTATTTAAGTTGTGGAAATCTATGCGAAGAGTATACCTCGTTATACAAGTCATCCGTTTAATTACCAATGTAAATTTGTTACACTGGTTGGTTTTACTAATAAAGAAAATAAAATAAAATACATAAAAAAAACACTACGCGCGCGGCGCCTGTATTTTCTCTCATTATAAATCATCTTCAAACAATAGAAGTGGTCCATCAGCTCAGTTAGAAGAGCGCTGGCACGGATAGCCAGAGGTCGCCGGTTCGAATCCCGGCATGGGTGGAATTTTTAGCCTCTAAATAGGTTTTCAAAATTGTCCTAGCACGGGTTAGTGCATTAAAAAGAATATAATAGAAGTGGTCTTATATCCCAACCTGAACTCCAACACAGGCGCGCCTCCGTTGGGCGGCGGCGAGGTGGTGTTCCGCTGCCCGGTGCGGCGGCAGCTGCGGCCGCTGCAGTGCAGCAAGTGGGGGCTGGTCAAGCGCGTGCGCGGCGTCGTTTACGCGCTGCGAGTGTCCCCCACCATGGCTAACCGAGTCGTGGAGGCTGCCAAGGGGGTGAGAACCAACATATTGTTACGGGCTAGGGTTCTGGATTCGGATGTAAAACGCCAATGACAACTTCTTAGGATTTATTTACGCAGGGTCTGGTCTGCAGGTCTTCACGACACGAAGTCCACACGTAGATTCCAATCAAAGTCCAATAGTATCGCTGAGGTCGTAGGTTATCGCTCGTATCGCAGGTATGTTCGCTCGAAGTTCACTCTTCGCTATTCCAAGCGGAACTGACAGCGCGTTTTTTTTTTAACCCTATAAAGGGCACCCTCCGGAGGACACGGGGGAGGGAGGTGGTGAATGCTCATGCATAACAGCACGGACCCGGCCGTGCTGCCAATGTGGGACTCACAAGAAGTGCGCCTACCCACTAAACACCACCTTGGGACTGGTTTTGGTCCTAAAGACCCCTAAACCCACATCGGGAGCGACCCCCCTCGAGGCCGAGGAGGGCGCACAGGCCGAGGAGGGCGCAAATGACAGCGCGCCGCGGCGGCCGCTATTTATATCCGCCGGCAATAATTCTAGAACATTCCCATACCTACGTACCTACACTCGGTACACGCGGCAACGTCGCTCGAACAGTAACCCATTCAAAGAGTTTTGAAACTTACGCTAGTGGACATACGAGTCATTATTGCTTGCAGCGTTTATTGTTTACTAAAGCGCAGCGTGCGGCGAATATTCGATAGGCTTCTAGAAGGCTCTATTCTAGATGGTTCGGGATAGGACCGCGACAATATTTAGTCAATTATATTCTTTTCATTGCACTAACCCATGCTAACCCATCAATATTTACACGCTCTCTAAATAATAATTACCATACCTTTTGGGATGAGGCGTTGTTTACTGTAATACAGGGAATAAGAGATAGATAGATAGAGAACACTTTATTGTACATAAAAATGGAAATTACACAGATATTTCTTAACCTAAGACAGCCGTACAGACGGCGGCCTTATCACTAAAAGTGATCTCTTCCAGACAACCTTCGGATGAACTGGACTAATACATTAGAGAAGGAAGTAGATGTACAAAAAAAACATAGAAAACATTAATTTCAGAGGTTCCAAATACATGCCTCAATAACAGTGTGAATAAATAAAATTATCAACACATACATACAAATAATTTACATAAATAAAAATAAAAAATGAATATTATACATAAATAATTAACAAAATATACACATTTAAAGGACATAAGTAGAACACAACAACAGCAGGACAATATTACAAAATTAAATAATAACAGTATTACAGTGTAGTAGTGAGATAGAACTCCTTTACCATAGCCTTAAAAATGGGAAGGGATTTGGCTTTCCGCACCTCCACCGGTAAGGCATTCCATAATCGGACTGCCTGCACGGTGAAGGAACAACCGTAGATAGTGGTGTGATGGGATGGGATTTTTAGGAGCAGGTTTTGGGAAGAGCGAAGAGTAAGGATATGAGAGGAATAAAGAAACTCGAAGCTTGCTCAGTAGCAGATGCTGTATGGTTTTGTGCTATTGAACGTATCAGTCCTGTGTAACTTAGCCCTATTTTGTATTCTTTGGTCAATAAAAATATTCTTATTATTATCTGTACTAGTACCAAATAAAGATTTTCTACTTCTACTTCTAAGGACAATTTTTAAAAACCTATTTAAAGGCTAAAAATTCCATCCATGCCGGGACTCGAACCAGACCTCTGGCTAACCGTGCCAGCGCTCTCCCAACTGAGCCAACGGGTGACTACCGGCATCAGTGAAATTTCGAACCTCTTTACAATACTCTGTGTATTACGTACAGGCAGCGACAGCTGGCTGAAGTAATTCGAGTAATTGACGGTTTCGAGTCCCGGCATGGGTGGAATTTTAAGCCACTAAATAGGTTTTTAAATATTTAGTTAAGTAATATCAGTAAAAAACCTATTTAGAGGCTAAAAATTCAACCCATGCCGGGATTCGAACCCGCGACCTCTGGCTATCCGTGCCAGCGCTCTTTCCAACTGAGCTAATGGGCGGCTCACCGGTATCAGTGAAATCTCGAACCTCTTTACAATATTCTCTGTATTACGTACAGGTAACATACGTTCAATTTTAAATAGTTTTTTTAAAATTGTTCTTGGCACGGGTTAGTTCATTAAAAATAATATAATATCAGTAAAGTAATATTATTATTATTAAACATTCACATGAATGGTGTTATTAGCAAACTTGTTGGGACTGCCTGTAAGTGAGGTAACACTTAGCTATAGTTATGGTCAGTTGTGAATGTATTGGTCTATATCTTGTTGGTAGTACTAATAAATAAATAAATAAATAAATAAATAAATAAATAAATAAATAAATAAATAAATAAATAAATAAATAAATAAATAAATAAATAAATAAATAAATAAATAAATAAATAAATAAATAAATAAATAAATAAATAAATAAATAAATAAATAAATAAATAAATAAATAAATAAATAAATAAATAAATAAATAAATAAATAAATAAATAAATAAATAAATAAATAAATAAATAAATAAATAAATAAATAAATGAACGAACGAACGAACGAACGAACGAACGAACGAACGAACGAACGAACGAACGAACGAACGAACGAACGAACGAACGAACGAACGAACGAACGAACGAACGAACGAACGAACGAACGAACGAACGAACGAACGAACGAACGAACGAACGAACGAACGAACGAACGAACGAACGAACGAACGAACGAACGAACGAACGAACGAACGAACGAACGAACGAACGAACGAACGAACGAATGAATGTATAAATAAATAAAATATGCTCACTACCTGCAACTGGACAAGACGAAGATTCGGGAGATATCAAAAACGAGGGTCGATAAAGACTCGCGCCTTTCCGCTCTTATCCGCTGCGTGAGCGCAGCATGGGGCTACGCATGTTTAGAGAATAGCTTTGTAGTTTGTCAGGCGAGCATGTAAGTAAATAGACCTGGCATAAGCTATGAATGGATGCTGCTAAGAGATTAGTAATAGTTAGACCTTTTATTTCCGTATTTAGCCTCATAGTTGGGCCATTGAATGTAGCAAGCGCTGAGGTATGTTGACACTTCAGACAATAGGGTTTCTTTACAATATTTTCTTTCACAGTTAGCGAGTGGTATTGCTACTATAATTTCACAAATGTTCATAACTAAGAAAACAAAGTCATAGGTACATGCCGGGATCCGAATCCACGACCTCCCGATCGAAAAGCCGGCGTTCTACCGCTCCGCTACCACCGCATTGCTAGGAGACTAAGAGCCAGTTGCTGAATTGAGAATTTCACTAAGTAAATACTTAAGTAATGTTCTGTCACGCTCTTCTCTGAGAAATTCGAAGAGACAGCACTACAGTTACCTATTTCTTCTTCTTCAGGCTATATTAGTCCACTGCTGGACATAGCCCTCCCCTAATGAGCGCCATAGCGCAAGTGTGCCATCATTAGGGGGTAATGCCCATAATCCCCACGCTGAGCATGCGGGTTGGGGATCGCAGTTTGGTAGAATTGTACTGCAGGGGGCGCTGCTGCCCACCCCCCGGTTACCTATTTACTAAGCGAAATTCGCAGTTCAGAAATTGACCCTTAGTACTCAACCATATTACTGGACAATGTTGTATAGAATCAGGCGTTACTTTGCGGAAATTCATAATAGCATTAAAAAGTTAAAATTACTTTGCTGAACTCCGCCAAAAATCCCACAAGCACCATGCGGTTAGCTAATGCACCGCCCTCCCTCCCACTTTTTCAAGCACCAATACACAAGTATTGGTGTTGGTGGTGGTGTGTTCGTGTCTTGCTTCTGCTTGAAAAAGTGGGACGGAGGGCGGTGCATTAGCTAACCGCATGGTGCTTGTGGGATTTTTGGCGGAATTCAGCAAAGTAACTTTAACTTTTTAATGCTACTGGACAATGTGTCAGTGCACTTCTTAGGGTACCAGCTGTAGACACTAGTGCAATGCTCCAAGTGTGGGCTGGTCTAGCGCTAAATCATCCCTATTATTGTAAGAGCATTTTACTGCTAAAATTGGTTACATTAGTCATGTGAGGACGCACCAGTAACACAAAACAGAATTGGTCGCCGTTGCCGAAATCGGCACGGAAGGCATCATCATCATCAAGAGCATTTTACAACATTATCAAAAGTGTAGTATTTTCTAAGGTTAACACGAACATTAGACATAATTAAAACTGTTTTTATACGGATTCATGCTCGTTTATTACTTTACCATTCCATTTCAGCCTATTGCAGTCCACTGCTGGACATAAGCCTCCCCCAGGGTGCGCCACAAGACCCGATCTCCCGTTTTCGCCATCCAGTCACCACCAGCCACCTCTTACTATCTTTTACTTTTTTATTGCTTTTATTTTTCTTTATTACATTATTTCACTTTTTCAGGTGCCGTGGTCTCGGATGACCACGACCCGTCATCCGAGACCACGGCACCTGAAAAAGTGCCGAAACGTTGGAAAATTGTAAAAATGTAATAAACGAGCATAAATCCGTATAAAAACAGTCTTAATTATCATCAAAAGTCCCCTGTCTCCTTAAGATTTCCCAGCGTTATTGACAAGTCTTTCGACACATTCCTTTCTCAGGTGATGCTGCAATTCATCCCGGACGTGTACATAAATACGGACCAGTGTCGCGGCGCGAACGCCGGCAAGAGTCCCGGCTTCGGCGTCAGTTTGGTCGCCGAGACGACCGAGAAGACCTTCTACTGCGCTGAGGCGGTGAGATAACTATGGATTTGCTTATATGTATATTTATTTGCCCCTGAATTATCGATAATTTCGTCAATTTTACAATTGAATAGATTTTTTTTTAGTAACACAGCTTCAACAAAATCTTAAGCACACACAAAATTAACGATTAGCTTCTGATGCTTTGCTAGGTTAAAATACAGCAATCAGTGCCAATTCCCCAGAGGTGACCTTTTTTTACGAGAACTTTGAAAAAAATGTTAATAATTCTTATTGTGTTTAATTAAAAAAATGCGAAGCGCTCGTGGCCTAGCGGAACCGAGTGATTGGTATTGTTTAAGCAACAACAGGCGTGGTCTACCATCTCGTGACTACCGCTAGTGGCATTTTTTCCGAGCGCTTCCGTGCTCGTTAAGCCGATGGTGCCGGCTGTCATGTAATGGCAGTCGTTAAGCCATGTCAGAGGCCTTATGGGCGGCTTGATAACTTCTGACAGTAAGGCCCGCCACTGTCTTACAATCCTTCACCAACCCGGACTTGCCCCCCGTGGTGGAGTATGGCCAAACCTTCCTACCATACAGGAAGACCCGTGCCCCAACAGTGGGGACATATAAAAGGTTGATATCGATCGATAAGCAAATAGATAATTAAAATAGCCCTAACGGTTAGGGCTATTTTAATGATCTATTTGTTAGGGCCTAACCAAAAATATGCCTGGACCGATATGAATTTCAGAGACGGAGACCTGTAACTATTTTTAAAAGAACGTACGTAAGAACGTTTTAAAAGACGTGGTATTTCTTCATGTGGGAATGTGGAAAAGCATCGGACCGCCGTCATTGGGAAGCTATACCTGAGCCAAATTCGATAACGAATAGCGATAAACAAACCGTTGCTAGGCAACGACTTGTTTACACCTAAAAGGCAGATGTTAACAACCTTTTCTAGAAATCATTTTCATACAAATAATAATCGTTCCTGTAAAATGATTATATATGTTTATGACATTGTAGTGATAGGCTTAACCGATTTGAATATGACATAATATGACAACACTGAAATATGAAATATGACACACAGATGTAACAAACATCCAGGCGAGCCATGCCGCATGATTTTCCTAATAAAATTAAGCGCGTTTAGGCAAAAAAACATACAAACTCTTCAACTTTATACTATAATATTAATAAGTACCTATAAATGCTACTATGAAAATGAGGAGATTGGGACCTACTGCAAATATTGCAATAAAAGAAAGTTTTTTGTATAGTATATATTTTTATTCATACGTTCACACTAATCATCACTGTCACTGGCCAAAGAGGAGGATGAATTTGTGTCTCCGGAGACTTGAATTATAAATTCATCAATGACATTATCCATTACACCATCAAATTCGGCGTTTCCTTCTCTTCTTTAATTACGTGTTCAACACAACGTTGCCATGCTGCTGGAGTAATTTTACTTATTGCCTCATCTAACAGGACCTTTATTTAGTTCGGCCATTTAAAAAGTTTTATTTTTGGCAGCAACATGGCCTTTTACTTGCCCCCATATGATTTCTATCGGATTTAATTGATAATGATAGGGGGGCAATCTAATCACTTCTATATTTTTGTCTTGTGCCATTTTGTCACACATACGAGTATATGCTATACACGTATTTGACAAACGACTAAACTTCACTTGTTGGCATAAACTAAATTTCCCAAAATGTTTGTCACACCTGAATTTCATCCATGTTTCTTTTTCTGTAGGGCTGTCGCGTAAAATTAATGTCTATTTTTTTATAGTTTTTCGAAATAACAAGGTAATATGCATGTTATTTGAGTGATTCTAGTTAAATATGCTGCAATAGGAATTGTTAATAAATAGTTAGCAAGTAAAAGGCTATAATCATGTAAGCAATAGAAGATTTGTAAAACGTGAGTTGTGATAACCCTAAATTGGTTTGTTTACCTCTATTCTTTATCGAATTTGGCGTAGGTGTAGGATCCCCTCAGGAGGCTTGCAGCGACAACAGGGCGCTGCTGGCTTTCTGTAAAAATAGGTCCACTGGAGTAATCTCACAACTTTGCCTAACTTTCCTAACTTTAAATGGCCTAACTTTCGAGGCTAAGTGCGGAAATCTCAGGTCTAAATGACTAATCTTTCGCAGATATCTCAGGTCTAAATGACTAATTTTTCGCAGAAATCGGCGGAAGCGGGTGTAGGCGAGCCCTCACTGCCTGAAGATCTTGGCCGCTCGTGCGCCATGCGTTTGCTGGACGAAGTGTACCGCGGTGGCGCCGTCGACTCCAGCTTCCAGTGGCTGGTGGCGCTCTGGATGGCGCTGGGACAGAAGGACGTCAGCGAGTGCGTCGTGAGTATCTCAATGTGTTAACCAGTGTTTTTATGAAGCGAAAGACGAGAAAATAATGATGGGAGGATAATTTAGCCTCTGTTTGCTCAAAACTGCAATTTTCACCTAAAGTCCCTTTAGAAAAACATTTCTCAAAATTACACTTTTACACAACTACACTGGTCTCTGTCTACCCCTCTGGGATACAGGCGTTAGGTTATGTTATGTTACACTTTGGCTAAATTTTTCTTGCAAAACTTCATTATTTTTCTTGCCATTTTCTTTAGAAAAAACTAGGGCTGACTTGCGTCCTTTAAACGTGGCTTAAACAATAGAATATAAAGAATTCTTGAAGCAAAAGCAGTCCTAATGACATCTCACCTTGTCCCCAGGTCGGCCCATTATCCGATTACACGATCAGTTTTCTGCAACACCTGAAGGAGCTATTCGGAGTGATGTTCAAGCTGGAAGTGATACGGGTAGATGATGATGACGAGGACGTTGAGTTTGCGCCCGCGCAGAAGGTCAAGATGACGTGCGTCGGTATAGGCTACGTCAATATTAGTAAACGGACGTTGTAACAGATTCTAGTGTTTCATTTTTGGGTTTCGGACTGCTGGTTCCATTGGAAAGTTCCATTGATGGGCCCAACAGGATTTTCTAGTCCTTTTGTCTCCACTACTTAGGATGAGTGGGTCCAACAGGATTTTTACGGTACTCATGTCTCCATGTGGGTCCAATAGGATTTTGACGGTTCTCATGTCTCCATTGTTCGAAATAGGTGGAGCTATTAGGATTTATTCAGTACTGTTGTCTCCACTGTTAAGATACTGGCCATGTAAGTGTAATTGACATTGATTGACATTTGATCTAATAAATAGATTACTATTTGATAATCTATTTGTAAGTAATTCACTATTCACACTTCTATTTGTATTTACTAAAATGGACCAAGATCTCCGTTTTTTGGAAAGAAAGGGTGGTAAAGTTTTGATTTACAATGGTTACCAGTTTTATAAACACACGGTTTATAAAAATACCAGAACCCGTTGGATTTGCAGTCGTAAAAAGAAGGACAAATGCCCTGGTGCGATTACAGTTCATGTGAGTCTAAAACTAATTTGATTTAACCATGTTGATATTTCGAATTTCGATTGTCTCTCGAGAGGAACACCAGGATTGTAATAGTAGTTGGCGCTTAAAACCTTTCCTGAACCAATATTTCAAGACCAACATTACGGTTATTAACCAATGTATAAGTTGTTTGGCTTATAAAATGTATGTAATATCTATATTTTTATTTATTTTAGGGTGCAAATATAGAAAAGATTACCGAGCACGCTGTAGAATGTTTGCCCGATGAGGCTAGAAATATGGTAGCCTTTGCTCTTGATGATGTGAAAGCAAGAG
This sequence comes from Yponomeuta sedellus, assembly GCA_934045075.1. Classification (NCBI taxonomy): domain Eukaryota; kingdom Metazoa; phylum Arthropoda; class Insecta; order Lepidoptera; family Yponomeutidae; genus Yponomeuta; species Yponomeuta sedellus. The sequence continues at coordinate 22,005,619 of OW203733.1, read as the reverse complement.
CAGCAATTACAACAGAACCAATCCCTGTTATTTTCAAGGAAGTCATGGCACCACTATATGATATGGGACTCGACAAAGTAACAAAAATTTCATATGAGAGTTCAAAAACATCAATATATGCTAAAAGAAAACAAGAATTCGAAGTTAAAAAATTGGTCTACAATAATATCCAGGAAGCGGAAATCCCGGCAAAATTTAAATCATTTTTAAAAGCAGATTACTACTGTGACGGACGGAGAGTTATGATTTTTTATACAGAATATTTTAAGCAGTTATTGGAAAATATTGACGAATATTATGGGGATGGTACTTTTCGAAGCACACCTGTTCCATTCTCTCAATTATACACCTTACACGGTAACTTTAAAAGTACGTCAGGAACAACAAATATAGTACCGCTGATATATTGCCTTATGAGCGATAAAACTGAACAGTCTTACATCGTACTTTTTGAATTATTAAAAACACAATGCCCAGCGTGGAATCCAAGAGTTTTCCATTGCGATTTTGAAACAGCAGTAACAAATGCATTAAAAAATGTGTTTCCAACTATCAAAATAGTACGGTGCTATTATCATTACATCAATTCCCTGTGGCGAAAAGCAAAATATCTAGGTTTGAAAGCAAAAATGTATCGTCGCATAGTAGGTTTGTGTACAGCACTCCCATTATTACCTGTGGATTGTATGTATGAGGGATGGAATTATATTCAATCAGAATGCAATGAGATGCGAAAGTTAAAACCATTTATGGATTATATGAATACATATTGGTTTAAAAATGAACAATTTATGAAAGAATGGTGTGTATATAATCAACTTCATCGTACAAATAACTTTGCGGAAGGCTGGCATGCTCGAATTAACCGTGCGATAAATAAAAATTATGTGACGATTGCTAAGTTGCTTTCCGTTCTGGAAAAGGATGTGTCTATTAATAAAATGCAAATTGGTAATGCTACAAGTAACCATTCACAACGTAACAGGAGCATTCTACAAAAAGACAGAGATGCATTTATTTTAAATGCTCAGATGAAATTGATTCACAAAGAAATAACAGTCGGACATTTCTTAGAGCAAGTGCGATAAACATTCATTCTTATATGCATTTTAATACCTAATTACTATTTTGTTTTTAAGTAAATGTTTTGACAATGGAACCACGAAACCGGATTTGAACCAAATAAAATTTCGATTATTGACTCCACCATCTAAATGGAACCATGCGAATTTGTAAATCCTGTTGGACCCATCAATGGAGCCATGAAAACTTGAGAAACCTATTGGACCCATCAATGGAACTTTCCAATGGAACCAGCAGTCCGAAACCCATTTTTGGAGGTATGTGGATCGTAGAACATGTGACGATCTCCGAAGTCGGACAGTGGATAGCAGATTAGTAAAGTAAATAAAAATAGAGTTACAAAGCAAAACTTTCAAGATGGATGGTCTAGAACTAATCGACATCGACTGTGTACTAGTTGTAGGACTCTTTAGTGGTAAAAGTAAGTGGGACAGAGCACAATAGGGGTCTTTTTCTTCGTATTAGGGAGGTACAGTCAAGCACATCGACCTTAACATAATTGCACTATACTCAATCACGTACAAGCAATTTGTGGTTGAGCAACTTTACTGAGTTCTTGAGCAAAACGAAAAAGGTTAACTGTATGATAGACTGCAATTAACCATATGGAAAGAAGGATCCCAAAATTGTGCACGAAGACCTGGCACAAAATCTCTGTCCAAGAATGGGTCACAGGGTCGTCGGCTATGTACATACATCGAAACGAGAAATTTGGAGCGACTTAAAGCACAAACGCTGGGTGCACCCCTATTGACATTTAAATGCGGCAATGCCACGAGATGTTATATTTTCTTGCGTCCACTCGCCATCTTTGCAAAGCGAAGAACAGGCAGACAGATTAGATTTTTTGTGAAGACAGCGCAACAACGTTGGCAACCGCCAGTCAATGTAATCAAATGCCGGAAGTATAGAAAGTCGGAAAATATAGTCAATATAGGCTATGTGTTAATTCAATGAGGGTGCAGTCCAAACTAACACTGAGCGTAACCAATTTGTAAAAGTTTGCATCGCTAATCTATTGAATTATTGCTAATTTATTGAAGAACGTTAGACGCGTAAAAAATTAAAACTTCAAAATTATTTTAAATCTTTTATTGCTTAAAATATTCCACAAATATTTATAGATTGTATATCCTACAAATACAGTTGTTAAAATTCTTCCAGAATAATCTGGAAGACATTTTAGTAGACTGCAAATAGACCTGAATAATTAAGGCACATTACGAAAGTACATTTATTTCTCAACATACTAAAAAATAATAAAAATAGGAGAGTTTTAGAGTTGGCAGTGCATTTTTCAATAAAATTCCTAAAAGATGAGAAAAAAAAAAATAATTTGACTTAGATCAATATAATTACTTACACAACTAGGGAAGCTAAAGTAGAAAATATAAATAAGTTTTTTTTTCTTTCAGTCATCTTTAATCTTACGTGACATATTTTTAAGTTTTTTTAAAGTACAGCAAATGTTTTTCTCTATTAAAATATGAGAAGGTAGGTATCACAAAGGTAACATACACGTTCATTATACTCCAACATGTTTATTAATACTTTTCACTCAAACAGCCTCTTGAGATTAGAGTACAACTATTACGAATCATCTTTACCACGAGTACCATATTTTTGTCTCCATATTCGTATTCATTGTCTTTCAAGCACAAATAACATTTTGTAAATAATATAGTGGTGTCACATGCACCATTAATACATTATTTAGTTATATTCAACTTTTATCTGTAACTTTTGTCGCGCGTAAAACAAATGTAAATATCGAAGCTTTTTTTAAGTATGAATCCCACGACTTTTGTCTTTCCTGATGGTAAGCAAATACGGGCCCTAAAGCGTTATAGCCTGTTAGATTTTAGAATATACCTCGGCTATTATCGTATAGAATCGAATATATTCATGTTATAGAAATATCGGAACTAATATGACACTTAATTTCGAAATCAGAACTCGATCTTCAGTACGAAAACCGTAGCCTACTCTAGAGCCCGAGGTATATTCTAAAAGCTAACAGACTATACATGCTTGATTGACAGGTGTTGCTAACTAGACACACCAAATAAATCATTATCTACATTTAATAACATCACGGTACAGGACTTATCTCTTATCGGCAATCCGGGCCGCAAACAAAAGGAGACCGATTCTGAAGTGTAACTTGACAGCTACCGAGTTAAAATTGGAGAAAATCAAAAAACCCTTCATCGATAAGGCGATAATGGTAATGGTAATATCATCTTACCCAATTTCAACGTTACAATCGACTTCACAAATCTCCACTTACCATCGCACCCCAGTTCAGCGGACCAGTTACAGATCCCTTACACGGGGTCCAAGCTGCTTTGGGGCAGCCGTAATGGCAGAGACAGATTGACAGAACGAACGAAAGTTGAAATTGCATATTAATATCATCTCAAATACTTCTCTGACTTGTTGCAGGTTCAAAAATAAGCAGGTAGTCTGTACGTAGCGTTCAATAGGCTACTTGTGTAGCAGTCACTTTTTTAAATGTGTAATTATTCGTTTATTGAACGTCAGAATCGGCCCCGTTACATCACAAATATCCACGTCGTATCTATGTGTCGCAAAAACGTAAAAGTCGAAAAAAATTGATGCACGTTATCGAATTGAATGATCGAGCAAGCATTTGTTAACTAAATACAAATTTGACTTTCACTCGTGCAACCACAACCCCTACTTCTCATCGCAGCCCCTTCTTCTCATCGCAGCCCCTTCTCATCGCAGCCCCTTCTTCTCGTCGCAGCCCCTTCTTCTCATCGCAGCCCCTTCTTCTCGTCGCAGCCCCTACTTCTCATCGCAGCCCAGGCCGGCGGACCAGTTGCAGATCCCGCCCACGGGGTCGAAGCTCAGTCCCTCGGGGCAGACGTACTGCCATCCAACGGTGGCGCCGCTCTCCATGCGCGCGCACGAGATGAACTTCTTGCACGAGCTCGGGTGCGGGAAGTTGCCGATGTCCAGGCACTCGATGTTTCCTGGGGGAGAAGGGGGGAGATTGATCTTCACGAAAGAATTAATGAAATCCATGTTTCATTTCAATGAATGAAAGATTGAATTTATGTGACCGAATGAATGAATGAACGAACGAATGAATGAATAACAATTTTATTGTGAATTCCAATATTGCCTTTTATAATTACGAGCATAACGTTGCGGGGCTTACAGGGTTCTCAAAGATTTATGTTAAGTTAAACACATAGAGTTAGTACATACTTGTGGAACGCAACAAAATATTGAGCGTTGAGGACCACACTTAATTCAAATTACGAACAACTTAGATTCAATTCAATTTATTTCAACGTAAAGAATTTACATTCAATTTACATTTGCTGAATGTCAAAGTACAATGTAACATGAAAGTTAAAGTCGTTGCCTTCGGGTCGTAGTGTAGTAGAGAAAAAGGCAGAGGGAAAAAACTCCACTCTAACCATCTCAAGTCCCCTTAAATGTAAATCAGTTACCACCTATACGTATGATAAGATTCCATGATTGCCATTAATAATTTTAGATGCCAAGACATTAGTTAATTGTCTTCCATAGGTCGGTAACACACTCAGATCATGATCTGAGGCAACACGTAACAAGTGCTACGGCCAGACACTAGACACAGCTATATTTGAAGTTCGTAATTTTATTTTCAATTAGATAAAAATATACGTACTCGTTATTTTATGTCATTGTGATGTTACAATACGAGTATGTGAGCGAAGGTGCTGCAGACCGCTAAGTGATTAGCGCCTGCTGACGCTTTGACAGCCGCGGTTTGGTCATTTGCAGAACCCTCTAGAAGTCTAGACCCTATTGAAACGCTCTTACCGCTGAGATCGGTCTCGAGTCCAGGTGTTGTTTAGCTGATTATTTTGAGGCACGTACCTTTGCCGTGCACGATGACCTTGGTATCCTCGTACTTCTGCACGAGCCTCTCCCGGCTGTCGTCGTAGTAGTCGTAGTTGTCTATGGGCCGGTACGTGCGGCCCGGCGCCGGCTCCGGCTTGGCGACCTGAGCAGGCGAGAGAAGGATTGCAACGCTGTTCAGTCTTAACCTTGTTTTATGAGGATGACTGCGGGCAGCATAAAAATACGGCTCGATCAACATCAACCATGTACTAAAACAACTTATTATTCATCGAAGCGTAGAATCTGACTTAATGAAATTAAACGCTGCTGGCCATATGAAGCATTATTAACATAAAATGGAGTACTTATGAAAACAACATTTTTTTAGCAGCCACTACATAGTAATGTTGTTTTCTGCTATTTTATTACATTGCACTGCAAGAAAATTAAATTCGATCAGTATTAATTAATTTGCTGACCATTTTTTTAGATTTATTAGACCACGTGGTCAAATGAACAACAACAGGCTGTGTTGTGGCTGCCCAAGATGAATTTATTTAGTAGGTACATAATGCCGCGCATACGTATTAATTTTCTTACCAAAATAATTATTAAGCTGAAGAAAACGATTGTATCTGCTGACCACTAATACACCAACCAGTATTCAGTGTTAAAGGCTAATTTACCTTTTCGAAAGGCTTCCTTTCCGCGACCCGCCTCGGCTTAGGCGAGGTGGTGGCCGCGGCCGCGGCGGTGGGTCGAACGGTGGTGGAGATCTTCCGGTAGACCGTCTTCTTTGGCAGTTTCTTGGCTGCAGATGGCGTAGTGGTCACCGGGGACAGGTATTGGTATTCGTCTAAAAATGTGGTTTGTTTTACTAGGTACATGAATAAGGACATGTGACGAAAAGCTTCAGTTAAGTGAAGCTTTGCTAGAAATTTAAGGAATTAGACTGACTTGTGCCATTTAATTCAATGGTAAGTTGCTTTTAATTAAACTTTTTCATACAAAAGTAAATTTTCATCTAAGAACTTGGGTAACTCAATGTGGAACTACAAATTAGTACGAATATAGATACAGGTAGAGACGTTCCCTGAGCCCCTAACTTGTAACCTTGGCCATCCTAATCCGACCAGCTACATTGATTCAGTCACTGGATTCCGTCTATCCTATCGAAATCCTATCTATCACCAGGCCTGGTGTCTACTCCCAGTTCTTCGGGTTTATTATTCTATCACTCGTCGATGTAGGTATACTATAAGAAGTTAGTAGGCTTGCGAACAATACACAAATTACTATTACTCACCATCGTAAGTCTTCGTAACCGGCGACTCCAACAGATATTCCCTCGTGAAGTACGAGGGCTCACGACTGAGTCCCCCGTTCGTATAGCCGAAGTCATCAACAGGCGCTCCCGCATACTTATTGCTGGACTCCAAGTACCTAGCGGTAGACGGACCGAGAGCTGGAGGTATGGAAAAGCCAGCTTTCGTGAATCCAGAAGGCTGTCTTGAGTGTGGGGTCGCAAATCCAGGTTTCGGAGATCCAGACAGGTACCCAGACACGGGAATCAGTGTGCTGGTATATGCTGGGATTTTTGGGAATTCGGATACTGGAACACTAGTGCTGGAATATCCAGGAGTCGGACTCGAGAACCCTTGGCTTCCAGCAAGGGATGTCGATTTGTAAAATGGTGTACTGCTAGAGTATATAGGATTTTGCGTGCTAGGGTAGCCAGTTATTTTATGAGCAGTGAAGTCTTCTTCAAAGACGGTCGTGTATTCTGGATTGTTTCGTTGGTACTGTTGAGTGGTCGCGTAGGAGTTGGTGGGTTTCTTCTTCGGTTTGGGCAAATCTTCGTACTCTGTTGGGTTGGGCGGCGGCAGTGGTGCCGCGAGCAGCTGGTGTGCTGCTATGGCCACTGCTGTTTCGGCACTGTAATCTGTAAGAAGAAAAAACTACCCTGTTCACATGTAATAGTTACGAGAACTGGTTTATCTGATCCTACACTGTGTTCTAGAGCAGTGGTAGCGGAGCAGTAAAACGCCGGTGAGAGTATGACTTCGTTTTTTGAGTTATGCAAATTTGTGAAGTTATAGTAGCAATACCACTCGCAAGCTGTGAAGGAAAACATCGTGAGGAAACCTAAGAGTCTGAAGTGTTAACGTACCTCAGCGCTTGCTGCGTACAATGGCCCAACTATGATGCTAAGTGGGGAAATCTCATGACTAACTATTACACTTGGTTCTGTAACTGCAGAACTACTCGTATAACTATTACTGTAACTACTTACTGTACTTTCTGTAAGTATGATTGTTATTGTAGTCTGTATAGTAAACTTAAAATCAACCTTTATATTTGCAAAGTCGTCCGTAACGTAACTGGCTGAAGAGCACGCGTTTACCTAAATATTGATGTATTGCAACTATTAGGTACTAGTGCAAGACCTACTAGTACAAGATCTAAAAACTATGAACAAAACAGGGTAGGTGTGTTTTCGTTCACAATTATCTTCATCAATGATCCCGTACCATACTCGTCTACTTTATTATATAGAGAAGCGAGTGTTCTAACTGTCAGGCAGCTGTATATACTAAGAGCATCAATACTAATGCACCAAAAAACTGTCAACTCTTCCAACTATCCAGACCTGTTAAAGAGGCGCGTGTTTAAAATCTGTAAACCTCTTGTGAAAACTTCGTTTGCGCAACACTACCCTGAATATATTCATCCGCATATTTACAATAACATTATAAAACACTGTAACATAAAAGAATGCACTGTAAACAAGGCAAAATTTTTAATATATTACTGGTTGTCTGGTCTCTCATATCTAGAAACTGAAAATATCCTGAAAACTGATACGTAAATAGATTATATAAATGGTTATTACTATTTATATAGTTTATTTACGTGTCCAATTCCATATACAATATTGAATAATTTTTAAATATAATAATGATATGATATAACGGGTTAAAATAATATCACTAACATATTTGGTATGCAATCTTTGATTTGGACTGTTTCTGCTGGTTATGTTAAATTTAATTATTGTATGATTTAATTTGGCATAAGATATAGTTTAGAATATGCATATATGTGTATGTGTGTATGTACACACACATATATCTATGTATGTTTGTTTTGAATAATTTTTATTAATTTTTTTTTTAATTTCATTTAATTTTAATTAACTAAAATAAATAAGCGTCCACTATGTCAAGCTACTTAAAAAGAACTTGCTAGTAATATTTTTATATGGCCCTCACAGGACAGGTCTGACCTAGTGTGAGGGTCACCAATAATCTATTGTCCACACTGATTGTCTAGATATTGTATTGTCTAGCTAGATAATAAGGATGAAATGTATTTTCTATGCAGAAATAATAAACTATTTGTATTTGTATTTGTATTATTGGATGTAAGTATCCCCCCCTTTTTTTTGTCCTCAACTAGCCGTTACCAGCAGTCTGCCTGGGTTGGCCAGTTAAATTCATTTGTCACGTTGGTTCACTACCCAAAATGTTGTCTTTCCCGGTTCGATCACCGGCCGGTTCAAACTAGGAAACGAACTTTTCTAGTTTGTCTCGGGTCTCGGATGTTATCTATGTATTTATTGTATTAAATCTATCGTCGAGTTAGCACCTATAACACAAGTCATTGAGTTGTACTTAGTATAGGGCGAACGAGATCTGTGTAATGAATAAATATTTATTTTATTTATTTCGAAAGGAAGAAAATGAAAACAGAGCGCTTTAATTACTTGATTCGATTGATTGTTTTAATGCAAAAGCCGTAGCTAGATTTATACAAAAAATATCTTTCACAGCTGTTACCAGTAGTTTCACATATTTTTAGTGTACGAGAAACTGGGGGTCAGTAACAAACATCTTAATAAATTTTACATTTATCGTATTATATTATTAAGATCACTGATTCGAGCTCATACCCCTACTGAAATTCTATGAAATTTAGAACTCTTCGTCAATCTTCAACCTTAAATTAGGTATCATGACTTACCATCACTGTTCCCAACAGTGGTATCATCAAATTCCTCCTGACTCTTGCTCTTCTGTCTCAGCACCTCGTCCAGCTGGTTTTGCTTGAAGCTGGAGCTGTACTTCTTGCTTTGTCTCTTTCTATCTTCCTCCTTGCTCGAGGGGTCTTTCGCCTGTCCCTTTCTCTCCTCGTTGGTAGCCGAGGGGTTCTGGTCTATCTCGGTCTCTTTCAAGGAGGTTAAAGGTCTTCGCTGGATTTTGACGGTTTTCTTGAGTGGAGCCGTGCGCTGCTTGAGCGCTGGTTCTTCCAGTGATTCTGTGAATTGTGAACATTTTAGTTTAAAACGACTGCCTTGTTGGCCTGGCGGTTTGATTACTATGACGGAGGACGTGACTTCGAATCTCGCCTTAGATTTATTAAAATCAAGTGGTCTCAGTCCGTTTTTCTATATATCTGATTTTTTCATGTACTTACATAGCAATATAAGCAATTGACAAGAGTTGTGTGGGAATGTTGCTAGTATGTGTGGGTGTTATTTTAGTGTTTAATCGTTGTTATAAGTAGAACTCTAAGTAAAACAGTATCATTGATTCCATACAAGTGAACCACTTGTTCTGGTCCGAAACTGGTACTCAGTAATATGGTAAAAAGGCAAGGGCATCATAAACATGAAATTCTCCCTAGTTAATATATTAAAACATGTAGGTATCATTTATTACTGACCTGCTAATTTATTAAGTATAGTTTTTTTTATGTATCCTGTATATTCGTCCCTCTAGTGGAAATACTACAATCTATCTAGCTAGCCCATTAATAGATCCTATTTATGACCATAGGCATCTTCCATGTAACGCCCATTGGGTCCCCTGCCATTCTCGCCCATTGCTTTCCAACTTACTAGAAAAGGGACCAAAACATGGTTCATCGTAGTAATTCCCCATAGTGTTCCCTCTGCACAAACATAACGCACCTCTATCGTCCAGATCCTGCAGATACTCCTCGCTAGCAATAGTCGCAAACGTCGCCGCGTTCGTGGTTTGACTCGCGGTCGCCTTCGCTGCTGCAGACGCAGAGTTAGTGGTGTCAGCTGTAGCGGAAGCGGCAGTAGAAGCGGGAGCGGGAGTGGAGGAGGCCGGTAGCGGTCGCCGGCGGCTGGTCACGCGGAACGGTCGCCGGGATGACGACGGGCCGGGGAGGGGCGTCGTCGATGTCGTCGTGCTTGTTACTAGGGAGAAATATGTCGTTTAGTTACCTACTTATATAATTTGCCCCTCGTCAGAGATATAGGGCATTTATTAAAGATCTCCACTTCGTTATCAACCCTTGTATGTCCCCACTGCTAGGGCACGGGTCTCTTCCTGCATCGCAGGAAGGTTAGGCCATACTCCACCACGGGGGCCAAGTCAGGGTTGGTGGAGGATTGTAAGCCAGTGGCGGGCCGTACTGTCAGAAGTTATTAAGCCGCCTATAAGGCCTCTGACATGGCTTAACGATTGCCATTACATGACAGCCGGCATCAACGGCTTAACGTGCCTTGCGAAGCACGGAAGCGCTCGGAAAAATGCCACCAGCGGTAGTCACGGAAGGTCACCCATCCTGTACCTGACCACGCCTGAACTATAATATAATCATAATTCTACAATTTTATATTAAGTTTATACAAGTACAAAGTTAAAGGATGACAAATATCTATCGATAAATAGATAGAGAAAGAACAGTTTATTGCGCAACAAGAAAAACGGAATTACAACCATCGTTATCAACCATTGTATGTCCCCACTGCTGGGGCACGGGTCTTTTCCGAAGGTTAGGCCATACTCCACCACGGGGCCAAGTCCGGGTTGGTGGAGGATTGTAAGACAGTGACAGGCCTTACTGTCTGAAGTTATCAAGCCGCCCATAAGTCCTCTGACATGGCTTAACGACTGCCATTGCATGACAGCCGGCACCAACGGCTTAGCCGGAAAAATGCCACTTGGTCACGTGACCGCGCCTGTTGTTGCTTAACTCAAGTGATTGATTCCAATCACTCAGTTCGCCTTGTTTAATAAATATATTGATTTTAATGTCTTTGCTCCGCTAGGTGGTTTTTGGACGGCCCCTCATTCTCATTGTTAGTAAATAAAAGTAAACCTAAGTACGCATGCGTTGCCATTAACAAAACATAGTAATTAAGACTGCTGTATCATTGTCATACGGATCGTAAGCGTGGAGGATAAGTGGACATTCGTTGACGAATAGATAGCGATCACAGGTCTATTGAGTATTAAAAAGATTCGGACGAGACCGGTGATTTAGTATGACAGGAAAGCCTAGTAGGTACCTAACAATATATGAATGCATTTAAAATAACTGAAGATGCATCTTTGCATTGCTTTATTCAATAAAAAAAACAACTTCCCCACAACACAATCACTTGACCTGGGGCATTATTACGTAAGTATTCACCGAGTTCAGTGACGTTGATTTTTACTTTTTTTAATCTACTACGTCTGTCAAATATATTGCGTACATTTTTTTACAGAGTGGAATGCTACGTACCTAATAGGAGGGCTGGTTACAAACCATGAACGCTGTACTACGGTAACAGGAAAGGATGTCACAAACATTGAACGTTTCCAGTTTCTCAATATGCATGTTTACTACCGCTAACTATGCCACAAAGCCTTTACGTTAGTTAAGTTTACTACAGGCGTTATTATCTAAGAAACATTAAGGGCGAGATAAATAGTCGTTGCTTAGCCCAAGTCCGTACTCAAGCTTCCCTAAGCATTACTTCAGGCTAACTTAGCTAAGTATCAAAGTAGACGTTTGCTTAGCTAAGCATGTTCTTAGGCCAATGCTAAGAATTAGTCCGGGTTTCGCGACTTAGAGAGTGCCAAAGTACTGTCTGTGATAGACAAATCGATTCTTAAGCAAGTGCTTTCGCTAAGACTCGTTCTTAGAAGCGACTATTTATCTCGCCCTAAGTGTAATAGGACGCTAATTACAAGAAACAAGCAAACAGTACCTAGGTTGTAAAAAACACATCCGCAAATAATGACACGGTGGGCATTGTTAGTGCCATCATTCACAACATTAAACAATCGGAAACGGACTTCACTTACTTGGACAAACAATGGACTATGAATGGAGCTTTAGGGACGCTCTTTGCAAAATTTCAAGCGAAAAGAATGGCCGAGTTTACAAAACAGTTTATTAAACGTTAGAAACAGTTTTTGAAACGTTAAAGAGAGTGAAAAACGGTTTTTAATATTTTAGGTAACCCATATATTAACACATAGCCCTACTTCTGTCTATTCCTAGCCACCGCCTGCGTACAGGTGGAATCTCTTTTGATAAGAGAATGTTGCGGACTGAAAGAGAATGTAGTGTCTAGAAACAATTCACATAACATTTACATACTGGCACATACATTGCTTCTGGCCCCACACTAGGATATCTTGTGTCGTGGGAACCAGAAACAACGACATCACAAACATGTAAACATCCAAGAGCTGGTCTTTTTTTTGTCTCCAGCCGGGATTCGAACCCGGGACCTCTTGCATGGTAGGCAGACGCGCTACCGCTACGCCCCACAGAGGTCGTCAAATTGAGAAAGGAAGGGAGGATGAATGAAGAAAGAAATATATCGAGTGAATGTGGGTGGAAGGGCCGGTAAGGGACGTTCCAGCCCTACATACTTAGACCAAGTAGGAGATGTATTTAAAAAACCTATTTAGAGGCTAAAAATAAGTAAGTGTAAGTGATGCAATTTGCTTAAGCCAGATGTCGCTGCCTGTACGTAATACAGAGAATAGTGTGAAGAGGTTCAAAATTTCACTGATGCCGTGAGTCGCCCGTTGGCTCAATTGGTAGAGCGCTGGCACGGATAGCCAGAGTTTGCGGGTTCGAATCCCGGCATGGGTGAAATTTTTAGCCTCTAAATAGGTTTTTTAATTTGTCCTTAGCACGGGTTAGTGCATTAAAAATAAAAATAGTATAAGGAGATGTATTATCACAGGGCAAGATAATAAGTACCCGAAATCGCCATGCGTACGTGTAACGTTTAATGAATATTTACGAAGTGAAATAGGTCTGCCAGGATAGTGGCAACTGGCAGACCTATTTCGCTTCGTCAATATTGAGAAAGGAAGGGAGGATGAATGAAGAAAGAAATATATCGAGTGAATGTGGGTGGAAGGTGGAAGGGAGGATGAATGAAGAAAGAAATAATATATCGAGTGAATGTGGGTGGAAGGTGGAAGGGCCGGTAAGGGACGTCCCAGCCGGACGTACTTAGGCTAAGTAGGAGATGTATTAGCACAGGGCAAGACAATACGTACCCGAAATCGCCGTTCGTACGTGCAACGTCTAATGAATATTTACGAAGCGATATTGGTCTGCCAGGATAGTGGCCAGTGGCAGACCCTGGCATCTGCCTGCCCCTCCGGGATAAAGGCGTGAGTTTGTTGTGTGTTTTGCTAATGCTCCTTATGATTATTGGATGCCGAAGCTGTTATTGCAGGTAGGTGCATTTTAAAACGTTCATACTGACCATTTGATTATGAGTGACTACTTAAATATGGTCTAGAAACGTTCCAAAGTCCAAAATGTAGATGTAATTCTTAATGTGTACATATTTAATTATATTATGGTAATTACATTTAATTAATAAATAATAGCAATTAGACCCGTTTAATATTATATAAAACTTTCCAAAACGTAGACTAAAGAATAATGCAGAGTATTTTAACATTAACATTTAATATATTCTCAGGCCTAACATAACTCGCCCAGTGCTATAAATCAATTACGGAGGAACTTGAATTTACTAAAAGGTAGAGTTAAGTCACTGTGTTGAATTGAAGGAAGAAATTGCTCTAAGCAATAAGGCCGCCAATTGTACTGTATCTTTGCTGTGGCTTTAGGTAACCAAGGGCCCTGGGGCAAATAAAAAAATGGGGCCCACTGCTATGTAAACTGATTAGGTTTTATGAAATCAAAATTTGAAATATACAAATACTTTAACAAATACAATGAAACGCACATCGATGTATAATAAAATAAAACGCACATATCACTATCCGTCAAATTGACAACACGCCAACCTACAAAAAGAATTTAGGGGAATTCCCTAGATATAACTTTTGAATTTCTCTCAACTGAGTTGTCATGATTAAAGTGGGGTTTCAACCCGTCATATTTATTATGAAAATGGGAGTAATTACCGAAAGGTCAGTTCGATCGAGATTTCTGGTAAGGATTCGAGGACCCCCTGAGCTTGAGGGCTCTGGGGCACTGCCACGCCTATCCCCTAGGTAGCTACGCCACTGTATCTTTGTAATTCTTATCTTATCTGGAATCCTACTTATCTGGAATTCTACTGGGTTGGATTTATTGCAATAGAGACACAATGAAGATGGTTGACTGTCAACTTGAACTTGGCTTGAAGACGTTTTTTGCAGCTGAGAAGTTCATTGTTTTCTTTTCATTCATCAAAGAAACGTGCGAGCTGTCGTCTCATCATTGTTTTGCTGAATCTTTGGAAGCTTAGAAAATTCTCCATTGTGCACGATAAGCATATTTGTACAAAGGCGAGCTTAATTGTAATGAGTATTTTCTTCCAGCTAACCTTGGGTTATGTGGATAGTGAAAGGGGAATACAAACTATAATATGAAAAAATATAGAATAGAGTAGAAAAGTTTTTATTCACCAATTATTTATATACAACTACTACAACTTAATAAAATATAATTAATATATAAGTTTATTGCATTGTCACTTTGAAGTTCGAAAGCTAAATAAATGCAACAACAACAATAACCACATAACCCAAGTTTAGCTGGAAGAAAATACTCATTAGTATTAAGCTCGCCTTTGTACAAATATGCTTATTGTGCAATAAAGAATTTTCTGATCTGATCAAATATCACACAAAATTCATGCATACATCGTGTTCTGTGCATACGAACGTTTCAACTCCATTTGGATTAAAATGACTTTTAAAACGTAGGCAATGGATATAGCAACGACCTAGCCATAAAGGATTTTTATTGCAATCTCAAGCAATCTCAAGAAATGCTGAGCCCCAGGCGCTTAAAATTGTTAAATATCACCCTAATTCCCATACATAATAAACACCATAATGTCAACACCTATGACCCTGAATGACTTCACAATCGCGTCTATTTCAACGTGCATTAGCGTCTTTTTACCCCTGCACTAATCCCACAGTCTTTATCTTGGAAAAATGGGCGGCGCTCGTGGGAAATTAACCCATTTTCTAATTGCAGTAGGGCCGAGTATTGCATGCTCCCACGGCCACGTTTGTTGGGACATCATTCATATTGCTAGTGGCGTTTTCTTTGTGGGTTTTCTGCGCTCTCGTTGGGAAACTGCGGCTCTAAAATGGCGCTTTGCGTAAGATACACTTGTCTTCGTCTGTCCCAATGGTGCACATGACAATGAGTGCCTTCTGTGTTCTTTTGATGAAGATGGAGGTCTAACCCCCTGTTATTTAAAAACAACAACATATAGTATTACTTGAAAAAAAGATAACAACTGGTCGCTGCTAGCAGTAGATTAACAAACTGTTGTTTACGAGAAACTAGGGGATTTTATTTTGCTGAAATCCAACGCATACCTATTATATGCAGCCATTATACGTCCTACTGATTGCATACATAATAAAAAAAAAATAAGAGAGAGAGAGAGAGTGAGAAACAGACAGAGAAAGAGAAGGGATTGACGAATAGTGATGACTGATACAGAAATAAGCGAAATATACGTGAATTTATGATTTTACCTAGCTGTGTCCCGGTATCACACGTGGTTAATCGACTTTTCTATTGGAATAAGATATTTTCCCTGCAGTAAAACGTAGCCTATGTGTCAACCCAGGGTATTCGCTAACTCCACACCAAATTTTATTAAAATCGCTCTTGCCGTTTAGACGTGAAGATGTAACAAACATACACACTCACAAACTTTCGCCTTTATAATATTAGTGTGATGTGATGATGTAATGTATCGTAGTTTAATTTGACATGAATATAAGATATAAGTGATGGACAAGTTCTCCCGCGCGTGCACCTTGTTTTCCATGTCTATTAACGCGAGGAAGACTGTAATATTGGCACAGGGCTCGTTGGAAAAGCCGTTAATTTTGCTAGATGGAGCGGCCTTGGAGGTAGTCGATAAGTTTTGCTACTTGGGTTCGCATGTATCGAGCAATCTCTCACTAGATGTGGAGATCGACACCCGCATCGGCAGAGCGGCCACAATGTTCGGTAAGCTTCAGACAAGAGTGTGGGATAACAAACATCTTACCACCAAGACCAAGATGATCGTGTATCAGGCATGCATCTTGAGTATAATCTTGTACGGCGCTGAGACTTGGACATCGTATGCAAAACAGGAAAGTCGGCTAAACACTTTCCACATGCGCTGTCTCCGCAACGTATTAGGCATTACATGGGAGGATAGAGTCACAAACGAGAGAGTCCTGGAACTAGCACAGCTGCCCAGTCTCACAGCCTTACTCAAGGAGCGCCGTTTGCGCTGGCTGGGGCATGTGCAGCGCATGGACGCTACTCGTCTGCCAAGAGCTGTCATGCTTGGTGAGGTAGCGCACGCCAAAAGGCGTGTCGGCAGACCGCTACTGCGCTTTAAAGACTGCGCTAAGCGTGACATGGCGGCATTTGGGATCGTCCACGACAGCTGGGAAGAACTCGTTGTGGACAGAGAAGCCTGGAGAGCAAAGGTTCGGGAGGGCCGCAAGACCTGCGACGAAGCATGGTGCTCGGCACTGGCGGACAAGAGAACCAGGAGGCACCAAATCCGAAATGACCCGGCTCCGGACCTTCTCTTTATATGTCCTACATGCGGCAGGGGCTGCCGCTCTCGAATTGGACTTTTCAGTCACTCAAAAAAGTGTCAAGTCCTGTGTCCTTAGGCACTGTTTGAATCGTCCGTGATGGACGCAAAGGCCTATGATGAATATAAGATAACAATATTTCAATGACTCTTTAGTGGAATGTGTGCGTAACAATAAAAAGTATATTAATAAAGAACTTGTAGGTACCAGCGCGCTGGTACCTACAAGTTCTTTATTAATAGCGCCTAGTATCGGATGCCAACCATTCCATTCTTGAGGCTAGAGCACTTTAACCAAACTTACGCTGTTTCCTGCAGCATTTCGAAGCACCGATTACAAATGGTTTACCGGTAACTATGTAAGAAGAGCAATACGATTTGTGCACGGTGATGTGCCTTAATAGACAAATGTATTGCTGAATTTTACAGCAACATTTTAACTTCCCAGCGAGTGCATGTGCCATTGAGAAATCTATTGACGGTGAATTGGAGCAAATCATTCATTGTGTGATCATTAGCGAGCTATGAGACTCTGCGTAGACTACTTTACATGGAAACTATACATGCCTACTGTTTATGGAACTATTGTTTCATCACACCTACTTAGTAATATTATCATTTACACCACTATTTGGTTTGACCATTCAAATTATAATGCCGATAAATAACTTGACTTCGCATGAACGCAGGGAAAGCAGGTTAGTCAAATTAACAAATACAATATCTATAGGTATAAAAATCTCCTGTCAAGGGTTTCAACGATTTTCATGATTTTTTTTGTATATTCGGCAGAATCTGTAGAATAGATCGTAGGTACGCCAAATAATACGGCGAACAACGTTTGCGGGGTCAGCCAGTAATAAATAAAATGCTCTTCCGTGTCCGACGCAAATTCATCCCAACTGCTGCGGTTGTTCAAGATATCTGCCACGCATTACACCAACAAATCGCTTCGATATAATACTTGATATAGCAGACCAGCAAGCAGCCCGATGGTCCGACGATATAGTTGGGTCGGCGGAAGGTGCGTGGATACGGATGGTTAGGGACCGGGAGGCTGGCATTCGGGGTAAAAGGCATATACCCAACAGTGGGCAGCGGTGGGCTGATGATAATGTTGATGATAGCAAGACAAACCCGAAATGGAAAATGAGCCATGGATCATGGCTGACCTGAAAGTCCCAAAACCAAACCACCACTTACAGTACCCAATTTATCCTGATACATGCTACTTAGAAAGAACTTTCATATCATGGGACTAAGGGCTTAACGACAGTCCGGTGACCATTCACTGTGGGAGCGTGGAAAAGCAACGAACCACCATAATCGTGAAGCTGGAATCCCTTCAGGGGGCCTGCGGTGGTATTACAGCACTACTGGCCATCTGCAAAGAGATAGGCTAGCTGACTAGTCGCTTAATAGCCTAAAAAGAGACTAAATGCGGAAAACTCAAGGGTAACAAATTTTGTGCGAGTCATAACTCTGATAACGTAGTGAGCACTGCAATGTGGGTCAAAATAATTTCATTTAAACTGTATCGTTTGCCATTGATACATTAAGAAGATTATATGCTGGATAAAGTGAGTACTAATTAACTACAAAATGTCGAGCGTTAAAAAAGTAAACTGTGCAGTTATCTTGTTTGTTCAATTCAATTGAATTGGACGGTATCCCACGGCAATTTGACACGTCCGTAGACTTTCTCGTGATAGCTGTGTACAGTGGACTACGAACTTGTAGTTTACTCTCCATGCAAAGGTTCATTCACGATACTGCCTATTGTCCGGAAAAGACTGGAAACAACACTGTAAGGGTTTGATTTGACTAGCTGATTAGCAAATGATTTGCTTTAGGTTACTTTTTTTGTTCGCTAGTGTGCAAGTGCAAATAAATATCAATTATTATATTTGCAATTTGGAAGTAGGTAGTAGCACGTAATAGTAATTATCAAAACATAAACTTTCAAAAGAATGTTAATTTATTTTTTTAGAAAGCAACTATTATTATTTACATTGATTTATTAGTTACCAGAATTTGGCGAAGCTTATCTTTAACCTTATGTTATATAATTAAAATTAAAGGATATTTTATACCTAATTCACTACTTATAACAAAACATGTAGGAGGCAACCGTACCATCTTGGATAATTTTAATGTTTCAAACACTTTCGCGTGCGTGTTCAGTACAAATTGATACTTGTTTTTGCTACAGTAAAAACTCGTCGTTTTGTAAACAAACTCTGTTTTAATAGCTTTTTAACTGGCGTTTCGTTAGAGAAATCTCGGTAGGCAATCGATTCAATGGTTGAATGGAATGGCTAAGCTGAGGAATCTTATGCCGGAGGGGAAAACATTTCAAAGCCAACGGAAGTGGCTACAATCGATATCAACCCTTGTATGTCCCCACTGCTGGTGCACGGGTCTCTTCCTGCATCTTAGGAAGGTTAGGCCATACTCCGCCACGGGGGCCAAGTCCGGGTCATGGAGAATTATAAGACAATGGCAGCTCTTACTGTCAGAAGTTATCAAGCCGCCCATAAGGCCTCTGACATGGCTTAACGTCTGCCATTACATGACAGCCAGCACCAAGGGCTTAACGTGCCTTGCAAAGCACGGACGCGCTCGGAAAAATGCCACTAGCGGTAGTCACAGGACGGTCACCCATCTTGCGCCTGACCGCGCTTTTTGTTGCTTAACACAAGTGATCGATTTCAATCACTCGGTTCCACTAGGCGACGACCGCTTAATAATATTTGTAATAGCTGTTGGTTTACTATACTTATATCTCTAAATACCGTCTCTTATTTCCTCCAGCAACTTTCCGTCGTAAGGTTGTCTGGAAGAAATTGCTTTTAGCAATAAGGCCGCCAATTGTACTTTGTATCATTACATGTTTTATAATATGTGCTCTGGTGTACAATAAAGAATATTCTTATCTTATCTTACATAAATATAAAAAAGTGATTAGACAATTTATCTTGGTGCACAAAGTTATGAAAGGTTATAGTGTATGCCAGACTGACAGATTGGTGGTTTTTCGGTCTGTTCTTTTGTTGCAGACTTGTTTTTGTTGATTGATGATTCTGCTGTATGCAATTGTTGTCTGATTTATTACGTATCAGTGTCTGGTATATGCGTGGTACAATGCTTTGTCTGCTCCGATAAAAGAAGTCAGGTTCTCTAGGCTTTGATGCTCAATGAGTTGATTCTAACTTCACTAGATTTATAACGAAATAAGTTAAGATCCAAACGGTGGTCGGACTCCACTAAAATGCTTGCTGTTTGCTTAGAAATTGTTTTCTAAGTTATGCATTAGCTAACGGTCCTCCAGAATCACTCCACTCCGTCGTATACGTAGTTACGAGTATATTAGTGTAAACACTTTACGTATAACGGTATGTGACAAGAATGCAATCCTTACTTTAAGGTATATTTCATACTTGATTATATTCAGAGTAATAAGGCTGATATTCAATATCAGCCTTATTACTCTGTGGTATTGTCACGATATCGTAATATTGCTTGGGTTAATATTTAACAACATTGAAAAATATCGGTACTAGCCCAGTATCAGTCTGTTTCAGTGAAAGTTACATTTCTCTTCATTAGACGCAGTTGCGTCATTTAAGGCTCACAGATGCCGGTGTTGTATTGTTTCTAGTTTTCCTTTGTTGTGTTCTTTGTTTTACGGGTTTTAGAGCGGTTTAATTCGTCGTGGCTGAGATTCGCCTTTGGTGGTTTGAAATCCAACGCGATTGAAAAATTTACAGCTATTTTACACATAAAAGTTGAGTTTGGAATTTTGTTGTCCAATTTTTGTCGATTTTTCTCGAGTTTTTGTGTCCATTTTTTTCCCAAAATGATCTAGATTTTGAAACGGACACCTAGTTTGAATTACGACGTTCATTAAGTCGCAGTTTCTGTGTTACTTTGAATAAAACCTGTTCATTTCATTTCATTTCAAGGAAATAATTCTGTTTGCCTTTCTACTATTTGAATCGTTTTTGTAAAATGTAAAATGTAAACTTTCATTCAGAAAGGACGGTAGAAGGTTGTTCTAACCATCAAAACAACTTTTATTATAAGAGCAACTATTAAAATGTTGTATAAAATCGTATTCAATATCGTGGAGTTGATTTCAAACGATATGTTTGGAATGGTCTTATACACTTGTAAACAAACGAAATGTGTGTCAAATTTTATCCAATCTTATTTCCAAAATGCGCCTGTCCTGAAAACTACAATATTTTCATTTAGGTACAAATGATAGTTACGATGTTTGTATCTATCAGGATACGACTAAAACCAATAGATACGTGTTAAATATAGGTAGGTATTATAGCCATTCGGTGCAGGACAATGTCTTATTATATGCTGCCCATATACTGATTTAGGTGTTGCTGCGACACGTGTAAATGTGACAAAAACCCACGTAACAAAAGTTGTAAGACACAAACTCTAATGGGGTTTTTCAAGAAACGCGAATTTTAAATGTGACGATCTTTGAATGTGATGACTGAATCAGTGAATAAAGCCACAGCCACAGTTTTGCTACGGCTGTGAATATGCAGTTCGATATCCGTGTTTCATTGATGTACCCAATTTGGGCCTTAATGTCCTTTCGGGCTTTTTGGCAAATTTGAATTGCGCATTCTGTCGGCACAATTAAAAGTCTATTTTCTCATTATAAATATCCATCGCACAGATTTGATGCACGCTCGCACGCACCCAACAAGACAGGGTCGCCATGTAGGGTGGAGCGTTCTGAGAGATGTATGAAAGAGTAGTGTTCAGTCAAGACAGACTTGTCAAAAGACTGATATGTATAAGTAGCTTAAACTAGGTTACATGTCTTACACTACAGTACAATGGCCCAACCACGAGTCTAAGTGCGGAGATCACTGGTCTAACTAACAGTCAATAAAGCCTGTTTGCGTATAGACAGTCAAAACTGTTTTACGACAAAGACAGAGCTTTGCAATGGTCAACATGCGTTCGCGTGATGGCACGATACAGTCAGAAAAAGAAACAGTAATAATAGCTCTTTTACGACAATGCTTACAACAGTAACTGTTGTGTTAACACTGGGATTGGATAGCAACGGGCTGGAACTAATTTTTAACTGTGAGAACCACATAAAGGTTTGTTTACTGCACACGGTTTAGTATAATAGGCTATTTGATATTAAAAAATAAAATGTTTGTATCCATAATATATAAATGTTGGTTTATGCTTCTATTTCTTTTATTGGTTAGTTTTGTGTTATTGACTGTTGCGACAACTTCTTACTCAAAAGATTCCGATAATTGTATTGTGTAGAATAACATATTGAACCTGAGTGTCTAAGATGCTCACATAGCTCAGTGAAATCGCCAATCGGCGCTGGCACTGCTGGGGTACGGGTCTCTTCCTGCATCGCAGGAAGGTTAGGCCATACTCCACCACGGGGGCCAAGTCCGGGTTGGTGGAGGTGGAGGTGATGCGTGGTGATAAAGCCCATATTATATCCGTAAGAGAATGCTTGTGCCTGCCAGCGGGTGGGACGATTGTATTGTACTACGGCGTATGCTTAATTAATTACGAGGATGTTATTTGCTGGGCAAGGCTAGTCCATTTATTAATATGCCCCAGGCACTACCACGTCTGAGCTGACTCATTTCACCTATCTAGAATAAGAAGGCTTTCTACCAGCTAAATAAATCATAGTATTTTATTCTGTACTAATTCTGAACAAAGTCTATCCAATACAATGTATTATTACATTGCCATAAACACGTTAAGAAGGAGATGACATTTGTTTACTGCTGGAAAGAGGTCTTTCTTAAGCTAAGCCACTCTCATGACTTCACCAACTGCTTCGTTAAGCATTTGGTGACGGCTGCTGTCGATAGATGGCAGTCGTTAAGCCAAGTCAGAGGCCTTAGGGCGACTTGAAAACTTCTAACAGTAAGACCAGCCACTTGTCTTGCAAGCCTCCACCAATCCGGACTTGGCCCCCGTGGTGGAGTATGGCCTATACCTTCCTCGGGGAAAAGACCCGTGCCCCTCAGTGGGGACATAATGGGTTGTGGATGATGATGGTGAAAAATCTGACTGCCGTTTCTGAATGGAGAATATCACTAAGTAAATACTTAAGTAACTTTCTGTCACGCTCTTTTCTGGGAAATTCGAAGAGACAGGACTACAGCTAACTATTTACTTACCGAAATTCTCAATTCAGAAACTAGCCTTGTGTCCATCATAAGCACTTTGTCAACCTACCTATTGCTGTATGGTGTCGGCCTAGAGAATAGCACCAACCCAATTCTTCCCGCGGGTGTCGTAAAAGGCGACTAAGGGACACAAACCGGGGGGTAGGCAGCAGCTCCCCCTGCAGTACAATTCCACCGAACTGCGATCCCCAACCAGCATGCCCAGCGTGTGGATTATGGGCATTACCCCCTATGATAGCACAACGTGGCGCTCTTTAGGGGAGGGCTATGTCCAGCAGTGGACTAGTATAGCCTGACGGCGGCGGCGGTGAACCTACCTATGCTCTAAAAGAGAGAGAGAGAGTATAGGCTTAACATTATGTCCATCATCTTAGTTCATTGGCAAATTGTCCTATTGATACAATACACCAAGAGACTCCAAGCATGACCAATTCCACGCAGAGTGACTAAGAAATTGTTGTTCGCAGCCTGTAGAAAAAAAGCAAAACTTCGATCGCCGATCTAACTGGCATATAAAAAAAACCTTAAGTTTTTCTCTAGGAAAACGCGAGCACGTTTCAACAAAGGCGAACCTTGAACGGAGTCATGTAACAAGGTTGGCTTCGTTATGTAAAAATCCCCCGAGGACCATTCACTACTAACTGTAGCACGTAACGTTGAACACTCGGAAATCTTATTATAATTATAGACTTTTGCTTTTTTCGGACTAATAAACGCATGCAGTGTATGTTTACGGAAGAAAAGTACAGACACACTTCCGTCATTGCCATTTTGCATGTATGTAATTGTGGTAGCAAGAACGCTTTGTGGTAAATACCTAGTTGGGGGTTTCGCAATACACTCGTACAGTTTTAGCTGGTTACATTAAGAGCAAAGTATGTGGTTAGTGTAGTTTTTAGCCACTACTATATGCATATATACTCGTTAAACACGGAGACCAATTTTTTCTGATTAGAGAACGTTGTGGACTGAAAGAGGATGTAGTGACTAGAATTGAGAAAGGAATGTTGCGTTGGTTTGGACATGTGGAGAGGCTGAAGGAAGAAAGATTGACGAAACAAATGTATATTGTGAATGTGAGTGGAAGGGCTGGTAAGGGACGTCCCACGTTCGACAAAATAGGTAATGTATTAGCAAAGGGGAACATAAAAAGTACCCGGAACCGACGTGCGTGCATGCAACGACTTATGAACGTTGATGAAGAGAAGGTGATCTGACAAGATCGTGGCAAGTGGCAGACTCTGGTCTCTGCCTACCCCTCTGGTATACAGGCGTGAGGTTATGTATGTATATACCAAAATTTTTAGGGTTCTGTACTGCTAAAGGGAAACACAGGACCCTATGGATTCACTTTGTTCTTTGGCCGTCCGTCTGCCATTCCGTCCTTTTTTTAACGGATTACATCAAGATTACTTTACATAAACTGACGCTTGTGTGCCTAAAGGGGTAGGCAGATGCCAAGGTTTGCCACTTGCCAATATCCTGACAAACTTTTTCTTTCTTCAAGATGAAAATTGGAACGTGGACATCTGGAAGGTTAAAAAATTGTAGCTATTGAGTGGACGCCATACAAAGATAAAGTCATTTGTGTCGCAGTTTTAATTCTCTCCAAGATTTTACATTATCAAATATTAGCCCATCAGTCGTTCTGGTTATCAGGACTCCCATGACTACTACGGTTATATAACATGTCATGTTTCATACCACAATTAAAGGCAAAAGCCGAAAAATATTAAGTATTTTCGTTCAAAAACCTATTTAGAGGCTAAAAATTCCGCCCATGCCGGGACCCTAACCCGCGACCTCTGGCTAACCGTATCAGCGCTCTCCCAACTGAGCTAATGGGCAAGTGCCAGCATCGTTTTCGTTTAGTAAGCATACCAAGAATTAATACGATTATTAAACTTACTTTTGCGGCGTGCGTTTGGCCGAGCCACTTTATTTGTCTGTAAACAACGCACCAGTAGTTCCATCATTTGGGCTTATAGGCATGAATGGAACTACTGCGAATTTATTTTCGAATCATGGAACATGCCTTTGGTAGTACTGCGAATGATTGGAACAACTAATCGACTTCATTTTGTACTATATTAAATTATGTAGGCATTTTACGTTCAGGTGTTGATAAATGTATGCAAGCCGGCTACCTCTAAGCAAGGCCGTAACATTGATATTGCGTGCAATGAATGCACTCGTTTGCTTACTACCGATGGCCATATAACCGGATCACACATTCTGCGAGGCGCTTCGTAGTTCTTAGGAACTAAAGTGTATGAATATGATTAGGGGACCACATCAGAAACAGCAAAAGAGCAGCTGTTTTATACCACTGGTACTAAATAGGTGTTTTTTTACACTGCTTTATACGTTCTGGTGAGTCTTGTGACGTGGTTTGTGAAGATGTCCTATGATAGGATGAAAACATTTTATTTTATTAATTTTATTCGCATAATCCAGAACACCTAAGAATACCCAGTGGGCAGCGGAAGGCTTATGGTGAAAGTGATTTACTGGACTGCCACGTTGGTCTAGTGGAATCACGTCTGATTACCATGCCAGAGGTCGTGGGTTCGATTCCCACTGAGGGTCGCCGTACATTTGCAGAAAAGAGGCATTTTCTGCAATTTCTGTTTTTGATGTCCTTGCCTGGTTACCATGTCACAAGGTATAATAGTTTAAGACCAGAGTAAGTGATCGTGCTGTATGGAAATTATTATTTTATTTATTACTAACTGACCGCGCAAACCTTGTTTTTTTGCCACACAAATCATCCTATAGCAAAAAACAAACAAAAAATAATTACAAAAATACAGTATAATTGGCGGCCTAATTGCTTTGAGCAATTTCTTCCAGACAACCCACGATGGAGAGTGGCTGAAGGAAAAGTGAGACGGGTAGTTGGTGCATATATGAATATTGATATAGGTACATACTTATACTTTAAAATAATATACTTACATAAACCATAACATATAATACATAAAGCAATTTATTATAAACATATACAAACTTACATTACCTATATTCTCAGAATATACACAAAAAATATTATAAAAATTGGTGAAGTCGTTTCGGAGGAGTTCGATAACGAACTCGGTGGTACGAGGTTGTTATTTACTAGATTATTTACAACTTGATAGAAAAATTTTCTATGCAAAGCATATTTTCTTCTTTCGTTGCGTAAAGTAAGCTGATATCTTCATAGGTCGCGCCCTTAATGTCACAAATGTTAAAATTTCGCCACTCCCGCGCCTCAAGACGCGTGACTTCGATCCTGATGCAGATGGTGTCGGTGCTGCGACACCTTTTACGTACATACTCTAATTTTTTGCGACTTTTACAGGGGTGAAAGAAAATAGGTATTTGTGTCCACAAAGTGCTCGTGGCCCAGGCAAAAGGAGTGATTGGAATCAATCACTTGTATAAGCAACAACAGGCGCGGTCAGGTATGGGATGGGTGAGCGTCCCGTGACTACCGCTAGTGGCATTTTTCCGAGCGCTTTCGTGCTTTGCAAGGCACGTTAAGCCGTTGGTGCCGGCTGTCATATAATGGCAGTCGCTAAGCCATGTCAGAGGCCTTATGGGCAGCTTGATAACTTCTGACAGTAAGGCCCGCCACTGTCTCACAATCCTCCACCAACCCGGACTTGGCCCCCGTGGTGGAGTATGGCCTAACCTTCCTGCGATGCAGGAAGAGACCCGTGCCCCAGCAGTGGGGACATACAAGGGTTGATAATGTGCACAAATGACATTTTGACGTCTGTGCCTGCGTGTAGCTTTAGTGAATTTATACAAAGAAAGTCGTTAAGCCTAGTCTGAGGCCTTAGGACGGCTTGAAATACAGTAAGGCCAACCACTAGTCTTGCAAGCCTCCACCAATCCGGACTTGGCCTCCATGGTGGAGTATGGCCCATACCTTCCTCAGGGAAGACACCCGTGCCCCTCGGTGGGGGGCATAATGGGTAGATGATACAAAGAAAACCACAAGCAGTTATAGTAAAAGTGTTAGAGCTACAAGGAATCTAGTGTGGACATTCCTTCGACACAGTTAAGAAGTCCAGTGTTACAATTCTGGGAGTTGTTATGAAAGTTATAGTTTGAAAATTAATACCCCAATGCCTTTCACACGGGTAATTCAAGACGCACGTCGATTTGAACGTCCTGAGAGGGGCCAAGTATTGTGCTTATGTATTTGAAAAGAGATCAATGTACTTTAAAGGTATGCGCCAAATAAAATATTACTGACCCCTGTCACGTTAGGTCAATGCCCTTTTATTCGCGGATTTTAAGATCGGATAATTCATGGGTTATTACGTTTATTACTTCAGTTGGTAGTCTCTGTTCTGGTCGGTTATACATTTGACCAAATAATATATACAGATTGATGTGTTGTCGATTGTAATACAACCCAATTGCAGGAGTCAATCCGGAGTTTCATAATCGAACAGCGGCCTATCTCATGGGTTGAAATACAATGGTTGAAAAACTGTTCCCCAAAATTACGATATTATGTCATGATAGCTAAGTTTATGTTTCCCACATTTCAATGCTGTGCACTTTCCACTTCTACAATAATCATAAAAAAGTTTGAAACGTAACAACCGATGTAAACGGTGACTTGCTTGTTTTATGCCAATGTTTCCCAATCTGTGATCAGCGGATCTCAAGTAGAGAGCCTCGAGAGTGGTGTGTAAGAGGGTAACACATAAGCTGCCATTAAATAAACTTGAACCGTGATCTATTGAATTAAAATATTATTATTACTTTTATTATCTTTTATTTAATACCTATGCATTTTCTACCAGTCAACCGCAGGAGGAGGTGAAATATAACACACCTTTTCTCATAACTTGTGGCTAATAGTGCGAAATCTAACTCCTTGTGGTCCCTGATAACAAAAAAACTTGGTTCTTAGTCTAAATGTTGGAAACCAGTGTTCTATACAAAAGCAGCCTGAAGATAAACAAGCTTTCATATTCACTGTGGGAGTTTGAAAGTGGCGTGGTCATTGGGCACGGCTTCTGTGCATTATGCTGAGAGTAAGAATACGGATGAAACTCGGTATCGTAGCACCTTATATCAACCGGAAGTTATATGAGCGTAAAAAGCAGGAGAACACTCAATAAAGAAGTGTTAATTAGCAAAATGTCTTGCTGACAAACATAGTATTGTCCGATCTGACGTAACGAAACACTATAAAAATGGTGAGATTGTGGCGTTTATGTGGTGTACGGGATTATGGCACCGGGATCCTGGTAAATTCCTTTGTTGTACGGAATACTTAGTAGGGGTCCATAGGGTGTTAAATTAACCGGTATTAGTTAGGGCGTTACTTTCGAAAAAAAAGGGCTCTACTCGCGTTTTTCACTCTAGAAAACCACGCAAAAAAGTGGGTTAGGGCTCAGGTTACACTGCCGATGCTTCAACGTGACAAGCGATTTTTTTTCGTTACATGTGATTTTAATTTTATGTTTGAATTTTCCTGGTGTACAAAATTCGTATCTTATAATTTATTTTTTTAAGCTTTCTTTATTGTAACAGTTATTGGTATCAACGTGTAAATTCCCACATTTTCGGATTAATATGGGGATCCAGTAAAATAATTCAAACACTGGTACGTAAATAAGTTTAGTGCTTAAAATCTGAAAGCCTGAACATACAATAATATACTGTAAACGGCGGAATATTTGGCGTAGTGCCAAAAGTTACTTCATTTCAGACTAGGCTTTCTAAAGCAGTTGTAGATCCATAAATCAGTAAACTCATTATAATAAATCCACAATTACTGATCGATTCCAACATTGCGAAACCTGATCGCCTAATTCAATACGACGAGTACACTCCGCACTCGCAAAAGGCTTTCGGAACTCGACGCAAATGACATATCAGCACCGACCGCAAGATGAAACCGCAGAGTGGCGCAGTTATCCACAAAGCAACTGCCAGGCACGGGTAAAACCACAACGAGGGTACCATTTCCACCAGACAGAGTAAGCTGGAGTTAAAACGAGATATAAGCTACTGATTGATATCGTAGATAAACGATGTCAAAACTAACGTGTTTTTTACACAATTAAGTATCATTGTACTATTTAATATTCTTAATGTCACACTTTCGATACTTCAGAGCCAAATCTTCAAATCAAATCTGATTTCCCTTTAGCTATTCCATGTAAAAATGCACAGACGAAAGCATATCAACCTTTAGATGCATGCATTTTATTCAGTTAACTTACATGCGCGTTTGAAACTTAAATGTAAAGGTTAATCAGCTGTCCACCGTATTTAGAAATGTTTTTGTTCATGAACATGCACTGGTCTGAATTAATGGCCGTACGTCCACGATGATTGATTTACTAAAAATGTATTCACTCTAAGGCTGAAGTTGATGCAAGCAGGTAGAGTACTCACCGTTTGCCCCTCCAACGCGCCTCCGCACGTAGTTGCGCGTGGGTCTCTCACTCCGCTTCGCGCCGCCATTCAAAGATGGCTGCCGAGTTTTATTTTCAATTTTCGCACCATCGTCTGTTTCTTTTTTCTCTGCGACCTCCTTAGTGTCCTTCTTGGACTCCTTGGTTTGAGTTTTGTACTTGGAATTGCCTCGCCTGGTGGACGTGCGGACGGTGGTGGTATCCTGGATGGTCTCCGTGGTGGGGTCCGTCTCTGGAGGCGCTGTGGCCTTCGTGCGGCGCGGGAAGTTCACCCTCTTTGGAGCCTGTTGGCGAAGAAAAGTTTTGGTGAGTTTTTTTTTGGTGATTGATTAACCGGTCCGAAATGGCTTACTTAGCCCTATGAGTTTTTATTCTGACAAATTAAACAAGCTGAAAGGAGACGGTCCACTGGTATAGACGCTACGTAAAAAAATTCAGCTAAATAACGAATTTTCGTAGCAGGTTCGTAGCAGGATTACCGTAAATTCGCCTTCTTACAAAACATAATTTGGCTTAAATCTAACAAAGGAAACTGTTATTATTCTTGTATATTATGTTTGTATGCCTTAAATAAATAAATAACAAACAATCCGTGAATATTTAAAGTTAAAATACCTCTATGTTTTGAAATTTGAACAATAAATAAACTGTGGGAAAGTATTTAATAAAACAACCTCATTCATTATTGATTCTTTCATTATTTTCACATCCATCAATAGACAAGTTAATTATCAGTTTCACACGAAAAAACCTACAATTTCATTCATAAATTTTATAATTACAACAGTCATCAACAAAAGGTACCTTCTTCAAGTATTTAATGTTTTGTGTACAAAATTGTGACTAAAAGTTTTATTTTGTTCCTTAAGCAAGAAGGTTTATTTTTTTTGTTCTTTTACCCAAATCATACCTACGCCAAAACTTCATATCTAACTATAAAATATATTGCGAGGTTGATCTTTTCTGCCAAGGATTTCAGGATCATTAGTTACGTACCTATATCCCTGTATTAACACAGGCCACAAGATACCTTTTTCAGTTGAATAATTTTATGGAATGTAAGAACCAAAAGAACTGTTTTTTTTTTAACTTTTCTGAACTTTTCTGAACTTTTTCACTTGGCTAAGTTACCTGTAAGTAACTTAAGCAAGTGAAAAAGTAAAGAATAAGTCGAAGATAAAAGAAAATAGACGGTGGTTGGAGGTGCCACCCAAACATGTTTCCACTGAATACTGCAATCAAGTTCAGGCTTTGCGTGACCAAATACAGCAACAAACAAGGCACTATCTCGCCGTCAAGGTGAAAATATCTGCAGGTGAAATCTTACACCTATCAATCAACGCGAGACTTGCAAAGGTCGGTTAGCGATGTAATGCTGCGTGAAGATTTTGTAATTTGTAGAGCGCTATTTGTATATCGTTGTGTGATCATTGCTTGTTATTATTTTCTTTTGTATCCACAAATTATGTTACGAATGTTTCTCAATATGGTCCCACCATATTAATTTTATTTACTTCTTGATATTAGATACACCGACATAATATAAAAACATACACAGATAAAAATAATTGACTGATACAGTAGTTTTGTGTCTGATCTGTACACTCGTAAGTTGACCGCATACATGCTAAAATATAAAAGAAGTATATCTTTATAATATGAAAACTAAAATTGAAATAGCAAATAAAAACTTTAAAAATAGATCAGTTGGTTACGAAATTCAGGTCACAAAATAGTTTCTGAACAGTATTCCTTTCTGCTTGGCAATTTTCATTCTTTTACAGATTAAGGGCCAGTTTCTGAATTGAGAATTTTGCTAAGTAAATGGTTAACTTTGGTGCTGTCTGTTCAGTCATGTGTCAGAGAAACGCATGACTGAACGTTAGTTAACTACATACTTACTGTCGCACTCAGAGACGTCCGTTAAACTTAATGTTTATTTAAATATCATTATCTTTCACTTATTATCAATGAAACAGAAATGGACAACAGCATACTTAACGGAGATTAACTTTTAATTGACGTTTCTGACTGCGGCGGTTAGTGAAACTCTTAGTTCAGAAACTGGCCTTATAAATTATTCTTTTTAGAAGTTTGCTCAACAAGAACCATAGATCAGCACGTTACGTATAGCATTGAGGCAAGTAGTTTAGTTTGTGATAAGAACAGGTTTTTTTTCCTTTTTTCCACACATGTGTCTGATTAGGCATTTAGTGCTACGCAACGCAAGATGTCATTAAGTCTGGTCACGCATGGCATGCCTTACGCCGTTCTCAATTCCCTTCCTCTAGACTGGACCAGTTCTGGAAAATGCTGTTGGTTCTATAACATGACTTGTTTGTATTATATCCTTATCGCTATATTACTTCACAGTTAGCGAGTGCTACTATAACTTCACAAATGAACCTTGAGACAATAAAGTAATTGTACATGCCGGGATCCAAACCCACGACCTCTCGATTGAGAAGCCGGTGTTGTTCCGCTCCGCGACTGTCGCTGTTACGACAAATAGTATTTGAAACAGCAATACGAATAATTATTGCCATACATGCAGCTATTACAACTATGCAGCAGTTGTATCATTCCGCGAATGTGCTCATTCTTCGCAAATGAGACGGAAATCATAATTAAATGAGGAATTTCAGTCTAATAATCATGTTACGAAAAGGCTGATTTGTTTCAAAATTATAGAGGCGCTAGCTAGTAATGATGGCGATTTTAGAAATCATAGTTGATTTGGGGATAGAATCGTTTTTACGTTTCAAGAGCTTTTGCATAAAAGTGAGGTTCGCATTTTCCTCCGTTATGACACTTGTAAACTTGTTATAAAGTGATGAAGTAGGTCTAGATAAGCGACAGAGTTGTCAGAAAAATGGCTCAGCTTTAGCCATCGGTCAAAAAATTAAAGATGATAAAGATTAACGGACTTATTCATAAAAAAATATTCCTCTAAAGCACTCCTTAAAAACCATTTATGCAATCTGTGATAACGTATTTTCATTGTAAATTCTCCACTTTAGACTATTTTAGTAAGCATTTTCGGAGTGTTAATATGGCCGTTACAAGCTTATAAAAACACCAGTCCTTAAACACTTCACAAACAGAAAATTAATCACATATTTTTTTTATTTTAAGAATTCTTTTTAAGTATTTACTTTTTATTTGCTAAATTTCAAAGTAAAACGTAAACCGCTGCCTTCGGGCCATAATTTAGTGGAAAAATAAGCAAAGGAAGAAAAACGCCACTCTGTCCATCTTTTCTCAAGTCATTAAAACCTGATACATTTGCTACCTATACTCATTATAAGATTCCATGATTGCCTTATGAATAAATAAATATAAATAGTATGTGGTAGTCTTCCCCTTATAAAGCCTCTACCATAAATAATATATACGGCACAGACTATTTATATGTAAAATCTTTGTTACAAACGAGATGATGATGCTCACCCAAAATAATAAGATGGGCCCCAAACTGAAATTTAAATATATAATGATACCTTTAAAGTTAATTTTATGCGTCATCTTTAATGCGTAGGTAGGCATCGCGAGTAGGTAGTACCAGGAGATAAGGTACAGGTTATTCTCTTCGTAATATGATACTGATTACGTCAAAAACATGGTGTTGCAAGCTTATGCCTTAAAGGGAGTTCTTATAAGTTGAAGCGAGATTGTGACTAAATAAAGGTGCAGTCTACCTCTGGGGGCCTGTACTCTGCACTGGAACGTTTTTAGGAAATTAAAAAAAAAATCAGTCAGTTTTGCACAACCAATCAATCTTGAGATGTTGTGGCCAAGCTGGGTGAAAATGACTGGCAAGTTTAGTGCGAATTGTAGCTTTAAGGAACGTGAATGTTATTATCATACTAAAGTCGTCACCACTACTACCTTAAGTGACACTAACCATATTATTTTAGTGTCAAAAAACAGGAGCGTAGTAAGAAGACACCTATTTCCCTGTACCGTCGTTGGTTTCTACCGCGTAGGTAGGGGTTTCTGTGTTCATTTTATATAAGCTCGGTCGGAATCTGGCCCCAAGGTGATCCGCTCTGAGATGGGCCGAGTCCATGAACAGCGAATATAAAGTACATAATTAGTACTATGTATACCTGACTGAATGAAATGTTGTGTGATAAATAAATGATAATGCAGGGATAAGTAGTGATGCAAGTCTGTGAAGGTAGTTCTGTTATTAACTGACGCAAACCTGAGCATTGATTGCTGCAAGTAAACGAACTATATTTTTATACTATTTTTATTTTTAATGCACTAACCCGTGCTAAGGAACAAATTTAAAAACCTATTTAGAGGCTAAAAATTTCACCCATGCCGGGATTCGAACCCGCAACCTCTGGCTATCCGTGCCAGCGCTCTACCAAATAGCCTCTTTGCGTCTTTTAGCCTCTGAATAGGTTTTTGAACTATATTTTATTTAATTTGCACATCTTGGTCAAAACGTTTTTTTTGTCCTACTATTACGTTAAGAAAATTCTTGAAATAGCAAGATGATGTCCAAGATGAGAAAATCCAAGATGAGTCTTGGAGCTAGCAAACAACCTATAAATACTATTGATTTCGGTAATTTAACGATTTTTAGCAACGGTTTGTTTACATGTGCGAGTATAATCGTACCGAAGCCGAATGAAATGAAATATAGGTGGTCGTAGATATCCTGCGTTTTCTTAAATTGAGAATTCAACTAAATACTTGAGTATTTATCTCTATAATTATTTCTTAAGCGATTAAAGAAATAAGTGTTTATTTATTGGTATTCACAACTCTGAAGCCGGCAACGGGCCTGAAGGTTTCAGCCATAAGGTATTGACAACTAGAATATATACTTTATATTCTTAACCCAAAGTCCAAATGGCAACAAAGAAAGTGATTATATATGCTGACGAAAGAGGAAGGGGATTAAGGTCCAGCCTACAGTGCCTTTTGGGACCTCAATTTTTAGTTACATCGATTATGAAACCGAACGCGCCTCTGGCTGAAGTCTTAAACTCATGCGAAATTCAGTGTAAAGACTATGATAAGCAAGATTTTGTAATTGTAGTAGCAGGGTCAAATGACTCCGATCCGTTGAATTTACAATCGATGTTATACAGCAATTTAAATGCGCTCAAACATACAAATGTAATCGTGAGTAATGTAGGAATAACAAGACATTTAAACGAGAACATGACAAACCAATGTTTAAAACTTGTAAGCTCTCGTTTCGCTAATTCAACATTTCTGAATGTCTACAATAATGAAATTTTAAGTCCTGCAAAGTTCAACAAACTATATGCAAGTAGAACACTGCTTAGGGAAATCTTGAGGCTAAATTATAAAAACGCATGTATAATATACCAACAGCAACTCCGCCGAGAAAGCTTTTCAACAACAAAAAATAAAAATTGCCACACAGTTAACGCAGAGACACAAACAACACCGCAACACGATAAGATCACCTCACATAAGGATACGCAAACTGAAAATGATTTTTTTCGTCAATAATAAGAGTCTCCATACTCCCAGTCTTTTTTCGAATAAATACATATACATAATGCACCAAAATATATCGGGTATTATTAGTAAATCAGAAGCTTTAACTATATTTTTAGAAGAACTAGAGGATAGTAACAAAGGGATTGATATACTATGCATAACTGAACATAATATGAGATCAGGAATGGAACATTTTTTGACTTTACCAAACTTTACTCTAGCTGCGTATTTCAGTAGAGAAAGTACGAATAGGGGGGGTTCATGCATATTGGTAAAAAAATGTTACAAATACAAGATATTAAATAAAATTAGTGATCTGTCGATAAGTGGAGTTATAGAATGTTGCGCAATAGAACTTATTCAATTTAATCAAATCATTGTTTGTATTTACAGAATTCCAAAAAGTAGCAATGTAGGATATCATTTTCAGATATTTTTTGACCGACTAGAGAACATATTACAATTCCTAAAAACAAAGAGCAACAAAAATATTATAATTACCGGAGATTTCAACATCGACTTATTAAAACCCAACAGTAGAACACTTCAATTAGAATGTCAATTGAACACCTTAAACTTGAAATTAGCAATTCACGAACCAACTAGACTAGCGAGTAATACTTGCATTGATAATATCGCGCATAATTTCAGACAAAAATGTCAAACGGAGGTTATTGAAAGCGCTCTATCAGATCACACAGCACAATTGCTACGATGCCCTGTGAAACAAACGTGCTTGATTGATAGTTGGAAAATTATAAGACGCGACTATTGCGACGAAAATCTAGAAAGATTCAAAGATTGCATAAAAAATCTATCATTTTCAGAAATTTATGAAACAACTAATCCTAATCACGCATACAGTCTTTTCTTAGAGCTGTTCAAACTAATATATGACTTGTGTTTTCCACACAAAACTATCAATATTAAACTCCGTAAAAAACCTAAATGGCTAACTAAAGGCCTAAAAACGTGCAGCAGAAAAAAAAGGGAGCTTTTATGGCAGTATAGACTAAACCCTACGAACATAACTAAAAGTAAACTAAACAACTATAGCAAGCGCTTTAAAGTACTTATAAAATCTACAAAAAAAACACTTAACAATCACAACATTAATACATCTAGAAACAAATCACAGGCGATGTGGAAAATAATAAACGAGTCTAAGGAAAATAAACCAAGCCAGTCTATAACTGAAATTAAAATAAGGGGAAACACTATTCACAGCCCACAAAAAATTGCAGACGAATTCAATAAATATTTCATAGAAAAAGTAACACCTCTGAAAAAAGAAAAAAGCAAAAAACAAATAATTAAGTTAAATAAATGCAGAGATTCAATGTTTATGCCACCATGCTCTCCGAATGAAATATACAAAATTATTCTATCTCTAAAAAATAGTCATAGTACTGGGTACGACGATATTTCAACAAGGGTGGTTAAGTATGTAGCGCAATACATTAGTTACCACTTGAGTTATATCACTAATCTCTGTATAGAAAAAGGAATGTTCCCAGATCAGTTAAAAATTGCTGTTATCGTACCTTTATTTAAAAAAGATGATAGAGTATGCATGGAGAACTATCGCCCTATTGCCTTGATTCCTGTTTTTTCCAAAATAATTGAAAAATTTATCTCTACACACATCAGGGAATACTTTGAAATAAAGAATTTACTAGTCAGGGAACAAAAAGGATTTCGTAAGAACAAAAATATAAATATGGCAGTATATGATGTTCTTAACGTTATCATTGAAAGTGTAGATAAAAGAATGCCCGTATGCTCGTTGTATACTGACCTTACTCAGGCTTTCGACTATGTAGAGCACGATACTTTGCTACGTAAATTAGAGCTCTACGGTGTAAGAGGTAACATATTGAATTTGATAGAGTCATACCTAAAAAATCGTGAACAGTTCACAGTTATCAAAAAAATTAATTCGAATACAAAACTGGAAGAGAAATACCTATCAAAAGTAGAGACTGTGAATCATGGAGTGCCACAAGGAAGCGTAATGGGGCCGTTACTTTTCATCGTTTACATAAATGACCTCCCAATTCATGTAGAGCACCCAATGTCACTTTTTGCTGATGACAGCACCATAACTGTACAATGTAAAGATATATTAACATACGAATACGACATAAATAAAGCGCTTAAATCTATGATACAGTGGTTAGACAACAATAATTTAAAAATAAATCTTGGCAAGACTTATATAATGCAGTATAGTCAAAGGATTTCACCAATATCAGACCTTGAAATAAAATACCAAGACAAACCTATACACAACATAGAGTCAACTAAGTTTCTTGGGTTAATAATTGACAATAAATTATCGTGGAAATCACACATAGAAAAAACATGTAAAAGGCTTTGTAAATCGGCATTCTTACTCTACAAACTTTCACCAATAGTTAACTTAAATACTTTATTGACAGCATATTACAGTCTTGTGGAATCTGTCTTAAGATATGGCGTTATATTCTGGGGCAATGGTACTGACCGTGAACAAGTCCTCATAGCACAGAAAAAATGTATTCGAGCAATGTTTAGATTAAAACCCACTGAATCATGTCAACCCTACTTTAAGAAACATGATATACTTACATTTCCATCTCTCTATGTATTAGAAGTACTAATGTTCGTCAGAAAAAATCCTGCTCTGTTTCCACGCATCTCAGAAGTAAATGGTATGCGCCTCCGTAGAGACCCTACCCGCCTCAGTACAAGAATATCCAATACTGCTTTCATGCGGAAAAGTATTTTATGCATGGGTCCTAAAATATATAATAACCTGCCAAAGAGCATTAGGGAATTGGATAACGATAATGTGTTTAAAAGAGAGGTTAAAACTATACTCCTCAAAAAAAGTTGCTACAATTTAAATGATTATTTTAATTTGACATTCCATTAATCCCAATCAATTACATAATGTTATTTTAAATAATTCAATATAATAAAAGGATATTGCAATACAATAATTATTTAAATAAATTTATTATACTATGACATTTCAATTCAGCAGTCATGCTATAATCATTTCATACATTTTATTATTTTATTTTAATTTTATTTTAATACAATTATAACTCTTAAAAACCGAAATACTGTAAATATTCTGTAAATTTTCGTTATTTTAAGATGTTAATTTAATATTTGTACGCCTTTACGGCAAAATATGCTGAAGCTTTATTAATTATAAGAACTTTTATGTACACGCATGTTTCACAAATAAATAAATTTGATTTGATTTGATTTGAACCGCCTTCAAAAGGAGGTTTTTCGAAGTCATTCTATTGTTGGCACGGAGCAGCAAATCCATTTATCCTTCTGGTCAGAAACGGTAAACGAAGCAATACCTCGCGACTACCTAAGGCAAATTCCATAGCAAAAAGGTGATCAAGCCTTTTATCGTTCTTTTCAAAGGCTAAGAGCTAGCTCATTGGTATTCCTAACAAGGATGACCTTTACAAAAGCTTGTGCAAAACGCGTTGACAATTTTAAACGCGTGCCAAATGCTTATGTACTGTTCACATGTCGGAATAGTAGACAATGTTGGTTTTGTACTATGGTCTCCTTAATTACGAAAGAATTTTAGAAGCGCTCGAGGCCTAGTCAAACCGAGTGATTAGAATCAATCACTTGAGTTGAGCAACCACAGGCGTGGTCAGGTGCGGGATGGGTGACCGTCCCGTGACTACCGCTGCATTTTCTCCGAGCGCTTCCGTGCTTCGCAAGGCACGCTAAGCCGTTGGTACCGGCTGTCATGCAATGGTAGTTAAGCCATGTCAGAGACTTTCTGAGCGGCTTGATAACTTTAGACAGTAAGGCCCGCCACTGCCTTACAATCCTCCATCAACCCGGACTTGGCCTCCGCGGTGGAGTATGGCGTAACCTTTCTGCGATGCAGGAAGAGACCCGTGCCCCAGCAGTGGGGACATTCAAGGGTTGATATCGATCGATCGACTCTATTATTATTATTGCTATTATACTTTATTGCACACGAAACTTTAAACATGACATTACATAAGTATTAACATGTAAATCTCAGATCAGTAATTAGTGTAAACCACAAATGTTTTCGGTCAAATGTCGGGACTATGTGGCGTCCGACTGTTATTGATTTTATAGCGCTGGGAATCAATTAGTTTGTCTGGCGCCTACGAGTGTTGGCGCCCTTACATTTGATACGGTATTAATTGCTTTGATATCGTGTTTAGTGGTTACGGCCATGTTATGACGTCTGTAGAATCAATAGATGTAGTACAGGTGTTGCACGTTTTTAATCAAGAGATAAAACACACAGCTCATTGACCATAGTTAATGTACTAAGATGATCTCTTTTTTATGTTTTGTTTAAGGCTCCTTTAGATTCCTGATATACATAATTATAATATGCTATCTATCTATTTATCTATCTTTTTCCATCATAACATCTATACTAGAGTTATTACCAACTTTATTAGGTAAAGTATACTTTCGCGCTTACTTTTGGATGGAGTATGCACTAATTTACCGTGCCATTATTTAGATTGTAACATCAGTTGTTTACGTAGTCTTGTACTAATACACATTTTATTACTGATCCAAAGAAATTGTTCTTAATATTACCAACCCTACAAGAAAACTGGTAATTCCATGTCAGGATTCGAACCACCTGCCTATTGTAAGCCACACATTCTACTCCATGCGCTAACACGACGTTTTACGTGTTCAGTAAAACAACAATTGTGTACGCAACACGCAGTTAGCTAGCACGCAGCTTGAATCGATTCTTATGCGATAGCGATTCGATTCTAATTCCATGAACAAACCAAGTCAAGGTGATCGTATCTCTTGTATAGGCTATAAATTAAGTATAGCGACCCGCAGTTTCATACTTTCCTTTGAGACGGTTGTCGACCAAATCATGATGCTATTGAATCGGTATAATCAGGGCCTCGAACCAAAAAGTTTGGAAATATTCTAACTCAACTATTGGAACAAGGACGTTCTGAACGTATGTAGAAGTAACGAGTATTAAACGTTGGTCTTTCGCTTGAATTTCGCGCTTATAAAGTTTGTTATAAAATTCATCAGGATTATATTAAAATTGTGGTCGACAGTACGTGATTACGATTCTGCGGTTTTTTTTTCACAAGCGACTTGTGTTTGCGAAAAATCTTGAATTTTGCGGTCAAGTGTAACTGAAATTGTGACATATTCGGTTGAATTACGAGTGAGATTTGAGATTGAAGTGTGAGAACTAGTTATGAATAATTACACAAAAGACATTATGTGGAATACGAAATAGTGTGGATAATATTTGTTTAAGAGGTGACCGAGGGTCTATTTTTAGAATCTTTGACCTTATACGAGCGCTCGTACTTTTGTATAGAAGACTTTATAATATTATATTTATAATCGATGCCCGATGAATCGATGACCGTGCCCCAACAGTGGGGACGTACAAGGGTGGATACCCTTGTACGTCCCCACTGTTGGGGCACGGTTCTCTTCCTAAATCTCAGTAAGGTCAGGCCATAGTCCACCACGGGGGCCAAGTTCTGGTTGGTGGAGGATTGTAAGACAGTGGCGAGCCTTACTGTCAGAAGTTATCAAACCGCCTATAAGGCTTCTGACATGGCTTAACAACTGTCAATACATGACATATTTATAACAATAAAAACCTTATTAACAGTAACATAGTTGACTATACTCAATTTTCAATTGTTTATTAAATATTATTAAATAGAGATAAATATAATTATAACTTCAATCCTAATCAAAAGTAGTTTCATTCACATTTTTCCATAATTTATACACTCCGTTTCTAGTCTTAAGCCTAGTCGCACTTTGCCAACAAAATTTCATGTCCCTTGTATTCAAAATACCGTTTATAATGTGCATAAGGGTGAACCAATGTTAATATAATACGGCCGTCCCACTAGAAAACGTTTCTACAACCAGTAAATAGTTATTGGTACTGACTAGTGACAAAATCACAGTGTGAAACGTAGGAAAACGTTTTCCAATCACGTAACAGGTACTTGTCAAACCCAGATTAACACAGAGAGGTAGTAAAAGCGACGCCCTATAGGTACGTCTCCGGAGAAACCGGTCTTGCGGACACGGGTTACGTGTCGGTTACGCGACTATTTGATCTTGAATGTGCCTTGTCGTTTGCATACCGGTTCAGAGGACCGACTCTCTAAGAATATAATTCTAGTTCTATCTGAGATTTCTGTAATCACAGTTGGGCAGGATCTGACATTTCTGTACGTAGTAAAGACTGAGGTAAGTAAATACCTCAGATACTAGGGTTACATGATATTGTTCCTTCCCCGTTAGCGAGTGGTATTGCTACTAATACTTCGCAATAATTGTACGTAACTTAAACAAGACAAGGCAAGTCATTTGTTTGTTCCGGAATTCGAACCAGCGACCTGTCGAATGTGAGCTAAGTACATAGCAAAACTGGTACCTGATTTCTATTTAGTACTTAAAATGTGCTTGATTTGTTCGAAGGTTCAATATTTGCTAACTTTTCGAGTACCTTGCACAAATTTAAATATTCTCTACCTCCACAACGGCTATTAAATGTTTTCGTAATGTTTTAAATTTTGTGATGTGATTTATAAGTATGGAAAATAAAGTACAGTAATGAAAAATACTTTTGTCCATTAAAAATTAAGTTAAGTGATATTTAAGTTAATTAATTAATAGACAGAAATGTTAAGAGCATACTGGGGATACAAGAGAAAGAAGTTATTATTTTTACAGAATTATTGTAAACGAAATCACTATACAAGTATTTAATATAAGAAAATACATGCAACAGGGCAAGCTTTATTTTGAAACAAAACCTAGTTGTATGGGTAGCACCATATATGTCTTAATTCAATGCTAGAAGGTAGCAATTAAAGAAAAATATGTGTTATAAGTTTTTGTCCTTTAAACTTCTAATTATTTCACCTAACCTGGTTTCAGAAAATTCGCCAGATCCCTTGAAATCGTAAGATGGAAAAATACAGCAAGGTAGATCTGCGAGGCAAACTTTTCGTGTTTCTGAGTAGGCCCTCGGTGGAGTAATTTCCCAATATGACAAGTCTTCGTCAAACCGAGGTGTATGCTTAACTAATGATCCATCCAGTGGCGATGATTTACTGATCGGTCGCGTGTGGCTTTCTAACTGATGTATAATGTGAAATAGTTTCATTCGAAACTTGGACACGATACATATGAAAGGCTTGTTCGATCTAGCTTGTATTAATAATTATCAGTACTTGTAATACTGATAATTATTTATTTCTTTTACAGAATATCAAGTATTTGTGTGTATTGTATTATCGCCAACATACAAATTTTACATGTGTCCCCCTTATTTACGTCTTTCTAAGTATTTTAACACGTTTTGCACGCCTGCCTCCATTTATGCCTCTCCTGTACCTCCTGCGGGTTAACTGGTAGAAAATGCAATTAGCATCTTCTTATTATATTTTTAGAAATGAGGCAGTCAGTTTTTAACTTTCGCATATAACATATGACTAGCGTTTAATATTGAATAGTCTCACACACTACTGTTAGATAGAAACAATGAATCTTTGACATTCAGCAAACAGAATGTAATTTTTTTACGTTGAAATAAATTGAATTGAATGCTCTGACTCTATTTATCGAGATATTCGTAACTTTTTCTAGTAGAGTCGACAGTGAATCAGTAAATTAGAATTTCATGAGAAATTCTTGACTTAATTAGATATGGAAATGGTTATTAAATCACTTGAATTCTTGCATGACGAGTGTCGAGAAAGACATGGAGTGACAGTTTCAATGATAAATGAATGTTTTGCATAATATCTTAATCTAATTTTGTTTTTGTAACAGTAAGTAATTCGAATTTTGAAACAGACGCATTAATTTATTACTTTCTTGCAACTAGGCCTTTACATACATCGTAACTCAAAACCAAATAAGACTTCCGTTGTTTCTCCGTATCGATAATTGAACTACTTTGAGCAAGCAAGAGTAAACATTATCAGAAAATTAAATAAAACTTCATACGGTAGAATTGATGAAAAAAAATCCATTAATAAAACTTGACACGGTTGAATTGATGAAAGAAAAAACAATGGAATCTTTAACTTCTGCTTATGTTTAGAAAGTGATTTGATGATCTATACTGAAAAAACAGTTACATTATTAGTTATTGCTTTATTTTACTCTGTGAATTTTAGATGATTTATAAAAAAAATAAGTAAATCCGCTGCAAAGTCGTAGTTATACTAACGTAGAAATTACAGGAGGGTTTTAGACTTGTTTTTACACCGTATCAAGCAACCGCAAGCCTATACCATCTAAAAACAATATCCCAGGCAGTGCAGCGTCTGAGTGGACTCTTCTCCCATCCAGTGTGGGCGGAGATGCCACTGGACGCTATATATATCATTATTATATTACATTGATGCAAAGGCAAACGTTGGTAACCGTAGGCATATAAAAAGAGTAACGATTAAAAAAAAGAAAAACTCATACAACACAGAGTTATTGTGAAATTTAATGACACGGTTAATACAACCGGTCCAAACAAGCACTCACATAATGTCACACCTATCCGTAACTATCTACGCATCTACTAGTTGATGTTATGCTAAAGTGATTACGAATTACAAAGGTATTTGTGTGACAAAGCTGAAGTGCGGTCGAGTGTTGCGTAGTCGGTTGTCAGTAAAACAAGTTATCGGCCAGCTGAGGGCTCAATGTAAATGACTAATAGACAATTCAATTTATTTCGGCGGATCGGATCGGAACTAAACGGATCTAATCGCGATTGTTTATTAGGGAAAACCGTAAAACGGTAAACCGTTTAATATATAACTATGTATGAGTATCGCGAATCATTAAGAAATACTGTTTACGTCAATGTCTTATAATTTTGTAAACTCCTTCGGATTGCCTTTCAAACTTACCTTTTTTTTTATTCTATTAATTTATTGTATAAATAACTGTTATGCGGTTGTTTATCCTCCATCTTAATTTTTATTTTATTTAAGCATTACAATTTGCAATAAAAAATAAAGTTAGATAGATAGATAGAGAACACTTTATTGTACAGGAAATTACACAAGTATTTCTTAACCTAAGAGTACAGACGGCGGCCTTATCACTAAAAGTGATCTCTTCCAGACAACCTTTGGATAGACTGGAGCAATATATTGGAGAAGGAAGTAGATGTACATATAAATAAAAATATTTCAGATACATTGAATAAAACATGTTATTACCATATTAAATCTGTTGGTCTTCTATTTTAATTTTAAT
Organism: Yponomeuta sedellus; assembly: GCA_934045075.1. Classification (NCBI taxonomy): domain Eukaryota; kingdom Metazoa; phylum Arthropoda; class Insecta; order Lepidoptera; family Yponomeutidae; genus Yponomeuta; species Yponomeuta sedellus. Next base: position 21,961,379 of record OW203733.1, on the reverse strand, counting down.
TTTATTTGTTGCTAATATTAAAACTGTTATGAGTAAGTCATCGTCATCGTCAGGCTATACTTGTCCACTGCTGGACATAGCCCTCCCCAAAAGAGCTCCACGTTGTGCTATCATAGGGGGTAATGCCCATAATCCCCACGCTGGGCATGCGGGTTGGGGATCGCAGTTCGGTGGAATTGTACCGCAGGGGGGCGCTGCTGCCCACCCCCTGGTTAGTGTCCCTTAGTCGCCTTTTACGACACCCGCGGGAAGAATTGGGTTGGTGCTATTCTCTAGGCCGACACCACACAGCATGAGTAAGTGTTGTCTAAAAAACTTAAATCTTTCACGGACCCTAAAGACGTAACTGTACAGTAAAAAGAAAAAAAATGCGATCCTAACTGCTTGGGAATGGGTCAAAAGATAGTTATATTAAAACACAAGGTAATAAAAAAACCTACAATCTCAGTTATTTAATAACATCCCATTGAATAAGATAAATAAATAGATTGAAGTATTTTTCATACCATTAGATTCGGATTACGGACGCAGATCATTAAAATGGATGGCCATACACAAGTTGTGCGAATATTTAATGATCGAATCACCCGTAGCGAACATGAATTACTCATGAGAAACACTTTAGAGCGTAATCTAATCATACCGTACGTATGATATAATAGCAATAGATCGAAAAGTTGTTAGAATAAATAGCCTGAGTTATGGTTGAAGAATAACCAGTAATGTTAGATAATAGCACGCCGGATGGATATTATTCGCGGCGAGAGAGCAGTGAAAGTGGTTTTCACCGGGAACGGATGCTGCGCCCGCGCACGTACAGTTACCGGAGGAAATCACTGCGCGCGATTGAACCGATCAGTGAAGAAATTGGATTCACACTCCACCAAGCATTCAACGTAACGTAACTTTGGTTTTTGGGCTAATCATGTCTATTTTTTTTAATGATTGACTATTGAGATACTGACCATAGCTTATTGTAATTAAATACCGATTATGCTTTATTCTAGAATGAGATTGACCTTTACGTATATTGAAAAGTCACTCCTAATCTAACATAACGGAGCTGAAGGTTAAAAGACTAAAAGTTGATGTTTTGTTGACTGAAGTTATAAATTTTAAAAATTAAGAATAAGGAGTATTCTTACCTTATCTTCATTCTAATAGACCCAATACAATCGCAGAAATGGCACCATTTATAACTTTTCCAATGCGTTGGCGTTTCTTAACACCGGTTGGTATGTTACTAAATATTCTACTAACTCCCTTCGGACACTTTCGAAACCAGTTTCGAAAAGAGAATTATTGAACAAAGTAAGTTATTTTGATTGAGTGCTTTCCCAAAAAATGGACACCTACTCGTAGTTGTGCTTAGGACGTTCAAGTCAGTGACATGGGACATAGTCACAGGTTCTATATCATTTGGAATAAATACCCTTATGTTGGATTTTAAGCGCAGGTGCTATAAACCTACCAATGACTGGATTTTCTAAGTTTCGTACCAACACTTATTAATTTATACCCGAAAAATGTAACGTGCCTAAAAAGGGGCTTACTCTAGCAGTAGGTTAGTACGGGCTAATCGGTTTATTGATTCATTGATTTTAGTAACACTGGCTAACTGGCTAGGCTGTTATTCTAACGCAAACAGGAAAACATTTCGAGAAAAGGCGCATTAAACAGACTAAACTGAGTAAAACTATACCTTAACATTTTTATCAACCAGATATGCCTTAGACTACAGGGTATATAACTCAGAGGGAGTATGCTCTTACCACATGACAATTTTAAACCAGATTTACGAAGACCTCAGACACTCAGGTTTGCTCACGATGTTATCCTTCATAGATATGTTCAGATGTAATCTAATCATTTAAAAAGCATCCTAGGCACTAATTGCAGCGATAGAGCGGTAATTTCACTTATTTAAAGTAGTTTGGAGTTGCCATCAGACCATTTTAAATAAATAAGTGCGTATGTAAAAAGGACCGAATTTAAAATAAAAGCCGTTACAGTGTCAAAATTGGATAAATAACTTGTCTTACTGAATTAAGGAGGAATTAAAGATCAATAATAACAGAAATATCGACACTAACTATACAGAAACGATAGGGACATGTGTAATTAAGATTAATTTCAAAGACAAAAGACACATAACACAACAAACACGATTTAGGTGCTCACAACAAAACTGGGTTTATTAAACTAAAATAAAACATTATTAACCTTGTCTAATGCCTTATCGCATGCCCCATAGTCCCCATAGAAAAGACATCAACGCGCGCACACGTTTTCATTCAGTTTAAAATAATATTTTTTCTTTTTTTCCAGATATCCTCGGAAAGGACGCGGCTGGTGATAGTTAAATAAGATAAACTCAAAAGAATCTTTTAGGATAATTGTATAATAAAACCACTAAACGATCGTGTTTAATTCCCCACTCCTAAAATTCCTCTACACGTCTTAATTCCTTTATTTAGTTGTTCAGTGAAATTGTTGTTGAAAGAAATAGTCTGGCAAATGTTACAATTGTATTTATACTTAATACTTGATTCGTTCAAATAGGTGCCTTATAAGATCTACTTGCACTTTCCTAAATATGGCTTAGTCAACATTTGATCGAACTTCTAAATTATTATTTTTTGTTTAATTGGATATTTACGTTACATTTAAGAAGTGGCATAAGTCAGAATTAGTACATTGACCTGACAACCTGCTTCTTCAGTAAAAGCCCATACAATCGCGCCAAAATCAAGAATGGTGCATGATACTAAGTAGAGCCTCCACGCAATACAATTAGCATACAAGAGGATAAAATGAGTGAAAACACCCACATGAAATGAGCTCGATTGCAGCTGGATCCTGATCAAATTGCTGATCTAATGTATCTATTGTTTCACGCGCCTAGTTTACGATAGGACATAATAAATAAATTTATCGTTCAGCTTTGGTACTTTACGCTTTATTGCGCACATAAAGTACATATGGTATCAACCCTTTGTATGTCCCCACTGCTTAGCCATACTCCATCACAGGGGCCAAGTCCGGGTTGGAGGAAGATTGTAAGACAGTGCCTTACTGTCAGAAGTTATCAAACTGCCAAAAAGGCCTCTGACAATACATAAAAAAATAAAACAAAGTACATGGCGAGCTTATTCCATCAGAAATCTCTTACAGTCAACCCTACAGAGGTAGGGTTGTCTGTTTCAACGGCTGAATCAACGGTTTGTAGAAACAAACCGTTGATTTATGTCCCTAAGATATCGGTAGTAAAAAATGTCAGTCAAGTTGTTTGCTCATCATAGGTTATCAAAATAAACTTGTATATGCATTATTTTAGGTACAAAGAAACCAGACGTGGAGATATAAATAGTAAATAACATTCTCACATCACAATCGCTGTCCTGGTCCCACACCAGGCAACAAGGACAGACTGAGGTCATTTGTACAAATTCACGGCGGTGGGAACCGAACCTACGACTTTCGGTTCTGAGCTCCGTTAGACCAACGAGGCAGTCAACAATCTTAAAAAAACCTATTTACGTATTTATTGTACGTAATACAGAGAATATTGTAAAGAGGTTCGAAATTTCACTGATGCCGGTGAGTCGCCCATTAGCTCAGTTGGATAGAGCGCTGGCACGGATAGCCAGAGGTCGCGGGTTCGAATCCCGGCATGGGTGGAATTTTTAGCCTGTAAATAGGTTTTTCAAAATTGTCCTTAGCACGGGTTAGTGCATTAAAAAAAAGAGTACAATCAACAATCTGTAGACCCTGAGGCATATTTTGATGAAATAACCCAGCCGGATCGCAACGCGGATTCCAAACAGTGACTCACGGAATCATACGCCGCTAACGGCTCACTGTAAACTGACAGGCATATCATTGTATGCAAAGTAGGCTTAGAAGGATACATAATGGCACGGTGAGGTGTTTTTGCTCGATTCTGACATACACTGCTCTTTGTTTGTTTTGATATAGAGCTGAGACATTTAACGCGACTTATAATCTCCATAAACCGGAGTTGGCCCCGGTGGAGTATGGACTACCTTCCTCAGGGAAGAGACCCGTGCCCCTCAGTGGGGACATAATGGGTTAATGATGATGATAATAATATAATCTTACTCAATTTTGTTTTGTGATCGAGAAATTGTGGAAATTTAACTTCTTCGAGATAAACTTGTTTTAATATTTATTTAATGAGTGAATGTGCCTATTAACTAATATTGTGCTCACAATGCACTATTGTTAACTAAAATAATGAGTTAAGTAGTTTAGTTCACTTTCAATAACAAAAAAAAACATTAAATAAAATTATTTCAACATTTCCTGGTCGTAAACTAACCTGTACAAGTTTCAACCAAAGTTACCATACCAGACGAGGATGGGAACTATATATACAATGCCCCTAAACTCAGGCTATTTGTACGGCCTCCAACGAGAATCGAACCCACGCCCACACACTTGTATTGGTCGTCAAGCGTGCTAACCGGAGGGTGGGCAGCAGCGCCCCCTGCAGTACAATTCCACCAAACTGCGATCCCCTGCAGTACAATTCCACCAAACTGCAATCCCCAACCCGCATGCCCAGCGTGGGGATTATGGGCATTACCCTCCAATAATGGCACAACCTTGCGCTCATTAGGGGAGGGCTACGTCCAGCAGTGGACTAATAAAGCCTGAAGAAGAAATATTAAGCCCGCCAATTTTACTAGCACAATAAAGGATTAAATAATCGTAATTGAAGCCTCAGTAAATATGAACACAAAAGAATCACTTATTCTGGTCCCAAACAAGACACATTGTACATGTGCTATGGTAGTACGATGCAATGGCGCGAGGCATGGAAGAAGTCCATCCTTCAAGACAAAGGTAAGAATCTAAAATGGATAGAGCTGGCTGGGTGAGCCACGCGGTTTGTCACGATAAAACGTCAGAATTTGACAGTTATGTACTGGAACTGATAAGTCGCGTCGTCAAAACGCGTGACTAGCGTCGTACTTAGGCTGATAAGGCCAATAAATGAGCCGCGTTCACCAAACTTAACCCTTAACAGGTCAGCTCGAGTAGATATGCAGATAATGCCCTAGGTATTTATTACATACATACAGATATACGCAAGCGGCGGTAGCTCAGAGAGTTGAACACTGGACTCCGAAGCGAGGGATCCAGGTTCAGTACCCAGTGCGGGCATACACCAATTGTTTTGTTTTTTAAGTTACACATTGGTGAAGTTTTAGTAGGAATACCAGTCGCTAACTGTGAAGGAAAACATTGTGAGGAAACCCTGAGTGTTAATTCGCGGTGGGCACGCTTGGTAATTACGCCTATACTCTCTATCTCTCCGAGAGAAGACCTGTGCCCCGCAGTAGTGTAGTAGTGTTTATAGGCTACATAAAATGAACCGATAACAGATGTCCGCACGTGTAGATATGTAGAGAATGCCCTAGGTATTTATTACGTACATACTCGTACACATGTAGGCAAGGCACGTATGCCGTAAGTATGTCGCAGCTGCAAGGCGCAATCACTGGCGGCTTCAATTATACTGAGAAATTGTCTTAATCAACTTTCGGATAATTGCGTTGCTGTGATTGCAACAGTCCTATACGGGGTTCGATTCTCAGGTAGGAAAAAAAGGCAGACGCGGTACGACTGACTTAGGGCCAGTTTCTGAATTGAGAATTTCGCTAAGTAAATAGTTAACTGTAGTGCTGTCTCATCGAATTTCTCAGAAAAGAGCGTGACAGAGCGTTACTTAAGTATTTACTTAGTGAAACTCTCAATTCAGAAACCAGCCATTATTATCTTCAAGTCTCAGCTTTTTTACCATGTAACCATGGTAAAAAAGCTGAGAATTGAACTCTTTACAAAGTTTATTTTTCCTAATGTTACAAATTCATAACCATATGATGAGACGATAAAACGCGAAGTTGTTCAATTTTATGTACACTAACGGTTGTTTCAATGATACTATTGGCAGTACAGGAACCAATCGAATTCCGTTGGTTTTCTCGGCGCCACGCGTGGCTCGATTTTCATCGCGAGAGATGCCCATTTAAATTGGGCGGCTTATGCAGATGGACTACTATTGCTTAGTAAACTACCATAAGGAGGCGAATAACAGCTATTTTTGTGCTTACATAATTATATTAAAAACAATGTGTGTATTCTAGATGTGGACTCTAGAGCCTAGTCTGATTGGTCACTATGCAAGTCTACCTACGCTGTAGGAGAAGATCATAAAATTTGTCGAAATAAACAAGTAAATGATGATGATGCTCTTTTCCATGCAAATGTTATCAGAGATATTTTTTGTATCTGGCTGATCTTAAATATCTATGGAATTACCATTTTAAGTACAATAAAGTATAGGACACTGTAAATAAAAATGTTTATCTCTACATTTATTTTCTATCGACGAAAAGATAAATATGTGATCTTCGATTTATATAAGATTCTTTCGCTTAAATTGTAAATAAAGGCGAAATACTATATAAGCAATGTTTAAACATATAGGCGTGATGAGTCGCTCACGAGTCTCATCTCGCTTGTGCAATGGAAAGGCGTGTGCGCAGCGTAATAGGGTCACCGCCATCGACTAGGTACAGGCTTTGGGTTTGCAAAATTTTATAACAACCATGTTATAAACATGACATAAGGACGATAAATGTATACTGTAAGTTTTTTACCCTTCTCCTACATGTACGTTTAGTTTTAAGTTTTATATTGTTAGTTTGTTACTTTTCTCCTACATGCTCAACATAAACTTCAGCAAAAAAGAAAAATATCTGAGATAAGCGTAGGCACAAAGACTGTCATGTGCTTTATTAGAATAACAGGTTACTAAATTTGTACATAAGCAAATGCTGAAAATGTCGTTAAATCTGTTGTGAAACCACAAATTTTAGGTCTGAATAAATGTCCTAAAATCTTTGGCTATAAATTTGTTTGTCTATTGTTTACAGTCATCAACTTCTGTGTGTTTAGCACTAGAATTTCGGGCTACGCATTAAGCTGTGACCCCGATTTGCATACAGTTTTGAAACATTGCGTCATAGACTATTAAGGACATTTTATTATACCGGATTCTGTGATGCTCTGCTCAAAATATGTGAGTCATTAATTATGTATTCGTTTTAGATATTTATTTATATTTTACATCTATTATCAATTTGCATGTATGTTCGTAATATCATTGTGCACAGACACATACAAATAAGTTTGTTATTATCGGATAAAAATACATTTCATCCTTATTATCTAAAAATATGTGGACAATAACAGATTTTTGGCGATCTTCACACTAGGTCAGGCAGGAGTGCCTTTAAGGGCTATATAAAAATATTAGTAGTATTGGCCTTTTTGCATCTACTTAATGAGATGATTTATACAGCGTCCAGTGGTATCCTCACTCACACTAGATGGGTGAAGGGACCACTCCGACGCTGTAGTGCCCGGGACATGGTTTTATAGATGGTGTAGGCTTGCCCAGCACCTATACCACCCTGACAGCTTAGTCGGCCTAGCCCACAGGAAAGACTAGTCAATACGTGCGGAGCCAACCAAGCCGCGGGTTTCCTCACGATGTTTTCCTTCACAGTTAGTGTGTGGTATTGCGACTACAAATTCGCAAATGTACGTAACTTTGAAATTAAACAAAGTCATTGGTACATGCCCGCACTCGGGATCGAACCTGGGGCTCTCGCTTGCCAGTCTATGGTTCTACCCACTGAGCTCAGTGGGTAGAACCACCACCGCTTCCAATATTACCAGGTAGTTTTTTATGTAAACATGGAACGCAGTTTGTTAAATTTTTTTCGTAGGAATTTGTGAATCTATCGCTCAAAATTATGTAACTGTTCGTTAAAATAATAATTTACTTTATTTTTTTTTAGTATAAAGTGCATTATAATTAGCATATATCATTGATTGAGTTTTATTATAGGATTCAAAATAACGACTTTATGAAAGAGAGAGAGAGAGTTGACTCAAGATAACAAAAATCAAAGCTCGCGTTTTGCAAGCCCCTTTGATACATGCAACAGATAAAGGTATCACACGATCGTCTTTAAACTGCAGCTGTATCGTGTGCGACGCAGCGTGTCAATACCGTCAACCTATCACGAACATCCTACCACCAATCTTGACGACTTTCAGAGCAAATATGGTTCTTAGCACGTTCATAATAAAAATGAATCGCTCCGATTTACAGGGCTAGTTACTTTGGTTGATACTTATAGTTTCTGCCACTGACTGCGAGGTATTTACGGAACAGCATTGCATGAAAATTAGTTTTTTATAAATGTAAAATGAATAGTTTTGATGAAAAAGAAAAAAAGAATAAGGAAGCACGGACAATATTCATGACATGTTACGGAAAATTGCTCCTAAAGATAGTGAGTAGCGAAATATTAATTGATTACGTTCAAAGTAAATTCAATTTCGCACATTTCTTTTATGCTTTTAATTGCTACGGTACTTGTGTTGTGAAGAAGTAATTATCAAGTGCGGCACATAGTTAAGTTAATTATTGGGTATATATGTACATAAGTACTTTATTCCGTGTTTAATTGGTAATGGTCAATAATTACACTATTTTTATTTTTAATGCACTAACCCGTGCTAAGGAACAAATTTAAAAACCTATTTAGAGGCTAAAAATTTCACCCATGCCGGGATTCGAACCCGCAACCTCTGGCTATCCGTACCAGCGCTCAATTGGTAGAGCGCTGGTACGGATAGCCAGAGGTTGCGGGTTCGAATCCCGGCATTGGTGAAATTTTTAGCCTCTAAATAGGTTTTTAAAAATGGTCAACAAACGAATTCATTGAAAACCTGTTTTTTAATTTAAAACTTCTAAATGAAATCCTTCATATTCTAGACTTGACAAAAAAATGTGTTATGTAAATAAGTAAAGTGATAAACTCGTAGTTCCAAATACCATTCACACCAAGTATGGAAAACACTTACTTGGTAAGTAGAGCAAAACGAGGTATATCTTGAAGGTGTTTTCTTCCAAAAATGACACATATACAGTTTTATGTATTACTAGAAATCGTTGTTTTGTCATATCATTATTATTTTAATTCTTTATTGCACTAATTAAATGAGTAAATGTACAAGGACGTGCTTAATGGAAGAGCATTCTCTTCCAGCAAACCTTTGGTGTTGGAGAGACCGGCAAAGAAGGTGAAATACAATAATAATAATAATAATATTGGCCTTTTTGCATCTACTTAATGAGATTATTTATACAGCGTCCAGCTTCACTCACACTAGATGGGTGAAGGGACCACTCCGACGCTGTAGTGCCTGGGTCATGGTTTTATAGATGGTGTAGGCTTGCCCAGCACCTATACCATCCTGACAGCTTAGTCGGCCTAGCCCACAGGAAAGACTAGTCAATACGTGTGGAGCCAACCAAGCCGCGGGTTTCCTCACGATGTTTTCCTTCACCGTTAGCGTGTGGTATTGCGACTACAAATTCGCAAATGTACGTAACTTTGAAATTAAACAAAGTCATTGGTACATGCCCGCACTCGGGATCGAACCTGGGGCTCTCGCTTGCCAGTCTATGGTTCTACCCACTGAGCTACCACCGCTGTCCTATACAATAATAAGCTTACATAAACATAGCCTCTGTAGCACCTCCTTGCCTCTGTAGGTCTAAGTCAATGTATGTTTATATGTTAATTATAAACATACATTAACTTAGACCTACAGAGGCAAAGAGGGGGGCTGAATAACAAAAATTATGATAAATCTATACAAACGTTAATAGAAAGATAAATAGATATAATAATTATACCTACATACACATTGAGGATAATAAATAATTACGATCCATTAGCCTATTCCGACATACCAAATATTCCAAATCGGTGTCGCCGTTTCGGAGGAGTTTGATAACAAAAACCGGGACACGAGATTTTTCTATAGCTGTTAACAGTTACCTGCGACTCCGTTCGCGACAAGATTTTGATGACAATTTTTCAATACCAACCTTTCAATACCAACCATAATAATTAGCGATCAAAGGTAGTATACCTATATTTATACTACTTCAGATCTGTAAACTTCATTCAGATCCGTACAGTCGATCTGGCGTGATTAAGTTTTAACTCAGGGAATCCTAGTTTTATAGGATACTGGCTCACTCAGCGAACTTCGTACCGCCTAAGAGTCGATTCTTAATTTTTTTTTATTTTTCTCTTTGTAAGAAACATCCTCGTACTTCAAGGAATATTCTAAAAAAAGAATCAGCAAAATCGGTTCATCTGCTATCGAGATGCGCGCCTTCCAACACATTTAGCGATTCATTTTTATATTATAAGAAGATGACGATATCTCTTACAGTAATAAGTTCGCTTTTGTACATGTTAATTCTTACCTAATGTCCCGTTTCATTTTTCTTGTGCAATAAAGGGTAATAAATGAATAATTATAATTTATGTTTCAATTATTACTATTAAATTTCAAATGCTGCAAACAACATTTATAACATGACATTTAAATACATGCACATACATTGCTTCTGGCCCCACGCTAGGATACCCTGTGTCTTGGGAACCAGACAAAACTACATCACAAACATGTAAACATCCAAGGCATGGGTTTTTTTTGTTCCCAGGGTTGGGTTTTGGGATTTGTTTCTACATGAGAAACTGGTCCGCGGCTTGCCCAGATTAATAAAGCCCTTCAGACCATTATTCTAACAGGCAGTGTCTATTAAAGCAGTATGCAATAAGTTATGTAGAGATCACCCTCAGTGTTAGGACCTAGGATAACTGGGGCTTAATAAATCAAGGTCTGACTATAAACAACATAAACGATATAACCTAACGTAGAAGCTAGCTACATTCATGAGAGCCCAATGAGGGCATTTGGAAGTGAAGGGCATCCTGTCAGGGACCCACACCGGTGCTAGAGGCGAGCTTTGCATGATTCCAAAGGTTAGGGAGCTTAAAATTGGATAAAAATCCGAGCAACCTTTTTCTTTAATAATTTCTTAAGTTGATATATATCGATATATATCACATATCGTTCAAGTTATTTGTCTGGCATTACACCCATATGAACGATTAGCTTTAAACAGCCCATATTTCGAAAAAAGAATCGATAAAAATGTGTCAATATTTTATGCAATTTATTCACTTTGAGTACAATAATAGAAATGGCCTCAGTCGGGGTGAATTTCTATGTTTGTGATGTCCTTGTTCTAAACTAGGATACCCGCACAGCGTATCCTAGTTTAGGATCAGGATACGTAATTGTGTTGTATGAAAGTTATTGCTGTAATGGACGCATCGCAAACTGATCCCCACGTCGAATTTTATGTTACTAAAATCAAATGTATATTGGGATCTTATTACATACGGCATTTACACACATAAAGAATATAGTACGGTTATGTACCTATTACGGCATCTAGCCAACATTTTACATTTCTACTATAGGCAACTGAATTCCTAAGAAGGGAAAGTACAGGCAGAGGCACCGGCTTCTAAATGTCAAATAGTCTTGACCTTTGCCCTAAGGGAGAGCTAGCTGTAGAAACACGTAGGTACTTTAGAGCATCAGCTTATTAAATGTTCATTTTTGGCTAGTGTGGGGCCAAAAGCAAAGTATGTACTAGTATGTAAATGTTATGTTATGTTCAGCAAAATTGAATGGATTTTATTCTGCTAATATTATATAAATGTAGAAATTTGTTAAAATGTTTATTACTCAATCACGCAACAGCTCGATTAAAGTCCTAGGATACTACGTTCTAGGCTGTATGTTTTGAAACTTGTTTTCACGGATACAAAGATTTTTCATGTATATTTTTTGAAAAAAAAAGACGTATTATTAAACCAGTTATGGTTTTCATTTCATTGGTGGCGCTTAATAGCACCCCCCAGCGCCTTAAAGCGCCCTACTCGCGACGTCGTTCTATGCTAGTCGACTCCTCTGACAAAAATGCAAGTATTTAAATAAGGTTAATAATAACTTCTAACTACGGATTTTTCATATGCCGACAAAAGCTAAATAAAAAGAAACATAAGTATATAGTGTAAGAAATATAAGAATTTTAACGTGATCGAGCCCTGAGCGTAAAACTTTAAACCAATAAATATTTCGCAATTCGCAACCTACTCGTCCAAAACGTAACTTTACTATGCACCCCACTGACTCTAAAGACTATTAACGACTGAGATAACAGGTCATTGGCACATCGTGTTACAAAATCTCTATTACCGAACTTATGACCCTTTCGAGCACCTACACAGCATTGAATCAGAGGTCAATATTATTTGGTGCGTAACAGATCTGCTAATCAGCGAGTCACGAACCGCATTCGACTTGACGTGGTGTTTGGATTGTTGTATCGACAAGAGTAATTGATACGATAGCTTGATTAGATATTTTTCATTGAAATTATGCAACAGCGGGTGGCTACTTAAATAGCTACTACAATGGGGCCAAATTGGGAGAAAAAAACAACTCGTGTTGTAAGTACCAAGAATAAATTAAAACAAATGACAGACTACCTACGTCTGTTAGCTTTCAGAATGTACCTTGGCTACTATCGGATAGAATCGGATATATTCGTGTAGTAGAAATATCGCAACTAATATGACTTTACATAAATTTTCAAAATAGTGAAGAAAAGTTTTATATAGACCAGGAAGTAATATTACACTCGTGTGCTTTCGGCGAAAACCGAAGCCTACTCTAGAGCCCGAGGTATATTCCAAAAGCTAACAGAAACTGTTGTTTGACGAAACTTGTGGGTAGATCATGAAAGTAGGTATAGTTGTATGTTGGTAGGAATTAAATTGTAAGTTGAACTAGAAGCAAAACTTCAAACAAATACCCACTGTTGGCTACGACTCTGTTATGAAATATTGTTAACCAACAACAAAACAGATAGAGCGGAGGTAGCGGGCTGGTAGACGTCCCGCTCACATTCGGGAGGCAGTGGGTTCGAGTCCCGGCATGTACCAATTTGTTTACGTAGTGACATTATGAAGACGTACAGTCTGTTAACTTTTAGAATGTACCTCGGGCTCTAGAGTAGGTTTCGGTTCTGCCGAAAGCACACGAGTGTTAAACTACTTCCTGCTCTGTATAAAAGTTTTCTTCACTATTTTGAAAGTTATGTATTAGCTCCGATATTTCTATTACACGACTATATCCGATTCTATCCGATAGTAGCCGAGGTATATTCTAAAAGCTCACAGACTGTAGTAGCAATAAGATTCGATAACGGTGAACGAAAACATCGTGAAAAAAACGGAGTGCCTGAGGTAATCAAGTACCTCAGCGCTTATGATTGCCATTCCACGGTGCTTAGTGATTAAGCTCGTACTCTCTCTCTCTCTCTCTGAGAGAAGGTCCTGCATTGGACGTACATAGGCTACGTAAATAATAGAGATAAAGAGAAAATGCACTCCTTTCTCTCTCCTGATTCTAAGAGAGACAGAGATACTCTTGTTTGTTCTCTTCAGTGTCAAATAGCAGAAGAAGAAGAGAAAGAGAGTTCAGAGACTGTTGGCCCACCAGGGGCTACGTCTTGCGGCGCGAGTTAGATATCGGCAGTACAATGATTGAGAGACCTTGAAAGTGAATAAAAAAATTAACTTAATTTTATTTTTGAAAGTCAATACCCAGCGATAGTGAATTGAAGTTTTTACGAGTCTGAATTAATCACGGGAACGAAAAACTGTTCTAATCCAAGGCTCGAAGTGGAAAGTAGCTACTTACGAGCGTCATTCAAACAGTTTTTCCCGCAAAATATGACAAAACGTCGAACAATGGTTTCGCACATGAATGGGGCAAAAAGGCCGAAACTCGCGTAATGTGTTAAGCATGTCATTGACCAATTATATTGCCATTATTCTATTGTTTCAATTAGTAGTGGAAAAGATAAGAATTATTACTAAATTCGTTGTTATGTTAGAGTCTAATCGCGATTATTTATTAGGTAAAACATAGTTACCTTCATTCCCGACGTTTCGGCTACCACCGCAAAACTAAAAGTGACTACCCACTACGGCAACTGCAATGCTGCCGAAAAGTCGGGAATTAAGGTAATTACGATTTACCTAATAAATAATCGCGATTAGACCCGTTTAATATATATCTATGTATGAGTATCGCGAATCATTAAGATATACTATTGATGTATGTCTGTATCTATAAATATGTACTATGTCTAAATAGGGAACTTGGGTTAAATTTGGATTGAAACGGCATTGCTTTTATAGTATAGAAGACATTGAAAAACTCTTAAAAATGTTTTATAAATAAATTTCAGGTCCCGAAAAACGAAAAATCTATCAACTCTAGCAATAAAAAAAAACATGTTGGATTTCGTTTTTTCATTTAATTCTATAAGTTTTCTAAAAAAGGTGAAGATGCGTGAAAAACATTGTTAGATAACTCGAATATTGATAGATTAGGCGTTATGTTCAAGTGGTGCCGTCATAGTTTAAGTCCGTTTGTAGGGCGCGTTTTTGAATCACGTGACTAGAATGACTCTTTTTACAGGTCACATTATGAATAGTATTAGTCGTAGAGCTAAAAATATAACCACGTTTATCTTTTATCATGGTCTCTCCGATCATTTTTTGTGCAAATTCTCCAATGCTATGCTAGCATGTATTATTCTCCAATGCTATGCTAGCAATAATGAAGTTAAAAATAAATGTATCCATGTGGAGCATATTATTAAGAGTATACACCTAAATAGAAAAGGAAAGGAAGTGCTCTACGAGTGGGTCAGATACAACTCTATTGTGACTTGCTAACGGTGAAGCAAAACATCGTAAGGAAACCCTAGTTTCTGAAGTGTTAACTACCTCAGCGGTTGACACGTACAATGGCCTAACTATGAGGCTAGGCGTGGAAATCTCAGCTCTAACTAACTAACCTAGAAACTTCAGCAAAATATAAGCAAAACATAAAATATGTGGTTTGCAATAAAGAGCATTAATTTAATCTAATATAAAAGAAGATCTACTTATCTTGTGGGATGTCTTCGAACTTCCTTCTTCTTCTTTAATCTTCTGATATTATTATTAGTATCAATAACACGACACACATGGCTCCGTTAAATATAAAATAAAGTTGAAAAATATAAGTTTACTAAAATATTTATTACACTTCTTTTTTCTGTAAACGTTACAAATTATTCCTATCCTTTATTGGAACTGATTCTAAACTCGATTCTTTTTAAACGTATAACCAAAAGTTGGCAAAAAAATTATTGAATTAAATACTGGCAAATTAAATACAGGTGTAGAATCTTTAAAATCCTGTAATAATCTTGCTTGCCAGTAGACAAGCAATATTGTCTTTAGAATCAATTCCACACGCCACCTGTTGTATAAGTATTTTGTTCGTTCCTCGTTTTTACAACCTTCAGAAATTGGTAACGATAAACATTATTATACACTAGGCTCTAACAAAACAATAAAAATACAAATTTAAATACATCTTAGCTCAAACAATTATTATAAAAATTTGTTGGGAAAGTTTGCTATACCAAAGTGGACACTTAAAAAACTATTTACAATTTGTTTTTGGTATAATGAAACTTTCTAAGACCCTAGGCAAAAGATAAAGATAACTAAGTAAATTAAAGCTATTGTGTGTTTCCCCGTTTACAATATCTGACTAATGAAATGAACTGATATTTCCTTCATCTTGTAGGAAGGTACACTATTACATTGTAAGCTGGTATGTTTATAAGATCTGAAAACATATTCGGACTTGGAGAAAAGAAGGTAGGTAACTATAAAATAATTCAATTCAGTCGTTGCATTTGTTATATGGCCAAATTCTTACATTTTCACGAAATTTTCTTACTGCTCTACCAAAGTGTTAGTTCTCACTAACCTTTGTAGTAGCTATCCTCCGAGGGACGAAAGCTGGCCGCAAATTAGGCCTTATCGGCTTGACATAGAGCCTCCTTTCCGTGGTAGTTTTTGGCGTTTCAGTAGAACTCTTTTGGAATCCACGGGGCACTGTATTACTAGGTTTTTTATTTCTTAAATCGACCGGCACGTTCTGGGATCGGTTACCTGTAAACCTAGATTTGATTGAGGGGGCGAAGCCTGATGTTTTGTTCTGGTTTAAACTAGTCACAGTTAAAGTGGAGTTTGATTTGATTGCCTTGCCTTTGCGCAGCGACGCTAGGCTTGCTACAGGGTTTGGTCGGGTGATGTTCGATGGTTTGACGGGTCTTCTAGGAAAAGCGAACTTAGATCTTTTGGGATCGAAAAGCGATTTCTGCGTCGTCGTTTCTGCTTGTACAGTCTCTGTTACGGTTGGCATATCGGTCGTGGTTACGGTTGTTGGTTCAGTAGTGACAGCGGTTGAAGATGTGGTCAGCATCTCCACTAAAGGACTGGTAGTGACAGTTTCTCCTTGGGCTTTAGCAGTCGTCGATGTACTTTGAGAAGCTTCTGTATTTTGGGGTAATACAGAGATATGAACAGGATATTTCACTGTAGATTCTTCAGTTACCGCTGCACCGTCTAGTTCTTGTCCTTTTACATAAGTTTTGATGCTTCGACTTTCTGGCTTCACAATTTCTAGTTTCACGATATTCGTTAGATCTTTTTCACTCGGAGAAGCTGCTGAGTATACAACAAATGGTTGATTTGAATCTGAGTTGATTTTCTTAGCTGGTACTTCGGTCTTGAATAGCCCTTCAAGGGGTAAAGTTGACGGATCTGTACCAAACATATTTCGTGGAGTAACTACCTCAAATGTCTTAGCGGCTTTGTTGATATTTTTTGTCTTTTCATTATCGTACGCAGCTGGTACAAACTGCCACTGCGCTGGATCAGGTTGATAGTACTGTAGCGTGTATGGCTCATCTGTCTTTTTGTCATCGTTAATGAAGCTCAGAAAATCATCACTAGGTATGTGTTCAACTTTTTTTGGTTCCGGGTTAGACTCTACTTTGGGCTTAGCCTGGTCCTTTTTCTTAGGCGGGATTTTGTTGATATGCCGGTAAGCTTCGTTCACACTTTCTGATGCGATCAAGTTTTCTCTTCCTTCTTTGAAGTTCAATAGAGCACGAGCATTTCTAGCTTCATCAATCCTTATTGGGTTGTCAGGTGGATTGTCTACTGGGTACACGTGACCTAGTTTAGTAAGGTAGATCGGTATTTCGTTCTCAAATATTTTGATTAGGCTGAACCTGCTGACTTCACCAATTTTATCAACAGTAGGCTTCTTTTCTTGCATTATTGTGCCTTCTTCGATGAGTCTGCTTTCGTTCTTCTTGTTAACTCTGTGCTTGTCTAATTTGGATGAAACTTCTACGACTCTACTTACTGAAAATAGCTTGTCAAACTGTGTTTTAACTATCGGCTCCACTCTGGCTTGTTCTGTCGCGGCTTCAGTTGTAGATTCCATAGTGATTGTTTGATAATACACTGTGTTTTTCTGTGTTGTTTGTTCGCTAGTTGAAGTTGATTCTTGGTCATTAGCAATGTTAGTTTTGCCTTCTAAAGTAGTTGGATTTACTGTTGTTTCATCAGTGAAAACTAAATAATCATCAGTACTGAAATCGAATTCAATTTCTTCAGTGGCAGTTGATATTTCATCAGTATTAGTAGTGTCATAAGTACTTATAGTGTCAGAATTGGTGGTGCTTGTATTTTCAGTGGCAGTAAGATAGTCATCATTGTCAGTATCAGTTGTAACCTCAGTGTTACTATCTACAGTAGTTGGTTCTTCTTCAACCTTAACAGATTTTTCTTCTTCAGTTGATACTTCACTTTTACCAGAATTATAGCCGACTGGAACGTTCTGCACCCGTTTCTTGGTATCATTGGCTTTACTACCACCAAATCTGTTATAGATTGCTGTTCTATTAAACCCTTGCTTTGGCAACTCGGTTGTCGATGTTGAAGTTCTAAAAGTATTCGAGTTTACAACGCGAGGTTTGAATGGTTTCTTAGAAGTTACCTTGTTTTGATCTTCATCATCATTATCTTCGTCTTCATCTACAGTTTCCTCAGCGTCATCGATGCTTGGCGTACGACCAGGGGGTTTTCTGGTAAAAAGTTTACTAGGAGGTACAACTACCAGTTCATCTTCTGGTTCTTGGTCAATTACATCAAATAATTCTTCGTCAGCATAATCTTCATCTTCTTCAGCTTTTTTGGTGGTTCTAGCAGTAGTAAACGGCCGACCTCTAAACCTATTAGAGCTGAAGAACGGTTTTCTTGTGGACCTAGTGGCTTCAGATGCTCTTTCTACGGTAGCTGGACTAGTGTAGGCTCCCGCATTGTATTTTCTACTATAAGTTCTGCTACTTGCAGGTGATGATGGCGTTGTAGAAGTAAAAACACGTTTTGGTGGTCTATAAGGTAGTCTAGTTCGTATTGATGGCGATGTTTGTTGTGTTGTAGTTTTAGTAGTTGTTTCTGGCTGAATTTGCGGTATTTCTTCTTCTTCTTGTTTTTTGTCTTCTTCTTTCTCTTCCTCTAGTACTGGTGATTCGGTAGATGGAGAATTACTTCTATCAGAAATATCAAGAGCCGATTGAATATTTTCTATGATCGCTTCTGGTTTTAAAACTATATCGGTTTCTTTTGGTGCATCCCTATTTACATTTTCATCCTCTGACTCTAAATCTTTAACTTCTGTCTGAGAATTTTCTTCTACTTTTTCTTCTTCTGCAGCCTTGTCACCAGTTTCTTCCTTTTTGTCTTCAACAAGGTTTATCTTCTCTGATGTTCCTTGTTCTTTAACTGGTTCAGTGACTGACTCTTCTGTTTGGATTGATGTTGTAGAGGAACCGATAATAGTAGATCTAGTTTTCTCGCCATAGTTTGTCGTCTCAGTGGTTTCTTTTACTTCAGGCTTTGAAGAATCAATAGTCTCAGTGGTTTCTTTTACTTGAGACTTTAAAGAACCAATAGATTTAGCTATGATTTCTGGCTCAGGTTCTTCGATGTGTTTATTTATCTTTTTGCGTATAACTTTTCGGATTCGGGGCACTGGGCTTGATGGTGCTTCAGTTGTCATCGAGCTAGGAAGAGCTTCAGTTATAAAAGAACTAGAATCATCATCAGTAGCTGCTGTTGTTGATGTTGGTCGTCTTTTTATCACTCTGAACTTTTTTCTCCCAGTATCATCCACCGAAGCTGGAGTTTCGATAGTTGTGACAACTATGTTTTCCTCCGTGGTTACACTTGGTCTAGTTTTCTTAATAATCACACGGCGTTTAGGCAACTCCTCTGGTTCCTCAATATTTTCGCTATGTTCTTTTTCTTCTATGGCTGTCTCTGATAATTTTATGTCGTCATCTTTGTCCTCTTCTACATCTAAGTCGTCTATTTCTTCCACAATCGGTACTTGAGTAGTCGATTGACGTCTCAGTGGAAAAGGTAGTCTTCTGCTTTGTATATCAGGTTGCCCTGAGGGTCTGGTCCTCCCGAATGGGAGGCGAGAAGGTAATTTAGGCGCAGTGGAGGTTACTTCTTCGTCCAAATTGACACTAGCATCAGTAGTACTGGATGCCGATCGTGAGAATGGACGTGGAGTGAATCTAGAAAACGTTGGCCTTCTTTGGTTTGGTTCAGTACTTTTTGTGACTTCCTGCTCAGTATTAGCTTCAGTAGTACTGGGTACAAATCGGCTGCGTCCTCGAGGAACAAAACTCTGTCTCTGAACTTCGACTGTCGCTGCTGAGATCTCGCTGTCGGCCACGTTTTCTGCCACCGTGGTCGTTCTGGGCCGGAAGCGTCTTCCATTGCGAATAATATTATCGTCTCTCGGTACGAACTGTGGTGTTTCATCCTGGTCTACGTCAATAGGTGTGAGGGAGATGACCTCGTCACGATTCAAATTTGGCCTGAACTGCCCTCTCGAAACGGGAGACGCAGCGGCCGGGACGGAATCGTCGGCTTGTGCTTTAACTTGATTTATCGCCTGTCCCCTGGTCCTGAACCTACGCGGCGGGCTGACTCGGCTGACTTTAACACCGTCCTCTAAGCTATCGGGAGTGGTCGACCTGATCTTCCTACCGATGTCCTCCAAGTCCGAATTGATTTCGTTGGGTCTAGGGAGCGGGCCTCGACGTCTGACGAAAGTATAGTTCCTGGGACTTACCTGGGTCGTCGCGGTGGGGGCAGATGTGGTGGTGCTGGTGGTGGTACCACGACGCCTGGAGACGACTCGACGGGGGGGTGCGGCCGTCGTGGTTGTGGTAGCTTTAGTCGTGGTCGGTGGCTCAGTTTCCGTCGCTTCGGGAGTCACTGTTTCTGCATCAGGTGTCGTCGCGTCTTCTTTTATTGGGGAGTTGAGCAAGGAAGATATTTGGACGGCCAGTACGGTGGTGGGCTCTGGGCTGTTGGGTTCCTCGGGAGGGGTGGTGGTGGAGCGCGCCCTCACGATAGACGTGTATTGCGGCTGAGCGGGCGATGAGAGCTCTTTCTCGAGAATCGTTTCGAAGGAGGACTCTTCTTTCTCTGATTCTGTGTTTTGGTATCTAGAAAGGAAGTTGAAGGTATGTGTTACAAATAGTTAAGGATATTTAAGAAAAATCATAGAAAGAGTTAGTTATTACACAAGCAAAGAGCTTTGATGCCAGCATTTAGACAAATCAGTCATCAACTGAGAGGTGGATACAGTGTCCCGAATACTTACTGGGCAGTTGTGGCCTCCTCCGTAGTAGGTCTTTGCCTGCGGATGGTGACGTATTCAGGTGTATTCTCTCTGCGCGAATTGGCGATATTCAGTGAGCTGGGTGTCTCGGCTACAGAGACGTAAGGCTCTGAGCGCTCGAAGAGTGCGTTTCTGTAATAAAAAAAGAGTCTGTTCAGTATTAAGTAAACTTTACTAGGATGACGCCAGGATGTCTAGTTTGTTTACCGACACGTTTCGCCTGCCAGCCATTGAAATTAGAAATTAATGTGAATTCAGACCGGTGCCAGCAAAATAATTCATGCGTCGCTAAAGTGATGCCTCCGTGCCTAATAGTCTTTATTTGATTAATCTTTGTACCACTAAGCAAGTTCATCACAAGTTCCTAAAACAGACAGCGGTTCCACTTCTATTCCTAAAAGTTTACCAGAACAACAGTTAATTCGTGCCTATAAGTTTAGACCCATTACCACAAACGTGTTACTTTCCCTTATGTTAAGGTTTTACCTGAACTTTCCTCTGGGTAAGAAAGTGGGCAGAAAATTATGGCACTGGCAAATACTTGGCATGCTCAGAACTCAAAAATTTATTTAAGGATGAATAAGCGAACTGCGTTACCCAACCCGCATGCCCAGCGTGGGGATTATGGGCATTACCCCTTATGATAGCACAACGTGGCGCTCTTTAGGGGAGGGCTATGTCCAGCAGTGGACTAGTATAGCCTGACGACGACGAGCGCTATATGGGTGGGCAGCAGCGCCCCGTACAGTACAATTTTACCAAATTTCGATCCCCAACCCGCATGCCCAGCGTGGGGATTATGGGTATTACCCCCCAATGATGGCACAACCTTGCGCTATGGCGCTCATTATGGGAGGGCTATGTCCAGCAGTGGACTAATATAGTCTGAAGAAGAAGAAGAAGAGCGCTATAAGGCACGGCATATGTTGACAAGTTGCAGTGGGCGCGCAGTAGTAGCTACGGAACCGGCCCCGACAGCTCGTGCGCGGTTGTTAACGTCTCATTAAGGACTTCTGATTTTATCCAAGGATGAAGGAGTATTGGCTAACCTGGAAGCCGTATCGTCGGCTGAATCCTCTGAAATAGACGGTCGCGCGTGGCGAAGGTTGACATACTGCAGCGGGCGCGCGGTCAAGCTGTTGTTAACTCCTGTCTCACTTTTAAGAAAATCTGAATCTGTGAAAGAGTGCTTGCTAACCTGGAAGCCGCATCATCGGCAGTATCATGTAAAACGGACGGTCACGCACGTGGTATGTTGACAAGCTGCAAAAGACGCGGATTTGTAACGGTGGAGCTGTTCATTTCGGGTAATGTTGACTCCACTTCTCTGAATCTATCAGCGATGAAGGAGTGCTGACTAACCTGGAAGCCGTGTCATCGGCAGTATCCTGCGATGCGGAGGGTCGCGCGCGGCGTATGTTGACATACTGCAGCGGGCGCGCGGTGGTGGCTGTGGAGCCAGCCTCGACGGCTCGCGCGCGGTTGTTGACTTCTGGTACGGGCGGCTCCTCCACGTCATCTTCGGTGTCCGGGGCGGTTGTGGACGGTCGCGAGCGAGATATAGTCTTGTACCTGGACCGGAGAAGAGCTTGTTACGTGCGGAACACATGCTTTTCTCCGGGATGTTACTATGCATACGTCCGAATTAATATACTCCGCACTGTAAATAGATCCTGATTTTCAAGCCTCGTAAATTTATAACCCAAAACAGTGGATAGTTACAAAAGAAGAGAGCTTATGAAGCGTCATCCCTTTATGTCACATAGATCCAACTCGAAACTGAAATATTTGTAGAGCAAAGAGGAATGACAAAAAAGATAAAAAGGACAGAGAGAGAGAAAGATTATAAAATTCCCGCTTGGTCCTTTTTACGAACTGCTTTTGAGGATTTATGTGACCATATTTCTATTCCTCATTGTCTTTGTCCAAGTCTTGCCACTCAGGCAAGTATTTGTTATGAAATGGTAAATTTTGCCATATTTTATCTATTTATGTTATTGTCCACATTATGTACATACTGTGGTCGGTTCCTGTTAAGAAGCTTGTCCGCGTCGGCCGAAACCTCCAAGCCGGCATTCTGAGGTCCCCTTCTGCTGTTTTGTCCTTCTGAGAGGCTATTGCTGATCCTGTAATTAAATATATCGAAAAAGGTGAGTTCCTCTATTGTAGATTAGTCCTTCAGTCAATTTTATGGCGTATTTGTGACGTTTTTCTACTTCGTTGATTGTTAATGTAGCTTTATACGTCTCACTACAGGACACAGGCCTTATTTCAGAGGTACTATGGGCTTAATAACCACGCCTCCCTGATTGGCAGCTTTAAGAGCTGAGGTATGCAAACACATCGTAGACTCAGGTTTCCTCACGATATTTTCCTGTTACAGTTAGCGAGTGGTATCGCTATTTTACAAATCTACTCATAAGATATTTCGAGTAACACAATTCATGTAGTTGTACTTAGTATAGGGCTAAAGAGATCTGTGTAATATGTCCATGAATATTTATTTATTTTATTTATTTATTTATTTATAATAAGTATCTGAAACCGGCGTGCGTGCAGCAACTAATGAATAATGATGACGCGAAACAGGTTTATCAGGATCGTGGAATGGATAAACCCAGTGGTCTCTGTCTACCCCTTCGGGATACAGGCGAGAGTTCATCAATCTCCTCCGTTCCTGATGATGTCCTAAAGATGAGACCCGGTTCAAAAAATGAGTTAAATACACTTTGGGCCAAAAAGGCCAGGTACTGGATATTTAGAGCTATACATGTGTTTTTTTTTCTGTGATAATTATGTAAATTATGTTAATTAAGGACTTTGAAATGATTACGTTTGGAGTTTTGTTGTCCATTTTTCCTCCAAAATGATTTAAATTTGACTTACATAACATTACATTTACATACATACAAGGCTTCTGGCCCCACACTAGGATACCTACACTGTGTTGTGGGAACCAGAAACAAGGACATCACAAACATGTAAACATCCAAGACCTGGGGTTTTTTTGTCCCCAGCCGGGGATCGAACCCGGGACCTCCACTACGCCACAGAGGCCGTCAAACTTGTAATGTTTATTAAGCCGCAGTTCCTGTGCTACTTTAAATAAAACATTTTCACTTCATTTCAGATACGCACTTGCTAGTAGCGAGGGTGCGTTGCAGCACCTTCTGGTAGAGCTCCTTCTTGAAGGTGGCCGGCGTGGTGGTGGCCTTGTCATCAGACATCGATGTCTCGGCCAAGTGAAGATGTTTCTCTAGCTGTTCTACGCCGCCTGAGGATTAAGATGCCACATTTTACCAACGAACGGGTTACTATAGGAGGTAATGCAGGCGCGTGTGTTGGGAAAAGAACGAAGTCTGGCTCAGAAACATAAGAGAATGGACGGTTGTAGCTAAAGTCGAAGCCCTGGTTTCGATTGGCAAAAAACGGAGAAAAATATGCGGAGCGGAAGGGAAACCGCCATTAGTGGAGTGGCACAGGCAGAAGAAAAAAGCTACAATAGGTTCCATCTATTTCAGTCTCCTTGGCGTTAATCAATCTATCAGATAGATAGATAAATTATTTATTTACACTTCCACACACATTCATAAAAGTACAAAAACAAATAGCATAAGCAGAGTAACACAATAATAATAAATCTAACATTCCAACATGCAAGGATGCAAGTCAGCCTGTAAGCCATCTTAATTCTTTGGCGATTTATCTCATTTCTGATGTGATCCATCAAAAAAACTCCGAGCACAACCCGTTCCGTTAATTGTAATAGAATTTGGCTAGGAATAACTCTCGGGAAGCCATTTGGACCTCGCTTAGACACTGCGAAACAAGGGAATCATATTGGAAAATCTTTTAAAAACATTGTTGCTGCCTGTACCTAATACAGAGTACAGAGAGTATTGTAAAGAGGTTCAAAATTTCACTGATGCCGCTAAGTCGCCCATTAGCTCTGTTGGGAGAGTGCTGGCACGGATAGCCAGAGATCGCGGGTTCGAGACCCGGCATGGGTGGAATTTTTAGCCTCTAAATAGGTTTTAACAAAACATTCTGTTTGAGGTTTTAGGTGAGGTGAGGTGTTTAAGGTATTGCTCTTTTTAGGGTGCTTTTGCCCTGTATTTACAGCATAAGAGGATTTTTAGGATGTAAAAATTAAATATTTTTAAAATATTCCAATCCAAAAAAGTACTCACCCACTTTCTTGATGAGATCAATCAATTCTTTGATCACTCGCGGGTCTTCCGCGTCAACCTCAGCATCGTCCTCGATTTCATCAAAATCTTCCTCAACCTGGAATTTTTTTCAAATATTATAAGCAGAAAATATGAAGAAGAGGTTAGCTGTATGTACAGACAGAATCAGGGCGACATCAGCTCGATACATTTTAGTTCAGTCGCCAATGGTATATGTTTACTAGTATTTAATAATGTGTCAGAAATTGCAGAGGCACTTTAAAAAAATCAGGACCGCCAGCTTTTTCGTCTGCTGTCTGATGAAAAGTATAAAAAAAGTAGTTTTCCGGTAATATCAATAAAAAAATTGCCTCTAAACTGCTATTAAAAACTTAAGACATTTTAATAAAAGGGTCTAATAGCATGTTTAGGAATGGCCCATTTTTTAGGTAACTGGCTTTGACGATTTTTGTACTACAAGGTCCAGTACTACAAGGTCCAGTACTCTCAATATGAGGAGATATTTACTCTTCCAGTTCCGTTTGCTTTAAAATGGTGCTCGCCTCGGTAATAGTCGGGGACTTGGTCGCTTGGTACTGGTTAAATTTCGAACCAAACGTTGTTCATGTTTGCCATCTAAACCCTCATGATAAAGAAACCTTTATAATTCCATTATATTATACCTCAGGTTCCGGCGTGGTAGTAGTGGTGGTGGTCCTAAACAGCAAGGAGTTCTTGGTGCTAAGTCTGGCCGGCCTGCGAGTGGTGGTGGTGGCCTCGGTGGTGGTCGCCTTGGTGGTGGGCGCCTTGGTGGCCTTGGTGGCCGGCGCGGCGGTGGACGTGGGAGGCTTGCAGAGAACGTTGCGGGCGAAGTCACACGAGTCGGCGGCTTTGTTGAAGAATAGACCTGACAACAGATGGCAAGTTGAAAAACAGAAGTTGATAATAAGTTGAGTGATAGACACAATAGGTAAATTGATAATATGATATTATGACATAATAAAATGACATAACCGATGACTTATACCTGTAGCCACCAATATGAAAATCTGTGTATGCAGCATCTATTGAAGAATTAACCTGAACTCTGTGAGATTTAGCTTCGTTGCATAGAAAAGGTAAAGTACCTATTAGGAATCAGCGTGTCCCTAACGGCGTTAGGGACGCGCTGATTCTCAGCACTCACCATCATGGCTTACCATCGACACGCTAAGATATTAGGATGATGATTTCTCGTACCCTAAAACAGTGATCGTGCTCTTCCACTATATCTATCTATAATCAGCCCACATCAACCCACTGCTGGGCATAGGCCTCTATAAAGGGAAATTTCCCGCCAGACAGGGGACGGCCGGTCATCGGTTATTCGTCAGACGTTATATTTTTGGTATGTCATCTGAAACACTTTATTTGCGCGATGCAGGAATATTGGAATTTATTTTGCGCGCGCAGAATTGACATGTGCTCGCAACAACAGAGTCAATGGAAGTTACCAGAAGGGCACGTAAAGTGGTGGGCGACGATGCCGAGGTTAGAGGGGCCGGAGTCGAGACACCAGAAGTACTTCTTGCAGTCACGCGGGTGCGGGAAGAAGCCTTCGTCCTTGCACTTGAAGTCTGGAACAAACATGCATGGATGGTTTATTCATAACTAGACTGCAACATTCAGTGAAGTGAAATGAAAATGAATTTATTAACACACACGTTTAGCTATAACTACGACATTAGCAGTGGCCACCACACAAGGTCGGGCCTGAATCGTGGTGGCCTACGTTTGGGTGGTTGTCTCCTACATGATACTCACCTACGGCACAGCATCATATACAAATTATGTTAATAATAACTTCCACTCATAACAATACTTCTTCTGGCCTTAAACTAGGATGCCCTGTGCTGTGTTAACCAGGTAAAGACATCACAAATATAGAAATAGTCAGAGACCATTTGAACAAATCAAGTGCGGCAGCCGTAGTTCCGATGGGAATCAAGTCCAGGATCTCGCTTTTGGTAGTCAAGCGTTTAACCTCTAGACCAACGAGTAGCCTATATACGTCCCACTTCAGGGCACAAGCCTTCTCTCAGAGAGAGCGACTGTGGGCTCAATATTATCCCGCTATATAAATTTAAACACCCAATGCTAAGGTTGGCTGGAGGAGATCTCTGTTAGAGATAAG
Source organism: Yponomeuta sedellus (assembly GCA_934045075.1). Lineage (NCBI taxonomy): Eukaryota > Metazoa > Arthropoda > Insecta > Lepidoptera > Yponomeutidae > Yponomeuta > Yponomeuta sedellus. Next base: position 21,934,361 of record OW203733.1, on the reverse strand, counting down.
TTCGCCTTTGAAACAAATTTCATGTAATCATATTTCGAATTACTTTTTGTAATAAAGAATATATTACTCAATAAATATGAAACAAAACTTAAACAAACATATTATGTCGCAGCTAGATGAGAAAAGTAACCAGTTTCATTTACAAAATATACAACGTCCATAAAATACAAAACACTACAGTCTAAATAGACTGTAAGTAAGTAAGGATAAATATCCTTACTTGTCAAATTTAGTAAACAAGATTCTAACCTCAAAATTGTCATTTCATGCCGAACATAGAAATTTTCTCGCAAGTTCATGAATTTGTATCAACGTATTATTATATCGTATTATCTAAAATAGTGTCCCAGGTTACTTCATTTATGAGAATATGGCAGTTTTCGACAAAAAGTCATACTTTACCGGTAGAATCTTGTTTACTAAATTGGACAAGTAAGTATAAATAGATTGTACTGCCGAAAACACTTGCCGAAAGTGGCCAAAATTTAGGGAAAAGGCATTCTCTCTAAGACAGAATTACTCGCCAAAACACTCCCCAAAAGTTGACATAATTATGGGCAAAGGCCACTACAGACCATCCAAACAGTGCACTAAGAGTGCTTAAAATGTGATGGATGAAGTACGTGTTAGGATGTTACCTGAGCCAGGGTCGGGCGTGGTCGGCGGTTCGGGGGTGACGATGTTCCAAGCCGGCGTGGTCGTGGAGAGGGCGGCGGGCTTACGCCTGTTGCTCTGACTCCTGGAATTGTTTAAGTTATTGAAACTATAATGATCAAATTTAAAAACCTAATTAGAGGCTAAAAATTTCACCCATGCCGGGATTCGAACCCGCAACCTCTGGCTATCCGTGCCAGCGCTCTACCAATTGAGCCAATGGGCGACTCACGGCATCAGTGAAATTTCGAACCTCTTTACACTATTATCTGTATTACGTACAGCGTATTTTTAGCCTTCTAAATAGGTTTTTAAATTTGTCCTTAGCACGGGTTAGTGCATTAAAAATAAAAATAGTATAATTATGATGATCAAAGTTTTGAAACAATAAGGACTGAAGAATATCGGGATCATTTATTGCTGAGCTAAACTCACTTGAAGGGGGGTGTATATTTTGACTTTACATGTACGTATTGAAGTGAGCAGACTAGATTTATATTTTGTACACGTGTATAGGCCCGCTTTTTACTGCTTCTCCGACTCTCTAAGGTTTCCTGGAAGAAATCTCTTTCAGAGATAAAGTCGCCTTTGTACATTTTATTTTTATGTAATGTCCTGTTAAATATTTCGTGTGCAATAAAGTATGATTGATTAAGACGGGTGAAGGGACCACTCGGACACTGCCCGGGACAGGTTTTTTTAGATGGTGTAGAAAATTGGAGGGAAGTTACGAGTACATATTACACAAATCCTTATTTTAATTATTTATGATGTTCGCTTTTCCAAAGACGCCTTGTAAAACAATATGTGTTTTTTTTCATAGGTGGCGCTAGTGAGCACCGCGTAGCGCCTCAAGGTCAAGTTACGTCACACCTATTATGAATTTGTCAAGGATAGCTTAGTAATAAGATCTATGTAGGTTACGATGGGGCTGACATGCTCGTTCTGCGCACAAAGCCCCTAAATGAATAAGATGAACCCTTAACCAGGTATGGGCAGTGTGACATTTTCATTGGTTTTGGACTTTATTTCACGTTGATAGGGTTCAATTTAATGTGGGCCTGTAAAGTACATTGCTTCATTGCTTGGTTAAGGGTTAAAAAGCCTACTTAGCAGCGGCAGGCTTCTCAGTGGTGGTGGTGGATGAGCGGAGGCGGTTCCTCCGGCGCTGGCTGGCGCTTCCGGTGGTGCTGGTGATGGGCCGCTCCTGCACCACCACGTTGTCCGTGGACCTGGGAAGAACGGCATGAGTAAACAGTTCGTAGATACTGGATACCACATTTGTTATAAGATTTTAGTTGTAAGACTTTTGCTGTGCCCGACAGGGCCCATAATAATACACATTATCTGTTATTTAAAATTCATGGCTGCAATAAAGTATTGAGTATTAAGTTGATAGGTGCGTACTTAGCCTTGAGTTTATAATAAGCGAATAAGGAACCAATCATCGACAAAGCATTCGCTTTCTTCGGATATATATGTATATTTTTGTAATAGTTTTCATGAATAAATCATATCATTACGTAGATGCAATGGGCAAGTTATTTGTTTAAAGGGTTTATTATTTGACTGAGTAAGTAATTACCCAAGTTTGTTGATGTAAGCCTCCTTAGCGGACTCGATGAGCGGGTACGGCTTGCTGTGGCATTTGCCGCGGAAGTCGTCGTTGTCGATCGACCAGAACATTATACCTGAAAATTAAAGCATTAAGTCCATGAAACTATTTTATTTATGTAATTTAGATGGAACAATATACTTATTGCTAGTTTCTGAATTGAGAATTTCGCTAAGTATATAGCGAAATTCTCAGTTCAGAATATTAACTGTAGTGCTATCTCTTCGAATTTCTCAGCAAAGAGCGTGTCAGAGCGTTACTTACTTAAGTAACGCTCTGACACGCTCTTTGCTGAGAAATAATAAACCATAATAAAGTATTTCACTAAGTAAATACTTATTTACTTAGTGAAATACTCAATTCAGAAACCGGCCCTTATTATGGTTATGTTATCTGTGTTATGGTACATTCTATCATTCTATAGTCTTGCGGGACGCGCCTTTCCTTTGTTTTTTATTTTATTTTTTTTACACAATAAAAATAAAACGCTATTAAAACTTAACAAAAAAAAACTAAACTGGTCGAGTTGGCCAAAGACGTGGTGGTGGCATCACAGATGAAAAAATGTGGCATTAAAAATAAAGTGAAAATAGGTGGAAATATTTCTGAGAAAAGCGGTTGGTACCTGATCAAATTAAAACTCTTTAGATGGACCTCTTTGCAATGACTTTTCCTGATTTAGAAAGATTTAAATTTTCGAATAGGGACGACATAAAGCTGATAAAAATATTTTATAAAACAAGATTCCTTGAAAATGCATTTTATATATATTATATAGAAAAGGAAAAACATTACCAAGGACTATTTAAATTGCATTTGAAGAGTGTTTTGGAAGAATCGGGTTTTTATAAAAACTCAAATTTTCCTTTATCACATATAAATAGCATTTGGGAAGTGTTTTGGAAAAAGGATTTGGCAAAAAGGATTCGCATCTTCTTTAAAACATTTAATTAAAGAATTAATATAATCGGAGACCGCAGTAATGAATTTTATTACTAAACATATATTAAAGCGTAAGTCAATCCACTTTTTAAAGTGCTATACATATGTTGCATTTTGTGCCAATTTGTGGAATGGTGAAGGAAAACATCGTGAGGAAACCGGAGTGGTTAAGTTGTCCACATAACTACGTTATAGTTATCAACCCTTGTATGTCCCCACTGCTGGGGCACGGGTCTCTTCCTGCATAGCAGGAAGGTTAGGCCATACTCCACCACCGGGGGCCAAGTTCGGGTTGGTTGACATAACTTAACGCTTATTATACATCCCCCGGTGGACACGCGTCGTAATTAAACCTTCTCTCTGAGAGAAAGTCTGTGCTCTACTGTGGGACACAGGCCACTTAAAAATGTCCATTAAAAAAATAAATGGACAAAATGACCACCACCTCCTTTTTTGAAGTCAGTTAGATAAATATTTATTTTGGATTTATTTATAAATTTATATATAAATTCATGGACATATTACACAGATCTCGTAAGCCCTATACTAAGTACAACTAAATGACTTGTGTTATAGGTGCTAAGTCGACGATAGATTTAATACAATAAATACATAGATACTCGTAACATCCAAGACCCGAGATGAACTAGAAAAGTTCGTTTAATAGTTTGACCCGGCCGGGTATCGAACCCGAGACCTTCGGTTTTACAGTCAGCGTGCCAAACCGCTGCGCCACCGAGGCCGTCGATATATTACTCGTATAGCTCTCACCTCCCAAACCATTCTCAGCAACGTATTCGGCCTTCCTCTTCACAATATCAATGTCGTCGTAGCCGACCCACTGGTTCCCCTTGAAGGCCACGGGGCCCATAGCCTTGGCGTTGGGGTACACCACGGTCCAGGGCTGGTCATCTTCCTCCTCGGACTTCGCCTCCTCGTCCTCGTCTTCGTCTTCGTCAGAGTCGACGGAGCGTTTCGTTTTCTTCGGCATGAGTGCCTCGCAGATCTGGAAAGGTGATTTTTTTTAATTTAATTTTTATTTATTTGGTACAGAAAACAAACTAACCAGTACCTACATTATCACCATATAACATTATTCTTACACGTGCGGCCATGTAGGAATATGTTTCCTCCACTAAGGACAAACCGGGGGGTGGTTAGCAGCGCCCCCTGCAGTACAATTGCACCAAACTGCGATCCCCAACCCGCATGCCCAGCGTGGGGATTATGGGCATAACCCCCTATGATAGCACAACGTGGCGCTCTTTAGGGGAGGGCTATGTCAAGCAGTGGACAAGTATAGCCTGACGACGACTAAGGACCCGTTTCTGAGTTGAGAATTTGCGATTTACGTCAACGGCGGTGACAGGAAAAAAAACAAAAGAAAAACAGTCGGCAGCGAGGTGTAATCGGCGTGAAAGCATACAAGCCGGCATAACAACGGTGTTTCAGAAAAAAAGACAATAATTCGTAGATTTTGTCAAGTTTGACATTTTTTATGTAATAAAATTGAGTCGATTTCACGGTGCGACGCACATGGCTATTACCTTCAATAAAACTTATTATCTAGTATATACAGCATGTTGCATAAAGGTCTAGTGAATCTTATTGTACTCATAAAAAAGACGTACCTAAGTATATTATTATGATCGACGAGTATGGTTATTTATGATTCTATTTGCCATTTCGGTTTCACACGTTTCTTCAGGGGCTAAAAGTATAATCTTCGATATCAACACAGAAAACAAACTAACATCAAATGCGATAAACATCAAATGCGATAGCGGAGACCAGTGCGCCATCGACCCGGAATGCAGTACTGGACAGACAACCGACAACCAGGCCAACGAGCAGTTCAGTTCCATTCAATGGTGCCCCTTACAAGACAATAATTTTCTCAGACAAAATAGGTGTAGGTCTAGGAACCAGGCTGCAGATCCATTTAAAACAGCATGTAGAAAACATATGTATGCCAAATGCCTCTTACATGCAATTAATCAACGCTCTGCTCAGCAAACAGTATGATAGAAATACTACTATTGTATTATTAATGGGGAACAGCACAGGGATTCAAGAAAGTGAATTGATAAATTACTATGAGTCCATAATAGCTTTAAATGTAAGGAAAATCATTATCTGTGCTTTTCCCTATTCAAAAACATTGTCAGAGACACAGAATGCACGGATAGGTAAACTTAACCGTCTGTTATATAACATGACATTTGGTCATAGAGATCAAGTTTTTTATTTTGATACGAATAACTTTATTCGAAATTTTATATTGACTAGGGACACAATGTATGTGCCCCTTCGTTCAAAACGACAGATTGCCAAATTGTTGGCATTCAATATTTATGACCCTATTATTGTTACGACAATAAAACAGGTACCATTAGTAAATAAAAACTGTAGAAAAAGTTCTACTAGTAAACCTCTGTACTCAGAGGCTTTAAAAAAACCTAACATAAATAAGTTAAGCTTGACTGCTGATTTAAACTGTCAGCGCAGACCACAGAAAAGCCCCTCTTAAAAAAAATCACTTTAGCTAATCAGAACATACAGGGTGGTTTTTCTGGAAAGCTACTAGAGTTAGAATTGTTCTTAGAGCAACATGAGATTGACATACTTTGTGTTACGGAGCACTGGCTATTAGAATCTCATATGAATTTTTCTGTACATAATTATCAGTTAGCCAGTTGCTACAATAGAAAGTTAGCATTGCATGGGGGATCTTTAATACTAGTAAAGGATGGTTTAAAATTTAAAGAAAGGAAAGATATTTGCAGGCTTTCTGTTGAAAAAATAATTGAACTATCTTGTGTTGAATTATCGTCACACATTGTAGTAAGCGTATACAGGCCCCCCACCAGTGATTACAGTGTATTCGAATCTGTATTAGAGGATGTATTAAAAGTAGCCTGCAGTAATAATAAGAAGGTTATAGTCTGTGGTGATTTTAATGTAAACCTGCTTGTAGATTCCCCTTCGAGTGCTAAATTAAAACTTATTTTTAAGTCTTTTAATTTGATGAATATTTTCTTAGAGCCCACCAGGATTACCGAAACCACCGCCACCTGCCTTGACAACGTATACTGTGACTGTGAATTTTCCCATTATTCTACAGTGAATTGTCTTAAATCAGACCACAGTGGTCAAATTGTACATTTTAAAGCAGATTTAAAAAAAATAGAGCAAGATGTACTCTGCAGGGTGATAACAAATAAAAAACTAGAATTGTTTAAACTTGACTTAAAAAAAAGATTACCTATTCAAAAAAATAAAACTCAAGATGCTAATGTTCTCTATCGAGATTTCTTCAAGGCTGTTTCAGATAGTTTTGAAAAAGTTTTTAAATTAAAACAGATATCCTGCAAACAAAATAAATTACAATTTAGTGAATGGGCCACTGCCGGCATCCGAAAAAGTAGGGACACACTTTATTCACTGTATGAGAAAAAAACATATACATACAACCCCAGTTTTATACAGTATGTAAAACTATATTCAAAATTATTTAAGGCCGTCTGCCACAAAGCAAAATGCGAGTATATAAAATCAAAAATCCTTCAATCTTCTAATAAATCTAAAACAATTTGGGCTATTATAAATAAGGAAACTGGTAAATCCAAATTGGGAGATCGCGAATTTGCACTTAAAATAAATAATAAATTAATAACCTCAAATGAAGACATTGCTGCGGCTTTTGAACAGTTCTTTACAAATGTTCCAATTATAACGACAGCTCCTTTAGACTCTTCTCCAGCTCTTGCAGAAACTATTTTGAAAGACAATGTCCCCCTATGCGATCACGATTTTTCGTTTGATTATATTGAAGCTCATACCGTGATTAAATCGTTTAAAAAGCTAAAGCTTAAAAAAACTGAAGATTTGTGGGGTATGTCAGTAACAGTAGTTAGCTCAGTAATCGACACCCTAGCACCCTATTTAGCCAGAATCTTTAACAAATGTCTAGATGAGGGTATATTCCCAGATCTAATGAAATATAGTAGGCTCGTTCCTTTATTTAAAAGTGGTGATAAGCAAGATCCTTCAAATTTCAGACCAGTCTCGGTTCTACCCGTTTTGAGTAAAATATTCGAGAAGATAGTTCTAGGTCAACTGCTTACACACTTCAATGACTATCAACTTCTCCATGGTCAGCAATTCGGCTTTACGCAAGGGCGCTCTACAACGGACGCCGGCGTCATGTTAGTTAAACATATATTTAGTGCATGGGAAGATCGCAAGGATGCTATAGGCGTATTCTGTGACTTGTCAAAAGCATTTGATTGCGTTGACCATAAAACACTTCTTTTAAAATTAAAGCACTATGGTATAAACGGGAATAGCCTAAAACTTATGACATCATATTTAGAAGGAAGAATTCAAAGAGCTGATATAAATAGAACTAAATCTTCAGGGTCAGAGGTCAGGATAGGAGTACCACAGGGATCGATTTTGGGGCCGTTCCTCTTCCTCGTATATGTAAATGATTTGCCGTTCATGGTTCAAAATATGTCAGAGATAGTACTATTTGCAGATGACACGTCACTTATTTTCAAAATTAAGAGACAAGAAGATGACCTTGACAATACTAATGCTGCTCTCTCTCAGGTACTAAACTGGTTTACGTCTAATAACTTATTGTTAAATTCAAAAAAGACAAAATGTATAAAGTTCACTCTACCAAATGTCAAAGTAGTTGACAGCAAAGTTATATTGGGAAGGGACAAACTAGACCTTGTCGAAGAAACTGTATTTTTAGGTATCACAATTGATGCAAAGCTTCAATGGGGTCCTCATATAGAAAAATTGGCAAATAGGCTTAGCTCTGCAGCATATGCTGTTAAAAGAATTAGGGAACTAACTGACGTCGCAACTGCCAGGCTCGTTTATTTTAGTTACTTCCATAGTATCATGTCCTACGGCATACTACTGTGGGGACGGGCAGCGGACATTGAGACCATCTTCGTCTTGCAGAAAAGAGCGATCAGATTCATCTATAAGCTAGGCAGTAGAGACTCGTTAAGAGAATTCTTTAAAGAAACAAACATCCTGACAGTTGCCAGTCAGTATATCTATGAAAATATTATGTATGTCAGGAAAAATATTAGCAACTTTAAAACTGCAGGTAGCCAACATAATGTAAATACTAGAAATAAACATAAACTTTTGATCCCAAGATTTAGGCTGGCAAAAGTTAATACATCCTTCATGGGGCATTGTATACGCTTCTACAATAAAATCCCTGAAGATATATTAAGTTTGACTGAAGCGCGGTTCAAAAAATGTGTAAAGTACACTTTGTGCCAAAAGAGCTACTATAATATTAAGGATTATTTAGATGACAATGATGTCTGGAATTCAAGCATGTAAAATTCACGAGTTTTGTAGTATCTGTGTAAATTCTGTTAATTAAGGAATTTGAAAAGACTAAGTTTGGAGTTTTTTTGTCCATTTTTTCTCCAAAATGATCCAGATTTTGAAATGGACACCTAGTTTAACTTGTAACGTTCATTAAGCCGCAGTATCTGCGCTACTTTGAATAAAACCTTTTCATTTCATTTCATTTCATTTCAACCCTAGTACTCGTATGTCCCCACTGCTAGGGTACGGGTCTCTTCATGCAACGCAGGGAGGTTAGGCCATACTCCATCACGGGGGCCTAGGGCTTAATGACCGTCATTACATGACAGCCGGCATCAACGGCTTGACGTGCCTTGCGAAGCACGGAAGCGCTCGGAAAAATGCCACTAGCGGTAAGTATAACCTTTTTTTTTTTTTTTGCAAAAAGTGAGAAACAGAATCGTAACATAAACTCACTCCTGTATCCCAGAGGGGTAGGCAGAGATCAGGATCTGCCACTTGGTACGATCCTGACAGATTTCTTAAGCTTCATCAACATTCATTAGTGCATGCCGCATGCCGATTTCGGGTACAGAAAAAGTAACAGAATCACCATAATAGTTATACCTAGGTATTTTCAAAACAGTCTTCTATTGAGATTTCTGTAATTTTTTGCCAAAACGGATGGTATATAAAGGAAGACATTTATTATTGTTGGCGTTACTATAATTTACCTCTCTATAGTGTTTAATTTAAAAATCATCGTCCAATTATCGAGTTACTTTTTAGTTTTAGGTAACGCCTATAGCATTTACACAAGGAAGTTGATGCTATTGTTTAAAGATTGAGCAATTTCCGAGAACAAAGAGCAGAGAAAAAAACAACTAATAATAATAACTTCCACACAACACAATCACTCGTTCAGATCCTGAACTCGTAGATCCTGTGCTATGATAGTTAGACACAGACATGATACATACATAAGACATAGAAATACACCGAGAGACAGAGGCCATTTGTACAAATGCTAGTCAGAATCGAACACACGGCCTCTGGCATAGCAATCAGACGTGATACCGCTGGACCAACGACGTAGTCGAACACTGACAGCTGTTGACAAAGACAATGGTCCAGGTGCACCATCATTTATCGTGTGTTGCGGTCTAACGCCTGCACTAAAGAGGGCTTAATGATTGCAAGTGATAAAGCAGTCAAGCGTCGCAATGTTCTAGGCCGCAACTGTTTAGTTATGACTTTATTTATTTTGCGTATGGTATACAGCGGGTTAAAATGGGAAAGGGAGACCATCAATCGGTAATTTCGTCAGCTCGTAACTCGTGAATCTTTCCTCTTATGGAGAGTATAGTGGTTAGAAGTGGAGTGGCAACTCCTAAATCCACCCGTATTCTTTGAGTGGTGCCTAATGATTCATTATTGGGCGTTCGGCATCCGGATTGTGGTTCATTAGTAATGAAAAACAACCCGGTTGCCGAACGCCCAATAATTACGATGACCTCCCGGAACATGCAGCGATTCCAAATGCCAAAGAAATAAAAAGAAGGAAAGAAACATACTTATTATACCAACATGACAAATAACAGAAACAAAAAAATAAACAGATAAAATAAATAGAAATAAATAGAAAATAAATTGACATAGTACGAGCACAACAGAAATAAACGAAATACACAATCAACTGAATAAAAAAAACATAGATTTAGCTTGTGGTGTGTCTAAAATACCACAAAAGGCAGATGACTCAGCGTTAAGACTTTAGATTGATGAAAAATGCCTTGCCATCGACACGCTAAGAAGAAGAACTACAGATTGTTGGTATACCAGACCGGCAGTGAAGTCACTCCTCACCTCTTGATAAGCCAGATATCCCAGGGACTAGGCAACGATACTGCGGATGAGCTCGCCAGAAGAGGCTCCGAAACTACAGTAGAAGGATCCGAACCTCTACTCCCACTACCATACAACCAAGTTCGCAAATGGTTAAGGCTGCAAACAGAAGCACAGCAGGCTGAACTATGGCAAACGGAAACGAAATGCATGCAAGCCAGAGAGGCTCTACCGAAAATGTCAAAGCGCCTCACGCGCAGCCTGCTGCGTCTGAGGAAATGCAATCTACGCATAGCTGTGGCACTTATGACGAGCCACTGCCCACTAAATAAACTCTAGGAAGATGAAACACCCGCCCACGTGACTATCCAGTGTGAAGGCGTGGAAGTGCAACGGACAGCCACCATCGGAAAGCTGGGATCCTTTCGGGAGGAGCAGTAACATTGGTGGACTGCTGGCTTTCTGGAAAGAAATTGGATGGCTGGAGTGATCTCACAGCCCTGCTACGTACAATGGCCCAACTATGAGGCTAAGTGCGGAAACCACAGGACAAACTAACTAACTAACTAACTATCCCTGTGACTATGCTCAAGTTCTCACCTCATAGTAAGCCAGATATCCCTTCTCCCTGGTGGCGTCGCCCTGCTCGCCAGGGCCGTCGGCTGGTGAGCCGATGTCGGTAGCCTCGACGTTGAACAGTGTGTAGGAGCGCCCGTACGTCGGGATGCCCAATACCAGTTTCTCCGGGTCGGCGCCGTTCTCGATGTAGAACTTGATCGTGTAGTCCTGGAATACAAGTTTTGGGTTAGAATTATAATATCCTATGTTCAAAAAAAAAATTATCAATCAAATTATGTTACAAACAGGTAGGTAATTTCCTTTTTTATACTGTGCATATGGAGAACACATAGACAGTGTCTACGTAGCTCATATCAATGCCTTCTCTTATGAGTATACTGAGACACTGTGTCAATGCATTTTACTTATTATTGGAGGTTTACAGATTTTTCATTGTCCTCACACTAGGCTAGGCCTGTGTCGGTTTAGAGTCTAGGTAATCGTTTATTGATGCAAACAATCTTCGCACATTAAGAAAGACGCAGATAAAAAAAGATATAATCTAAGAATTAATTCAGAAAGAAACCAACACAAAATTTTTCAATGTTTGGTGTAAAGTGTTAAATTTAAAAACCATTTTAGAGGCTAAAAATTTCACCCATGCCGGGATTCGAACCCGCAACCTCTGGCTATCCGTGCCAGGTAAATAGGTTTTTAAATTTGTCCTTAGCACGGGTTAGTGCATTAAAAATAAAAATAGTATAAGTGTTAAATTGTTTATGCTCAGCAATATATGTGCTAATATAATAACATCCACAAAACACAATCCTCGTCCAAAACTAGGATAGCCTGTGCTATGTCATCCAAGCAACGCCATCATAAATGTGGAAATACACCCTCAGGCCACTTGTACTTAACAAATGCGACGGCCTCGTACTATAGCAAGATAGCAATTTATTTTAATTTTACACGCTTTAAAACCAATACATAGATACTATCCTAGAACTAAATCTTTCGTAACTTAACCATTATTGATTTAAGTCCGGAATTATATTTGCTTAATTCCGGATTACATTAATAATGGTGATTATTAACTTAAGCCCAAAAAGTTTATATTTTGAATGTTATAAAAATAATGTTACATTAAAATATCGCTGAACAATAAGATGCAAGAACATCCAAAGAAATGATAATGTCAGTGTCATAATTGAGTTGACGACTCACGATATTCAATTCGTTGTCGACGCTGTACTCGTTGGGTTCCTCAAGCGGGTAGAGGGGGGCGTGGTGGTTCACCGCCGGCTCGAAGGCTGAGTGGTAGTCGTAGGTCAGCAGGTTCATCCAGTCCAGGTATCTGTTGGCAGCAATCAGGCCTTGTCATAAGAGTAGATTAAGATCACACACGTCCGATATATGTTACAGGTAAATACTACCAGTGTTATTTAGGAAAACCGGATTCTTCTTAAACCTTACGGAGTGTTTAAATGCACCATAGGCTATTTAAGTTTAGGCGGTTTCCGTACTTTACCTATGCCGTAACGGTCTGAGTAAGGGGTATTGTTGGATATAAAAATTTATTTAATAAGCCAGATACACATGAGGTTCTCAGCACTTGAGATTGCCAATCGACTGTGGGCACACGTGGTAATTTTTGGAAGACAAAGATGTCTGGTATTAAAATAATGTTAACGGGAAGTATTAGTTAAAAACCTATTTAGAGGCTAAAAATTTCACCCATGCCGGGATTCGAACCCGCAACCTCTGGCTATCCGTACCAGCGCTCTACCAATTTAGCGCTGGTACGGATAGCCAGAGGTTGCGGGTTCGAATCCCGGCATGGGTGAAATTTTTAGCCTCTAAATAGGTTTTTAAATTTGTTCCTTAGCACGGGTTAGAGCATTAAAAATAAAAATAGGGAAATATTATGTCTAGTGAAATGTAACTTTAATTTAATAAATGTGAGGTTTCTTCTCCACATAATCTATTTATGGTCAAACTAACAGCTTTGGCGTTGATTAAGTAAACATATTGTTTTTATAGAGAATATTTTTTTTACTTTTGACATACTCTCTCTTTCTAAGAGAAAGCTTGTGCCCTGGGGACGTATATAGGATATATAAGAAGAAGAATCTGCGAAATAGTCACAGAACAAAAGTAAAACACAAATTCTATGTAATCAAACTTAATACATTTCACTAATTGTGCATTTTAAAAATATCCCTGTCTATTATAAATAATATATGTATTATAATAATATAATACGCTAACGGTGAAGGAAAACATCGTGAGGAAACCCGCGGCTTGGTTGGCTCCGCACGTATTGACTAGTCTTTCCTGTGGGCTAGGCCGACTAAGCTGTCAGGGTGGTATAGGTGCTGGGCAAGCCTACACCATCTTTTAAACCATGTCCCAGGCACTACAGCGTCGGAGTGGTCCCTTCACCCATCTAGTGTGAGTGAAGATACCACTGGACGCTGTATAAATCATCTCATTAAGTAGATGCAAAACGGCCAATATTATTATTATTATTATAATATACTATAACATATAATGTAGGATGCCTGGATATTCAAAACTGTTCATTAATTATCCTGTCTTCATCATTTCATTTAGCTTATTTCGGCAGTTTGCTTTAAATAGATCGTGCGTGACTACGGACAACGCACATGAAATAAATGTCAAGGGTAAACAATTTGAATACAGTTTTTTTTCTGCTTAAAATAAAATTAATGCTACCATTATGGTATCTCGTTTATGTAACAATACTAATGATCTGATATTATAAGAACTCTTGAAAGCGGTAATATAATACCTCTGGCACGGATAGCCAGAGGTCGCAGGTTCGAATCCCGGCATGGTTCGAATTTTTAGCCTCTTTACTTTAGCCTACTTTCTATCTTTACATGTTTTATAATATGTGCTCTGGTGTACAACAAAGAATATTCTTATCTTATCTTAATTGTTGATTTTTATCATACTGGTTGATACGCACAGTATCGCATGTCCGCATAGACTCAACAAATAGGGTAAGTTCTAATCTTACTTTGATTGTCACAGTCGATCACTACTCGCCCCTAAGCTGAGTGCATGAGGTGTTCACATATCTTGACACCGCGGCAATCCGCGGTGGGCACGCGCGGCGATAAATTCAAGACTCTCCTTGAGAGAAGTGTGCTCTGCAGTGGAACGTTTCCACGTTGCATATTTTATTATATATTATTATGCCATTTTATATGGTGAACATTATATTAATTACGATTAGTATCTGAAGTGCTCGTGGCCTAGGCGAACCGAGTGATTGGAATCACTTAAGTTAAGCAACAACAGGCGCGGTCAGGTACGAGATGGGTGACCGTCCCGTGACTACCGCTAGTGGCATTTTTCCGAGCGCTTCCTTCGCAAGGCACGTTAAGCCGTTGGCGCCGGCTGTCATATAATGGCAGTCGTGAAGCTATGTCAGAGGCCTTATGGGCGGCTTGATAACTTCTGACAGCAAGGCCCGCCTTACAAACCTCCACCAACCCGGACTAGGCCCCCGCGGTGGAGTTTGGCCTAACCTGCCAGCGATGCAGAAAGAGACCAGAACGCTTGTATGAGCAGTGGGGACAAACAAGGCTTGATAACGAGTATATGATGTAGGAAAACGTGTAGCGCGACTCAAATTATAGTGGGAAAGACATATGTCTTCGGGAGGATGGAAGGTCGAGCCGTAAAGTCCTATTATGAACGCACGCACAGAGGAGCACGAAATTGAGGCAGACCACTTGCACGATGGTCAGATGACATCGGGGCTACTACAGTGTCGACCTGGACTACACAGAACAACAGCAGACCGATCGCGATGGAGGACTAATAAAGAGGCATATACGTCCTGTCGACCGACAAATCCTGAAGACGGAGAACAAGATATATTTGTCTTGAATGTATCTAGTTTTTAAGTGGTTGTTCGTTGTTTATGCGAAGGCTGTGTACATTTATAATGAAATATACATCAGAACTTTTCGTCTTGTGCCAAACCTAGTTGTAATGTATATTTTGCTAAAGTACCAAAAAAATAAACAAGAGAAGAAGTATCCTAATATGTCAGTCTTTAAAAACCTATTTAGAGGCTAAAAATTCCACCCATGCCGGAATTCGAACCCGCGACCTCTGGCTATCCGTACCAGCGCTCTTTCCAACTGAGCTAATGGGTAACTCACCGGCATCAGGGAAATTTCGAACCTCTTTACACTATTCTCCGTATTACGTACAGGCAGCGACATCTGGCTTAAGTAAACTGCATCACTGTCAGTCTTTGCAAAGTAAAAGTAGTTAATCACTCTACATAAAATTGATTAACTGCGGCTATCAACAACATAGTCTAGTCGCATCGTAGAAGGACTACGATACTGACCCAATACCTTCCTATTATATCGATAACCTATCTCATAGATAAAGCAAAGTATGCCATAACAATAAATCACGGGGTACATTACACGTTTCCGCTTTGAAACAAAGCGTTACACAACTGACCCGAGACGTGTCAGACAAAGACATTAATAACCGAAATACAAAGGTTCCGAAGTTACAGGATGAATTTAAACTGTTTGCGTTGTAAAGAATCGCGGTAGGGTGGCTCAGCTTTAGCGATTTGTGGGACACAGTGGGGTAGAAACGGGAAAAAGATAAACATTTCAACCATACCATGGCACAGTCTGCTAGGTGATTTGAGCTTATAAGTTTCCTTATGAGGAGAGTCCGTCACTTACTATCTAACAGCTGTGTCTGTCATATTTAATTTACTTTATTGTATTTTACTGCATTACACAACAGATAAGTATCATTGCATGTTACAATATCACGGTAAAGCTTACAATCTAGTTACATATCCTTTACATATAAAATTATAGATAGTGGTGGACTGTATGAGAAGACTATAAATACTGATAGAAACACGGGTTAGATGATAGAAATTTAATGAAAATAAAGCGCAATTTCAATATAAGTATAGACAGATTTTAGCAATCATATCTATTAAGCACATAAACAGAGCCCAGTGTTGGCAATAGGCTTTTTCTCTTTTAAAACAACTGATCTGGTCCTTTGCTAGTTTTTCGCAGAGTGCTTTCCAGCCGCTTTCACAATTTCATCGGTCGACAGGGCTGATCCATAAATGTTATCACATTAAGATTTGTCTTGCTTGTTTCATTTAATGGCTATTGCTGGCCCTAGATTCTAATACTTACATATTTTTTTAATAGAATGATAGAAGCACGACAATAGTTGTTATTTGCCCAAATTTGGTAGTCTAGAAAGCAACAGCTGTACAATTGCGTTCCAGAGGTATAAACTTCATAAAGTATTAAATAGGCACTTTGCTAAGAAGATAGAATCCCGCGAGGTGCCGAGTTAAGTAGGTAGCACGGGTTATAACATGCGATTGATTACTAGACTACCGATATTATGAATGAAACGATCATTACCGTACTAATATGACTCTATTGAACAACTATGCATTTTAGAGACTCATCCTCAGGTGATTTCAGACGGTTGTACAACAATTATTTTTTTATTTTTGATGACTAGAATAACGACTATAGTTTCATCGCACTTTTTTGCAACACTTTTTCTCAGTAAGCAGTTTTTTTCAACTTACGATCACGTTGTACGAATGAATTATCTGAGAGATGGACTATTTTGAGAGGTTACTATCTTTAAAAACCAAAAGGTCACCATCGTAAAATAGGCCTGGCCACCCTAGCGCTGCATTTAGCATAGTTTGTCGCTACGCAACATGTTGCAGTAGCACCATTGTTCTGACACACTCTACACTCCCGACGCGGCGAGGTGACTGCTTGCGACACTATGCTAAAGATGACGACCCGGAGAGACACGCAAGATTTCCGTAGAAATTACCACCTTGGAGAGAGTGACATATATACAATTCTGTTCACAAATCCCCATCAATGGGGACTTTCAATGGGGATTAGTGGAACAACCCTACAGTACCGTTAAATTACGACTTTATAAATTACGGAATTACGACTCACTACGAACAATGAGTATGTGAGTGAGCTCCAATCGTCAGACAGTGCATTTTTTGGGATAACTTCTGCTTCTGGTGAAATATTTTATGGGTGGCCATAATTGTAAACTTAAAATTGCTTTCTCATGATGTTGCGTTCTACATTTTGAGTATTAAACCACTCTGCAAGATTTCAGGCTTTCTAACATAGAAGAGGGAGACGTTTTTGTCCGTTCTTGCTCAAGTAAGAGCAAACAAACAATATTTTTAATCAACATTTAAATAAATGCTCAAATATAATATATCCTTATATTTCAGTTTATTTATACACAGTTTATTATATTTAATTATTTGACACAAAACTTTTTAACTTAATAATTCGCAGAAAGCTACGTCATAAAAAGATCCTATCCTATCCTAAAGACGTATCCTTTGATATTGTAATAGGGAATATATTAGCAAAGGGCTTGATAAAAAGTACCCGAAATTGGCGTGCCTGCATACGACTAATGAACGTTGATGCAGCGAAGGTTATCTGTCAGGATCGAGACAGGTGGCAGTCCCTGATCTCTGCCTACCCCTCTGGGACACAGGCTTTAGTTTAGTTATGTTGTGTGTTTGATGTTTTAAATCCTAAATTACATGGTCTTCCTGAATTAAAACATGTAAACAGAGTCGTGGGCATAAATATTGATATGACACTGGCCTAAATGTTCATGAATGCAAATCTATACGAGGGCTGCTACTTATGTATGCGGAATAGAAAAAATAAACAAATGTATATGGCTAAATATGCTTTTATTGGTTTACAAAGTATTCTCCACCATGATCGATGCACTTTTGCATTCGATGAAACCAATTTGTAAAACACTTTTTCCACTCTGATTGAGGTATCTCCAAAACGTGCTGTTTGAACGCATCTACAGCATCTTCACGGGTTGAAAATCGTTGACCACGTAATTTATTCTTTACATTTGGGAGTAAATAGAAATCATTGGGAGCCAAATTAGGGCTGTACGGTGGATGACCCATCAATTCTATTTTTTACCATCCAAAAATGTAGTTGTTTCCTGAGATGTATGACAGCTGGCATTGTCATGGTGAAGTATGATTCTGCGTCGCTGCTAGTTTTGGCGTATTTCTTCAAATACTTCCGGCAAACAAATGGTCGTGTACCACTCCGAATTAACCGTACTACGATTCTCCAATGGTATTGTAGCCACATAGCCATTAATACCAAAAAAACAGGCCACCATTTGCTTTACAGTGCTTTTTGCACGAGCCACTTTCGTAGGGTTCGGCTCATTTTGAAACATCCAAACTGTTGATTGTTGTTTAGTTTCGGGATCGTACGCGTAGATCCAGGATTCGTCACCTGTGTAGATATTATAAACAGATTTTGTGTCGCTACCGTTGAATTTTTTTAAGGTTTTCTTGCACCATTCGACGCGAGCATCTTTTTGATCCTGAGTTAAGTTGTGCGGGATCCAACGCAAAAAAATTTTTTTACAGACAAATGTTCATGTAATATCCTATAAATGCTCTTCATACATATGCCCAGAATAGCCTCTATCTCGCTATACGTAACACGGCGGTCTTGCATGATTAGTTTTCGCACAGCTTCAATATTTTGTGGCACAACCACCGATTTCGGGCGACCTTCTTTAACTTCGTCCGCTTACTGCGCACGCTATTAAACTCACTAAACCAGTGATACACAGTCGTTTTTGATGGAGCTTCACCACCAAAAGTCGAAGTTAATTGATCTACGCACTGTTGTTGCATTAAACCACGTCGAAAATCGTAATAAACCATAGCACGAATATTTTCACGAGTGAGTTCCATTTTTTCAGCGATATGACATTTTAAACCCAACAAAAACAAAACACTAACGTATATAAGAGAAAAATATTAGCGGCCAGTATTTAAAAAAAGAACGAATTTGACCATGGAGGTCAGACGTTGCGTTTAAAATTATTGGAATGCCAGATTCCGCATACATAAGTAGCAGCCTATGTATAGAAACATGCAGCATACTAAGTGTATAACCAGCAAGATTATGCCAAGGGCCACACCCTTCTGCTGACTTTAAAAGCCAATTCCACATGACACGCCTAATTCGACATCAGGTGACAGTATTAGGCAATTGGATTGACAATTTGACATTGAATCCGCAGCTTCTTGGCCAATATCAACATTAGTATTGTGCGTCTAAACTTGGACTGTTTTGTAAGCTCATTTACATTTGTTGCCGTAACGTGCAGTAATTATACGTGTAAATCGACGATGCGACAAAGGAGTTGGATTTTTATTACTCTAAGCGTGTTTTTGCTGGCAATTGAATTGGCAATCGTGGAGACACGGTTGGAATCCGGAATAATCAACTTAATTGAAGCAACTAGAATTTTAGCGAGTAAGCTAGATATATAAATATTAAGTGTATTCAAATTATTTTTCTTGTATGATTTTCCTGTACGTAATACAGATAATATTGTAAAGAGGTTCGAAGTTTCACTGATACCGGTGAATCGCCCATTAGCTCAGTTGGAAAGAGCGCTGGCACGGATAGCCAGAGGCCGCGGGTTCGAATCCCGGCATGGGTGGAATTTTTAGCCTCTAAATAGGTTTTTTAACTAGAATTTTTGAGGTCTTATTATTATTATGACCATGTATGACCATGGACCAATCTAAGTGGCGCGAGTTAATATGGTGTGGGTATGATACGTTATGAAATTGCTCTAAGAAAAGTTCGTCAATCAAACTAACCACAATTATGTGGTCGCAAAGTGTTACACGTCGTGATTTTTTCTTTTGAGTCCGCTAGATTTGTCCGATCATTTGTGTCTAGACTTTTTCAACAAAAAATTGCATGAATTTGGGGCAATTTTTCTTGTTACGGAATTTCCTTTGTGAATTACTGTTACGTGAACTTTTTGTCATTTTACGTTGCTAAAATTAACCGCATGTCCTAATATTACCATGTAGAATTTTTTTCCACATCCAGAAAAAAAACTTACAATTTAAGCAATTGTATTTCTTATTATATGTAGTTTCAATCTAAAGTCTGAATTTCCCGTACATTATTTTTTCCTAGATAAAGAGAATGTTCGTTAATACCACACCACCAATAATATTATACTATCTTATCACGTTGTTATACCTCCCTTGGTATGTTTCAATATCAACCCTTGTATGTCCCCACTGCTGGGGTACGGATCTCAGGAAGGTTAGGCCGTGGTATGTTTAACCGCTTTTATTTTCCAGTAGCCTCAAAAGATACATTCTAGTTCAATGAAATAGAAGATTGTATGTTTTTTTTAAGTTAAGAGCGTCTATCTTTATCTGTCTTATAGGAGTACTAGGAGTTCAGTTATCTCATACCTAAGTTAAAAAAACAATTTAATTCTTCATCTTGATTAATCTACAAATTCAGTCAATCGATCCATAGGTGCTCAAATCAAAATTTAAAAAATGTCTTGTAAAGTGTTGTGTTAACTGAATGTCAATGTACAATGTGAAATGTAATAAGCCACAGCCTTCGGGCCATAGTGTAGTAGAGAAAAAGGCAGCGGAAGAAAATACTCCACTCTAACTGTCTACGTAACTTTCTTGCTATCGAGTTACGTGAAGGTCTATCCAGTGTTAGTTTATTTGTATAAAACATCAAGTCTACTCACTGGTTCAGAGTCTTCACATCAAATCCTTTCTGTATGTACTCTATGCCAGCCGGCACAGCCATGGTGAGCAGAAGGCGGGGCTTGCCAGTCTTCTCAGATTCCCTCTCGAACTCTTCCCGTAGTTCACGGACAAGTTTGGCGTAGTTTTCGCGGTCCTTGGGCTTGCCTCCGTCCCTGAAGGCTGGGTACTCCCAATCCAGGTCAAGCCCGTCGAAGCGGTTTTGTCGGAGGAACTGTTGGGGAGAGAGAAAGAATTAGTAAAGTGAAGATTGGCCTTACTTCGTCTAAGGTCACGGAACAATATTCAATAACAAGTATTTAAGTTTTAAAAGTTATTTTGGTTTTTGAATGTTTAATTTTTAGACCGAGTTTGACGCTCTTAAGTTCAATGTTTTTAAGTTTGGCAGCCATCTCAACTTCGCTTTGTGCCACTATCATAGTACTTAAAGTACTTAAAATCCGAAATTGTAATTAAGCCTACCAAATGTTTTTTTGAATATTCTTTCAAAACGGACGCAGACTGCTCAAAGCAACAACAAGTAACAAGCTCTACATGTACAAGCTTGTCCAGTACAACGCATTTAATGACTAGCTTTAGTACTAAGCCAGATTATTATGGCCAGATTAATTCTTACTTCGTGCAGTTTATGCATTATTCGGCTACATATTAGTACCAT
Source organism: Yponomeuta sedellus (assembly GCA_934045075.1). Lineage (NCBI taxonomy): Eukaryota > Metazoa > Arthropoda > Insecta > Lepidoptera > Yponomeutidae > Yponomeuta > Yponomeuta sedellus. The sequence continues at coordinate 21,913,043 of OW203733.1, read as the reverse complement.
TGATTCTATACCCAATTACATGGAAGATGAGGACATAATAACGTACTCACTACCTAGAAAGAAATTAATACCTAGGTACTTACAACTCGCAATTCGCAACTATGCAACAGTCATTAAACACTTCAGCTCTATCATTACAGGAAACGACCTCATCTCATATCAAAGCTCACGCGGGTATAATCAGAGAAACTACAGCCTCAATACTACCTGTTAGTTGCGCAAAAATAGCCTCTATCGTCGCGCAGAATCACACTCGTACGTATACTAGTACATAATATCGGTATGTATCTGCAGAAGTCTAATGATAGCCGTAACTTATATTAGAGCAGTTATTCAGGCAGTGTTGAGCGCAATTGAGCTTGAATTCACAAAAGTTCCACCCGGGTATCTTGACTTTGGGTGACTTGAACTGGTGTCAAATAGAAAGTGTGTGTTACTGCTAAGTGAATATTAAATAATAAATCAATATAACATATTGAGAATTAAGGTAAGGTAAGTTTTGATTTCCGATAAAAATTACACCTCTAAGCAAAAATGCTTTATAGGTTTTTAGCTCTAGATTCTAATTTGTAGGTAGGTCTTAAATGAAATGAAATGAAAGGGTTTTATTTAAAGTAGCACAGAAACTGCGGCTTAATGAACGTTACAATTCAAACTAGGTGTCCATTTCAAAATCTAGATCATTTTGGAGAGAAAATGGATAAAAAAACTCCAAACTTAGTCTTTTCACAGTCCTTAATTAAGTCATAGTTTACATAATTATTATAAAACATACTCATACATTGTACTAGCTTTAATTCCAGACCTCGTTATCAACCCTTGAATGTCCCCACTACTGGGGCACAGGTCTCTTCCTGCATCGCAGGAAGGTTAGGCCATACTCCACCACGGGGCCAAGTCCGGGTTGGTGGAGGTCCGGGTTGGTGGAAGGCCTCAGACCTTCCAGACCTCATTGTCATCTAAATAATCCTTTATGTTATAGTAGCCCTTTTGGCACAAAGTGTGTTAAACATATTTTTTGAACGCGATTCAGGCAAGCGTAATATATCTTCAGGGATTTTATTACAGAAGCGTATACAATGCTCCATGAAGGATGTATTAACCTTTGCCAGCCTAAATAGTGGGAACAAAAGTTTATATTTATTTCTAGTATTTACGAGTACGAGTAAAGTTTTAAAGTTACTGATATTTTTCCTAACGTACATTATGTTTTCATATATATACTGGCAACTGTCAGGATGTTAGTTTCTTTAAAGAAATCTCTTAAAACAGCTATCACCGTTTTTAAGATTTATGTTATTTACTTACTGCAAAAAAGTATTATAAAAGAAGACAAAAGCACAACTTAAGCCACTTAACTAAAGCGCAAAATCGAGAACTGGAAAGTAATGTAATACTTTATCCACTTGCTAAATAAATAATTTAAAATATGCGGTAGGTTAGTTATTGGAGGCTCTAGGTCGCTCCTTAACCCTGCTTTACATTTATGCATGTACGTATTTTGTTGGATTTTAATTGACTATAAACATTACATAGTTGCAATAGACCTTCTGTGCAGATACTTATAGAAATCTGGACTTTCACTAGTTAATCTGAGAAGTGACGTTTCTGTTTGTCTTGCCATTTCATGTGCAAGTATTTGTTACTTGACTTGCACTTTACGTGATGGGTTAACTTGAGACAAATGACATTAGTGTCGTGATGTTGTATGGCAATGGATTTCAGAGTAATGTTTAATTGCTATACAATTCAAAGCTTTTAAACGCAAAAAGAGTTTGTTTGTTTGTTACGCTTTATTGCACAAAAATTAAGAAACAGAAAAATAACTTAAATACCAGGTAAGTGTTGATGTACAAAGGCGGACTTATTTCAAAAGAAATTTCTTCCAGCCAGCCTAAGAAAGATTCTATCCTAAAAACAGAGAGCGGGAGATGGCAAATATAGCTAAACAAGAAAAATTAAATCTAAAATCACCTATTTCAAGTCAATAGATAAAATTGTTACTATAGCTATCAATAGATACTTACTAATATACACATTGTACATAATTATAACTACTTAAATAGTATATCAAATACATATCCATAATTCTAGACATACATATTTAGAGAATAATAAACATACTTAAACAAAAAATACATAAATAAAAGTATTATACATTGGAAAGGAAGTGCTCTTTCAGTTTTGCACGGAACTGTGACACTAAATTAGTTGCGTAGAACAAACAAATTGACAAAAATATGTAATTTAGAGACAAATGCACAAAGTTGTAACCATATTTTTTGTAAACATCTTCAATAAACCAACGTATCTCTGTAAAAAACAACTTCCACACTACATATCCAACTTACTAATCCTGATCCCAAACTAGTATATCATAAACAGACAAGTAAATATTTTTGTTGTCGTAAGTCATGCATGCATAACTTTTTTTGAACTAAAACTTTTTTGGTCGGACTTTTCCGATATGACAACACCCGTAAGTAAATCCGGACTAAAAGTCTACAACATGCATAACTTTTACGTATTATTTTAAGCTTTTGTTTTGTTTGTTGCTTGTTGTTTGTTTAAAAAAGTGTGTGTGTGTCAAAAAGTGCAAATAAATAATTATCTTATCTTACACAAACATGGAATTTTACCCAGGCTGATGCCATTCTGTGGGAGCGAACTTTTGACATTTGGTAGTCAAACGTGTCACCGCTCAAACATCCTTGGTCACCGCTAGGCCAACGAGGCAGGACACTTTGATAATAATGTAAACATACCTTGATAGCGTTCCTCACGAACTCCTTCCGCCTTTCGCGCGAGGCTACCATGGGGGAGAACCGCGAGGAGCCCTCGTTCCAGCCACCGATGGCCAGCAGCGTCTTCAGGTTCTTGTTGTACGTCTTCAGGCCCGTGAACTTGGCGTAGCCACCTGGTTGCCATGGAAACCGAAGGTTATACTTTAATGTACACTAACTGACCCAACGGACTAAGAGCTGGTGTCTGAATTGAGAATCTCACTAAGAAAATACTTACGTAACGTTCTGTCACGATCTTTGTTGACAAATTCGAAGAGACAGCACTATAATATACTATTTTTATTTTTAATGCACTAACCCGTGCTAAGGACAATTTTAAAAACCTATTCAGAGGCTAAAAAATCCACCCATACCGGGATTCAAACCCGCGACCTCTGGCTATCCGTGCCAGTGCTCTTTCCAACTGAGCCAATGGGCGACTCACCGGCGTCAGTGAAATTTCGAACCTCTTTACACTATTCTCTGTATTACGTACAGGCAGCGACATCTGGCTTAAGTAAATTGCATCACTTACAACCCCGACTACCTACTTTGCAGTTAGGTTTTTACATCGGGATGATATCACTGCATGGGTGGAATTTTTAGCCTCTAAATAGGTTTTTAACGTAGCTTTATAGTTAAGTACATATTTACTTAGCAAAATTCTCAATTCAGAAACTGGCCCTAAAATCTTAAACTCTTAATTTATATTGTTTTTTTTTTATTTAAACTAAACAACAAAATAAGTATATTAATAAGCCCACCCGTTCACTCGTGGTGACGTGACCAAAGGAAACAGAGATTTTTATACATATAGATACATAAAGAAAGAAACATTTACACAGGACACAAACTAGTGCATAGGTGAGCTTATTTCTATAGTGGTTATTCGAAGGTCTTAGGACATTTTAAATACAGATTCACATTAGAGGATCAGATAGCGACGCGGCGCATCAAAAAATATTACTGGAGTAGGCATGATGCTCCACGCCATTTACTGTTACGCAGTTTAGCAGAAACAACTTTTGTACTTTTATTTAAATAAACATCTTCAACCAATCAATCAATTAATGAAGGAAAATCTAAGTCTAATCTTAAAAAAACTGTCATTTCAGCTCTGTAACCAGTTGACGGCCACTTACCTTTCTCAATATCCTGATACTTGTCGAAGGGCTTGAGCGCGTTGTCCTTAGTGAAGCCTCCGAAGGCGTATATAAGATGCGTGCAGAGGTAAGGGTTGATGTTCTGCGGGTTGAAGCGCGCCGTGCCGGGCCGGTACACTGACCAGTTGGTGTAGTAGCACACCACGCGCGGCTCACTCGCCGACGCTGGAACACAATTGAGACAAAAATTTAAAAATCATCTTCTTCTTCAGGCTATATTAGTCCAAGGACATAGCCCTCCCCTAATGAGCGCAAGGTTGTGCCATCATTGGGGGGTAATGCTCATTATCCCCACGCTGGGCATGCGGGTTGGGGATCGCAGTTTGGTGGAATTGTACTGCGGGGGGCGCTGCTGCCCACCCCCCGGTTTGTATCCCTTAGTCGCCTTTTACGAGACCCGCGGGAGAATTTGGGTTTGGGAAGAATTTGGGAAGAATTTGAAAAAAATATATCTGGCAAATGTGGGTGGAAAAAGTAGGAATGTCCCAGGCAGAGTCCTGATAACAACCCTTTGTATGTCCCCACTGCTGAGGCACGGGTCTCTTCTTGCATCGCAGGAAGGTTGGTGGAGGATTGTAAGGCAGTGGTGCCTCGACCAAATAGGAGATGTATTAGCAAAGGCCGAAATAAAAAGTACCCTAAGCTGGCGTGCGCGCATGCACCCGGCGTGCATGCAACCGCCGTTCATACGCGCACATGCCGATGCCACGACTGTTTGATGAGGCAATTAAGATCTGTTAGGATCGTGGCTAGTGGCAGACCCTAGTTACTGCTTACCCCTTAGGTTACAGGCGTGAGTCTATGTTATGTTCTTACGACACATAATAATAGTAATTTCCATACTACACAATCACTTGTCCTGGCCCCAAACTAGTATACGCTGTGCTATGGTAACCAGGCATTTGTACAAAAGTACGGCGGTCCCCAGTGGGTACCGAACGCACGACCTCTGTCATGATAATCAGACGTTAAATCGCTGGACCAACAAAGCAGTTAGTAATTATTTTAGTGGATTGAAAGTTAGCCGTAACTGAACCGTACAATATCATCGTCTTTTTTTACGCATCATTTAGGTATTACAGATGTTAAGATATTGTAGCAATAAGAGAAATATATCTTATTGCACGGACATAAGCATGGCTTTCCAACAATGGAAGTACCTTCAAGTGTCGGCGTCAGTACTTGACCTACAAAAGCAATGGCTAACGCGTTAATTTCACGGATGTCGTGATAATGCCGCCATCTCTTCACATTCGCTCTAGATTTTAATTTGCCGCTGAGTTATACAATTCCACAGTGTAATATTGCTAACTGTTAGGTAAGAATACTGCTGGTTTCGTGCGTACCACCTGGATTTAGCAGGATTATTTCACTTATAAATCTCGAAACACTGACAGAGAAACCTATTGTTATTTTCAGAATCAGCCATACGTGCGTACTTTATTTAATTTGTAGAGATTGGCTCTATTTATTTACAATCTTTCAGTCCACGCTTGGGAAAAAAGCTTTGAAGAACTAAAAAGGTAAGGGAGGTGCAACCTTATTTTATAGAGCTATTTGCTTCCACGGAAGCTTTTGAAGAATCTGAGTGCCTTTCGCACTTTGAGATCCGATCAATTGTGGAAAATTGTAAATGAGAGCTTGCAGACAGTTTTTAGTTTGAATTAGTTGTAATACCTGTATTCATACGTATTTGATTGCGAAAACAAAGAGATCGTAGGTCCGAGGTCGTACTTGTCTAGCCTCAGTGTGTGTATATTCCCATGTTTGTGATAGCGGTGTCTTTTTGTCTTAACACAGGATATTTTAATTTGCGAAGAAGTCTTGTGATTGTGTTTAAAAGTTGTCACAATTATTTAACATAAGCCAAAGTTTCTATTTAGACCCTCGTAGTTTCTTAATTTTCTCCGTAGTTTGCTGACATAGTAGAGCACATACTTGTAATAGATAGAGAAAAAAATATCGCAGAAGTAGAAACAAAAAATTACAATAGTGAGCATTCTAGCGCATGCTCGGGAGCCTTTTATCGAGCTTTCTAAGGAACGTTTTAATGAGCGTTCTAGTAAATTTGATTACATCGTTTGGGCTAGCCGAGCCATTTGGTTCTGTTATAAGTATGTATGACGAGAATTTACTGCAGCGTTCTCTAAGAATGATTGTGGAATATGTTCGTAGCTATGTTTGGCTGTTTTTTTCCTTGTTCAGTTCAGCACATTTAGAAACGGCGAATACTGGACGTTTTCTTAAACGTTTTACGGACACTCATTCAATTCACTTTGTAGTTGCCAGCTAATCAACCTTTGCAAGTCGTCTTCACGCAATTGATGCGCTTTGCGATATCGATTTCTATGATGTAAGCCAACATAACCATTACTTGCTTTGGACAATTTTATTTACACAATGGCAATGATAACTTAAGTTGCAGTGAATTAGATCCAGTACATTTCACGTTTCGTCTTAATTCGCCGTGAATAGTTTTTCACTGTACAATTTTGCCGACGATTGCTTGACCTAAGCACTGACGATTGGCCCAGAAGAATCGTGAGCATTGCTTACCTCAGCCTTCAGAGCGATGGTTGCGGAGCGGTGCAGAACGCCCGGTTTCTCAATCAGGAGGTCGTGAGTTCGACTCCCGGCATGTACCAATGACTTCGTTTTTTAAGTTATGTACATTTGTAAAATTATAGGACCAATGCCACTCGCTGACGGTGAAGGAAACCCTAGTGTCTGAAGTGTTAACGCACCTCAGCGCTTGTTACGTCCAATGGCCCAACTATGAGGCTAAGTACGGAAATCTCAGGTCTAACTATCTCTGCATTACTGTCGTTATTTGTGTATCTTCTTCTTCTTCTACAGGCTATATTAGTCCACTGCTGGACATAGCCCTCCCCTAATGAGCGCCATAGCGCCATTTGTGTATCTACTTCGAACAAATAGGGTATGTATTAGTTAAGGCCAAGATAAAAAGTACCCAAAACCAGTAAGTAAGAAAATACGAGTAGTAAGTGTGCGCGTGGAACGACTTTGATAAATGCATACACTTTGATGAAGCGAAACTGATCTGCCAAGATCGTTGAAATTGGCAGTCCCTGGTCTCGGTTTACCCTTCTGGGATACAGGCGTGAGTTTATGATATGTTGTATACCTAAATATTTTTTTTATATTTTGAAGCTACTGTGGGCATATGGTGACAATGTCTTGTGCCAAATAGTAAATAACCAGTAAGTATTATTTACATGCCAGAATAAATATTATCTGACGTTTTGCGCAGAAGATATTTTTTCGGATCACTAGAGAAATAAGATTAAATAAATGACGCATTAAAATAGTATTACTACTCTTGGCCATAGAAGTACACTTAGTTTTGTGTATAATTTACACGACTTGCCGACACTTGTATCAAAAAGGAAGAGACAGAGACCAAGGATTGGCATTGGTTACGTTTTTTCGTAAAATTTTACGTAATACAGAGAATAGTGTAAAGAGGTTCGAAATTTCACTGATGCCGGTGAGTCGCCCATTGGCTCAATTGAAAGAGCGCTGGCACGGACAGCCAGAGATTGCGGTTTCGAATCCCGGCATGGGTGAAATTTTTAGCCTCTAAATAGCTTCTTAATTTTATGTAATTGAAATTACTAACTCTAAGGTGTTCAAACACCTCAGCGCTTGTTTTTTTTATAACACAACGTAACATTTACAGACAGGCACATACATTGCTTCTGGTGTGTCGTGGGAACCAGAAACAACAACATCACAAACATGTAGACATCCAAGACCTGGGGGGGTTTTTGTCCTCAGCTGGGATTCAAACCCGGGACCTCTCGCATAGTAGTCAGATGCGCAACCGGTCCGCCATAGAGATCGTCAATTGCCAATTTACCGTGGGCATGCGTGATGATTAAGCCCATACTCTCTCTTTCTCTCTCTCTGTGCCTGTGCCCTGCAGTGGAACGTTTATAGGCTACATAAAAAAAAGAAACCAAACAGTACGCGAAACAAAACCATATTCAAATGGTCCTCATCACTACCTTTTAGAACCACTGTGTTAGGGCTGTGCATAGGTACATGACATTCCTCGCCCTAAGGCAATCGCTCCGCGTGGGCGGCGCGTGAGTCACACAATGGCGTATTGTTGGGATGCGCGGCGGCGTGTGATGCAGGGGGTTTTGTTACGCATACAAAGTGGATGGAGAGTTAGTGGTTGGTTTTGTTGCTAGATACAGTCAGCAATGCCTTCATCGTTTGTTATTACTATTAATAATACTTTTATTGCACAATAAAATCGTACATCAATCGTTATCGTGTCGTGGGAGCCAGAAACAACGACATCACAAACATGTAAAAATCTAGACCTGGTTTTTTTTTGTCCCCAGCCGGGATTCGAACCCAGGACCTCTTACATGGTAGGCAGATGCGCTATCGCTGCGCCACAGAGTTCGTCGACATATGTGTTGTTGTTTATAGTTTTTAGTTTTTTTATACAATGGGGATTTATGAACTTAGTTCACAAATCCCCATTGCCAATACTAAGACACGCCAATGGGGATTTGTGGACAAAAAGTTCACAAATCCCCATCAATGGGGATTTTCAATGGGGATTAGTAGAACAACCCATATAGACAAAGATCTGAATCGAGACATAGGGTATATGATGTCCCGGTAATGGGTCCTGCACTATTCATGCGCAGATGGAGTCGCGGGCACCACCTTATATGTTTATAAATAAAGGCGCGGTGTGTAATGAATTTGCTGTGTGGTGTTGGCCTAGAGAATAGCACCAACCCAATTTTTCCCGCGGGTGTCGTAAAAGGTGACTAAGGGACACAAACCGGGGGGTGGGCAGCAGCGCCCCCTGCAGTACAATTCCACCGAACTGCGATCCCTAACGCGCATGCCCAGCGTGGGGATTACGGGCATTACCCCCTATGATAGCATGAAAGTCAAGAAATTAAAGAGTATATCGATATTTCTCGCATTAGTGAGAGTAATTTATAAAGACGAGCATGTTACAAAACAACTTGTTATACATTATTGCTATCCAGATTAACGATTTGTATTAAAACAATTTGTTCGCCTTTCAAATTTTGTCTACATGTAGATAAAAGCTGAATGAAACTTAAAAAAATATTTACATAATGTGGATAGTTCTTTCTCATCGTCATCATCATCGAGCGACCATCAGCACCATATTTCCTGCAAATACTGTTTCACAAACCTTGTAAGCACTTTATTTGCGGACGCTACGACCTTTTTATTTGCCTTATAGAAGCATGCAGAATGACGCCAACAGTGGGTTGTTTGACCCACCTGAGGTAAATGGACTTTGACGTCAGAGAAAAGCACAAGTAGTAAGCCATAAATGCATTTCGAACCGGCATCGATAGTTACCACTAAATGAGGATATGTTTATTGATGAAACGATGTGTTTCTTGTACTAACAATATGTTAGTCTACTTTATCGAAATGAAATATCTACTGTTAAAAGCCATCAGTTGGCCGAAGCATTCAAGTTCTGTAGCAGTGCATAAAACAGCTAACACTTGTATAAAGTGCAGTAGTACTTCACACAGAAGTTAACGGCTACATACAAATGCAGTAGGAGTGCATACAAAAGATACTGACTGCATACACTGTAGTAGTAGTGCATATACAAGTAAACAGCTGCAAAAAGTGCAGTAGGTCTTTGGTAGTAGTGCAAACAAAAATTAATAACTGCATAAAGTGCAATACTCGTAGTAGTAGTATATACAAAAGTTAACAGTTGCATATAGTGCAGTAGTAGTGCATACAAAAGTTAATAGCTGCATAAAGTGCAATAGTAGTATATACAAAAGTTAACAGTTGCATATAGTGCAGTAGTAGTGCCTTACAAAAGTTAATAGCTGCATAAAGTGCAATAGTAGTATATACAAAAGTTAACAGTTGCATATAGTGCAGTAGTAGTGCATACAAAAGTTAATAGCTGCATAAAGTGCAATAGTAGTATATACAAAAGTTAACAGTTGCATATAGTGCAGTAGTAGTGCCTTACAAAAGTTAATAGCTGCATAAAGTGCAATAGTAGTATATACAAAAGTTAACAGTTGCATATAGTGCAGTAGTAGTGCATACAAAAGTTAATAGCTGCATAAAGTGCAATAGTAGTATATACAAAAGTTAACAGTTGCATATAGTGCAGTAGTAGTGCATACAAAAGTTAATAGCTGCATAAAGTGCAATAGTAGTATATACAAAAGTTAACAGTTGCATATAGTGCAGTAGTAGTGCATACAAAAGTTAATAGCTGCATAAAGTGCAATAGTAGTATATACAAAAGTTAACAGTTGCATATAGTGCAGTAGTAGTGCATACAAAAGTTAATAGCTGCATAAAGTGCAATAGTAGTATATACTAAAGTTAACAGTTTCATATAGTGCAGTAGTAGTGCATACAAAAGTTAATAGCTGCATAAAGTGCAATAGTAGTATATACAAAAGTTAACAGTTGCATATAGTGCAGTAGTAGTGCATACAAAAGTTAATAGCTGCATAAAGTGCAATAGTAGTATATACAAAAGTTAACAGTTGCATATAGTGCAGTAGTAGTGCATACAAAAGTTAATAGCTGCATAAAGTGCATTAGTAGTATATACAAAAGTTAACAGTTGCATATAGTGCAGTAGTAGTGCATACAAAAGTTAATAGCTGCATAAAGTGCAATAGTAGTATATACAAAAGTTAACAGTTGCATATAGTGCAGTAGTAGTGCATACAAAAGTTAATAGCTGCATAAAGTGCAATAGTAGTATATACAAAAGTTAACAGTTGCATATAGTGCAGTAGTAGTGCATACAAAAGTTAATAGCTGCATAAAGTGCAATAGTAGTATATACAAAAGTTAACAGTTGCATATAGTGCAGTAGTAGTGCATACAAAAGTTAATAGCTGCATAAAGTGCAATAGTAGTAAATACAAAAGTTAACAGTTGCATATAGTGCAGTAGTAGTGCCATACAAAAGTTAATAGCTGCATAAAGTGCAATAGTAGTATATACAAAAGTTAACAGTTGCATATAGTGCAGTAGTAGTGCATACAAAAGTTAATAGCTGCATAAAGTGCAATAGTAGTATATACAAAAGTTAACAGTTGCATATAGTGCAGTAGTAGTGCATACAAAAGTTAATAGCTGCATAAAGTGCAATAGTAGTAAATACAAAAGTTAACAGTTGCATATAGTGCAGTAGTAGTGCCATACAAAAGTTAATAGCTGCATAAAGTGCAATAGTAGTAAATACAAAAGTTAACAGTTGCATATAGTGCAGTAGTAGTGCATACAAAAGTTAATAGCTGCATAAAGTGCAATAGTAGTATATACAAAAGTTAACAGTTGCATATAGTGCAGCAGTAGTGCATACAAAAGTTAATAGCTGCATAAAGTGCAATAGTAGTAAATACAAAAGTTAACAGTTGCATATAGTGCAGTAGTAGTGCCATACAAAAGTTAATAGCTGCATAAAGTGCAATAGTAGTATATACAAAAGTTAACAGTTGCATATAGTGCAGTAGTAGTGCATACAAAAGTTAATAGCTGCATAAAGTGCAATAGTAGTATATACAAAAGTTAACAGTTGCATATAGTGCAGTAGTAGTGCATACAAAAGTTAATAGCTGCATAAAGTGCAATAGTAGTAAATACAAAAGTTAACAGTTGCATATTGTGCAGTAGTAGTGCCATACAAAAGTTAATAGCTGCATAAAGTGCAATAGTAGTATATACAAAAGTTAACAGTTGCATATAGTACAGTAGTAGTGCCATACAAAAGTTAATAGCTGCATAAAGTGCAATAGTAGTATATACAAAAGTTAACAGTTTCATATAGTGCAGTAGTAGTGCCATACAAAAGTTAATAGCTGCATAAAGTGCAATAGTAGTATATACAAAAGTTAACAGTTGCATATAGTGCAGTAGTAGTGCCATACAAAAGTTAATAGCTGCATAAAGTGCAATAGTAGTATATACAAAAGTTAACAGTTGCATATAGTGCAGTAGTAGTGCATACAAAAGTTAATAGCTGCATAAAGTGCAATAGTAGTAAATACAAAAGTTAACAGTTGCATATAGTGCAGTAGTAGTGCCATACAAAAGTTAATAGCTGCATATAGTGCAGTAGTAGTGCCATACAAAGACGAACAGCTGCGTATAGTGCAGTAGTAGTGCCATACAAAAGTTAATAGCTGCATATAGTGCAGTAGTAGTGCCATACAAAAGTTAATAGCTGCATATAGTGCAGTAGTAGTGCCATACAAAGACGAACAGCTGCGTATAGTGCAGTAGTAGTGCCATACAAAAGTTAATAGCTGCATATAGTGCAGTAGTAGTGCCATACAAAAGTTAATAGCTGCATATAGTGCAGTAGTAGTGCCATACAAAGACGAACAGCTGCGTATAGTGCAGTAGTAGTGCCATACAAAAGTTAATAGCTGCATATAGTGCAGTAGTAGTGCCATACAAAAGTTAATAGCTGCATATAGTGCAATAGTAGTGCCATACAAAAGTTAATAGCTGCATATAGTGCAGTAGTAGTGCCATACAAAAGTTAATAGCTGCATATAGTGCAGTAGTAGTGCCATACAAAAGTTAATAGCTGCATAAAGTGCAATAGTAGTATATACAAAAGTTAACAGTTGCATATAGTGCAGTAGTAGTGCCATACAAAAGTTAATAGCTGCATATAGTGCAGTAGTAGTGCCATACAAAGACGAACAGCTGCGTATAGTGCAGTAGTAGTGCCATACAAAAGTTAATAGCTGCATAAAGTGCAATAGTAGTATATACAAAAGTTAACAGTTGCATATAGTGCAGTAGTAGTGCCATACAAAAGTTAATAGCTGCATATAGTGCAGTAGTAGTGCCATACAAAGACGAACAGCTGCGTATAGTGCAGTAGTAGTGCCATACAAAAGTTAATAGCTGCATATAGTGCAGTAGTAGTGCCATACAAAAGTTAATAGCTGCATATAGTGCAGTAGTAGTGCCATACAAAGACGAACAGCTGCGTATAGTGCAGTAGTAGTGCCATACAAAAGTTAATAGCTGCATATAGTGCAGTAGTAGTGCCATACAAAAGTTAATAGCTGCATATAGTGCAATAGTAGTGCCATACAAAAGTTAATAGCTGCATATAGTGCAGTAGTAGTGCCATACAAAAGTTAATAGCTGCATATAGTGCAGTAGTAGTGCCATACAAAGACGAACAGCTGCGTATAGTGCAGTAGTAGTGCCATACAAAAGTTAATAGCTGCATATAGTGCAGTAGTAGTGCCATACAAAAGTTAATAGCTGCATATAGTGCAGTAGTAGTGCCATACAAAGACGAACAGCTGCGTATAGTGCAGTAGTAGTGCCATACAAAAGTTAATAGCTGCATATAGTGCAGTAGTAGTGCCATACAAAAGTTAATAGCTGCATATAGTGCAATAGTAGTGCCATACAAAAGTTAATAGCTGCATATAGTGCAGTAGTAGTGCCATACAAAAGTTAATAGCTGCATATAGTGCAGTAGTAGTGCCATACAAAGACGAACAGCTGCGTATAGTGCAGTAGTAGTGCCATACAAAAGTTAATAGCTGCATAAAGTGCAATAGTAGTATATACAAAAGTTAACAGTTGCATATAGTGCAGTAGTAGTGCCATACAAAAGTTAATAGCTGCATATAGTGCAGTAGTAGTGCCATACAAAGACGAACAGCTGCGTATAGTGCAGTAGTAGTGCCATACAAAAGTTAATAGCTGCATATAGTGCAGTAGTAGTGCCATACAAAAGTTAATAGCTGCATAAAGTGCAATAGTAGTATATACAAAAGTTAACAGTTGCATATAGTGCAGTAGTAGTGCCATACAAAAGTTAATAGCTGCATATAGTGCAGTAGTAGTGCCATACAAAGACGAACAGCTGCGTATAGTGCAGTAGTAGTGCCATACAAAAGTTAATAGCTGCATATAGTGCAGTAGTAGTGCCATACAAAAGTTAATAGCTGCATATAGTGCAGTAGTAGTGCCATACAAAGACGAACAGCTGCGTATAGTGCAGTAGTAGTGCCATACAAAAGTTAATAGCTGCATATAGTGCAGTAGTAGTGCCATACAAAAGTTAATAGCTGCATATAGTGCAATAGTAGTGCCATACAAAAGTTAATAGCTGCATATAGTGCAGTAGTAGTGCCATACAAAAGTTAATAGCTGCATATAGTGCAGTAGTAGTGCCATACAAAAGTTAATAGCTGCATAAAGTGCAATAGTAGTATATACAAAAGTTAACAGTTGCATATAGTGCAGTAGTAGTGCCATACAAAAGTTAATAGCTGCATAAAGTGCAATAGTAGTATATACAAAAGTTAACAGTTGCATATAGTGCAGTAGTAGTGCCATACAAAGATGAACAGCTGCGTATAGTGCAGGAGTAGTGCCATACAAAAGTTAATAGCTGCATATAGTGCAGTAGTAGTGCCATACAAAAGTTAATAGCTGCATATAGTGCAGTAGTAGTGCCATACAAAGACGAACAGCTGCGTATAGTGCAGTAGTAGTGCCATACAAAAGTTAATAGCTGCATAAAGTGCAATAGTAGTATATACAAAAGTTAACAGTTGCATATAGTGCAGTAGTAGTGCATACAAAAGTTAATAGCTGCATAAAGTGCAATAGTAGTATATACAAAAGTTAACAGTTGCATATAGTGCAGTAGTAGTGCCATACAAAAGTTAATAGCTGCATATAGTGCAGTAGTAGTGCCATACAAAGACGAACAGCTGCGTATAGTGCAGTAGTAGTGCCATACAAAAGTTAATAGCTGCATAAAGTGCAATAGTAGTATATACAAAAGTTAACAGTTGCATATAGTGCAGTAGTAGTGCATACAAAAGTTAATAGCTGCATAAAGTGCAATAGTAGTATATACAAAAGTTAACAGTTGCATATAGTGCAGTAGTAGTGCATACAAAAGTTAATAGCTGCATAAAGTGCAATAGTAGTATATACAAAAGTTAACAGTTGCATATAGTGCAGTAGTAGTGCCTTACAAAAGTTAATAGCTGCATAAAGTGCAATAGTAGTATATACAAAAGTTAACAGTTGCATATAGTGCAGTAGTAGGGCCATACAAAGACGAACAGCTGCATATAGTGCAAGAGTAGTGCATACAAAACTTAAAAGCTGCATAGAAGTGCAGTAGTGGTGTATGCAAACAGCAAGTGACAGCTTTTATTAGAATATTACCAGATTGTTTTTATTACCAGAGAGTTTTATTTATTAGTTAATTAAACAGTAACTCGTTAAAGTTAATTAAACGACATAAAGATCACAGCTGGACCTAACTGGAGAAGGGTTGCAAAGGAAAGAGACCAGTGGAAATCGTTGGAGGAGGCCTATGCCGAGAGGCACACTGTATTAAGAGACATTCTCTGAACTAATAGACTCATATTAATCTAATCTAAGGAACTTCATCTCTCTAATACAGAATAAAAGGGCTTATTATTATTATTATAAACAGTAACTCATCTACTCACCAGGTGTTGTAAATGTAACGACGGCTAGAGCTAGTGCGAGCCATGGTGTGACGCCTCTCTGTAAACAACACAAAAGACATATTTAGATGCCAATAAAGTATTTTTTATGTAGCCTATACACCTCCTACAGGTTAGGCACAGGCTCTCTCTCAGAGAGAGACGATAGGCTTAATTACCACGCGTGTTCACCGTCGATTGGCAAGTAAACTGTTAGCAGAAAGAAACATTGACTGCCAGTCTTTGAAATCTCTGTTACCTAGGTTGAGATTTTCAAAGTTACGTACATTTGCGAATTTGTAGTCGCAATACCACACGCTAACGCTGATGGAAAACATCGTGAACAAACTCGCGGCTTAGTTGGCTCCGCACGTATTGACTAGTCTTTCCTGTGGGCTAGGCCGACTAACCTGTCAGGATGATATAGGTGCTGGGCAAGCCTACACCATCTATAAAACCATGGCCCAGGCACTACAGCGTCGTAGTGGTCCCTTCACCCGTCTAGTATGAGTGAGTATACCACTGGACGCTGTATAAATCATCTTACGTAAATGCAAAAGGCCATCATCAAGGGCCTGATCATTATCATCAGGTTGAGATTAGGATGGGTTGGGCAATTTTAACCGCTGAGGTATTTGAACACATCAGACACTCAGGTTTCTTCATGGGGCTTTCCTTCACCATTAGCGAGCGGTATTGAACCTGAGTCTCTCGCTTCCGAGTCCATTCTACCCACTGGGCTATGTACTTTTATATTCCAACTAGCTGACCCATTGAACTTCGTACCGCCTAACAGTCGATTCTTTAATTTTTTTCTCTCCGTAATAACCATCCTGTACTTCAAGGAATATTCTGAAAAAAGAATTAGCGAAATCGGTTCAGCTGCTCCGGAGATTTGCGCTTACCAACACATTCAGCGACTCATTTTTATATTACAGATAGATAAGGTTAGTCCATTGGCAATTCTACATAATTATGACCACCCTGTGTACTGACCAAATATACGTTAACAGTTCGTTAGTTTAACAACTGAAGCACGTACTCGTCCTCGCTCCATCGCGTGACACACCAACTGACATAACCAGGATTGTTACCGCAGAACCAACAATAATACACTTTATATAACACTTATATTTCAGTGCCTAGTCTGCTAATTCTATTAGGCACGATAACGCTGAATTCTCACAGTTTTTTTCTTGTTCTTAAATATTGAGTCTCCTTTTAATCTAGACTTTCTTAAGAGATGAAACGTGACAAAAATTCATGTTTTTGCAACAAAGATGCGCCAGCGCTTCGTGCGCGCGTTGATGTCTTTTCTATGCGAGTGGCGTTTGCAAACAATTTTTATTTTGAACTTCTTTTATTTTTCACCCACGAGTACTAAGATGAGGCAGGGCTTCGTGCGCGCGTTGATGTCTTTTATATGCAAGTAACGATTGACTGTAGAAACAATATTTTTCTTTCTGATCTTTTATTTTAATTTAGTTTCATTCAAATCCAGCTCGTAATATATTTTTTTATGTAGAAGAAGAAGTATATTTATTTACGAACACAATTTCACATTTACGAAAAGGACTAATAACAATGAAATTAAATACGAACACAAGTAAAAACAATAGAAACAATTATACGTAAAAAATTAAAATAAAAACAACATGTATAAACATTTAAACAACAGTAATAACAGATATTGGTTTTCAGTATTGAGTCCCTAAAGTGGACTCGACTCAGCATGTGTTGCGGGAGTGTTACCTACCCACAACTCTGGTATTCTGTAGAGACCACGTTGCGGTTAGTTAGATTCGCGGAGATTAAAAGGACAAAAACTGTGCTGACTATGTGATAGTGTTATATGTACGAGTATATATAAGATGCAGGTGTGATTACGTGTAAATATGGGTGATGTTATACAAAATATAAAAAATATGTATATAATCAGATGAGAAAGCGGTGTTCAAAGCAAGGGATCAAAGGTGATATAAAGGTCAAATAGGCAATATACATACTATACTTAGAATAATATACTAGAAAAAAAAAGAAGAGATAATTTAAGATAATGTAGCCCATAAACATCCCATGGCAGGGCACAGGCCTTCTCTCAGAGAGAGAGAGAGTATGGGCTTTATTGCCGCTCGTGCCCACCGCGGATTGGTGATTGCAAGCGCTGAGGTATGTTCATTGAACACATCAAAAACTCAGGTTTCCTCAAGATGTTTTCGTACACGGTTAGCGTAGTTATTTTAATTAGTAGAAAAATCCAACATGTCTAATACTTTTTTTCTACGTATTCATTATCTTAGCATTGCACGTAAGAGTATAAAGTTTAATAAAGGTTAAAAGTACTTAATTAAGGTTTTTAACAAACGTGCAATGTTTATGGCCAGTAGAGTAATATTAGAACAGATAACAGGAACAACAAAGAATAAAGATGAAACTCCACAGAGGTGTGAAAGTTAACCCAGTTAATTAGCATTATTAATGTGTGCTCTTGCGCCACCGTTATCAAGTTAAGTTTAATTATGTATTGTTAAGTAACACGTGAGTTTTGCGAATGAGCTAGATATTCACTTTAGATTTAGATTTTTAAATTAGGTTTTGCTCCACTTATTAGTCATACTTGCATATAAAGATTTTGACAAATTTTAGACTCATGTATAATTATTTCTTAATTCAAACCATGAATCGGCCTATAATTGTTTACTGCTCTCCCAAAGGATAACAATTCTTGTCAAAACTCGGTCAGCCTAAACGCCGTCCTACGCTAATTGTTTTTTTCTATCTGGAGTTTGTCGAATGTAGGAACATTCGACAAACTCCCCAGGACACTTCTAGTATTAATTTTAGATACACAGAATTGTGAATTGGAAAAATATGGAAAAGAGCTTCCAGTGAATATCCGGCGTGGTCTAAAGCCGGCTTTTCACTAAGGGATGTAATATAATATATAGATATAATAATTTATCGCTCGTCGTACATTTAGTTTTATAGCTATAATATTATTATAGCACAGTGTAAACCGGTTTCGTACAAAATTTATGACGAGCGATAAGTTAATATATCTCAAGATGTAATATATATTATGTTACATCCCATAGTCAAAAGCTGGCTGAACTATCACTGTACTTGACCCCTTTAACTCTAACGGTTACTATTGCATACGGTTACTAGAACAAATTGACCAATGGGCATTCCTTAACTGCATCAGTACCGTCTTCTGTCCTCGTTCGTGCGGCCATATTTGTCCCACAGGACAAAGATACAGCTTTCGATGAATATTCATAGGCTCTACCTTTTGGTTTGTGGCGCCGTGCTCGGAATGCTAGTTTGGCTAACGGTTGCAAAGTTGCGTTATATTGTATAGAGTAGATAGAGTGGTGATCGGAATGTTCATGTGAAGGGTTTGCATATTGATGGCAACCTGTACTGTAATAGGCGTTGCAATATAGGTACATAAACAATTTTTTAAACTTTTGCGGCTTGAACACATTATTAGAGTATTTTAGGGGCTTAATTATTAAGTAATTTATTGTTATTTTATAGCCGAATTGTGCGTGAAGCGCTTGAAATTAAGAAACACAATTTTTTTTATCGGGAATGTGGTTTCAAACTGTCGCAAACATGGGGTCCGGTCATCAAGAAGTGTTCGAGTCGCATGCCTTATCGTCCGACATTGTCAGTGTAGTGTGTCGCAACCCTAATAGTGTTTTGTGATGGCTGATTGAGAGTAGTCTGAAACCTTATCAGCCGAAGATGCGAGTGGGCACCGGCCATCAGTCTGCTGGTGACGACGATGACTGTAACGTCGTCGAAAAGTCGAGGTAAAAAGGCAATAAATTACTACGCGATTAAGTCCCGAAAATAGTCTAATAGTATATAAACAATTCTTAGTCAATTCTATAAGTCAATAAACTGAGTTAATAAGCTCTAAAGTAAAGTGCTCAAAGCTCAGCGTATGAGTAAGGTATGGGTTCGATTTTCACTGAAGGCCGCCGTATTATATCAGTACAAATGGTCTGGGTGTATTTCCACGTTTGTGATATCCTTGCCTGGTTAACCAGGATATCCACAGGATATCCATAGCACAGGGTAGCCTAGTTTGGGACCAGCATAAGTGATTGTTTTGTGTGGAAGTTATTATTATTATTATTGATACCTGTATCGTAATGAAACAGTCGATTTACGGTGGTAGTGGTTAGGTGCATAATCTCTCTCTTTCTCTCTCTGTCTGGTTTTAAAAGGCATAAGCTGTTTATGTAAGAAAAAAATTTGATTAGTAAAAACATTGAAACATGCTATTGGTTATATTCTTTTTAATGCACTAACCCGTGCTATGGATAATTGTAAAGAGGCTTGAAATTTCACTGATGCCGGTAAGTCGCCCATTAGCTCAGTTGGGAGAGCGCTGGCACGGTTAGCCAGAGGTCGCGGGTTCGAGTCCTGGCATGGGTGGAATTTTTAGCCTCTAAATATGTTTTTTTTTAAAATGCTATTGACTGACTTTAAAGACTTTGACTAATTTTTACCAACCAAAACCATCCTGATGCATATCTACGGCCATAAACATAACCTAAATCTTAATCACGTAATTAATACAATATTCTTCAAGAGAATAGAGCAGAAAGACACAGCTCACCTATGCACTAAATTTGCATCGTATGTCTTGCATAAATGTTTATTTGTGTACAATCACATCAAATCACACTAATACTTCGTATTATAAAGGCGAAAGTTTGTTAGTGTGTATGTTCTTCACGTCTAAACGACTGGAGCGATTTTAGTAAAATTTGGTATGGAGATAGCTGAAATCCTGGATTAACAAATACTGCGTTTTACTGCGGGAAAACATCTTATCCCTATGAGAAAATCGATAAACCCCGGGTAACACCGCGGGGCACAGCTAGTACACGAATAAATTTAAGTATAAAGTCTCCTGGAGAACTCAGTATTGTTAGAGTTTATGAAAAAATTAAACTAGATTTATGTAGATATCCAAAAAATTATTTCTTCCCTGTAGTCTTTTAAACGTAAGGTAACTATTAACCAAAGATGAAGCACGATATACAGTCATTGTTGTCACCGCGTTTTGTAGGCTGTCTGAAGACAAATGGGCGACGTCCCGCTCGGCGAAGCACGACAATACCTTAACTCGATACAATCTTGAACCAAACGCCATAAAGTATCAGTTAATGTTGCCCTCTTTATTCAGTCCTTAATCACCTACGGATATTATAAAAGTTTTTTGTTAATGATATTATAAAGTTATACCTTTCTCGGGGGGCAATTTCAGAAGGGGGTGTTTTCTATCATTGGATAAACATATCTTATTCGTCAGTAAACGTTGAAAATTTAACGTTTTGTATCTATACGCATTTTTAACAATGAAATAAGCTGTATACTCAGAGTCGAGAATACTTTGTTGTACACTGAAAGGTATAATAATAATATATGAATTATGGATAAATTCATATATTACGACAGTACGACTGTGTATTGTCAAAAGGTCCAGTGACAACATCTGCCTGCACGCCGTTTTCGGGTACTTGCAAAAAGTGAACTTCAAGAATCTCAATAATGGAGACCATATTTTAAGACCATTAAGCACAACTTTAAGCACACGGAAACATCCTGTCTAATCGTAGCAGAGGAAACTCTTGTTAGGGATTCTTTCTGCTATGGCTAGTTAGTTAGTTAGACCTGAGATTTCCATGGCTATTGTAAATATTCTGCCACTGTTAATAAAAAACCTTAATTAATTCACTTTTTTTTAATATTAAAGACGCTAGTTAGCATCGAGTAGCCCCTGAAACTTAAATTACACATGACAAAATCGCGTTTTATGATCTTGCAACTTGTCTGCAGAATATCTTGCGATTTGTCGGCAGAATATCAGTCACTACATTTCAGTACGAAGTGTTTCAAAGAAGAGGTCAGTATTTTTCTATACATGGATTCATGTAACTTTTATATTACTTAATACTTAATTTTTTTTTTATTTACATGTATTTCGTTTGTAACTCACTGTTAAAAACAAATTATATAATATAGTAAAGGCATGTATGTACCTAACTTACTTAATATTCCTCTAGTATAGGAAGAGCGGGGCTTCCTGGCACAGGTGTCTGTACGCTTAATAGAAAGTCCCCACCACAATATAAAATTAATGTCAAGTTGATGAAGTAATTTTATTAAAGTATTTTTATATACTTTATTTTATGCACAAGACATATGCAGTAGCGGCAAAGCCGTAACAATTTCCCAAGCTGCGGAAAGTTGTTACGTCATAATCGCTTCGGTGTTTATGATGTGATACATTAACATACGAAGAAAATGGGTCGTTTTGAGATAGAGGCTTAAAAACTTCCTGGTAATACTTCATCTTCATAGTTACTCGTTCCATTCACTAATAATAATGCTGTTGTCTTTTATAATGTTTGAGAAAATGTTGTAGAAAGAAAGGAAATATTTTATAACAAATAACTAGCTGGTGCCGCGACTTGGTTCGCAAAGGATTCTGATAAAATATATATTCTTTTTATAAACCTATTTAGAGGCTAAAAATTCCACCGATGCCGGGACTCAAACCCGCGACCTCTGGCTAACGGTGCCAGTGCTCTCCAAACTGAGCACTGAGCGCTGGCACGGTAAGCCGGAGGTCGCGGGTTCGAGTCCCGGCATAGGTGGAATTTTTAGCCACTAAATAGGTTTTTAAAATTATCCTTAGCACGGGTTAGTGCATTAAAGAATATAATATTCTTTTTAGACAATTTTTGCCAAAGTAAAATATGTTTATAACAGTGAATATTTATTAACTAGTGCTGTGGGTTGTGTAAATTAATAAATTAATAAATAAATGTTCAAAACCGTCCAGTTAGATACAGAAGCCTATTTCATAGAACTACAATTCATGGTCGACTATGGCGATTCGATGTACATAGCAGAGTCGATTAATCCACAGATTAACAAGTATTGTCTGCAATGCACTTCGCATAGTCATAATAAACTACGAATTCCAGTTTTATGAAACATGGCCCAGATAGATAGCGTGGTAATTAGGCATTTTTTTCACGAGGATGCTTTGCCCTTTGCCACTACAGGCTGATCAGTCTGTTCGATCAGGTTCATAGGTTCATGTTCATTTCGCTTTTTATATTCTGTAAGAGTCAAACACAGTCGTTTTTCAGTCTACTTGTAACGGTGCAAACCTCTTTACACCATTCTTTATATTTCTTTTTCTATGTATCATTTTCAAATATTTAAACTATGTCACACATTTCGAAATTTCCCTCATTTTTGTGTATTCTGACTATTTTACATGCTTATCCGTTTTTATCCAGTTTTCTGTTTTATTATAAAATAACAGTATCTACAAATAAATCAACAGTTGAAGCCATTCTAGTTTTATTTTTTGCAAAAGTTATACAATATTACATTAAATCATCATTTCAGCCTATTGCAGTCCACTGCTGGACATAAGCCTCCCCCAGGGTGCGCCACAAGACCCGATCTCCCGTTTTCGCCATCCAGTCACCACCAGCCACCTTTTTCAGGTCGTCGGTCCATCTGGCCGGAGGGCGTCCTACACTACGCTTGCTTACATTAAATACAATACAATATTATACAATAAATTCAATGTTAGATACTATTAATAATCGTCTCTCCGTAACCTAAAATGGTGAATTTACAACACATCCGTGTGTGAAGAACTTCCACGCGTATTTGTACAATCGATACTTCACGTTTCCTTTCATACATTTTATTAGCCAATTTCATGCAGATTCCACACCTTTAATAAAGTCTGTACATTTTTGTTACAAGTCACTTGTAATGTAGACTAGAATGCACATACAACAAAGCCGCATGTACTGTACTGTAGCTTTGGAGACTAGAAGCATATTTACGCTTTTATTTGCAGGGGAAATGTCAGCACGTAGTCTGCCACAGACTTACCAAAAGTGATGCAAGTCAGCAGGGACCCATGTATACTAAGTGCTTATACGGGCGGCAGCTGTCTCAACTGCCTCAACGCGTGGCGACGGCAGTACTCGACGCGCTGACGCAGATATTCGCCGTAGATATGTCAGCAAATGCCGTCGGCACACTTCGACAGCTGCCGTAAAAACATCCCGATGCTGACGTTGCCGATTGTCAACGGCCGCAGTTGGTTGACTATTGTCATTCATTCAGCCGTCACTGTATGAATGACAATAGTACGGTCATTGCTAATCGGTGTTCTAATGGTATATCAATGGAAAGAACTATCGTAGCGCTGCCTTAGGCTCCAGCGTGTTTTGGACTTCCAATTAACAAAAAAAGAATAGTGATTTTCGTTCCTAATTTTGCTTGAAGACAAATCAATATTTTCTATTTTATTCTATTTTAAAAGCGCATCGCGGATTCCTACATAATTTATTATACTTCTAACATAATATAACCTGACGTCTGTATCCCAGAGGGGTATGCAGACATCAGGGACTGCCACTTGCCACGATCCTGATAGATCACCTTCGCTTCATCAACGTTTATAAGTCGTTGCATGCACGTACGCCGGTTCAGGGTTCTATATTGTACTTCTCCTTTAGAAAATTTGTTGACGCCCCAAGAGCAAAGCGTACCAGTATGTGCTGCCATAATTTAGTAGAGTTGAGGCCCTGAAGTTAAAGCAGATTACTTTTCCCCGCTACTGGCCGTCCGTCCATCAAAACCTGCGGTAAGTAGACTGGCACATAATGCATGTTTAAGTGCTCCACATGTGACGCAATTGCCTCGCACGTTGGCCAATGCACCCCATGATTGTGGTCTAGTTCACACTAGCTATAAAAGTCTCCACGTGATTGTAAGTCGACGCCATACTAAGATCAACTTCCGCTAGCTGTAAATATAACGATCTTTTAAAACACAGGAAGAGAAGATGTAAAGTTCATGAATGAATTAAATGAACGAATGACCTACAATTATTTACAGGTAAATTTATGGTAACGGGTAGAATGAAGTGGCGAGTTCTAGTAAATTATTGTAGTGAAAGAACCACCCTCAACTTTAAGTAAAAATTAAATCAGAAACTAATCTTGCCTAAATAATTTTACTTCCACTAAACACCACCACTAAATTTAAGTTCATAAATAGGTATGATCATCGCGAAGCTGATATGAATGATCTAGAAATTCTAGGACGAGCAAATCATAAGCCACGGCAGGTCTATATCGCCCATTGCATAGCACAGGCCTTCTCAGAATGAGTTCAAGGGATTGCTCAGTCTGAAAAGTTACCTCGTAATATATTATATAAGCAGGTATTTAGGTACTTAATACCGTGTAAATATGGGCGTTAATTCACAGCAGAAATTTAGGAGCATTACTGCAATAATTCGTGTAATTAGCCACTCTATGTATCTAAATATTCATGTAATTCTATTCATATTTCGACCAAAATACGTAATATTATAAACGCCTCTGCTGCAACTTGACCATTTGTCTTTCAAAGTGGCACCGTGGGAAATGAGAACCAATTTTAAGTGGACCACAAATTGCGTGTTACGTAAAACTCTAATTGGTATAAGAGTAAAATCTACGGCTTCCGAAACGCGTAACATTGGAGCTTTAAATCTTTAGCAAAGCGATGTCCGGTGAAACTTAAGTGGGTTATTTTACTCATCGGAACAATTCACTTAAGTATAAATGTTGGTTTGAATACAAAGTTATTTGTATTCTCACCTACAAATATCTTTAATAACACTAATATAAAGAGAACACTTTATTGTACAGTCACAAAAAAACAGTATAAAGATAGTGGTAGATTTTACCGATTTTTTTTATATTGTCTTATCTTCAAGATTATCAGCGCTTATTGGCTTTTCCGTCAAATACACGGCTGGATGGCAGTTACATTCCTGCTGCTAACTATTTTACTTTCTTAAAAAATTAAGTAGCAGTGATTATATCCTAAGGTCTCTCATCTAGAGGACACGCTGAGCTCACTACTGCCCCCAATGGAAAAAGTCATCCAATAACTACGGCTAAGGTTAAGTTCTATATTTATTGCTACTAACATAACACTGGACTGCGTTGTCTGGAAGTAAAATAAATGAAATCATATAACTATCAATAAAAAATCCACTCTCTCTTTCTGAAAGAAGGCCGGTGCCCTGCAGTGGAACGTACATATAAAAAAAATCCACACGTTACAATCACCTACCTCCATTGGTGAAAGCAATATTTTAAACCTCTTAGTCTAGACGCTAAAGGAAGCTGAAGGCAAGAACCTAGGTGTTTTTTTGCCAAAAACGGCTGTTTTGCATTCGATGTAAGTCCTAGGTTATTGGCCCTATAAACTAGGTAGACAAATAAACCTTGATCACTATTGAGAACTTATGATGTTCACTTTTTGCAATAGCATACTATTGAAATTGCCGAACCGCGGTGGGCACATTTTTTTTTAATTTTAGAATCACCAAACAGAAAGTTACACTATGACATGTCAGTTAAGCACTATACTATCTACAAGCAGGTGATCACAACACGCAATACATTTATAGTTAGGGTAGTAGGTAATATGAAACATAACACAATTTTACATATTAGGTACAAACAGTGAAACAAAGTCTTAAAAATAATGTGTAAATCAGTAAGCCAGTAAGCCAAACTTTTATCTAACTCGTGTTGAAAGGTAAGGCCTTAATTTAGTTGACTGAGACATACTATTTTTATTTTTAATGCACTAACCCGTGCTAAGGACAAATTTAAAAACCTATTTAGAGGCTAAAAATTTCACCCATCCCGGGATTCGAACCCGCAACCTCTGGCTATCCGTGCGTCATTCCGATGTAAAAACCTAACTCCAAAGTAGGTAGTCGGGGCTGTAAGTGATGCAATTTACATAAGCCAGATGTCGCTGCCTGTACGTAATACAGAGAATAGTGTAAAGAGGTTCGAAATTTCACTGATGCTGGTGAGTCGCCTATTAGCTCAATTTGAAGAGCGCTGGCACGGACAGCCAGAGGTCGCGGGTTCGAATCCCGGCATGGGTGGAATATTTAGCCTCTAAATAGGTTTTTAAAATTGTCCCTTATGGAGTGCTTACGTATTCTGCGTTTTTAGAGGAATGTTGGAAAATCATGTTTCCTAATGGCTGTAGGGCTGGCGACATAAAAATGCCTCATTAGGAAATCATTACCTAAATATTATGTAAATGAATCAGTACATTTTAACCCCCTTAACCGGTACCTAACAAGCTGAACTTTTTCCCTACGAAACTATTAGAATTTCCTTAAACATCTCTCGAAGGGCCTTTAAAAGGAGAAACAAGAAGCGTTGGCTTGCGTAATACTGACCGGTCTTTACTTAGTATGATCAGGGCCCTTACTCTGTAATACAGGAAGATTCCTGTTTCGATGTGTTATCTTTTGAGCAACAAACTATTATTATCAAAGTCGAAAGTTTTGATGGGTCTATGTTTGTTACTCAATCACGCAAGAATGAAATGATGTGGATGAAATTTGGCAAAGAGATAAGATAACAATAATCTTTATTGGCCACCAGGATAAAACAAATATACTACACGACTATAATCTGTAATAGCACATACGCTACTTTTTATCTCGGCAAATACATATCATTTCCACGATGAGCTATTTAAAACGGGTAAATTTATGGAATTTCAATTTATGTCAAACTTAACGGAGATAACATAACATAACCTCTCGCCTGTATCCCAGAGGGGTAGGCAGAGGCCAGGGACTGTCACTCGCCACGATCCCGACAGATCACCTACGTTTCATCAACGTTCATTAGTCGCCGCAGGCCTGCACGCCGGTTTCGGCTACTTACCTTGCACTATGCTAACACGAGTATATCCCCCATTTGGAATTACGAAGATTTCTAGTAAAGCAAATTGAGTCTTTTTATTTTAGCTCAACCTTCTTTCTCGTTTTACTTAAGGTCAGGGCGAATAAACGAAAAGGCTAGGTTTGTAACATTAGACGGGATTTAAACTCAATCAATAGATAGATACAAAAGATACATAAGTCATCACCGCAGTGACCTACAGCTTAAAATAGACCGAAAGTAATTTATTTAACTCCGCCTAATTTTGTACGTTCTATGGAGTACCATAATTTTCTATTAGAAATTTGTAAATATGGAAAGATGCTTCTAATAATAAATCCACCAATCACACAATATTTTGGTATATGAAATAAATGCACAGATTATATATATATATATATATTTTGCCAAAAACATTTAAACCAACTGTCTTCCTGCAGTTAGGCCTGTGTTCAGAGTGCGGCCCGCGCGGACCCGGTACGGCACGCGGCATTCTCGCGACGAAAGCGCGTTTCACTTTCTGCTGCGCGTACGCACGAGTGCCCTACACCGGCCACCGTTGTTTATTATGTATTCCTTTCACAGGAAAAGGGGTAGCTGGAGGGAACCAATGTCTTGTGTCGCCGCGTCACTTACTCCCGGTAACTCGCGTACTTCTTCTTCTTTTTGTGTCAGCGATTCGACCAGCTTATATTTTTTCTGCCCAATAGTTGCCCACTGTAATGCTTACTCGCATACTAACTGAAGACGATGGACTGTCTTTCAGCAATTGAAAACATCGGATGATATTTAATGAGAAATGCGATATTTTGCACAATTAAATATATGACTGGTATTAAAATAATGTTAACGCGGACGATTGGTGTAATGTTACTTTAGGTTTAAATTTAAATTTAGTCCTGTTATGAAAAAAATAATATGGAGTTCTCCACATAATCTATTAATTGTGAAACAGCTTTGACGTTCATTAAGTAAACATTTTGTTTTTATAGTGAATAAAATATTTTTGACTTGACTATAAAGAAAAACTCCGTATGGTGCTGTGGTCACAGATTACGGTTAGCGGTAGCTGGTGTGGTAACAGTTTGTCTTTTTAAACTGTGGGTAACAGTCCTGACAAAATAAATATGGCCACGGCGGGGGCCACAGATTTCTTTTTAAAATCGATAGTACGCATGCGCAAAGGTCCTGCAAACCGACGAGCGTGAGGACACGCTTCATTGTTTCTCACAGTTTCCCAATAGATGGCGATACGTATACAAAAAAGGTGTGCTTATTAAAATAAACTTTCTACGTGCATTATACAAAATAATAATTCATCGTCTAACAAAATATAATTACATTCCCGTCCTGTGCAGCCGAAGAATTCTTCTTCAGGCTATATTACTCCACTGCTGGACATAGCCCTCCGATAATGAGCGCAAGGTTGTGCCATCATTAGGGGGTGATGCCCATAATCCCCACGCTGGGCATGCGGGTTGAGGAATTACAATCTAAAAACCTATTTAGAGACTAAAAATTTCACCCATGCCGGGATTCGAACCCGCAACTTCTGGCTATCCGTGCCAGCGCTCTACCAATTGAGCATACAATCTGAATCTGATTGAATTACAATCTGTTTTATTTTTGTTCTGTTTATTGTTATGTTGTAGCCTATAAACGTCCCTCTGCAGGGTACAGGCTGGTAGAAAATGCAATTAGCAGTCTTCCTTTTTTATATTATCTCTTGTGCAATAAAGAATTAATAATAACAATAATAATACAGACCTTCTCTCTGAGAAATAAAGTCTGTAAATACTGTTAATGCTTTTTTAGCTCGTATAAATGCGAGAATACACAGGAAAAAGAAATAATTTGCTAAGTAGATATAATATTGTCAGTAGCTTTGTGCCAGTAATAGTGTTTCGTTAAAAGGCGAAGTAGGAAGTGGAAATATCAATAATATCTAGAATGTGTGACGAAATTTAAAATTCTGATATTGTTATCATAGGACAGAATTAAAGCGACATCAAAAATATTTTAAAGAGGTTGCTGGTTGCCCAATGGTGACTAAGCAATTCTGCATTGGGCGCCATACATAAGTCGAAGTAAGAAAAATGTATTCAACGTAGTGCAGAAACTTCGATTATATTTTTAAGGTAGCTGTTAAACATTACATGTCAACTGTCTATTTTAAGCCAGATCCAGATCGCTTTGAATAAAAAATGGACCAGATTTGGTCCTTAATTAACAGAGTTCAAATCCTTATTCTAACTCTTTCATTGAACTGGTTTTAATGCTAGACCTTTTGTAGCGCGGATTTACTCCACTTGTAGTCGTCTCTGCGGCATATGTTGCCCGTCAACATCCATTTCTTAGATTTAGGTTTATTTATTTTAGATTGGTGAAGTTTTGAAATCAATCCTGCAAATCAGAAACTGACCATTTTCATCAGGAGATACTTGCACTCAAGGATTAATTTGCAATTTACATGCATTAGAGTCTGTCGCTCCGGAATTAAACATTTTAGTCATTCCATAAAGTATAACTCTTAATCACAGCTTAAGTTATCAGTGACGGGGCATAAAAGCATTTGATGATGACGATTTCAGTAATTTATCTAATTAAGTTGTATTTATTTCTGTTGTGTTGTTTAGGAAGATTAACAGCCGAATAACAATTGTACATGAAAAAAATTTATAGCTAAAGGCCAATTATAAATATCCACTCCTAAAAACAAAAACAAAAAAAAAGAAACTGCAACTTTAACAGAGATACAAAACAAAAGATTTATGTCTTTCCAAAACCTTGTTCGATTAAAGGACAATATAATTAATCAGATATCCAAACCACTCTTATTTACATTATTATTTACATTGATTATTGATATTTTTTGAACCAAAACTTTCGTAAGCACAGCACATTGTAGACTTTTAGTCCGGATCTACTTACGGGTGTTGTTATATCGGAAGAGTCCGACCAGGTTGTGAGACGAGCAACCGACGACGCGAGCTCCGTCTCTGCTCACCATGATTAAGCTCTGCGAATCGGAGCGAAACCTGGTCGGACTCTTCCGATATAACAACACCCGTAAGTAGATCCGGACTAAAAGTCTACAATGATTGATCTTTGATTGTAAATAACCTGATTCGTGACGACCGATTTGCGTCTTTAAGTTGCAAATCATTTTGTGCCGAAATAGAAAAATTAATATCGGATTCCAAATTCATTCATGATTACCATAATTACTTTAAAGCTAGAACTACCTGTCCGATCGATCCGATGTAGTAATCTTCAATGACTCAGCCGCTTAGCCTCTAACCAAACTAGATGTTACAGAAGGAACAAATCATTAGATAAGGTTACATAAGCACATTTTGTTACACGTGGGTTATATAAGTACAAGCTTTAATCCACGGCTCCACCGAACACATTATCCCAGAAATTATCCCCCGGAACACATTACCGGGATATCAAGTATCAACATCATCAACCCATTATGTCCCCACCGAGGGGCACGGGTCCCTGAGGAAAGTATAGGCCATACTCCACAACGGGGGCCAAGTCCGGATTGGTGAAGGCTTGCAAGGCTAGTGGCTGGTCTTACTGTCAGAAGTTTTCAGGCCGCCCTAAGGCCTCTGACCTGGCTTAACGACTGCCATCTATCGACGCCAGCCGGCAGCAACTGCTTAACGAGCCTGGCAAACCACGAAACCGCTCGGAAAAATGCTACTAGCGTTAGTCATAGACGGTCACCCATCCGTGCACTGAACGCGCTCCATGTTGCTTAACCTTCGTGATCGTTTAAGATCACTTAGGCAGCTGGGGTTACAAGCGATTCAAGTATCTTATGTCTCAATTCAGATCTTTGTCTCGCCAAGTTTCATGTAAATCCGTTAGTTAGTAGCCATTGTTGCGTGATTGACTAACCCATATCCATCCATGAAACTCCCTATTTAACAGTTGTAAAATAACATAAGTAAACAGCAACCCTTCTACTTGAAAAAGTATCTTCAGCCTTGGATGGTGGAAGGGCGTGTATCGGCGTTTTTTAGACCTCTCCAAAGCATTCGATACAGTCTCACATCCGAATCTCTTAAGAAAACTTGAAACCATGGGAGTCAAGGGTATCACTCTGGATTGGTTCAGATACTACCTAACAGGTCGTAAACCTTGCACTAGGGTGGAGGCGCTAGTTAGCGAAGCAAACGTAACATCGTTCGGTGTCCCCCAAGAAGTATCTTAGGACCCACCCTTTTCTTAACTTATATTAATGACTTGTTAGAGGTATTTTCATGTCAGTCCCCAGGGGATGTCGTGTGCTATGCTGACGATACTGCGCTAATTTTTGCCGGCTTAACGTGGAGCACCGTGTTTTCGGCAGCGGAAGCAGGCCTTTGCACAATATCAAATTGGCTCAAAAACAACTTGCTTACTTTGAATGCCTCTAAGACGCAATATCTTTGCTTCCATAAAACAAGGGCTTCAGCCCCAATTCTAAAACCTGGGCTAAAAATCCACCTGTAACTCATCTCAACTACAAAGCTGCTCATGCTCAATCTATCGATAGAGTTACGTGTGTTAAATACCTAGGTATAATTTTGGACGAAAGACTTAATTTCAACCAGCACATATTGACACTGTCTGGACGTATCAGAAAGCTCGTAGGAATAATGAAGCTCCTCCGGGATGGAGCTAGTAAATCTCATCTTAAGCTAGTCTATCTCGCTCTCTGTCAGTCGATACTTTCATACGTCATTTCTGCCTGGGGTAGCGCAGCCAAAAGCCATCTTTTTACCATTGAAAGAGCGCAGAGATCAGTGCTGAAGGTGATGCTGAGAAGGCCTTTCCGATACCCTACCCGCACGTTGTACATAGAAGCCCAAGTATTGTCAGTACGTCAGCTGTATATTCTGAAGGCGCTACTATGTCAACACAAAGAAGTAATTAATTCGCACATTTATTCGAAATTACTTGAACAACGAAATTTCAAATTAAAGATTTATCCCACAAAAACTGAATTCGCCCACCGCTTTCGCACATTTACTTTTCCATTTATTTACAATAAATGTGTCCAACTCTGCGATATAAAATACAACTCAATTCGTGAAGCAAAAATAAAATTTTATCAATGGCATTAAGCATGGACTATTATGAAACAGAGGCTGTTCTCAAAATAACTTGTTAAACCCCACCAGCTCACAATTTACATTCTTATGATAATTATAAATTATATTTAGATGTCTGTATATATGTATGTATGCGTGTCTATGTATATATTATGTATGTATGTGTGTATATATATGCATATAGTTATGTATAGATTTATAATATTTTTTGCAATTTTTGCTATACAAATATATTACACATATATTTATGTATATTTTATTACCCCAGCTGTTGTTCTGCGATTTTTGTTTTCCTTTGTCTGATTTATCTTGGTGTCATAATGACAATTGCATGTTTGTCTCTATAATGTTTGCTCGTATAACACAATCATTGAAAAAACTTTTTTGGGCACCCGCGATACAGGTTTACCTAGTGCGAGGCCCGCTGTGTAAAAATGCTCATGTAAAAACTTATTTGGCAATAAATATTTTTGTATTTGTATTTGGTGGAGCAGACATAATTTAAGATGAAATAAAGATAAAAGATAATTTATTTAAGAAACATTTTACAGTGACCTTATCTCTAAGGCAGTGCTACCCTGCTCCCTAAAAAAGGCTAAAACATGTGGATTTAGGATAAGCAGTGCTCCTCCGAAACACATTTTACATAATTAAGGTCAACAGACTTCAATACTAATCTAAATTTACTGTACTTTTACAGAAAAAAATATATATTTAAGTTAAAACTAAGTAATATGAGAAACACAAAGAGCATGTATGTTGGTGTTTATTTGTGTGTGTGTGTGTGTGTGTATATGTAAGTGTGTGCGTGCGTGCGTGCGTATATGTGTGTGTGTGTGTGTGTGTATCTGTAAAGAAAGCCTACAAGATTTTGGGACATTTCTGTTTAGGATTTCTTATTAGTTTTACGAAACTATTGTTAAAAGCTGTTCAGTCTCATCGTAATGGTAAAATAAATATCTGTTAGGTACTTCTGTATTTGTTTGTTTTAGGGCTGGATTTGGCCAGTGGAATGGCACTTCACCGACTTCATTTGTATGACAGAAACATGCTTTGATTTTGGTGTTTTATTATTTCACCAACATTTTCGGTCATTTAACTTATTATTTGTTAATACATTGATTTACAAATCAAATGTAGCTTATCAAATGGCTGAAAATATGTGACTTGAAATTTTATTCACAGTACTAATAGTGTCAAATAAGTAGATAGTTCTTTAACCTTTCAAGAATAGACTGGTGTATAAATTGCTTTCAATTGCTTATAGGCAATAAGAATAAATTAAACATTAATTATCTTAATAAAAACTTGCATCGGAACACATAAAATCAACAAGCAATTTGACCGTACAAACAAGTTGTGTTAAACAGAAGAATCTTGCTCAAACGAATGTGTAGCAATTCAAGAGCCAGGGGCACTCCTCAGAACCAGTCCATTACTTGTGCATTCAAAAATGAAGATAGGTATGTCTGTCAGCCACAAGATTCTGCCCGTCGCGTAATTTTTATATCGTGATCGATGTTGACTACATCAACCACGAACACCCACTATACATACACACACACATATTATTAGTAAAACATAAGAATATTGATATAATTATTAATTAAATAATATAAAATAAAATACTTTAAAAACAAAATAACTTTAAGGCATAGAAACATAGATAATTGGCACAATAGGTCATGCTCGCACAGGAAGTATACCTACCCATTGAATTCTAAATCCGATTCAATCTACCTGTATTCGCGTATATTTAACTTTTGGTCAAGAAATTACACTAATTTGCGAAAGGAATTTCGTTGAACAAAATTGCTCCATAGCCTCTGTGATTAAAAACCAATTAGCGAGATTTGTAGAGAACATAGTTATTCGACATGCCTCTTAATTATTTGGCAAATAATGACAGGAATCGTTAGTTTAATTATTATATTACGTAGGTATGCCTGGTTGATTTTAGTCGTCTGAATGATTTCCATGCAAAGCCAGGTTTTCTAGTACCATGTGGTCAGCCAAACTTAACTAGGAATTAATTACACACACTCGGCTCGTACTTGTGATTACCTCCCCAATTAAAATAACATTTAGAAAATTTTTTCAACCAGCAATTATTTATGATCATTGGCGCCTTCACATTTGAATGTTTTATGTTATGATACTATATTTGATCGGTCTGAATAGTTTTTTACATACCTTATTATAATACGTCCCACTGTGACTGTAGGCTTAATCATTTTCTCAGAAAGAGAGGTAGAATGGGTTTAATTACCACCCGTGCCCAAAGCGGTTTGAAAATTTCAAGCGCTCAGGTATATGAACATCCCAGATACTCAGGTTTCCTCACAATGTTTTCCTTCACAGTTAGCGAGTGGTATTGCTACTATAACTTCACAAATGTACGTAACTTAGAAAACAAAGTTATTGGTACATGCTGGGATTCGAACCCACGACCTCTCGACCGACGTTTTACAGTTGCGCTACTACTACGTTCGATATCAACACTTGTATGTCCCCACTGCTGGGGCACGGGTATCTTCCTGCATCGCAGAAATGTTAGGATATACTCCACCACGGGGGCCAAGTCCGGGTTGGTGGAGGATTGTAAGACAGAGGCGAGCCTTACTGTCAGAAGTTATCAAGCCGCCCATGAGGCCTCTAACATGGCTTAACGACTGCCATTACATAACAGCCGGCACCAACGGCTTAGCGTGCCTTGCGAAGCACGGAAGCGCTCGGAAAAATGCCACTAGCGGTAGTCACGGGACGGTCACCCATCCTGTACCTGACCGCACCTGTTGTTGCTCAACTCAAGTGATTGATTCCAATCACTCGGTTCGGCTAGGCCACGAGCACTTCCGCTACCGCTATACCTCCGTTTAATTTAATTGTTAATGCTATTTTTATTATTTATTTACTTCATAAATTTATGCTCCGCCTTTACAGTTTTCTCACATAATGCAGCAGTTTAAACAAAACTACACCACAAAAAAAGGAAAATTGCTAACAAAGAATTAAACAAAAAATTCGTAAATTTATTATTTCTTCTGTCCTGATTATTACTAACAGGTATAACGTATAGGTGATGATAAAGACGCGGTCTGAACTCTAAGGTTAATAAATACCTATCGGTGCAATTTCCTTTTTTATGTGCAATAAAATCTTCTCTATCTATCTATAACGCCCAACAGATGATTTGTACAAACACTGCGCGGGTGTCGGATGAATTTGATCAAACTGAAATCCTGTGACCTAAACCGAGACGTATGTGGGCTGAATTTTTATGTTATCACATAGCTTTTTCTATGTAGATATATATTGACAACCGCATAATGTTGACGTAGCTCTCCAATGTAACAAGACCGATCGATCAAGGTCGCCAGGCTGTCAGTCCTCACACGATCTAGACCGGATCAAATGGCCTTTGTAGTTAAACACGAGACAGCGTACATTGATTGGTTATTAGAGACAGATATTTTAATACCGCTGTCATGAATTACTGTGGAATGTGTGTCTCTGTGACGGCAAAGAAATTGTTTGTTTCGTATGAAACTCAGCAACGTTCTTCTTTTTTTCTGTAGTTTATATACGTCCTACCGCAGAGCAGAAGCTATCCCTCAGAAACACTATTGGCTTAATTACCACGGGTCCCCACCGCGGATTGACAATTAAAGCGCTGATAGGTAGTTGAACATCTCAGATACTATTCTTTTTTGTTTCACGAACCCGTGCTATGGACAATTTTAAATCCCTATTTAGATACTCCTCACAATGTTTTCTACTTGAGTTCTTCTAATATTGAAAATTCAACTTAATAGTAGATTAACAGTAGTGATGTGAACCGATTAAAATTTTTAGCACCGGCATTTTCCAATTATTTTTACAAAAAACCAGTATTCTTAGGCACGTACTTTTGGATTTTATTTTAAGAGGTCTTATGTTTATTGAAAAGTGATGAAAACGCAATGTTAAAATTATGAAGTCTTCTAATTATGTCTTAAAATAATAATTTTAGTGTAGAAATGTGTCAATGGCAGTATCTAATAAATAATAAATTAATTAGTATCTAATAAATAATAATAGTAATGGCAATAAGGCCGCCAATTGTACTATGTATATTTGCAATTGTTTTGTATTTGTTGTTTTTCCAGTGTACAATAAAGAATATTCTTATGTTATCTTATCTTATCTTATCTTATCTATCAGCCTGCTCACCCTGAAATACCGATTATGGTCGGCACAGGTCCGCAAAAATAAGCTGTATTGAATTTATTATTATCTGTAACACTCGAAAATAAGAGTTTCACCGCAAAAATCAAATTTTCTCTTAGCTACCGGTCGCACTGCACAAATTACACTAAGAAAAGAAATTATAATCCTTTTTTATTTACCGGTTCTGTAAAAACGGTTTTGCAAAAAATGTGTTTTATCGGTTTTTGTAGAACCCGTTTACATCACTAGTTAACAGACTTACATTGACATAAGTGTACATTAACAGACTGTTAGTATACAAGAAATCGGGGGTAAGTTACATTGGTAACTTTCGGAATCTTGAAGGCAATTGGCGACGGAACACTGCATACCTACACATCACTCCAGCCACAGCGCGGGTGACGATTTCAACACCCGACGCTCGAATCATGAATTTACTTGACCCAATACCGCAGAGACGTATGCTATAGATTCGTGAGGAATGGCGGTGACATTGAATACTCGGCCAGACTTGATTTGTCTTAAACCTTATCACATACGGTCTTAATAACCAAAACGGGATTCTTTGAACCACTCCTCGGAGCCTTGTAAATTTTGATTCCCTTGAGGGTCGAAATGTGGTCGAAATATACGTTTTTTGCGACATAAACGGCTGCAAGTTATTTGAGAAGTTCGATTTTACGAGTATCACAACTTTATGGGACTGTACACTTGAGTGTACGGTTTTCATTTCAACTGGATACCTCCACGCGTTTCCGTGATAAAGGGTCTTAACAGACGGACATACATACGGACTGATGGACAACAAAGTGATCCGATAAAGGCTCCTTTTCTGTTTTTAGTAACGGAAAGTGCTTATACTATTTTTATTTTTAATGAACTAACCCGTGCTAAGGACAATTTTAAAAACCTATTTAGAGGCTAAAGATTCCACCCATGCCGGGATTCGAACCAGGGACCTCTGGCTATCCGTGCCAGCCCTCTATCGAACTGAGCTAGTGGGCGAATCACCGGCATCAGTGAAATTTCGAACCTCTTTACACTTAACCTCTTTACACTACAGTTAGGTTTTTACTTCGGAATGATATCGCTTTACCCACATGATTATACTATTTTTATTTTTAATGCACTAACCCGTGCTAAGGACAATTTTAAAAACCTATTTAGAGTAAAACATAACTGCAAAGTAGGTAGTCGGGGCTGTAAGTGATGCAATCGACTTCAGCCAGATGTCGCTGCCTGTACGTAATACAGAGAATAGTGTAAAGAGGTTCGAAATTTCACTGATGCCGGTGAGTCGACCATTAGCTCAGTTGGATAGAGCGCTGGCACGAATAGCCAGTGGTCGCGGGTTTGAATCCCGGCATGGGTGGAATTTTTAGCCTCTAAATAGGTTCTTAAAAACGGAAAGTGCACAGAGCGAATTTATTATTGACTTTTAAGGAAGAAAATGGGTTTTCAGGATCGTGGAAAGTGGCGAATCCCCATGGGATACAAGTCAAGCTGTGTGTGTGTTAGTGTTTATATCATTACTAACATGACCTAGTACTATACCCACATTAAGTCCATACATTTTTTGATTGCATTGTATCTATAGGCGAGAATCTGTTATTAGCTCTGAGTAACCTATTTTTTCTACTAACATAATTTTTTAAGCTGATGATTCTACAATCTTTTTAAATAAATAAGCTAAACTAGCCGTGCTGTTGATCGGAAAAGGATGTTCTACAGATACGCTACCTACTACCAAAGCTTATGCACGAGCTATGAAGTGCAGAGTAGTAGTAATAGAGCGGTTTTGACGTAGCCATAATGGGTGCTGGAGTGGGCAGAGCAGTCGCAACCACAACGCGATGCGCCCGTGGCTGCGCCCACACAGACGCATATTAAGTAGCCCAACTAATTGAAGGTTAACACATACATACATTAAACGTATATAATCGCTATTATTTAGCAGTGTCAAGATATGTTTCCTCCACCTACAGTAGGGCCTATAGGGTAGCTGGCTCCCTTTTACGGTGTGACTGAGCGGGCCTCTGTTCATGTTCAAATCGTTCTGTAAGTAACGTTTTAATCGTAAGTTGAAACGTTGTATATCTTTTATAATAATTCGTTTATAATAATAAACACTGGAACGACTTCAATTGTGACTTTATTTATAGATATGTTGTAATATTAATAAAACAGAAAACTGGTTAAAAACGGATAAGCAGGTAAAATAGTCAGATCTGGTCGAAAGGTAAAGTAGTAATGATGAAAATGAGGGAAATCGAATAATGTGTGACGTAATTTAAATATTTGAAAATTATAGATAGAAAAAGAAATAAAAATTGTGTGAGGAGGTTTGCACCGTTACAAAGTAACGTTTTGTCACGCTCTTTTCTGGGAAATTCAAAGAGACAACACTACAGTTTAGTATTTAGTGAGCGAAATTTTCAATTCAGAAACCGAAATTAGTTTCCTATCAGTTTAAAGATTTCAACCTATTGGCTTTACCTATTGGACATTACCCAGCAATTGTTTTACTTAGAGTTATTTATTTATCTATCAGAGCTATTAGGCAAGTTACGCATTGGATTTTTGGCTAAAATAAATTTTCGTTTCGGGGCCCGAGGGGCGGTTGTTATGATTTTGTAGATCCGGGGCATACAATGCTAGCTGCCGGCGATGGGGCGGACATTCACAGGATTTCCCTGGCGGTGCAGTGGGGGGAAGCCGCTGTGTCATGGAATCCATTCGGTCAGGTGTAGGTATCTCGGAGTTGTATTGATAGATAATACCTTTGACACATTGTACTGAGCAAGCCTGCTGAGTAGTTCACTTATACTTTTCTATAAATCCAGCAGAGCTCTGATGTCGCTGGCAGGCCTCCTAGCAAGAGCTTCCTAATGATGATGACGGCTCGTCTGATTACTTTTTTCATTCATATTCTGCCACAGAGTTTAGTAGATATCGCATTTTTAATTAAAGTGATGAAAGAACTAAAAAAAAGTTACGTTAGTGCAGGGAAAACCCTGTGCACTCTTAAGATCCGGTATTGAGGTTGAGAGTAAAGGCACAGGTGTGGAGTCACACCACACTACACAAGTCACAATGAAAGTGAGAGTGTAAACACAACCGGAATCGAGATGAGGTCGGCCGGCGCGGGCGCACCGACGCCGACGTTCACAGGTGATCCGCCTGGGAAACACTCTCGATGATAGTCGAACATGATATTCACTACATTGCGAGCCAGTAGAATGTCGTGGGCACATGCTACTTATCGTAAGTAAATATCTAAAAGTCGGCACGGGGCGGTAGTCAGCATTGCGCTACTGAATCGTTTATTGCAGCCATGAGTCTACAAGGTATTGATAGAGTTACAGTATTATTATGGACGAGGACATAGCAACATTTTGGCAGCGGCCTAGGTTCACCTGGAAAAGATGAATAGACCAAGAGGCCAAGTCGATCAGCACTAGCTGGCCCGAATTGTAAGTTGCCGCGAACTACCGTCAGAAGTGGAAATCTGTGGTTGAGGCCCTATGTGCTTCCCTAAGAGTTAAAGGACCGAAGAAGAAGAAGATAATAGATCTAATAAAAACGGCAGGAAGATAACCAACTACGGAAATTACATATCTAAAAATTCCTGTATTTACATATTTAGACGAACAGACGACTGCGCATCGATCTTTGCTGCTCATCGCCTGCACTCTCAAATACTTCGCAAATTAAAATGTGAATGTTGAGGTTCTGTGTAATGAACTGGGTTAACAGGAATCCTCTTTTCTGAATGTTCTATCTCAATTAATATCACAAAAACTGAATGAAACAGCTGTTTTTTTGCGATTTCCAAATGACGAGTATGTTTAATGTTATAGCCAAAAGGGCTACTATAGCACAAAAGATTATGTCAATGATAATCGATATTGGATTGAAAATTGAATTAAAGCCAGTTCAATGCATGCGATCTAAGTAATAAATAATTATGTAAATTCTAAAAACCTATTTAGAGGCTAAAAATTTCACCCATGCCGGGATTCGAACCCGCAACCTCTGGCTATCCGTGCCAGCGCTCTACCAATTGAGCGTGTATGTAAATTCTGTTAATTAAGGCTTTGAAATCACTAAATTAGGACATTTTTTATCCAAAATTATGTAGATTTTGAAATGGGTATAGTTTCACCTGTAACGGTCAATAAGTCGCAGTCGCACTTTCGAATAACATATTGTATTGACATGCAGAATAACCTTCACAACTTTACCTTTTTGTAGCAGATTGTACATAGAGTATTTAACATATAGTCCACAGAAAAAAATACAGAGATGTAGGTATATTACTCATAGCTATTTTTACCAGACAACCCTATAATCGAAATTTGCTGAAAGAAACATTGATGACTACTTAGCTACCAGTGTCTCTTTGTGACGCAGCTAAGTGTTTATTAAATAGAGGATATGATTTCATATATTCTTATTCTGTTTTCATCAATTTGCGCCATTCAATTAACAATCACCAGAGGACATTAACTTAGTGACTAGGTATATGTTAGTAGAGACCGCGACTCGGCAAACGTAGTGTAGGACGCCTGACCAGGTGGGATGACGATCTGCGAAAAACTACAGGCAGATACTGGATGCGGCAAGCTGAAGACAGGGTGCTATGGCGCCCATTAGGGGAGGGTTATGCCCAGCAGCAGGCTAATATAGCCTGAAGAATAATTAATATAGTTTTAAGAACCGTACTTTTCAAATATCTTATGGACAATTGTTTTTATTCCATTAAAGAATATTTAGACTCTAAGTCATAAGTTTCCTAACCAGCGTGATTGTAAATTGTAGTTTTACTATAATTAAGATCTAACCTCAATTGTTATGCATAACTTTAAATACTAAATATGTGTAATACACCGGAAAAGGTAGAACATGTGGATTCAGATGTAAGCAACTACAACCGCAAAATGTAACCTATGTTTTTGACACAATAATTTCATTCATTCAATAATTCATTCAGAAGAAGAAGGTTTTCGTCAAGGAATCTAATCATGACGGACAACATTAAACATCATCAGACATTAATATAAACACCTTAACATAACGCAAATAAATCAAGCAGCTAGTTGACCTAGCCGTACAAGATATGGCCTAATCAATGTGCAGCGTTAAAATGAGGCTGCTAACTAATGGCTAACTAAGTAGCCTTCAATATCTCTTTGTGACGCTGCTGAGTGTTTATGAAGTAGATGGTATTATATTCTTGTTCTGTTTTTATCAATTTGTGCCATTCAATTAACAATGACCAGAGGGCATCAACTCAGTGCCTATTTGTCAAGGAATCTTATCACGACGGACATAATTACACACCATCAGACAATAATAAAGACATCTCAACAAAACGCAATAAATCAAGCGGCTAGTTGACCTAGCCGAACAAGATATGTCCTAATCAATGTTCAGCGTTAAAATAAGGCTGCTAAGGAATGCGATCGGAAGGTCACACACAATTACGTCTCGCTCAGATTCGAGACCTGGTCAGGGTCGTAGTGACACATCTCGTGTTAGAACAGCTCTCGTCTTTGTACTTGGCCACTCCAGCCCCTCGAAACTCAAATCAAATTATTTAAATGTAAAGAATTTACATTCTGTTTGCTGAATGTCAATGTACAATGCAAAATATAAACCGAAGGCAGCGGCTTACATTTTACATTGTACATTGACATTCAGCAAACAGAATGTAAATTCTTTAGGACCGTATTGTAGTGGAGAAAAAGGCAGCGGAAAAAAAACTCCACTCTGAACATCTTTTCTCAAATCATTTTAAACAAACTACATCAGTTGCCACCTATACGTAAACTAACCCTTAACCCAACCCAAGCTATGCGTAATACGTCATTACTACATCCAAAATTCCTTTGCAATGATATTTAGCCTTACTAGTACAACAACACTAGTTACGCGTTTTGAATAATAATAATAAGGAAATGAAAGCGTGTAACTTATCTGTCAATAACACAAATAAATTAAAAAAAAAAAAAAAAGTTTCGAATTTTCAGTGCATTGTCAAATTCTGTCATTCTAGCGCAACAAAACGCGTGACTTGTGCTATCGTAGTACGGGCTGAATTGGTACTATGACAACGCGAGTGGCACGTTTTCAATATCAAAAGTCGCGATTTTCCAGTAAACCATAATACCAGTAGTACTTTCCAGTAGCAGTAATATTGGTAATAGTATTGCCAAATTCTATCACGTAAGCACCACAAAAGGCATGACAAATTCAAACTGAAATAATATTTATTATCGTGTAATACACAGAGACAAATAAAATTGGTTATTAAAAAGTTAAAATTACTTTGCTGAATTCCGCCAAAAATCCCACAAGCACCATGCGGCTAGCCAATGCACCGCCCTCCCTCCCACTTTTACAAGCAGAAGCAAGACACGAACACACCACCACCAACACCAATACTTGTGTGAGAAAAACACGCGACGCGTTTCGCCTCTAACACGAGGCATCCTCAGGCTCCCAAATGCAAGTCTGAGGATGCCTTGAGGGCGCGCGCCCTTTGTCTCCGATGAGGAATGACAGGAACAATATAAGATAAGATAAGAATATTCTTTATTGTACACCAGAGCACATATTATAAAACATGTAATGATACAAAGTACAATTGGCGGCCTTATTGCTAAAAGCAATTTCTTCCAGACAACCTTACGACGGAAAGTCTAATATAATAGATAGTGATGAAATTTCCACTCGCTTACCTTAGGCTAGGACTAATTTAACTGTCCGTATAGTTAGAAATCGGTACGTCTGGTAGGCAAGCAATGGTGGAAAATAGAAGTCAAATGATATGTGATCTATACAAGATGCGACGAAATAGATAATGTATTTGTGACCTAATTAAAAATCGATTACAGGGTTACAGTACTCAATACTCAGTGTTCACCTGTGTGCTAATTCTAGTCTCAAGGCCTTGAAATCTCAGTTCTAACAGATAAATATCTTATTACTACCAAAGTTCTAAGCTTAGTAGGATGTTATTGGGCATTCTGGACCAGCTTCCATTCGTTTGAGCTCACGACGCACCGCGCCGGTTGGCGCGGCTTGTCGTTCACTCAAACTCATTACATCTGTTCCAGAATACCCAATAATATTGATTGATTCTGAATTTTACTTGCGGCAGGAAATGAAATGATGTTAGTAACACAGATAAATACTGAAGTTTAATCGTGATGATCGCATTTCAGTAATGAGGACATCACTGGTAACATATTTCTCCAAAAATGAAATTTGTTAAACAACCTACAT
Source organism: Yponomeuta sedellus (assembly GCA_934045075.1). NCBI lineage: Eukaryota > Metazoa > Arthropoda > Insecta > Lepidoptera > Yponomeutidae > Yponomeuta > Yponomeuta sedellus. The sequence goes on along the minus strand of OW203733.1, from coordinate 21,869,131 downwards.
CACTAAATCTTGAGAATATTGATGTAGGATCTGAAAAAAATACATATCGTCACGGAAAGCTTTTACCAAACACCATCCGTTGTATAGTTTGCGGACCGTCTAACTGCGGAAAAACAAACTTAGTCCTTGGGTTACTTTTACATCCTAATGGTTTACATTTCCGTAACGTGTACGTTTATTCGAAAACGTTGTATCAACCAAAATACATATTTTTAGAGAAGGTAATGAATCTCGTTCCAGGAATACGTTATTATAAATATCGCGATAACAAAGAAGTCTTAAATCCAAGCTTAGCGTCTCAAAATTCTGTCATTATTTTCGACGATGTTGCCTGTGAAAATCAAAATAACATTCGTGATTACTTTGCCATGGGTAGACATAAAAATATAGACTGTTTTTATTTGAACCAAACTTATAGCAAAGTCCCAAAACAACTGGTTCGCGACAATGCAAATCTACTCATCATATTCAAACAGGATGATATTAACTTACGTCATATTTATGATGAACATGTGAACACTGATATGCCTTGGCATCAATTTCGCGAACTTTGTTCACAAGTTTGGAAAGATACATTTAGCTATTTAGTGATTAATAAAGACTGTCAAAGAAATAACGGATGCTACAGAATGAAATTCGACACCTTTATTACTTTCGACGAGTGAGATACATAAATGCCGTTTTTTTTAAATCAGAAGCCACTTTCTTATCTTCTTTATATGCGAGTAGTTGTAAAATAAGAAAAAATGTGTGATGAAAAATCAATTAAACAACAAATAATTAAGTCTGCTGAGGCTGTTAAAAAGAAGGTTCAAAACATGAAAAATACTAAAATGGATTCTGAGTTGGCATTAGAAACTATGTTCAAACCAGTAACAGATCCACTTAAACAGCTAACGAGAACCCCGTATCAAGAACAGTTAAGTAATGAAGATGTTGATTCGCTTGAACATTTAGCACGACAGTCTACACCTACGAAGAAACGAAAATTTTCTGAAATTAGCTCTTCAAGGGAATCACTCCAAGAGGTATCGAATGCTAGTAACAGCGATGATAACATAAGTGACTCTGAACTGAATCAAAGTCTTAGAAATAACATGAGTGACATATTTTTTGAAACAAATTCGGATGGTGCTTCAACACCAAATGCAAAGTCTTTATCGTCATGGTCTTTATCATCAGAAGTATTCAAAGATGTACCTTATGGAATTAGATTGGAAAATGGAAAACCTATGATAGGATCAGCACCGCTCTCCATAACTAATGATGCATTTGAAATAGCAGGTCATTCGTATGTCAAAACTAATGGACTCAGTGAATTACTTTACAAAAAAAATCCTGATCTAAACATTATCACTGAAGATGATAAAAGGAATTATAAATTTATACTAATAAGCACAAACGCTCATCGACGTAAATATGATCCCAATCAACCAATCAATAGCAACAGAGGATTTAAGTATTTACAAATTGTAAAACCCTTATTATGTTCCGCCAATGTTTCCAAAGGAAAGGGTTTATCATTGCTTAAAAAAGTTGATAACAAAGTAGATTACATTTTTTGGAATGATCCAAACGAATTAGTTGAAACATTGAAATTATTAATAGCTTCGAAAGATGCCGGTAATACTGGCTTAGATGATGAAATTGTATCAGTTTTAACAGAACTGAAAAAACGTGGTGTGATATAAAATGAATAAATACTTATGTAATCTATATTTTATTTTATTTCTACTCTAACCTTCACACTATTTACAAGATGAATATAGATAAATTTGGACATCATGTTCATAAAAGACTGCGTGTGTCAGATCCATTAAATTTGGTTCCTATAAACACAGGGCTAAGTAAAAATGAGTCAGGAGTTTACGACTTAAAACAATGTATATTGAGAGGATTACCGTTAGCTGTAGCAGCAGATGAAGCTGTTAGCAAGGAGTATGTAGAAAAAAACAATAAATTATATTGTAAAAAACAAGATTTCATTAATGAACTTAAAAGTATAAAAACTCAAATACAACTGCTACAGAAACAGTTAGATGAGAAGTGTTCAAAGGTAGAAGCGAGTAATATTATTAAAGATCATATAGTAGCACTCAGAGACTCATCGAAACCAGCATGAGCAAACAATCTGTTGTAAATGAAATCCATAAAGCAGCTAGAAGAAATTTCCCACGTCGTTCTGTTATTTTAAAAGGGATTGATGATTTATGGCAAGCCGATTTGATTGATATGCAAAACTATCAGAAGGTTAACAAAGGATTCAAATTTATTTTAGTAGTCATCGATGCTTTTTCTAAATACGCATGGATCGCTCCATTAAAGAATAAAACAAAAACTGAGGTGTCTCTAGCGTTTGATAAGGTTTTACAAGAAGGCCGATCACCTGCTAATTTACAAACCGACAAGGGTACCGAATTTCACAATGACGTTTTTCAGAAGCTTACGAACCGATGGAAAATAAATCATTATTCAACTTATTCAACAAAAAAAGCGTCTATAGTAGAAAGATTAATAAGAACTTTGAAGAGCAAGTTGTTTAAACATTTTAGCTTGTTTGGAAATTATAAGTGGATTGGAGAACCTTTATGTGATATAGTTAAGAGCTATAATAATACTATGCATCGCACTACAAAACATATGCCGTCTGAAATAAACAAGTTAAATGAATCACTCGTTGCATGTAATATAAACAAATCACAACCTTCCTTACCTGCAAAGAAAATTAAATTTCGTGTTGGAGACTTTGTCCGTATCAGCAAGCACAAAGGAGATTTTCAAAAAGGATATACACCAAACTGGTCTACCGAATTATTCACTGTTGTAAAAGTAATAAAATCTATACCCACAACATATTACATACGAGATCAACATTGTATACCAATAAAAGGTTGTTTTTACGAACACGAACTGCAAAAAACTAGCTGTCCCAATATTTATTTAGTTGAGAAGGTAATTAAAAAAAAGGGAAACAAATATCTTGTTAAATGGCTCGGCTTAGGTCAAGAGGAAAATAGTTGGATTAATAAAAGTGCTATAATAAAGCATTGAAGTATATTACTACAGATTAGTTAACTTATTTTTCATTACATCGTTAGTTATGAAAGGGAAAGGACTTCTCAATACTTTAATCAATAATTTACCAATAGAGTTACACTTACCAGGCTACAACTACTGCGGTCCAGGTACTCGATTACAAGAACGTTTGCAAAGAGGCGATAAAGGCATAAACCCTTTGGACAGCGCTTGTATGCTGCACGACATAGCTTATTCAAAGTATTCAAGTTTAGAAGATCGGCATAAGGCTGACTTAGAGCTAAGAAAGATGGCAAAGCAACGATTAAAATCAGAAGATGCTAGCAGAGGTGAAAAAGTTGCATCATGGTTGGTGAATAAAGTAATGAAAGCAAAAATTAAATCGGGTGCTGGAATTAAATCATTCAAAACTTCTATGGCTAAATTAAAATCGCATCTGAAAAAAAAGAAACCTAAAAATATTCAAGATGCTATTCAGTTTGCATACTTAGCAGCAAAAAAAATATTTCATAAGAAAAATAATATGAAGCTGCCAAGAATTATTCCCATCCCTAAAACTGGAGGAATACTTCCACTCATTCCTATTTTTGCTGGTCTATCAGCATTGGGTTCTTTAGCTGGAGGTATTGGTGGAATAGCAAAAGCAGTTAATGATTACAAGTCAGCCCAAAAAAATCTTTCTGAATCCGTGCGTCACAATAAAATGATGGAATCGATCTCCTTAGGCAAAGGTTTATACATCAAACCATACAAGACAGGTAAGGGATTGTGCGTACATTCTTCAAAAAACTAGTTAAAAGGTTACCCAGACGAGCACTGAGTAATATAGATTTAATATATTATACTCGGGACATCCCATACTTTCGAGGTGTCTATATGAGAGACACTTTACCAAGCAAATCAAATAACATCGAGTGCGCTATCCTGAATCTAGATAATTCAATAAATCCGGGAACTCACTGGGTAGCCTACATTAAGATAAATAATTACAGCGTGTACTTTGATAGTTATGGTTTAAAACCACCTGTAGAATTAATCAAGTACTTAACAAAAAACACTAACGTTTATTATAGTTATATGAACTATCAACAAAACAACACCTATAATTGCGGTCATTTATGCATAAAATTTTTAAAAACATTCTGGTTGAAACATTTATATTAAGAAATCATAAACTATTCTCACCATTATTACGATGTCATTCACGCTATCAATAACCGGTTGTAAACCAGCTTTGTCAACATTTTATTCGCCGGCTCTGCAGCTTGATGGTGAATATGAATGTGGGCTGATCTTTTTTTCGACGTTTAATTCGATTCCTAACATAGAATGCTACAACAACAAATTTCATTATGGCGACAACGAAATGATTGAAATACCCGAAGGATCATACGAGCTATTAGATATAAATGACTTTTTAAAAACAAATTTAGTAGACTGTACGTTTAATTTGATATGTAACAATAACACTTTGAGCACAAAAATAATTTGTTCAAAAGATATTCATTTTGAGAAATCCGGTTCAATCGGAAGGATATTGGGTTTTGGAAATCAGACTCTTAAAGCTAATATATTACATGAGTCTCTCTTCCCTGTAAACATTCTACCAACAACCATCGTTCGAATAGAATGTGATATCGTGAGCGGATCGTACATAAATGGGAAGCCTAGCCATATAATTTACGAATTTGCACCTAATGTACCGCCAGGGTACAGGATTATAGAAATCCCAAAAAATTTGATATATTTCCCAGTAAATCAAAATACAGTTAGCGAGATTAATATAAGGATTTTGGATGCAAATAACAACCTTATAAATCTACGACAAGAAGAACTACAGTTATATTTACACCTAAGACGAAAATGATAGATTTCATAAATAAAACATTGGTACCCGAAACCAAAGATCTCAGTACAACACATCCACCGCAACAGAAACCACCTGCTAAAAAGAAAAAACTGACTAAGGAAAATAAACAATTTCTCAGATACTTAAAAGTCATAAAATGAATATCTTAAATATCTTGGATTCTTTCGCCTACGACAACAGCATTGAAAGCTACCAAATCCATTCGTATAAGCCCTACATTAATAGTTTTAACAAAAACGATGAAATACGCATTCCCATCAATCAACAAGACTTATACGTCTTACCGTCACAGAGTACACTATACATCGAAGGTTCTATCACAGTGCACCGTCCAAATGGCGATAAAAAAGAGAGAGTGAGTAATATTGAGTTGGTGAATAATGCAGCGCTTTTTCTTTTCCAAGACATTCGATATGAACTAAATGGCGTAGAAATTGATAGGATAAAAAATGCTGGGATCACAACTACTATTAAATCATTGCTCTCGATGAATGAAAATGAATCAAAAATGTCACGGCTATGGGGGTGGGACATTGATGGAATAAAAAATACTACTGGTAATTTTTCCGCCTGTATCCCATTGAATAAAGTTTTAGGTTTCGCTGAAGATTATAATAAAATAATAATGAACTGTAAACATGAGCTGGTTCTTTTGCGTAGTAATACAAACCTTAATTCTATTAAATTAACCACTAATGAAGTGTTAGATGACATAACCATTAACAAAATTGTATGGAGAGTACCGCATATAAAAGTATCTGATCGTGAAAGAGTTAACTTGCTGAGATGTTTGGAGAAAGATAGACCTATCAGTTTAGCATTTAGGAATTGGGATCTCTATGAATACCCTCTTTTACCACAGACTACAAAACATACTTGGTCTATAAAAACCACATCTCAATTAGAGAAACCACGTTATGTGATTATTGGTTTACAAACTAATCGGAAAAGTTTAGGTATGAAAGACATGTCTCACTTTGATCATTGTTATGTACGTGATGTCAAGGTTTTTTTAAATTCAACTTACTTTCCATATGAAAGTCTCAATATTAAGTTTACTGAAGAAAGGTATATGATATTATATGAGCAGTACGCTAGATTCCAACAGTCTTACTATGGACGTCGGTGTGAGCCGTTGTTAAATCTGAAGGATTTCAAAGATAAAGCACCATTATTTGTAATAGATTGCTGCAGGCAAAATGAGACCCTGAAGACAGGTCCCATTGATGTTAGAGTAGAAATAGAGAGTGATTTAGAAATACCAGATCAAACTTCTGCTTACTGCCTCATACTAAACGATTGTGTAATCGAATATAAACCACTTTCTAACATCGTTAAAAAAATAACATGAATTCTGAACATATTTTTGTAGATTTACAAGGATTTAGAGATTATAAAAATAATTTTATTATTAAAGAGTTTGCTCTCGCTACTAAAGAATTTACTATGGTCTACTTGGTAAAACCTCCTTATCCATTTTCTACTTTATCAGATAGCGAAAAAAAGCAAGTTGTTTGGTTGGAAAAGAATAGAGGAATTTATTGGCGTGAAGGTTTTATTGACTACCGCGAATTTCATAGGTTAATTTATAGTTTATTGAGGAATAAGAAAATTTTTGTAAAAGGTTTAGAAAAAATCATGTGGGTAAATAAACTTTGTGGTGATTGTTGTGTTATTAATATCGAGGAAAATCAATGTCCTAATATAAAATACCTGCATGATAAATATAGTGTATGCAATTTTACGTGTTTTTCTCACCACAAACAATGTGCGTTGAAAAATGTACTATGTGTCAAGAAATGGTTTTATGAAAATAATGTTATAGAATTTATTTAGAATAAGCAAGTATTTATGTAACTTTTTTATTGAAAGTAAGAAATAAATGTAAATGTATTTAAAAAAGAAAACATGTTTTATTTAATTAATTTTTAATTTAAAACGAAATTAATAACTATTGCACATATTTTTAGAAATGTTCTTAACTACGTTTTCCACCATGTCCATTATTTCGTCTACAGGATCTATCACAACATATTGGGCACTTAACACCGCACTTTCACTGTTTGTGTCCTTACACTCATTTAAGTCGAATACTTCTATTTTTATCAACCGATTTCCTCTTCTTGCCGCCTTGCTAACCACATATGATGTAGACGTGGAGTCCTTTGCAACCCGTTTCCTTGAAGTCTTACTTTTCCGCTTCCCCACGTCTGATGGAGCCGGGTTTCGTATTTCTTCGACATCACTATCGAACCCACTCAAAATATTTTGCGCGTAGTAGTAAGGGTCAGTCGGATCAGTCTCGCCTAAAATCTGAAAAAAACAAAAAAAAAAATTATTAAAAATATTCAAACCTATTTCAAACTGTGTAATATAAATTGGATGGAAAAAAATAATGCTTACCGAAATCGACATGTTTTCACGTCTGCTGATCTTCTAGTTGGCTCGAACGATGCAGTAACAATAAATTACTGAACCACCAAATATAAAATGGATTTGTAGATGAGTGTAACTTACCTATTCATACGTTTCGATCGCTCTAGAAAATTAATCCTGTCTCTTTTAATACATATAAGAGTGAGCGAGCTCGAATTCGTAGTCAGCATTATCAATATCGAATGTGTTTGAATCAAGTATGTCATTGCTGACTAAGTAAATAGTAGTCATTGAACCCTTGCGCGCTATGCAACATCGATGCGCCTCCCTTGCTGTTTGCAACATCGCTAACACCTTGACTTGACCTACTTTTGACTGTCTCGTCGGTCTAGTGATGATAGCGTTTGATTACTATTGCAGAGGTCGTGGGCTCGATTCCCACAGGGAGCTGTCATACTTTCAGTAGACACGAAATCAAAACTTCATTGAATATAGTTTAGCTCTCCTCATCCCACCGCGCTCAAGACTATGTCTATAGCAAAAATTTCTGAGATATGTAGGAACTAACAATACTTACATATTCTTTTGTTTTTGTAACATTAGGTAACAATGTTAGGTCATGGAAATAAAAGAAGCTGGTAGTATAACCCAATTTATTCACCCAAAACTATACTTATTAGCTTATAGTACATAACACTTTTATAACTAAGTACCTATCTATTTTAATTCATTACATTATTAGTTCACTTAAATAAATACGCTATTCTTAACATACCTAAAGAGCTTTAGCTTTAACTTGAAGAGCATAAGAACGAAAACATAATATTAAGCTTATTCCACACTAGCTCTATCGCGGCGGTTACCGCAGCCGCAATCCATACACATAGCATCTAAGACTGAAACAGATCTATGAAATACATCATATCACGATATTTTGATTACATATTTTTAAATTTTATCCCATGGTCAATTTTACTATCTTATTTTCATAATATTGAGGTATGGCCCCACGCTTTAGTTGAGATTTGATCCCGATGAATCAAACGTTTATCATCATTTCTCGATAGAGCTATTTTGTTGACACTTTGCGTAAATATTTCATGTTTTATCGATTTAAACAAGATATTTCTCTTGCGCAGCACATTACCTTCAAACAAGGTCTGCTCATAATTACTAAAGTTAAGACCGCGAATAACGCTCATTTTTACTCCTTTGGCCTTTTTGACAGTTTTTTCTAAAGTTTTGAAACAGTACAGTTTTGATCGTAATCCTACAAATTCTGTAATAATTTCACCACCCATTTCATCCTTAAATAGCCCAGGAATCTTTTTGTTTTTTAATGGAATTTGATGTATATTATTACTATCGTAATTACTCGTATCAAAGTAAGGTAGTAAACGGTATTTCAAATCTAGGAAGAAGTCCTCTGTGGACAAATGATAGATGAAGCTATCCGTATCAGTATAGCACATCTCAACATATTTCCCATACATAGGTTTAATAATTGAATAATGAAAGTCATACATGTGGCTTTTGGATAACTCAAGAACAGTAAACCCAATGTAGATAGGTTTATCTAAAACCACACGTTCTGGTTTCATTTGGATGGCAACCAAATTTTCGGAAAAAACTGAAGCACTGTGAAAGTTTGGACGGGCTATCAATTTTTCTGCCGATGTGCATTTTTTCGTTTTGTTTTGACTATCGCTCCATTGATTTACCAAATAGACGTTTACTCTGTGTTCAGTATTTTCTATAGTCTTTCCAAATATGCTGTTGTTCAAGAGTTTGAAAAAGTCTTGTTCGAAAGTTGATTGGGCTTGTTGCCTCAGTTTTGTATTAAGTTCAATGTATTGTTTGAGATAAGCACTTTGACGAAAAGTAATGACTCTATGGATTTTTCTTAGTATTAATCCATGTTTCAAGCATGTTTTAAGATGCACATAATGAATAACATATCGATATTTATCGTATAGGTTAGGGATTAATTTCGAACTCTTTCCACCGGGTGGTATGCATCGCTCAGGACAAAATGGGAAATCATTGTGATAGTCGTGTAGGTGTGTGGGATAAATAATATCCACTTCAAGAATATAACCAAAAGATGCATTATCAGGAACTGATGTGATATCAATGGTATTCACTTCAGACTGTTCCAAAAATCTGAAATCTGACAAAGGTAATACTTGAGACATGCTGAAGCCGTATAAATTGTTAGCATCAATATACGTTATGAAGGACTCGGGACGTGATGGGTCGTACTCAGACATGTATTTATTGTTTGCTTTCGCATGTCGCTTGGAACACATACATACACCACCCCGTATTCCATCCTGAATCATCCGAATAATCGCTAAGTCGCTAAGCAATTCTAATCTGACCTTAGTTTTCAAAAGCATCGCATCAAATGATAAGCTGGGTGCTGTGAGGTAGAATGCCGGGTCTAATTGATAATATCGTTTACATGTTTTGCGGAAATGTTCAAAAATATCGGCTAGTAGCAAGACATCTGTTTTAACGTATAGATCAGTGTATTCACCTAAGTTACGAATGGAGAAAGTTGACCATACTGACTTGGCATGTTCATAATCTTGATCAGAAATTTCTTCACCACTGATAGTATTATAAAAAGCAGATTTGGGTGGGAGGGAATTTTCTTCGTAGCATTTCCAATGTGACATATAGTCATATGGATAAACACCTTTGCGAGTGAGTAATTTGAGTTCAGTGTCATTTGCAAAAAATGATTTCAACAACGAGAATTCCTCCACCTTCATTGTTTTCGTGAGTTTTTCTAAACTGGTACCTAAAAATTTAAATGAATCGATAAATCGAAGTTGGATACCTTCATCTTTCGATAATGGTATATACTTCGTGAAAGAAATATAGTTTTCTTTTGTTTTAGGTATTATTCTAATCGGACCAGGCGCCTCGCCTAGTTCTTTGATAAATAAATGGCAATCGTAGCCTGACAAATTGTGGAAAACAACTGGAACAAAATTTGGTAGTTTAAATTGTAAATTACAATGCTTGTGAGCTGCCCCCCGATAGTGACCAGTGATGTGACAGTGGTCTCGAACCTTGTCAAATATTAAAAGATTATCACAAATATGACAGCGGACAGTATTTTCAAAATTTTGTGAATCATTATCCGTGAATATAATTTTAATATTAGCTTTTAAAATAGTGTGTATTTGCTTCATGTCTCGATACAACCATTCTACAAATTTTGATACACAGTCTGATCCCCGATAGCTGACGTAGCGATTATACTTGGCATCCACTGTACAAACAATATAGTAACCAAACGCTGAGGGCACATGTTGTTGTAGCAGGCTAGTGCTCGCAATGTTAGGGTCTGCTTCACACCCCAGATGACGTTGAAGCATAGTCTCAAAATCAGCATAAATGATAAAGGGTATGTTTTGTTTTCGTTCGTAATTCTTAAATTGAAGAACCGACCCTTGGTTAGGAAGAGCTGTAGCAATACCACCACATGCATGAATGACTAGTTCATTAGATGTTTTAAAAAATAACAGACATGATGAGCAAAAATGCAGTTGCTGATGGTGTTTAGATATTTGGCTTCTAACCAGACGGGGAAGGTTTTTGATCAAACAAAAGTGAGAGCCCTCATCATTCTCGAGAAATAGCAGATGAACGATATTTTTCGCAGTGGAAGACTCTGATCTGTATAGTGGACCTACAACAGTTTTTTTGCCTTGTAAGCCATACACAAAAATAGCGATATCTGGATTATTTTTTTCAAACACCGGGATGTCAGAAAAAGTTACTGGATATGATAAGCCTTGAGTGTTAAAAATATCGCGAAAATCGGGATAAGACGAGACACGATCGGGGTGGCTCTTTGAAGGGAATAGAGCAGCTGTAACACACCAAAGAAAACAATAAGGATCATCATTTTTTATATTCAAACATGCTTTTTTGTTTTTTATAAATTTTGGTAAATCTATAAACGATGACCCACTCAATGGTTGATATTTATTTACATTGATTTCCAAATGAGAGTTACTCAAAAATGTCCAACCGCTATCTCGCTCTTGAAACTCTTCAAGTTTTTTTTTCAATGTATTTATGATTTCTGAAAAAATGGAATTGAAGTTGTGGTTCATGTGTATGGTAATGTTTTTCGTGCCAAACGATTTTAGTTCTTGCAAATCGTTTTTGTACATAAGGAAAAATGAAAAAAGCTCAACATTGACTTTTATGCAAACGTGTTTTTTCAATGAAATATCAATCAGAGATTTTAATTTATTATGGATAGACTCGAAAAAGGTTTCAATTGAGTGCTGACCATCACCGTTAGCCTGTATCTTATAAGTTGCAATACGATTACGGAATGCAGAGGTCAGAACCTCAACATCTTCTGACAAATGATGAGTTGCGACTTTGCTTTTGTGGTCAGTGCTGCGCATATGACCCACCCAACTTTTTGGGTTGACAAGAGTTTTGCAAGTAATGCAATAAGGCATTGTAAATAAAAAGTAGTAAGATTGACCAGGAAACAGATAATTAAAATTTAGGTTTTAGACACAAAAATAAATAGGTAAGTAGCAAAATAATATGTTTATTATAAATTAAAGGAATTTTATTTTATATTTATCTTATCACTAAAAAAACTCGCCTCACTATTATCATACAGTGAATAAACTTGTTTAATAAATTTCTGTAATACGTCCCAGTGCGGTGTGTCCGTATCAGTCTGCAATTTTATTACCATCAACGCTTTTTTCCACCTCTCTTGAACGTTGGTACTTGCAGCATCGGTAGTGTTGTAGACCTTCAATTCTATATAGAATTCTCCTTCCGTCGTTGCTGTCCGACGAACGTGACCATTGGCGACCCGCGTCACTAGACTCGACCCCAGTTGGTGCTGCTCGGGAGTCGCTTTAGCGACCTTCTCTGCGTCTCGCAAAATCCCGAAAAGATCTCCCACCGTCTTTTTCTTTAAGGTGCTTGCAGACCTGTAAAAGTGAACAATATATTTTAAAACATAAGTACCTTCATAAACTTATACCTATATTCCGATTGGGTAGGCTATCTATAGGAGATACACATACATTGAACGAGTATGAAGTGGATGATAGTTTAATATGAAGGGTACATATCTACTTTTGATCTATCCCATATATGTCATTCTTAATAAGCAAATATCCCAAGTGATTCTTAATAAGCATATCTTACATGGAAAACAAAAATACTACGCGAAGCGGGTATCGAACCCACGACTAGTAAGATGCAAAGTAAACAGTCGACAGCATGTTAACCTTTACGAGTACATGCCTGCAATGTAATCAACGATTCAATGACTCAGCGGTGTGCTAGAGTCAAATGACGCGACAACGTAACAACGAATAATATAACGAGACTAATTCTATTCCAGTAAACTTTTCCCTGGATGTAAACATTTACCGTAACGATCAATGTTAAGCCGGGTCCGCTGCGCCATGTTACGCGTGTTACAAAAAATGTAACACGTTATTAAAACAAAAATGGGGAGTGGTATTAACACTTTACGTGTTACGTAACGTAACGTTATATAACAAGTACCTAACGTGTTATACCATGTCCCACTTTTATTATATTTAAGTGTTACGTTTTTTGTAACACGCGTAACATGGTGCAGCGGCCCCGGCTTTAGGCTATAGAAAATAAGGTTTAAGGGTCAAACCTATGGTTTGAATTATTAAGACGAATAAACAACTTTTAGTTATGAAACAAACAAATAAACAGTTGTTATCTCTTTCAATGTTCCAAGATTTTCATCAACAGCTTGATTACATCGAGGGAATCGTCATTTGAAACGATGTGTAAAGTGTACAATCATTTATAATAAACTATAGATGTATTGTATTCTTACCTAACTGTCTCCTCAACGTAGCTCGATGCTTTGCGTTTGGAGCTGGTTGGAGTCTTTTGCTTCTTACTCGACTGCACAGCAATAGGTACACCAGAGAATTCAAACTCGGAGTCAGACCTGAAATAATAATAACATAGTTTTATACCAGTCTTATACATTTAACCTAAACGATTTATACACCGTATTGTAATTACTATACTAGATAAATGTAGTGACTGGAACATATTTTTTAGACATAGTTCGGGACATAGTTTTCATATAGGGACTAATACGGTTTAGTCAGTGGAACACGTAAAAAAAAAAATTAGGATGTAAATAAATATACTTACTAACATTTTGATACCGATGGAGTGACTGGTAGCGAGGAAGTCGTAGATAATTACACCACACGGAGACTGTACTGAACAGCGTTATCACGTTATCGGAAGTGATGAGAATTTTAGATAAATCAGGGTGTTATAGGTTTATATCCTAAATGTGTATGTTGTTTTTTTATTACAAGTACTGTAATGAAGTAAATGCGAAAATCGCCTTTATTTATAGGTGTATGAATATAGGTGATTGTTGATAAAAGTAATACATATTACTTTTTAGTATCGAACACCCAAAATTTTTGCTTTGCCTTCAAAAGTAGGTACTTAACCAAATCATCTTGACCGGTAGCAAGGTCAAGCCTATATATTATTCTCATAATGTCAGCACTATTTAATAGCTCAAGTTAATGTGGCTGGTTGCCATTGCAACATAATGTGACCAATATATCGATTATTGTAGGTAAGATGTTTCGCAATCAGAAGCTTGCAACGGATCCAATAACGTTAACGTAGCAAATTCGTAGGTTTCATACCTAGGTAGGAGTAAATAGTCCTAGATACACATGTTGCAATTTACTTTAGATTTTCTTGATCTTAATCAGATAATGTTCGAATTGGGTGAATATTTCACTATAGCAGAAGAAAATAAACTGTTATTTCCAGTTACCAGAAATCGGATGATGAGCTAAATAGGAAATTATAATTAATTCCTCTAGCTTATCCATAGAAAACATCGTATGATATCGATGAAATTACTATATAAATGTATTTCAGGATAAATAATACTTATCTAGGTATTCTTTATAAAGCATTTGGTAGACTCCACAATATTATGTGAAAGTCAAACATTAGGTATTAATGATACCTACAGCTAAATATTTTGATGCAACGAGTTTTTTCCGTGTGGATCTTAGACTAGAGTATAGCTAGTATAGTCAACCTTTGGTTATCTCTTATGTAGGTGATACATTAAAATATTATGACCCCTCTAAATTCTTTATTTATGGGTTATGTAAAATTTACTGTATTTATTTTACTGTATGTTACAGATAAATTTAGATAGAAAATGAACGAGAACTGATGTTAGAAAACTGTTGAAAAAATATAAAACTATCTGCATAGGTTCAGTTACGTATAATGGGATGAGAATAATATCTTCAAGTTTCAATTAAAAAAAGACAAAATGCTGTCGGTCGTATTTACAAAATCATGATTTCTTAAAATACTTTAACATCAAGTCTTAAAAAAATAATAACATGGAAAATGCTTTATTACCGGAATACCTTTAAGGAATGTTCAAAGGAACCAACTTTTATAAATAAAACTGTACTTTTTGACAACATATTTTTTCTTACACCGTGTATACTTCGTATCAAATTTATAACTCCTGCGTCAACAGCTAAAGGTTGACAATCCCTGCCAGCCACCTATCATATTCGCATTCGCGTTAACTAAAGTGACACGTTAGTAGGAAATAGATTTCCATTAATGAAAGTATACTTTTATGTGTCAGTGATATTATCATTAATTCACGATTTTACTTAAGTATACCCAAGGATTCAAGTAACTGTAGAAGTACATTTTTCCTACTGTGCAATGTTTTGTGTTTTCCGTAGTGAACGATAAACAGGAGACTTCAATCTGATCACTAACATTTTTGTGGGAAAAGTAAGGTATTCTTTGTGCCGACCATAAAATATGCCTAAAATACAAGTATTTCCTGGTTCTGCCAATCACCCAGTATTTGTGTCACATGAAAAGGATCACAAAATTTTGTTGTGTTGGAATCACCTTTTTTACAATGGGAGACGTCAATCTGACCATAAAATACAGTTAAGACGAAAATGTTTTGTGTCACTGTTGCGCAAGAAGGTTCATCACATGAAGTCAATCTGATCACAAAGTAATTTGTGGTGCTGAATCTTTCTAACAGTGGGAGCCGTCAATCTGACCACAAAATATGATTAAGTTGAAATTGTACTTTTATGTTATTGTATGAAGGGCCATCACGGGAAGTCAATCTGATAACAAAATTTGTGGTGTTGTACCTTGTTCATGTGGGAGACGTCAATCTGACTACAAAACAAACTGGGTTGAAAAAGCAAAGTTTTGTGTCACTGTTATGAAAAGTAGACACCAGTGGTGTTAAACTCATTCAGTGGGAGAAGCCAATCTGGTCACAAAACTATGACTGGGTAAATACAAGTATCACTTGGAATATTTCATGTCATTGTCTTAATGAGGAAACCTAACCGATACCGCAAATAATGTGTGCTGTTTTATCTAGTATATTACGAAACTGCACAAAACATAGCTATTGGGTAAATACAATTCAGTTGAGCTTGGGGATCCTTTATTTAATTCAACTCAGTGACTATGCGGACCTATCTCCACCAAGATGATGGTGAGTTGCATTCACTCAAGCTTCCTAGTGTCATTCGTTTTCATTGATGGAATTTATCATAAACTGTGTAGGTTGCTCGTAAAATTATTGAAACTATAAATTAGAATCACTCGATGTTATTGGGTATTCTGGAATAGCTGTAATGAGTTTGAGAGAGCGACAAGCCGCGCCAACCGGCGCGGTGCGTCGTGAGCTCAAACGAATGGAAGCTGGTCCAGAATGCCCAATAACATCCTACTAAGCTTCTATCATGAATGCACGATAGAAGCTTAGAACTAGATTGAACCGCTAAATCATGTCACTTGAGGTGATCCAAATCTTAAAATCTACGATTTTGCACTAGACGCTTAGTTTCAATTACGGTCGAATTTGTGAGTAGGTATCAAGTCGTATACGAGCATTAGTTCCAAGTTCTATTAAAATTTGCAATATTTTTTTTTAACTGTGTCTACAAATTTCAAAATTGGAACACGATCTCAACACGGCAAAGACAATACAATACAAACAGCCAGCGTTACACCATCGTTGCCCAACTGCTTTTTCGCACGGTGCTGCAGTGCTGTCAGACCGCTTCAATTCAGCTTTTGGATGCTCGTGATTACAGACTATTACACAGGTCGAGTTATAATCGCCAATACTCATTATAATCGAGTCACTGCAATATTCGAAGCGGGCGAATTGAAAAATACTGGCAAGTACAGTCTATTTATTCTTACTTGTCCAATTTAGTAAACAAGATTCTAACCTTAAAATTGAGATTAGATGCATAAACTAGACATTTTGTCGCAAATTCATGAACTATCATGACCTATGTTTATAAAATTGGCAGCGTGTTATCTAAAATAGTGTATTCTCGTTCCTTTTTTTTTTAATTGATTTCCAGCCTTCATCGAATTTTTTTCAACATGTGACCAGTGTTTATTGAGGAAATAAACTTTATTACGTCTGGATCGAATGAAGGATGGAAAGTGGTACAAATGTATGTTCATTGGTATAATTAATTCCGCTAATATGCGGATTCTGTCGATTGCAGCGAATGTTTGTTCCTACATTACTGTTTCTCACTGTAAACAGGTACTCGGAGATACGTCGTAAACCTACTTGGGCTAAAAGTCGTGAAACTGTCAATTTTCTTCCTTGTTAAAGATGATCGGTCCTTACCTGAAACAATATAAGAAAAAATAATTATTTAGTGTTTCTAATTTTGAAAAGTTACAAAGAAAATGTATACTGTATACTATACAGTATATTGTGTACGTGTACAGCTATATCTACGAATAATTTTGTTGACACTGACCATCACATATTGTTATTCCTCGAATTGATTTGTATTTGTAAAGTACAAATTGAACGTCCGTGTGTTTTGCTACGTAAAAATGGAAAGCCTTGGGTGTGGTTCATCATTCCGACCAATACCATTACATCACATATTCGGCCTCACGTAAATATTGTAGTCACCCCAGCCATGCAACTTTAAGTATCAATCTACAGGTCACTAGAAGGTGCTCTTGTGGCGGGACGATATCCAATATCATAACCCTAGTAGCTCTTATTATGCCGGCAATAAATGCGAAAATTGAGGACAGTGTGAAATTAACAAGGAACGTTTTGGTGTAGTAAATTGTACTGTCGTACTACCGTGTAAGCGACCGGCAACTCCGCTTTCTATTAATTTAACATCATCGGAAGAAGGCGTGGTCCGTATGATCATGCAAGTTGTTATGTCCACGACTGGTTCCTTCAAATATTGATCGAGAGGACGCAGGTGCCGCTTTGTTTGGTAAATTCCTTTGACTGCGGGGGTGGGAATTTTAATGAAACGTTATGTTCTACTAGTGATGACAGTGTTCCAGCAGAAAAAATATTTACCTATCGCTCTCATGATATAGAGCTATGTAGCATACGAGTATATGAGTTCGCATAATATGCTGTTCAGTTATTTTCTGGTTAATTATTAATTCGATATCAACTCTTGTATGTCCCCACTGTTGGGGCACGGGTCTCTTCATGCATCGCAGGAAGGTTAAGATACTCCACCAAGGGGGCCAAGTCCGGGTTGGTGGAGGATTGTAAGACAGTGGCGGGCCTTACTGTCAGAAGTTATCAAGCCGCCTATAAAGCCTCCGACATGACTTAACGGGATTACTAATGGTTGACCAAAAAATTATTGACAAATGGTCATTCGACAAACAACGTTTAACCAAATGTTCATTTGGCAAACGAGACATTTGACAAAAGTATCATCTTACAAAAACTCACTTAGCAAATGATCCATTAGCAAACACTGTATTTGTTAAATGTTTTGAATATTAAAATGTCAATTGACCTTTTTTAATTTCACCAAATAATATGTTTCGCAAATGAAGCATTTGTCCAAATGTCATTTAACAAAATGTTATTTTATAAAATTGCACTTCTTTTTTCAACATTACGATTTAGTCTGTTGGGTAAATTATTCCGCTACCCGCGTATCGCCGTGAGCATGAATTTGTTGCACTGACATTTGAGGATAAATGCATTATTTGGTATCATTTTATGTGTACACGGCGAAGTGTTTTAGGCAGTTATTAGTTATTTCTATTGCAAAATGAGTGATAAGGTGGTGTGCGAAGTGTTTAAATCTACCAGAAATGGTATTTAACTTTACTTGGACGGTTATACATATAACAAAGTATCAACAAACAAAAGTACTTATTATTGGGCGTGTGAAATGAAAAATGATAAAAAATATCAGTGCAAAGTGATGGTGAGAACTACTTTAAATGAGGGGGAAGAACATATTTTACTAAAACAGCCTCAAAATCATAGTCATGAACCAGATCCGTTGCGTAAAAAAGTTGCAGATTTTCGCAATAAATTGAAAGATGATGTCACTAAAAATACTAAATTTTGTAAAGTATTGAACGACTCCAAAAGCGAAAGTGATTCTATAATTTTAGAATCTTTACCATCCACGTCTGCTCTAAAACAGAGCATGTATCGTGCAAAACGCAAACTGCATGGAATGTTGGATGAGCCAACTGATTTAGAATTTAATATTGATGAATCAATAACACAAATCAAAGGTCAAAATTTCGTAATAAAAGATCGTAAATATGATAACAAGAGAATAATAATGATGTCAACATTGAATCACGTAACCATTCTGAGTAAATCAGACTATTGGATTCTGGATGGCACTTTTAAAGTTGTGCCCAGTATTTTTACCCAGTTATATACAATTCACGGAAATATATTTTCAGACGACAATAAAACATTTCCACTGGTATTTTGTCTTTGTTCTCACAAAGATAAAAGAACATATGACATGATGTTTGAAATGCTGATGGAATATGGGGCAGAAAACAACATTGTCTTAAAGCCAAAAGTATGCATCTTAGATTTTGAGAAAGCCGCCATCTCAAGTTTGCGGTCAAACTTTGAAGAAATAATTCTGCATGGTTGCAACTTTCATTTGGGGCAAATTATTTACAGGTAAGCTACAAGATTAGATACTTAGGCATTCAATTAATTTTTAATTGAATCGTCATCATCATGAATTTAAATGAATGTTCATCATTAATAATCTACAAATATTGGCCATACATAAATCAACAGTAGTATTTTCTGGCGCTTCGCCGGCCGCTGCCGCGGCACGCTCGCTTCGCTCGCTCGGCTCGCGCGTTTTGTGGTCACTGTTCTAACCTAACCTAACCAAATTTACCTATTGTTTTCCCATTCTGTCTAGATATAATATATCAATAAATACTTAAACTATTTTCCTTTCAGGAAAGTCCAGAGTAGTGGCTTTGGAAAAAAGTATGGACAAGATGGACATTTCAACAAGGACATCAAATGTCTACTGGCGCTTAGCTATCTGAAGGAGACAGACATTCCTCAATATTTTAAAAAACATTTAGAATCCCTGACTGACGAAGATAGCAAAAAAATTGCGTATTGGTTTAAAGAAAACTATGTGAGTGGGACTGATAATGGACCAGCAAAATATAGTCCAGGATTTTGGAGTTGTAATAAAATTAATAGCTTGAAAATGCCTAGAACTTCGAACTCTGCTGAAGCGTGGCATCATAAAATTAATCAAATTATTAACAAACATCATCCGGGGGTGTATTTTTTAATTAAAGAACTAATTAAAGAAACTATAAGCAACGAGAGTGCAATTGATCAAAAAATGACAGGTGCTCCTCCAGAAAAAAAGAAAAAGAAACATGTCTCCAAAGATGAACGGATTGATAGAGTATTAATGTTGAAGGACGATTATTCAGAAGCAAAATTATTAAAATCGAATGCTGTTAATTTAAAATTATAAAATATCTTAGTAAATAATGATTTTCCAAATATTGTGTATGAATTTGACCCATACCATATCTATTGTAAGATTGATTAATAAACGAAACATTTGTCCAAATATTGTGTATTAATTTGACCCATACCATATCTATTGTAATATTGATTAATAAACGAAACATTTGTCAAATAATACATTTTATCAAACGTTTTTAGACCAATAGTAGTTTTGTCTGATAACTCAGTTGTTAAATGTTCATTAAGTAAAATAATTATTTGTAAAATGTAAATTTAAGTGTTGATCATTTGGATAAGTGAGTCATTTGTAAAATGATTAGTAGTAAAATGATCAATTGGCGAAAGCATTTTTTGGCAAACATTGTTTGTCAAGTGTAATTTTGACAAATGACTTTTGGTCAAACAGCAGGACCCCGACTTAACGACTGCTATTACATGACAGCCGGCACCAACGGTTTAACGTGCCTTGCAAAGCACGGAAGCGCTCGGGAAAATGCCACTAGCGGTAGTTACGGGACGGTCACCCATCCTGCACCTGACTGCGCCTGTTATTGCTTAACTCGAGAGATTGAATCCAATCACTCGGTTTGACTAGGCCACGAGCGTTTCGTCCTCGCGTGGACAGATTATCTGCAACATAACATGTAATGCAGTATTTTCCATACATTATAACTACAATGTGATTATAGAAGGTTGAATGTGGAAGGAAACGTGCATTACTATGCACATCGCGTAATCTAGCGAAAGGCTCCTTACAAATAAAATAAGTAATTGATATTCTCCGCATAGTATGATATTCTCCTATAGGGATATATTATGGGTCTAGGGTTGTCACTTCTGAAAGAACGAATGTAAAAAAACCTTTTCTAAAGTAGTTTTAACTGTTACGAGCTAAATGTAATGCCAATCCGAAATTTTCGAAAAACTTAAAAATTGCCAATCCCAAGTACAGATAAATCTGTAAATTAAAATATCATAAAAATCTGTCTATCAAAATAATACTAATCTCGTCGCCTTTCGTATATTTTTTTTTTATATTTTACACTTAATTTTTACCTGTGACTACGGTATCTGCAACGCTGCCGAAAAGTTTGCCGAGTCGCGGTGTCCACTCAAGAACACGTTTACTCCAACGGTTGTCGGTTCTTCGCGAGATATGGCCAGCCCACTGCCACTTCAGCTTGCTGAGGTAAACCTCGCCAGACGTTAATAATACCATGATCTGCGATAAGATTTGAAACGATGTCACGATCGATCGGACCACTTTCTACGCGAGTCGATATATTTAACTGGAATTCTTAAGTCCTGAGAACTGATTAGATAATCGAATTCGATTACTTATTAAGTAATTTCATAACGAGATGTAACACTCTAGACGTCTGAGATATATCGTTTTATATAAATATTTGCATGGTATTCTAATAAGAAGCAGATACTATTATAAATAATAAATAACGACCTACTATGTGAAGCTAAATATTTACATATTTGCTGTTAGATCGAGAAACTAAAAAATGTATCTAGACCGCTGCCGCTGGTAGTAGTTTCGATGGTATTGATGGATTTAAGAACATTCTATTTATCATTTTAATCAGATACTGCGATAAGAAGCAAACAATGGTGCAAAAACAGCAAATAAAAGATATTTTTTATTGAAGTTATTGTAGCAATACCACTCGCTAACTGTGAAGACAAACATCGTGAGGAAACCTGAGTGTCTGAAGTGTTCTAATACCACACCGCTTGAAATTGCGAATCCGCGGTGGGCACTTGTGGTAATTAAGCCCATACTCTCTGAGTGAAGGCTTGTGCCCTGCAGTATGACGTTTATAGGCTACATACAAAATTGCACCTAAATTGTTGTTAATGACAAACTCTAATTGACAAGTTTCAGGATTCGCCCATTTAGGGGTAACCCTATAGTTACATCCGTCATCGCTTGCTATAACCCTGTCTAACCAAACTTGACGCCCACATCCGCAAGGTTTTCTCGCGCACTGCTATGAAAAATCGTACGTCAAGTTACGCCAAACGGGCTGGAAGTCGAATGATTCGGATTCTGAGCTGAATCGAGTTGATTGCTTACGAGGAAGCGGTTCGTGTGTCTGAGAGAGATCGGGCGCTAGCACCGATCTCACGGCTAGTTAGGTAATGAGCAAGTCGGACCTAAGTGGAGGAAATATAATTTAGAATCTAGAAAATAAATTAAGACCCGTCTAACACACCGACTGTGTCGGTGGTAAGCTTGATTTCCAATATAAAAACGTAAGTAAGTTCGATTGCCGTTGGATGTAGCAGACTACGCTGAGACCGTTGGTTTGTATATACTAACAGCCTGAAACATAGTTTCCATATTTGTAATGTCCAGGATTGATAACCATAACACAGGGTATCCTAGTCCCATCATCCTACTGTGACACGATTGTGTTGGGGCAAATTTTGTTTTTTTTTTCTACTTTGCCAGAAATCAACCCCCATTATTATTTATTTGGTTTTGTGCAGACCCTACCACACTCGCAAGGGAAGACCGCCATCAGCGCATACCGACGACCGGCGGCGGTGCATCGAGTGAAATTAATAATGGAATAACAGCAGGATGTCGAAATACTCAATGACTAAACACAATGCTTTGTTACGCTCTAGGATTCTAGCCATAGTGCGGTAAAAGACTTGTCAGGTAAAACACTTCTCAAACACGAGAGGTTGTGGAATCGAATGCCATCAATCCGTTTCCGAATCTACCAATGTCTTCGTTTTCTGAGCCTCGTACATTTGTGAATTCGCGGTAGTAGGTAGGGACTAAACCATTCGCAACCTGTGAAGGGAAACGTCGTGAAGAAACTTGAGTAAGTCGTTCACATAAACCCCGACATGGTTAGGTAAAAAACTGATAATAGTTGTTTGTATTGATGAGTAGAAACCTAAGTTTCATCGGACATTTTGAAACCCCCAGTAAATAGTAATAACAGTATCAATAGACTGTACATAATCTGATCCATTCAGTTTATACGCTGAATGGCTTATAACTCATTCAGATTGTACTACTCTAAGCTCGCACCAATCACTTTGGTCGGACTGTCACAACAGCTCAAAACGTAGCATCAAATTGGGGTTATGGCCTGAATGTTAGTCAATTCTATGCTGTTATCATAGTGATTCGGTTCTACGAAAAATAGATGAGCTTGAATTTATTTCCATCAAAGTTACATAAACGTTATATAATACCAACCAACTAATTCAGGAAATGGTTAAGGTCGCGAACAGAAAACTTACTATGGTGTTGGAAACATACTTTACGTACTTTGGAGAATAGAAAAGAAATGCTTGCCTGCATTCCAGCAATATCAACAATCTCGAAACGTCTTAACGTCTTGAAAGGTCTTGCAGTCTGCTGCGTTTTACAATATCTGATCTGCGCAAAACTGTAACAGTCCTGACAGGCCACTGAAATAGACATTTCTACGCCGTAGAACTATCCGAACATAATATAATCATGTGGGTACAGCGATATCATTCCGATGTAAAAACCTAACTGCAAAGCAGGTACCTACTCGGGGCTGCAAGTGATGCAAATTACTTCAGCCAGATGTCGCTGCCTGTATGTAATACAGAGAATATTGTAAAGAGGTTCGAAATTTCACTGATGCAGGTGAGTCGCCCATTAGCTCTGTTGGTAAAAGAGCGCTGTCATGGATAGCCAGAGGTCGCGGGTTCGAATCCCGGCATGGGTGGAATTTTTAGCCTCTAAATAGGTTTTTATAATATCCGAACATATTTATCGATATTTTACAATAATCACAGAAAAATTACAGATGGTACAAGCGAGACACCATGCTCCACGTAAGAGCAGCCTGAATCTTGTCCAAAGGGCTTGCGAAAGCCGAAAGCTACATTTCGTTAGCTAAAATTAGCGTGAGCCTACTAAAAGAGGAGAGCGAAAGAAAGACGCTAAGTTGATTGACACGAGAGCGCAATCCGAAGTTGCGTCGGGTCTTGTTTACCACAAAGAGACCACTAAAGCTGTGGAGGGCTCAAAAATTCATATTGTTCAGTCCTCTTTCTGCGTCCCGTGTCTGTTTGATCATTAGATAAGATGAAAAGAGAATAGCATATGCCGGGACTTTATTATATTTAATGTTGTTTAATTAACATTTACAAAGAAATACGCTTTTGATTATATACCATTCTTGTGTAAACAAATTAACAATACTTTATGTTTTCGGCAATTAATGTAGTTTACATTCATTTCTATATTATTTTCTGATGAAAAAAATCAATTTTGACACACACGTAGGTACACAAAACAAAAAAGAAAAGGTTGCAAGTAACAAAACAGACGCAGAAAACCAGAACGTACAAAGATGCAATGCAAAGTACGGCAAGTAGGAAAAATACCATAGAGTAATTACATGGTTGTGGCAAATGCAAATAGGTTCCAGCCCAGCGTGCTTTGGAGTATTGTTAGAGTTGTGACCTAGTTTCAGTCCTCGTGGGACAATACAGTGACGTGACAGTGACAAACTGCTAGGCGCTATCTGGGTTTACAAAATGAAATGAGCAAGATGACAACTTTTTCTACTACGCATTAAATAAATAAATTTTAAATAGCTTTTGAGATGAGAAAGTAGTAACTAGCGAAGCTTAGTCATTCAGAATCTTTAAAAAAATCATTTTTGATCTTTTGGTAAAAATAATTTCTATTAGGTTCGCAGCTATTGTGCTTCCTCTATTATCATGTTTTGTTTAGATCGAGGGCAAAAGATTTGTCTCGACCTTTGAGGCAGTAACTTGTATTCAAATTCGGTTATAATCTGTTGAAATTAATATTTAGTTGTTTCTTTGTGCTCTATTTAGGGTAAAGACTTATTCAAAACGTCCACCAATCCGGACTTGGCCCCCGTGGTGGAGTATGGCCTATACCTTCCTCAGGGAAGAGACCCGTGCCCCTGAGTGGGGACATAATGGGTTGATGATTAAGATGATTTATTCAAAACGTATAACATTCGGGCTTTGCATCAATGACATAAAAATGAATCACTGAATGTGTTGGTACGCAAATCTCGAGACCAGCTGAACCGATTTCGCTAATTCTCTTTTTATAATATTCCTTGAAGTAGGTACGAGAATAATTCTTACGGAGAGAAAAACAAAAAAATAAAGAATCGACTGTTAGGCGGTACGAAGTTCGCTAGGTCAGCTAGTCTATAATATAAAAATGAATCGCTGAACGTGTTGGTAAGTGAAAAGCTCGACAGCAGCTGAACAGTTCGCGACAGACTGACCTTCACATTATTCTGTCACATCAGTGTGAAGGATAAGAAACTTTATTCCTATTCTTCGCTAATTCTTTTTTTAGAACATTCCTTGAAGTACGAGGATGGTTCTTACGGAGAGAAAAATAAAAAAGAATAATGTTTGGCGGTATGAAGACTGGATCAGCTAGTGATTTATAAAACCCCCAGTGGCACCTTCACTCTCACTACGTGGATGAATGGACCACTCGGACGTTGCAGTGCCTGAAACGTTGTTTTAGATGGAAAAGCCTTATCCAGAACCTTTACAACATAGAGAGTACATACAAACGTTTCGTTTACGTTACTGTTTCGGCATGTAATTATTTTTTTTTTCTTACATATTGAGTAATATCTCGATCATTTTGTAATGCTTGATAGTATTATTGTTTTGGTTTTGTAACATTTCTTTTCATGACCTAAATATTTTCTGATCATGCTGTGCGCATAAGTTTTGGGCAATGGACTAGTTTCAAATAAGTTGTTTCTTTGTTTTTATTGTGTAATATTGTCTGTAACCTGTTTTGTGTGCCAAATAAATAAAATAAATAAACAAACATGAGCATGTACTTAGAAGCTGAAAAGTACTGGAAACCAGAGTGAGCTAACATATTATGAGTGATATGTGTTTTTAAGACACATGACTTATTCAATCATTTACAGGTAATATAAACTTGACCTGACATGATACATTACGGGATAAATTAAGGTATAGGCATCGTAGGAATAGAAGAGACGAACTTTTTATGATAAGTATCGTAAGCACCATAGAAATAAGTAACTTAAAGTAAAACTACATGACTTTGCCATTTGGTATTGCCAATAACACTCGTAAAAATGAATTAAATAAGCTCAAACTCAGTAGATCAAGCCATTAAAGAATTCTACGGATTATCACCTATCATCATCCTCTCGCATTTGCAATATATATTTGTTTCGTCAATCTTTCTTCCTTCATCCTCTCCACATCTCCAACCCAACGCAACATTCCTTTCTCAATTCTAGTCACTACATCCCCTTTCAGCCCACAACGTTCTCTAATCAGACTATTGCGTGTCCTGTCATTCAAAGTAACACTACACATACTACTATTCAGAAAAAACTATTCAGAATCTATCCAGTGCATAGAGAATATTCTAAGTACCTACAACTTAACGCAAAAGTTATATATTTTGTTCCGGTTGTCGGAGGTCATTTAAAAAAATACTTAGACAATCTCTACCTTATAGCGTCTTGGGCATTCAGACTTCTACTATAAAAGACTACATGTATACATAGTCTAACGAACTGACTGGACATTCCGGGACACACTGGATAAAAACGTTACTCTTCTAGGTGCTTTAGGCCCTGTAAGTCGGTACTTAACAGGGCCTAAAGCACCTACAAGAGTAACATTTTTTTATGTAGCCTACATACGTTCCACTGAAGGACACAGGACTTCTCTAGAGAGAGAGAGAGACAGAGAGATAGAAAGAGAGGGACAGATTATGGACTTTCTTACCACGCGAGCCTACCGCGGATTGGCAATACCTCAGATCATAGCTGAGGGCAACACCAAGCTCGGTGAATTCCTCAGACACTCAGGTTTTCCTTTACATGTAGTGAGTGGTATTGCTAATAAGACTTCACCGATATACGTTACGTAGAAAACAAATACATTGCTACACGCCGGGATTCGATCCCACGACCTTCCGAATTTCAGGCCGGTGTTCTATTGCTTCGCTACCACCGCTCCTTGAGACCACATAAGTACTATTATTATTAGTATTAACTAAGAACTGGATTTGCTGTTTTTTTATGTAACCTATAAATGTCACACTGCAGGGCACAGGCCTTCTCTCAGAGAGAGAGTGTGGGCTTACCACGCATGTCCCGCGCGGATTGGCTATTTCAGGCACTCGTTATCCACCCTTGTATATCCCCACTGCTGGGGCACGGGTCTCTTCCTGCATCGCAGGAAGGTTAGGCCATACTCCACCACGGGGGCCAAGTTCGGGTTGGTGGAAGATTGTAAGACAGTGGCGGGCCTTACTGTCAGAAGTTATTAAGCCGCCCAATAAGGCCTCTGACATGGCTTAACGACTGCCATTATATGACAGCCGGCACCAACGGCTTAACGTGCCTTGTGAAGTACGGAAGCGCTCCGAAAAATGCCACTAGCGGTAGCCACGGGACGCTCACCCATCCTGTACCTGACCGCGCCTGTTGCTGCTTAACCGCCTAGGTCAAGAGCGCTTCAGGCACTGAAGTCTTTAAACGCCTGAGACACTCAGGTACTTACTGTTATTACTGGTAAAATATCTCCGTGTAATAAATCTCAATACACAACCAAAGTAAGCCAAACTCATAAACAAAATCGTTCCATCCGTCTCTCACGCAACGCGCTGCCCGCTCAGAATGTGTCGGTCCGTGGTTGGTTCCGCATTGCTGCGCTATTTGAATTATTACAAAAGCAAAAACCCGACGGTTAAAAATTAAGGCCCCATTTGTCAGACGAAATCGTCATTATGGATCATTTATCTGAACATCTTTACAGGGTACTGAAGCTTGTATCACAGATTTCTTATCTATCACAGGCTTCTCCGACTGAACGAAAATGTTGTAATTTCACTATATTTAAATAAATTACTTATTGAATAATTAAAACGCATTGTATTACAGTATAATTTATGTCATGATAACAAGTAAATGTGAATTAATCTTAATATCAACAACGCATTTTCAATTTCCAAATCGCTCCTTGGCGATGTGCGCCGTATTACCGGATAAGTAAGTAAATACTCATAGAGAAACGTATCCAGGGATACAAGAATAAATGGCTGATACGGTTAGGTATAGCTCTGGTTACTGTAGCAAAAGTATTGTTTTTCTGGAAGAAGTTTTGCACAAAAATCCCTACTTTAGTTTCGCAGTCGGGTACAAGACGATAGGTAAATAAAAAAAAAAACACTTTCGAAATACCCAGTTATCAAAACTATAGTCCGCTAATATTAACACAAAGTGTCGCTTACGGTATTCTCTATCGCGGTATGGTTGTGTGTTTGGTTAAATTCAAGAGTATGATAATTTATCGTGGATCACATCAACATATTTTGACTAAATTTGTAACGGAGCCACCACTGAGACACCTCATTTCGACAGCATGCCACGGTAAGGAATTATCGCTGAACAAAAAAATCAATAGTTATATACACTCGCGGTCTGAAAATGTTTACCACCTTTAGGTTGATAATGGCATGCACAAATCTATGCCACATCGATGATATTATGTGATTTGATTAGGCATAGAGCATAGATTAGGCATAGAGCATAGAAGAAGCAATAGAGATTCACCCAAGCGAGGTTGCCATTGTTTTACAATCAATTTCTATTATGTCAATCCTAGTATTTTTGATAAATGTCATTGTAAAAAAATAAATTATGTCAACTTTTAAATAAAGAAAAGAGTTTCATCATCAAAACGTCATGAATACGCTTTTTGTTAGAATCGATGCTACAACATTTTAGATATAGCATTTTGGACTTTACTGCACACAGTCATCGTCATCGTCAGGCTATACTAGTCCCCTGCTGGACATAGCCCTCCCCTAAAGAGCGCCACGTTGTGCTATCATAGGGGGTAATGCCCATAATCCCCATGCGGGGCATGCGGGTTGGGGATCGCAGTTCGGTGGAATTGTACTGCAGGGGGCGCTGCTGCCCACCCCCCGATTTATGTTCCTTAGTCGCCTTTTACGACACCCGCGGGAAGAATTGGGTTGGTGCTATTCTCTAGGCCGACACCACGCAGCAGTGCACACAGTGTGCTAAAGAATCTAATTTGAAAACTGATAAACATTTTTAGACCGCGACCGTACGTAGAACCTCTTCTTTTATTGATGTTAGTCAAAAATACTCTGTGAGTCAGGGATATCTTTGATCTAGTTTTGGTTCTTACTAAATCGTGATTCAACTACCGTCACGCCTTCAGCCGCCGGAGGGGTAGGCAAGCAGTTTTAGTGAGTAAGCGTCAAAGGTTGTTCTAAGAGCGGTGCAGCTTTTAGCCTTGATAACGTTAGCACCCAAAAGGTTATCTGAAGTTCGTTGGCACTTTGTATCTGTTGCAAGATATAGGAATGCAACTGGATCAACATTTTGATAGTCTGACTAGCCTAAAGGTCAGTATCACAGGATTTTGGTGCCGTGTAGACGCGGCTTTCATCAAAACGATTGTCTTGCGTCGCTTTCTAGCATCGGATAATTTTATGTTGCACTTTGCTAATACATACCATGTTTCTTATCGACAATCCAAGTCCCTCCCGCGGCCCTCCCGCTTACATTCGCTGAATATATTTCTTCAACAATCTTTTTTCATACCTTCTCTCCGAATGCTCAAACCAACGGAAAATTCCTTTCTCAATTCTGCCCTTCTGTTTACGTGGGGTATTATTACTATAACTTTACAAAATGTACATAACTTAGAAAACAACTCTCGCTTCCGAGTCCATGGTTCTCCTAACTTGCCGCTCAGGTCTGTATTATTTTCGGATAATATATACTGTGATGTATACAATATGAAAAACTGGTACCCACGATACAGGGTCTCCTAGTGTAGGTGAAGCAATTAAGAAGAGTACAAGCATGTGAAGGTTAATGTGCGGACGACTGTACTCAGAGGTAATATAAACGAAGAATGATTGATGCGTGTAATTTTATAAGCAAAAGTCAAGATAAGCCATTGACTAGATATTAGGGAGGTGTGTTTGATAATATTTCACCACAACATAAAAGGATAAAATTAGACCACTTGTGGACTGAAAAAAGAATCATTATAAATCTCCCTAATACCTAGTTACGTAAACCATTGACTAGGTATTAGGGAGGTGTGTTTGATAATATTCCACCACAACATAAAAGCAAAAAATTAGACAACTTGTGAAAGGAAAAAAAATCATCCAAAGGTTGTCTGGAAGAGATCACTTTTAGTGATAAGGCCGCCGTCTGTATTCTTAGGTTAAGAAATATCTGTATGATTTCCATTTTTATGTACAATAAAGTGTTCTGTATCTATCTATCATTATAAAACGTCTGAATTTTTTTCTTAAAGTATGATCTGTAAATTGTTACTGACATAGCTTTTAAGTCACTAACATTTACCTATATGGGTAATTATTGATAAAATAAAGCACTTTTATTATATTTAAAACGCTTCTAACGACGCATAGGCTTGAACTTGGTGAATTTCCTTTCTTACAGTAGTTATATTTTTTTAATAGGACATTAAGTTATACTTATGTGTTAGCGGCCGTGTGTGCAACCCGTTTTCGACGCATACTGTAATGATACAAACCTCTTTACACCATATTATTTATATTCCTTTAATTCTGTCTATCATTTTCTCAAATTACGACACCCATTTTTGAGATTTCCTTAATTTTTGGGATTACTACTTCACATTTCAACTAGGCCCGACTACATTAATCTTCCCTCTCCTGCTTCTTCTGTTTTTTATCAAATTTTCTGTTTATATTATAAATAAAATAAACATAACAGTTGAAGTCGTTCCAGTTTTATTATTTATAAACTCTTTAAAACCTCACAATACTTACCCTTTACGCTTATGTTTCAAAGCTCTATCCCCCGAACCTCCGCGAACGACGTACAGTTTTTTTAAAATATATTATTATTAATACGTTTATTGCACATAAGTAAAAAAATACAATGGCAATGTGGCGAACTTAATGCTATAAGCATTTTCTACCAGTCAACCACAGATGGTGCAAGAGATTAAATGGTAGGCATTCGAAACAAAACGGAAGAGAAACTTAGTTAAAATTAGTTAAGCTGACAAGTACTCAATAAGTACATATAATATATAAGTAAGTAAATATACACTATATACTTATAATAGATAATAATTATATATAAAAATATATAAAATATATATAAAAATATATATACCTCGGGCTCTAGAGTAGGCTTCGGTTTTCGCCGAAAGCACACAAGTGTAATACTGCTTCCTGCTCTGTATAAAACGTTTTTTCACTATTTTGAAAAGTTATGTAAAGTTGTATGTCATATATTAGTTCCGATATTTCTATTACATGAATATACCCGATTCTATCCGATAGTAGCCGAGGTATATTCTAAAAGCTGACAGACTGTACTCACTAAGCCCCTACGTCTAGCGCACCCTGGGCCACAATCAGCGAGCCCCTTACGCTGATTGGCAAATCCATTCACTACGATGGCTTGCCATCGACGCGCTAAGAACATACGAACATACCTAGCCTTCTGGTAATTTGTCAGTGAGAGCCAAAAATTACGATTTTATTACTCCACGTCTGAGAATTGAATTGAAATTATAATATACTTGCTGTGCCCCGCGGTGTTACACGCAGTAAAACGTACCCTATGTGTTAATGCAGGGTGTCAGCTAACTCCATACCAAATTTTATTAGAATCGCTGAAGCCGTTTAGACGTGAAGTAACAAACATACACACTCACAAACTTTCGCCTTTATAATATAGTGTGATGTGTGTGAGTGTGATTTGATGTGATTTATCGCGCTTACCGTCTCAAATCACCTCAAGAAGTTTTGACACCTAAGCAATTATAAAATGATCTAATCGGACTATTGATCAATGACGTCAATCTATTCTCCGGCCACAAAACTGCTATCTCACAACACACCATGGCGCCGCCACACCGTCCTCCGAGCGTATCTATGGTCTATTCGTTTTTGTACCCTCTTTAATGAAATCTAATGGTTAATGAAAAGCTATCTTTCAACATTGGTCATGCTTCTGAGGCTGCGGTTGGCGTTTTTAGATTGACTTTCGTAAGCAAACATTACAATCTACTTGACAGGTTCATCTTACACCATTTTAGTTTGGGGAGATTGCAAATGATGAGTGAGTGCCCTCAACTTAGTGAGCATGATAAATAAATAATTTCCACACGATATAATCCTGCTGCTAATCAATCTTGCTTTGTGGTGTCGGCCTAGAGAATAGCACCAACCCAATTCTTCCCGGGGGTGTCGTAAAAGGCGACTAAGGGACACTCACCGGGGGGTGGGCAGCAGCGCCCCCTGCAGTACAATTCTACCGAACTGCGATCCCCAACCCGCGTGCCCAGCGTGGGGATTATGGGCATTACCCCCTATGATAGCAAAACGTGGCGCTCTTTAGGGGAGGGCTATGTCCAGCAGTGGACTAGTATAACCTGACGACAATACAATCATTTGTAGTGGCCCCAAACCCTGAGCTATGGTAATCACTAATCAGGCAAGGACACCATAAACATGGAGACACGCCCAGACTGAGGCTATTTGTACAATTTACGACGGCCCCTAGTGAGAATCGAACCCACGACCTTCGGCATGGTGATCTCACAGGTATTGCTCTACTTAAGAGGCTCCATGCAGTAACACTACCGCGACAAATGGACAAAAATCATGGCTTTTATGCATATCGTTTGTGCAAAAGGTGCCATTACAATCTCTCAATCAGTGATGTTAAAAGTGATTTTTAGGGCCGATGACCGTGGCAAAAAACCAAGCATAGTAATCGGACGGTTTTGGCATAAATGCTACCTAGTTACAGTCTGTTAGCTTTTAGAATATACCTCGGGCTCTAGAATAGGCTTCGGTTTTCACACGAGTGTACTTCCAGCTCTATACAAAACTTTTCTTATTAAGTTTATTTAATTAAGTGGCATATTAGTTCCGATATTTCTATTACACGAATCTAAACAATTAAATTTTATTGTTATTATTTCTAAACAATTAACCTGATTGTGAGACAACACTGACACTTTTTGAATACTATCTGTCAATCAATCAAAATATTTATTGTAAAGTATAAAGATCTTAAATAACACTGAGTGTATAGCACCGATTATGGACCCTGTTGGGCGCGGCAATATAACTTAAAACTAACATGCTTATTATAAAAGTATGTGCTATTAGGAACATTATTTTCTTATCTCTATTAGGAATTTTCCTTAATGTGAGTTGTTAAATTATCCTAGGTCTTTAAGTACTCTTCAGTTGTGTAAGGACAGATTTCTGTTAGATATTTTTTTAGTTTAATATTAAATAGTGAAAGTTTTGGTATTTCTTTTAGTGAGTTTGGTAGTTTATTAAATAGTCTTATTGCCATATAGTATGGACTTTGGTTTAGCATTTTTATTCTAGATTGTGGTAGATTCAATCTATCCTTATGACGTGTATTTATGTTGTGGGTGTCCTTTACCTGGGGGAATAGGTGGCGGTTTTTGAAAACAAAGACACAAGTTTCATGTATATAAATTGCAGGAAGTGTCATAAGTTTATATGCTATGAAGTAAGGCTTACAGCTTTGTCTATTATGGATTTTTGCAAGTAACATTTACATACAAGCACATACATTGCTTCTGGCCCCACGCTAGCAAACATGTAAACATCCAAGACCTGGCCTTTTTTTTTGTTTCCAGCCGGGATTCGAACCCGGGACCTCTTGCATGGTAGGCAGACGCGCTACCGCTACGCCACAGAGGTCGTCAAGTATTCTAATACATTTTTTCTGGGAAACGAATAACTCATTTGCATCTACACTGTTTCCCGTAACGCAGCCAGGAGTATGCGCATAGGAGTAGGAGCATACTATGCGTAGGCATAGTATGCAGATTGTGCAGTTATTGTATTTGTGCTATGTTTTAACTCAAATGCCTTATGTATTCATAAGTGAATTTAGATAATTTAGCTTTTATGTGTTTTATGTGGCTTTTCCAATTTAAGTTTGCATCGATTTGCATACCTAGTAAGTTGAAGCTGTATACTTGTTCTATATTGTGGTTTATGTTGATATCTAGGGGTTTTTTGTTGTATGTTCTGAATTCTATTATTTTAATATTATTAAAATTTATTTCTAAATTGTGTTAAAATACGTATGATTTTTTTTCCACTAGTGTTACTCCATCGGGCGTTAATAAGAAATAATGAGCTAGTACATTCTTGAAGTTAGATACGAGACGTTTTTTCGAAATCTTTCACGGGTATAATGAAAATAACAAAAAGCTTATTTTGTTATTTTAAAGCTTGATTAATAAATTCATTCATATATCAATAACGATAGCTGAAAAATATACCTTAATTGTAGCTGGTAAAAAAAAACTACAAAAACAGTATTGTATCAAATTTTCGTATTTCAGTGAAGAATCAATTTATTGCAAGAAAATTCAATAAGGCAAAATGGGAAATGTTGGCCGACAATTTGAAGCTAAGCTTTTCTTGACCCGCCCAAGTAATATCCAAAATTTCTATTTTCCAACCCGTTTTTCCGACATAAAGACAGGACCATACAAAAATTTTATTGGCTCAGAACTCGGCCACACGCACACTGCTACCAATAAATTAATATACACTCACAATGATAATCTTTGCTCAACCGGCTAATCGGCTGTTTGTCGAAAATTACTGGCAGTTTTTTTTACTAATTATCGCTTCATAAGATCCAGTTAAAAACCCACGTAATATTTTACAATAAAACGTTTATATAAACTTAGAACATAATTTTACATAAATCTACGACACGGGTTTCCTCACGCTGTTTTCCTTCACAGTTAGCGTGTGGTATTGCGACTACAAATTGGCAAATGAACGTTAATTTGAAATTAAAGTCATTGGTACATGCCCGCACTGGGGATCGAACCTTGGCTGCTTGGTTGTTGACTATACTTGGAGTATTGAGTCTTTCCTGTGTGCTAGGCCGACTCAGGATGTATAGGTGCTGGGCAAACCTACACCATTTAAAGCCATGTCCCAGGCCAGGCATACGAGTTGCCCTTTAACCATCTAGTGTCTAGATGCCACTTTAATCATCTCATTACGTAGGTGTAGAGGCCAATTTTACCATGCATTTCACCTTCACTATCCAAACTGAACACTAAAACTGAGCTACTTTGTATTTGTACAAAACATGGTGCACATATCCATGAATGGTTGATAATACCCTGTCCGGTAACACAATCTTTACCAACAAAAAAAACTTAATTGGGACCACACAATGATACTTGCTTTCACCAAAATGATGATCATATATTTTTTGCTAGTCATGTAATTTGATTTCATTATATCTATCAGGTTTTGTCAAAAGAAAAAGAATCTCTCAGTGAAGAATCCCTAAGTAAGATAAAGGCACTCGTTATATTCAGTACAATGTTTGCAGAGAGTAATATGTGTAATATGTAATATACTGTGTCATACGTCCGAAAATAGGGAGCTTGCGTCAAACTTACATAAAAGTGACATTGTCACTGAAGATATAGATAATCTCTAGACTTATTTAAAAATCATTATCAACCCATTATGTCCCCAGCGAGGGGCACGGGTCTTTTCCCTAAGGAAGGTATAGGCCACACTCCACCAAGTCCGGATTGGTGGAGGCTTGCAAGGCTAGTTATACTGTCAGAAGTTTTCAAGCCGCCTTCGGGCCTCTGACTTGGCTTAGCGACTGCCATCTATCAACGGCAGCCAGCACCAACTGCTTAGCGTACCTTGCGAAGCACGGATTTGTTCGGGAAAATGCCACTAGCGTTAGTCATAGACGGTCACCCATCCATCCACTGAACGCGACCTATGTTGCTTAACCTTCGTGATCGTTTAAGATCACTCAGGCAGCCGGCGATACGAGCGATTCTATTTATTGAAAGATAAAATCATAAAAATATGTTTTCAGACTTCTCAGGGTCGCAAGGTATGCAAAAAATCAAGTTACTCTAATAATCAAAAACCTTGATTTGGATTTTTTTTTTCATTCAATTGCAAAGGTTTTCTAAAAAGGGTATACGAGTAGATGCATGAAAACATTATCTTACAAGAAAGTCGTTATAAACTTTCCATACGTACGTTACGTTGAAGTTCTGACGTTATACTTAAGAGTCGTTTTTGTACCGCTTCAATATTCAATTCAATATCGAAAAATATTCAATTAGTAGTACATAGAGAAATAAAATACCCAATTTAACATGACCTCCCCGATTACTGGCCTCTACATCCACGTAATGAGATGATTTATACAGCCTCCAGTGGCAATCACTCACTCACACTAGATGGGTGACTCGGACGCTGCAGCGCCTGGGACAATGTTTTACATCTAAACCATTGTCCCAGGCAATGTAGCGTCCGAGTAGGCTTACCCAACTCCCATACTATTCTTCGATTAATCACAACATTTTTAACAAGTGCTCCGTTAAGCTTCTTTGACACGAATTAAGGTAAATCTTATTCGAAACCACTACTTCAATTTTTTTTGACTCACTTATATATAAATAACCATCAACTTGACACATCCTGCTCAGAATATTCTTGGCCATTTCGCAAGTAAGTACGCTCATACGGGGACCAGTTTCACAAATGTCAAAGCATCACCAATAATTTACCACTCTACACGAAGTCACAACTTGTCACCTTTTGGTTGAAGAAATAAGAGCTACAGTTGAGTAAACTCCTGCTGCCAACTGTATAAGCGACGATCTTGTCTGACCTTGCCTTAGGCTTCGACACAAGGCTTAAATAAATTAAGAAGACCACTTACAGGGGTTAAAGCTTGTTTTGAGACCTCTTTTTTAAATCCTGTTTAATTTAGTAGGTACGTCTTGAAGGCAACATAGCATATGGCGAAAATGAAGCTGGGGTAACCTCAGTATTCTTAGTAAAAGTATTTTAAATGTCTTGCTATGCTCAATCGTAGTTACAGATTTATAGTTATAACTATAAATCTGTACTGTTCTGTCTGTTCTGGAATTTCCGAAGTATACTTCGGAAATTCCGTTAATTGCGATTAGACCGATGTATAGTTATACTCGTACTATATTCTTAGAAGACATGGTCTTTCATCGATTTCGTGTCGTTCCCTTCAAGCGGATAAAGATTTGCAATGCTATTAAAAATCTATTAGAGGATAAAGATTCGTATCGTATTGTCGCAATAAAAACTTTGTATCGACGAATCATGCAGCTAACAGACCAACCGAACGAATGAGGGCTGTAGGCCACCTCCACAATACTATTACTGTAGAGTTCAATGAAGTTTGCCTGAAATTGCTCGTTTATATATTTTTTTAATGCACTAACCCGTGCTAAGGACAATTTTAAAAAACCTATTTAGATGCTAAAAATTCCACCAATGCCGGGACTCTAACCCGCGATCCCTGGCTCTAAATAGGTTATTTTTTTAAGTTTGCTTGAGTTTACTATATCTAATTTTCTATAGCCTGGGATCTATATATATTTTCTTAGGATCCAGTGACCGTTTGGTTCTATAACCGTAAGTTTTTTCCCATTTTATATTCATTCATTGGTTTACTTCGACAACTTCTTTGTTACGCTTGTCGTAATTATGCATTCGTTTGCCGAATCCCGCGAATGTAGTCATATGGTGAGAACATCAGTGTGTTACATATTAGCGGTGTTTAGGTGAAGATAATTTAGGACACAGAAATAACACGCTTTTGCAGGCTTATGTATAGCAGAGTCGAACGCTGGCTGATGGATCCAACAGATTGGGATGTACAGTATACAAGATATTATAAACTTTAATCGTATGCATTCTACTTAATTGAATTATCGGTGACCTTGCGACAAAAATACAGGGTGTAGCATAAAGAATGGATAAACCATTTATTTGGCGTCTACAGCATGGTCATCTACAGTAAATAAAAAGTTTGGAATTGTATTCAATGGTAGAGGCTAATAAAACTGTTTATTCAGTATTGGCTATACTGAATGCCGATGGTTTTAGGGTTATCTATTTTTTATTCTGCATAAAAGTAGTCCTGCTGTATAGACTTAAAAAACCTATTTAGCGGCTAAAAATTTCACCTATGCCGGGATTCGAACCCGCAACCTCTGGCTGGCACGGATAGCCAGAGGTTGCGGGTTCGAATCCCGGCATGGGTGAAATTTTTAGCCTCTAAATAGGTTTTTAAATTTGTCCTTAGCACGGGTTAGTGCATTAAAAATAAAAACAGTATAATGTATAGATTTTGTTTTGCCTTTCCGCCTACTGAAAACTCACAATTGCTTAAGGTTTGTGAAGATTTCACTATTGAAAGTGAAAACCAATCGCAGGCCTAATTACTTGTGCACCAAATCTTGTCGGAATCCTGACGATTGCGATATAAATGACTATGGAATTTGACAGTTAGACGATTGGAATCGCTAAGAATTTGGTCCGCGTAATATAGGGGCCGGGGTGTGACCCGCAGTTGTCGTGCGAGCGAGCGGTATACGCCTTCGATTCCCGAGTGCAAATGTCAGGGGAGGCCAAACGCCACGACTCTGACATTTAGTTGCATGACACAGTCCATTATACCCTCCTAACTGATGGATTATGAGCAAATAAACCAGGATTACTTGAGTAATTAAAGATTTATTTGCCAACTTGAAAACAACACGTTTGTTCTACGACCGAAAGAGAGTGACAGACATTTGGATGCATTCAAGGAAAAAACTATCTACGCTAAATTAGACTGCGTTCAGTTTACATTTCAACACCATCCCTTAAACTAAACATTCTAATTTCAGACAAGTTGCCTTACCATCCCTTGACTAAAACTATCCAAATTAAGACTACGTTCATACTTAATCTATATGAACACAAGAACAAACATAAATATACAAGCTACTTACAACATAACACAAGTAGGATGTTATTGGGCATTCTGGACCAGCTTCCATTCGTTTGAGCTCACGACGCACCGCGCCGGTTGGCGCGGCTTGTCGCTCTCTCAAACTCATTACAGCTATTCCAGAATACCCAATAACATCGAGTGATTCTAATTTATAGTTTCAATAATTTTACGAGCAACCTACACAGTTTATGATAAATTCCATCAATGAAAACGAATGACACTAGGAAGCTTGAGTGAATGCAACTCACCATCATCTTGGTGGAGATAGGTCCGCATAGTCACTGAGTTGAATTAAATAAAGGATCCCCAAGCTCAACTGAATTGTATTTACCCACTAGCTATGTTTTGTGCAGTTTCGTAATATACTAGATAAAACAGCACACATTATTTGCGGTATCGGTTAGGTTTCCTCATTAAGACAATGACATGAAATATTCCAAGTGATACTTGTATTTACCCAGTCATAGTTTTGTGACCAGATTGGCTTCTCCCACTGAATGAGTTTAACACCACTGGTGTCTACTTTTCATAACAGTGACACAAAACTTTGCTTTTTCAACCCAGTTTGTTTTGTAGTCAGATTGACGTCTCCCACATGAACAAGGTACAACACCACAAATTTTGTTATCAGATTGACTTCCCGTGATGGCCCTTCATACAATAACATAAAAGTACAATTTCAACTTAATCATATTTTGTGGTCAGATTGACGGCTCCCACTGTTAGAAAGATTCAGCACCACAAATTACTTTGTGATCAGATTGACTTCATGTGATGAACCTTCTTGCGCAACAGTGACACAAAACATTTTCGTCTTAACTGTATTTTATGGTCAGATTGACGTCTCCCATTGTAAAAAAGGTGATTCCAACACAACAAAATTTTGTGATCCTTTTCATGTGACACAAATACTGGGTGATTGGCAGAACCAGGAAATACTTGTATTTTAGGCAT
Source organism: Yponomeuta sedellus (assembly GCA_934045075.1). NCBI lineage: Eukaryota > Metazoa > Arthropoda > Insecta > Lepidoptera > Yponomeutidae > Yponomeuta > Yponomeuta sedellus. Next base: position 21,829,044 of record OW203733.1, on the reverse strand, counting down.
ATTTTATGGTCGGCACAAAGAATACCTTACTTTTCCCACAAAAATGTTAGTGATCAGATTGAAGTCTCCTGTTTATCGTTCACTACGGAAAACACAAAACATTGCACAGTAGGAAAAATGTACTTCTACAGTTACTTGAATCCTTGGGTATACTTAAGTAAAATCGTGAATTAATGATAATATCACTGACACATAAAAGTATACTTTCATTAATGGAAATCTATTTCCTACTAACGTGTCACTTTAGTTAACGCGAATGCGAATATGATAGGTGGCTGGCAGGGATTGTCAACCTTTAGCTGTTGACGCAGGAGTTATAAATTTGATACGAAGTATACACGGTGTAAGAAAAAATATGTTGTCAAAAAGTACAGTTTTATTTATAAAAGTTGGTTCCTTTGAACATTCCTTAAAGGTATTCCGGTAATAAAGCATTTTCCATGTTATTATTTTTTTAAGACTTGATGTTAAAGTATTTTAAGAAATCATGATTTTGTAAATACGACCGACAGCATTTTGTCTTTTTTTAATTGAAACTTGAAGATATTATTCTCATCCCATTATACGTAACTGAACCTATGCAGATAGTTTTATATTTTTTCAACAGTTTTCTAACATCAGTTCTCGTTCATTT